>QPMI01000416.1:0-600000 GCA_004431415.1 Cyanophora paradoxa | reverse complement strand
TCGAGCTCGGGGGCCGGGCCCGCGAGAGCCCGCCGGCGCCCGCAGCCTCGCGCCCCTCCGGATCCGCCGCGCCGCGCCCGGCGCTGCGCTGCCCGGCGCCCGGCGCTGCGCGCGCAGCGCAAGGGTCAGTCCAGGCCGGACGGGGCGCGCGCGCGGAACGGCAGCGCGGGTGCGACCTAGGCCTTGTTCGGGCTTGAGGTGGAGTCCCGCGCCTCCGGTCCCACGCTCACCTCCGCCAGAGCACCGGACCGCTGATTCAGTGCTATAGCTAGTGATCATGCATATGAGCCCGCACAAGGCGCGGGGAGCCCCGCACGCGCGAGCTGGCCGCGCGCGCCACTGGTTCATGATCAAGCGTGCCTGCGCGCGCCCGAGCTCGAGCTCGAGCCGACTCGGAAAGCCGCGAAGGAGCCTGCGCCCGGGCGGAAGCGGAGCCTGCGTAGCTGCCGGACGAGGTACCTAAAGGCGGCATGCGGTGGCTGCTCGAACGAGATGCTTTGAAGTCGACGCGCGCCGCCTTCGACGCGCTGGGCGGCGCAGAGCGCAGACTTCAAGCGAGAACGGGGGTTACAGGAGCTAGCCGAATTTTCTTGCCGTTGCCAACTGGCCTGCAGGAAAACCTGCAGGCCTGCACTGGCCCTGCAGGTTTTCCTGTAGGCCAGTTGGCAACGCTATTACGGGGTAGGGCGCTTTGGTGGGGACGTTGACCAAGCCGCGCCGGGCGGGCCACTGCAGCTGCTGGCTTGCACAGCAGCTGGATCGCAGCGTATGGCGGGCTGCTAGCTTGCGCGGCAGCAAGCGGAGGGCCTCTTGGGAGCACTGCCGATGACGGTGCGTCCGGCTTCTCCCTGCGAGTACTAGTTCTCAACCCCACGGGCTTGAGCGTTCCCGTGCAGCGAGGAGCATCGCCGGCGATGCGCACACACCGTGCCGGCGCCACGCTTACAACACTCGACGCCCATGGCCAGCTGTGGAGGCGCTCATTCTCAGGGCGCGCTCTGTGTTGCTCGCAAGCGCCCGGCCTCGTTCCGCAGCGCTCGCGGCTCCGCGCCGTGGCCGCGCGCGCCGGGAGGACGTGAGTCGCTCGCGTGATTGCAGGTTCAGTCGCTGTGCTGTTCCACTCCAATGCCCGGCCGTGCACGATCGGCAACAAGCGGGTGCACGTTGCGCGGCGCCGCGGGATGCCCGTGCGTGGGCCGGGGCGCCGACGCTGACGTCGACGTGTACAGGGACGCCGGGCGCAGCGACGCGCTTCTGCAGCGGGTGCGCTTGGCCCCGGGTGCTCCGCCGGCCTCTTCGAGGCTTGCCCGCCCGGCCCGCGCTGATGCGGCGCTCCCCGCAGGCGGAGAGGAGCGCGGAGGGGGCCGACCGGGCAAGGCGGGGCCGCGGAGGACGAAGCCGAGAGGGCCGCGCTCCGGCGTCTTGCGCACCCCGGGCCCCGCCCGCCCCGCGCCTCGCGGCGCTGCGCGGCGCCTGCGGGGCGGCGCCGCCGAGCTCGAGGCGGCAGCGCGGAGGAGGCCGCGGATGCGACCTGGCCGCCGCGGTGCTACGGCCGCCGGCGGCCGGCCGGCCCCGTCGCGGAGCCCTGAACCGAAGCCCCGCGCGGCGGCCGCGGGAAGCGCAGCTGAACTCCCCGGGTCCCCTGTCCGACCTTTTCTCGACCTTTTTCCCCGCCGGCGTCGACGGGCGGCGGGCGGGCGCCGCCGCGGCGCACGGCGCGCGCCGGCGAGCGCAGCTCTTAGAGTCCGAAGCTCCGAAGTGCCGCCCGCGCCCGCGCTGTGCGACGCCGGCGCCCGCCGCCGGCTCCCCGCCTACCACGCCTCCTCCCTCCTCGAGACTCGCCTCCTCACCAGGGTCCCCCCCGCGGCCTCCACGCGCCCGCCGGCCCGCCCCGTCCATCGCGCCTCGCGCCTCGCGCCGCGGGGCGCAGGGGCACCGCACCGCCCCGGCCCCGGCCCCGCCGTCCATCCGCGGGGAGGGCCCGGCCCCCCACTCGGCGCCTCGCCCCTCTGCCCCCCAGCGGCCGGGCTCGAGCTCGCGGCCCGGCGCCCCGTCCAGCCCGGCCGGCCTTGCCCCGCGCGCCCGGCCGCCCGGCCTTGACCGCGTTCAGCCTGGCAGGGCAGCCCCGGCCCGCCGCCGGCGTCAGGGCGAGGCGTCAATTGCAAGGCCAGGACCGATTCGTGCCGTGCGCGTGCCGGCGCCGGCGCCGCGTCTGCTCTCCGGGGCCAGGCTTCGGGCGCTGACTCCGCACGCCTCAGCGGCGGCCGCCAGCTACCCTGGTATCTCCCACGCCCCAAGCGGCCTTGACGCCCCCACCGGCGCTCCCCGCGCCCGCCCCTCCATCCCCCAGAGCCCGCCCGGGCCTCCTCCGGCCTCCTCCCCGCCAGGGCGCCGGCCTCCTCCGGCCAAGAATCCAGACCCGCCCCGGCCCCCTCTCTTCCCCCTCCCTCTCCTGGCTCCCCCCCCCCCCCCTCGCCCCTCCCGCCCCCTCCTCCCCTTCCTCCGGCCCCCCTCCCGGGCCCCTCGCTCCCTCGCCCCGCCCCGCTCCGCCCTGCTGCCCCACGCCCCCCTCTCTCCCCCCGTCCTCTCCTTCCCCTCCTCTATAGCTACAGCTATACGTGACGCGAGCCTTCCGAGTTCCCTATAGCAGAACATAGTGCTGTCCTCTTCTCAAACTGTCCTGTGCACCTGCCACTGACCACTGAAATCACTATCGCTCTCGCTTCCTGAACTAGCTAGCTAGCTACCTCTAATTGAACGCTCCAGCTCCTAGACGGTAGTAGGCGAAATACGAGAAAGAGAAAGAGCGTGCGCGCGCCAGAGATGATAATAATAATAGAGGACCAGACGGGCAACACTCAGCCGCGGCCGACGCTGAGCAAGTTTCCGGAGGGCCGGGCGCGCTTCGAGTGGTCCCCCGCGCCCCCGCCCCCGCCCCCGCCGCCCTCGGACTCTCTCTGCCTTGGGACGTCCCGCACCCCGGCCGCCGTCACCGCGTAGGGCACCTGCGCGGTCTGCGGCCCTTTTAGGCGCAAAGGCTTTAAGCTGAGGGCCGAGGCTGAGAGCCCGAGCTAGAACGGGATGCTAGGCGCGAGCTCGAGATTGAACGCCTATGCTCGAGGCCGAACGTCGGGGCTGGTGGGGGTAGGTGCCTTAGGCAAGCTAGTATATTTGGCCACTCAGGGAGGTAGCGGAGACTGTACCGCGGTGTTACCAAATATACGAGGGCTTACGGGAAAAAAAAGCCTATGCTCGAGGCCGCGCCGCGCGGCGCCCGGCCCTATTGAAACTAGACCCTCGCATGCAGCGAGGAAACGAGCGGACCGGGCGGGCGTTGGACTTGAAGAGGCGGGCGATGCGGGCGCCCCCCTCCCAGAAGAGGTAGACGCGGTCGACGCAGTTGTGCGCCCACGACTCCCCTGCGTACGCTCAGCGGAGGCGGAGGCGGGGGGTACACAGGCAGATGGAAAGGAAGGGCGAGGGGGGTACCGAGGGCGGGGGCGAGGTGCGAGGAGTCTGGGCCGTCCCGCTGCTGCGGCTCGTTCACGTTGCCCTGCGGGCCCGTTCAGCGAGGTGGGGGGGGGTACGGAGAAAGGAGAGGAGAAAGGAGAGGAGAAAGGAGAGGAGGTAAGGTTCAGTGAGGCGGGGGTAAGGGAGGAGGAGGCGGGGAGGGGGGAGGGGGGGGAGGGAGGGCAGGGCAGGAGGACGAGGCGGACGGGTAGCGAGAAAGGAGAGAAAGGGGAGGGGGTGGAATGGGGAAGAGAGGGAATGGGATGAAGGGGGGGGGGGAAGGGGGAGGGGGAAGGGGGAGAAGGGGGGCGGGGGGGGGGGGGGGGGGGGGCGGGCGAAGGATGACGAGAGGGGGGAAAGGGAGGGGAAGGGAGGAGGAGATGGGGGAGGGGGAAAGGGAGGAGGAGATGGGGAGGAGGAGGGGGGGGGGAGGGGGAGGGCAGGCAGGGCAGGTTGAGAAAGAGGGGCGGGAGGAGGAGGGAGGAGGTGGATAGGGGAGTGGGGGGAGGGAAAATGGGGGGGGTAAGGGGGCGAGCCTGGCCGCGGGAGGGACGGGGCTCGCGCTCCCCTATCTTCGTCGTGACCTGGTTCATGAAAACGACCTGCGCGGATTCGACCCAGCGTCGAGGCGGGGGGGAGGGGGTACGAGCTCGCACGGCGAGGCGGTGGGACTGGGCGAGGGACATGAACTCGAGCGCCATTGTACCCAGCAGCCGCGAGCGGAGGGGCATGTCCTCGCGATCGAATCCGTAGCGAAAGTGGAAGCTCACGGAGTCGACCACCAGCAGCCGGACCTGCGGAGACGGCCGGCCGCGCGGCCGCGCATGTCGGTCCCCGAAACGCTCGACGCGGGCGGGCAGGCGAGCGGGCCCCGGAGGACCGGCCGGCCGCGGGAGCCGCACCTCGGGGTGCTCGGAGAGGAAGGCCGGGAGGACGTGCATGAGCGCCAGCTGCTCGGTCGAGCTGTAGGGCCGGAAGTAGTGTATGTTCGCCAGCATCTGCGGCGCGGCGCGCCGCGGCGCGGCTCCAGTCGGCGCGGCGCGGGGCGGAGCGGGGCGAGCGGCGGCGGGCGGCGGCCGGCGCGCACGTCATCCAGGGCCGGGATGGGAAGGCCCTCGTACGTCTGCGCGTGCTTCTCCTGCCGCGGGGTTCGGCGCAGGCCGGCGCCGCGCTGGCGGGGCGGGCGCGGGGCGGGGGGCGGGCCTGGAGCGTCTGCAGGTGCGCGCGGACTGCTTCGGCCATCTCCACGAGCCGCTCGAGCATGAAACTTCCCTCCGTGTCTGCGCCACATGCCAGCGGCGAGCGCGCACGAACTGTGAGCGGCGCGGAGGGGGCGGGCGCCGCGGCGGGCGCGCACCGATGTAGACCGCTGCCCCGCCTGCTCCGCCGTAGCCGTGCGGAATCTGCACGTTGAGCGCGAGCTGCATGCTGCGCTCGGCTCGCGGGTCGGACTGCGCGGCGCGAAGCGCGCACGACAGCCGCGGCGCGGCCTGGTTCGAACGCGGACCCAAGCTGCGTCTTTCCGATGCCGGGCACGCCGCCTGGTGCGCGTCTGTTAGCCGCAGCGATGGCGGGGGGCCAAGGGCGCGGGCCGCGGGCCGGGCGGCGCACAGAACTCGGTCACAGAGCCGAGGGCGACGCCGCCGCCGAGCATGAGGTCGATTGCGCGTACGAACGTCATGATGGGTTCCTCCCGCTTCTGGAGCATCTCGAGCGCGGACATGCCGACTGGGCGGAGCGGGTGAGCGAGTCGCGCGGCTCAAGGCGACTGCGAGCGCACCGACGCCTGTGTCCGCATGATTGGTGGGGAACACCTGCCTCAGTATGCTCTCGGCATCGTCCGGCGATATGGAGAGCTCTGCGCGGGCAGGTTGGCGTTGAGCGAGCGCGGATCAAATCCAGGAATGGGCTCACCCCGCGACAGATCGATGGGCCCAACGTTGTCCAGATCCCTGCGGGATGATGCGAATCGTGACTACGAGCGCCGCGCGTGAGCGCAGGGCCGGGAAGGCTGCCGGCACCGGAGCGTTCGGAAGCCCGCCTTGATGAGTTTCTGCCGCACCGATGGGGGCAGCGGCAGCGATCCAACATCGCGCGAGGAGAGTGAGTACCGCGCAGCTGGGCGGGACATTGGCCCGCGGGGGTACGCGTCCCGGGAGGCCGTCGCGCGAATCGCGCTCGAGGGAGAGCGGGCGCCGCGGTGCAGAACGCCGACGCAGCTGCGGCGCGCAGCTCCGACTCGGACGGCTGGCGTTGCGAAGAAGCTTTGCGCGGACTTGAGCTCGAGCTCCCCAGCGCTCCCATTCGAGCGCAAGTGGCAAACGCTGAGCGCTCCCGGTGTGGGATCAACTGTTCGGCGAGCGCGCTCCTCCGATCATCCGAGGGGCGCAAACCGCGCAGCCGATGCAGTCGGCGCTAGCTGCAGCGATGTGCTTGATCAACTTAGATGAATGCTTGAGTCGAGCGCGGCGGGGCGCGCGCGCCCCTTTAAGGGAGAGCCCAGCTGCAGACCGCCGAGCGCTAGCCGTGAACGCCGGCGCGCTGCGCCCGGCGGCCAGCGGTCCCGGGCAGCGCAAGCGCGCGCCGGCGCGCAGCACGGAGCGCACATACAGCGCGCCTCCGCCCTGGGGGCGCGCGCAGGCGGCGCCATCGCCGTCCTGATCCTCGCGTGCCTCGTCGCCTCGTCTGCGGCCGCCGGTTCGCGCGCCCGCCCGGCCCGCCCGCGTGCCCCCTTCGAAGACCTCAGCGCTCGATCGGACGACGCAGACCCCGAGCTCGCGCTGGAGTCGCCGGGAAGCGGCGTGGCGACAGTGGGAGTCAGCCCCGTCCCCGTGTTCGGCGACAGCCTGATCATGACCTTCGAAGCGTGGATCTATCTCGCGGTGCGCCTACCCGTCTATCGAGAGCTCCGGCGTTGACAGCGGCGCGCGCCGTGTGCGGCCGCAGGCGCCGCCCGTGGACGTCGACGGGTTCGAATTCCGCCCCTTTGGCGCGTCCGGCGTGGTCGACAGCATCTGGAATTACCAGGTGCGCGCTCGCCCCGGCTTCTCTAGCTATAGATCTACTTCAATTAGCTAACGCTTCCGCAGCTTTTCACGGTATTTGATGCCGCCTCGAACGCTTTCCGGGTTTTCCTGGACGTTGCCGGTCGCTTCGGGCATGCGCACCTGGACTACGTTGGCGCGAGCTTAACCGGCCGCGGCTGGCCCCTGTGTGCTTTAATTTGTACCAGCGTCTCCCTTCCGCGTCAGATTTCGCTTGACGGTTGGGGGCAGGAACACGTGGGTGCACGTCGTCGGCCGGGCGCGGCCGGGCCCGGGGACAAGCTGTACCCCTAGGCCTGGGTAATCCGCCCAAGAATTCGGTACCCCCTCCCCTCGGATTCTCAAGCCCCCGCCCCGGCAGATGAACGGCAGGGGCCAACCCCGGGGTCGGATTCGCCTACTACCCCCCATGATTGGCGCGTCCTTCGACAACGCAACACTCGTCGGTTTTCGGGTGGGCAAGCTGAACGGCTTCTAATCGAGTGCAATTTGATTTTGCGTACCCCCTCACGAGCTCGGATTTGAGCTCGCGAACGCTGAAATCGCGCTGCGCATGCAGCGAGATCCGCATCTGGAAGAGTCTGCGGACCACGGCGCAGATCCAGGTGCGGGGTACCGCATTTCTTGCCCGAAAGGGGTACGTCCTTTTCTGAAACGGGGGTACAGTCGACGATGCCGACGAAGGCGAACGCGGGCGATCCGAACCTGCTCCTCTACTTCAGGTTCGACAGCGTGCGCTCTGAACACTGTACCCCCGCGACTTCGAGGTCCTTTTCTCATGTACCCGCAGGATGAGGTGAACGCGACGTCGACGTGCGTCACGAACCGCGCTGGCTGCTCCTATTTCACGATACCCGGGGCTTCGAAAAACAATTCCGCCGTTGCTGGGGGCAAGAACGTGACTGGCTCCGACACGGCCACCTGCGGGGCGCCGCCCACCCCCTCCCCTTCTCCGACTCCGGGCCCCTCTCGGACACCCAAGCCGCTCTCGCCGGGTACGGTGTAATTGCAAGATATCGATGGTTAGATCAATCACTGAACGTTTCATTTAGGCCCGGGCTCTTTGTAGAGTACACAATTGCAAGCATCCATAAGCTTAATAAATGTCAAATAGATGAAACGATAGATCTTCATCCAGCAGACCGATCGCGAGTGTTCTGCTCATGATCATCCGTTACATCAACGACGCCCCCCGGTTACATCAATGTTGCATCGAGGCGAGAAACCTCGATGCAACATTAATGCAGCGTTTGACATGCGAGCGGGAAGGAGATTCATCTTCAATGTGGATCGACGTGCCACGGTGCGTTATTTAGATACCTAGGCAAGCTTAAGGCAAGCAGCCGCATAGATGCATATGATCACCGGGTTAGTCGCGATCGACGTCAATGTCGACCTGCAGATTGTACAGATTCATCGTACAGATGCATGTAGGCATATTATATTAGACATAACAGAGAATACAGCTTATCATGATCATAGAATTGAGCCCGCGCACGAATTCGAAGTCGGGGTGGCCATGATGCGCATGCGCAGAAGCCCATGCATTGAACTCCGGACTTCCTGGCCATAGGAGATCTCGATCATGACCCTTTAGCTTGCCCATCTCCTTGGCCTTGCACATCTACCATGTATAATTAAAATTTGTTTTTGGTGAAATACCGGCCAGTCTCGAGACACCATAGTTACAACCTGTTACAATAACTGCGCTCCCCCGCGCCCGCGCCGCCGACCACCCCGGCCCCCGGATCTAATTATAAACGGGTCTGGTCTGCCGGGCCAGGCGCCCCGTCCCCCCTCCCCGCGGCCCAGCCGGTCCCGAACTCCCCGGTGCAGTCGGGAGAACGGGCGCCTCTTCCCGCCGTCGTTCCCTACCGGCCCCTCCCGCCCTCCATCGCATCGCCCTCCCCGCACCAGCCGGGACGCCCGCGCCCCCGCCCCCCGCCCAGCCCTGGCAGTTCGGCTTCAGTCTGACACGCGCTACTCAGGGCGTGGCGGGCGCGGGGCCCTTCACGCCGTCGAGCCCGAGCCCCTCCATGCCCCCGCCCCGCCCGCCGCCACCGCCGCTGCCGCCGCCGCCCCCGCCGCAGCCGCCCCCGCCGCCGCCGCCGCCGCCACCGCTGCCCCGCCCGCCGCCGCCGCCGCCGCCGCCGCGCCGGCGGCAGCCGCGGCCCTCCTGTCCGTCCTGGCGGAGTACGGAGTCCAGGCCGCGGGCCGCGGGCCTCACGGGCGCGGATCTCGCCCCCATCCCGCAGGCCTATAGCTACTCCGGCACCATGACCGGAGCGATCGGCCCCGAAGCCGCGGAGTGTACAAACCACTTACGACGCTGCAAGCAGCCAACTCCCCCTCCCCCCCCTTGCTTCAGCTGACCCCCCCGCTCGGGACCTCGCAAGACGCTGCCCCTCGGCCCCCTACGGTCTCCCCCCCGGCCCCAACCGGCCCTCAAGTGTCAGACCCCCCGCTGGCTCCGGCCATCCCTATGGCTTCGGCCCCCCAATGGCCTCGGCCCCCCTTTGGCTTCGGCCACCCCATCGGCTTCGGCCACCCCCCTGGCTTCGGCCAACCCCATGGCTTCGGCCACCCCCCTGGCCTCGGCCCCCCCCTCTAACCCGGTCGACCCCTCCCGACCCCTCGCGGCCCGCCTCGTCTCCGCACTCCCAGCTCTCTGCGTCGCCTGTCAGTGCCCACGCTCTCTCCACTCTGCCGTCCCGGCACCTCTCCCTGCCTTACCCCGCATCCGCTGCCCGCCCCAAGCTGCTGCCTCCGCCCACTCCCTCTCCTTCCTCATATCTTCCTCCTACCACCTTCTTCACCTCGACAAAACGGGACACCGATTAATCGGGGTCCTGGGGCGCAGGTGAGGAGGAGGGAGGAGGCGGAGTGGGAGGAGGAGGCGTGGCGGAGCGGCGGCAAGGGAGGGCGGCGGACTGCGAGACATTTCACTTCCAGGGCTCATGAGGGATGGAGGAGTTGATCAAGGGGTGGGCGCGTGGGTCTGGTTACGGCTATCACCGAAAACCATGGCTCCCCACTCAGGCGAACCTCCCATATTGAGCGACCCATGGCCGGCACCTAGCTAGCACCCTCGGCTAGATAGATGACCGGTCGGAAGGGCACGTCACGTAGAACATTGATACATGTGCCGTGGTGTATCAATGCGACGTCCACTTTTGCAAAAAAAAAAAAAAAACGGCCCCGAAGCCGCGGCCGCCCTCCGCACCGCCATCGCCACCCAACCCGCCGCCGGCGGTGCCGACGCCGCCCCCGGGGCGGCGCCGGGCGCCCCGGGGACCGCGCCGGAGTCCGCCCCGAACCTGGCGGAGGTTGCCGCGGCCGAGGCCGGGCTCGCCGCCGGCCCCGCCGCCGACAACGCAGGAGACGCCCAGCGGCTCGGCGACCCCTCCGCGCCGGGCCCCGTCCCGGGGCCAGCGCCGGGCGCCGCCCCGGAGGACTCGCCCCCCGCCCGCGGCCCCTAGCGCTCCCCCGCCCCCCGCCGCCCCGCCGGGCCCGACAGCCGCCCTCCTCGGCCTCCTCCACGCCCTCCTTCCATCCGGCGCGGCCCCAGCGCCGCAGCAGGAGCCCGACCGAGAGAGCCTGAAGGCCGCGGTCCTCCACGGCCTCGCCTCCCTCTTCGGCCAGCCCCGGCCCGACGCCCCCCAGTAGCGTCTAGACCGCCCTCGCCCTTTCTCCCCCGGACCCCAGCCTTCCCCCTCGGCCTCGGCCAATCGCTGCCCCAGTAGTTTCTTTTGTCGGCGCTTAGCGCCCTACCTCATCAGGCCCCCGACCATCCCTCGAGCGGTGGGGGGGCCCCCTGTTGTTACCAATACGCATTCGTGGGGCCGCTGGCCTCACCCATACTGGAAATAACTGCGCTATTTCAAAGTTTTAATTGACTGCGATGCAGCGAAACCCCGAAGGTACCCGAAGCGAAAATTACAAGACATCAAAGATATGACAACACAAATAAACACGAGACGAGCAGCATACACGCAGGGAATAGATGGAAGAATATATTCACAGCAGAATAGGAGAATGCGAGACTACTCGCGGAATACGAGACTCTGAGACCGGAAGCTTAAAAAAAATTGACAATCATTCCGAATTCGAGGGCCGGGCGCGGCCGCGGGCGCTCCGGACATATTTCGACCCCGCCGGACTCCTCCGAGGGGCGCGCGGGGCCCGGCGGCCTTGGGTGGCCGACCCATTTCGAATCGCCCGTACCCCTCTCTCACGAAGACGACGACGCCGACTCGCCCCCCCCCGCGGCGGCGGCCAGGGCCTGGTCCGCAAGCTCCAGCACCCGTCCCAGCGGCTCCTGCGCGACCGAAGGCGGGGAAGAAGAGGGGGCGACTCGCTATCAGCGAGGTTGACTTGGGCAGAAAGAGGGGTGCACCTGGATCATGTAGAGGCTCATGAGGCGCGCCTGCCTCCCGCCCCGCGCCAGCGCGCTCCGCGCCGCCTCGGGCGAGGGCAGAGGAGCAGTAGGAGCAGGCTTGGGCGAGGAGGAGGCGGAGGAGGAGGCCGGGCCTCTGAGCGCGACCTCGAACTGCGGGGGCGGGGGCGCCGGCCCGCGCTCCGAGGCGAGCGCCTCGTCGCTCGCTGCGGCCGCCGCCTCCGCCGCCTCCTTCACCTGAGGGGCGGGCGGCGGGCGGGCGCGGGGGGTCAGCCTTCCAACCCTTCATTCGCCTTGACGGCAGGGGGGAGTGGGGGGAGGCGGCAGTCGGATCATCTAAGCATAGGGTGGGTTGGAGGGTGGGGGGGGGATGGGGGTGGGGGGGGGGTGGGTGGGTGGGGGGGGGTGGGTTGGGGGGGGGGGCGGGGGCGGGGGGCAGGCGCGCCCCCACATCCTTTGATTATAGATTCTAGAAGAATGTTAGAATGTTAGAATTCTTGATGTTAGGGGGAAGGGGGGGCGCGCGCGCCCTGGCGTCGACGATGTCGCGGAGGGGCCGAAGGAAGCGGTCCCGCGCCCGCCGCAGCTCGCCGGGCCTCAGTGACCCCGTGACGCCACCCTCGGGGCCGCCGCTTGCCCTCCCCTCGCCCAGCTCCTGCTCAGGTGAGTGAGTAAGTGAGCTGCGTGATTCAATTTTTTCGGATCTTTTCTGCGTACCCGGAGGAGAACGAATCGGTAGAGGTTCAGGGCGGCCATCGCCACGTCGTGCGCCGCGTCCACGTCGCAGAGCCTGCGGAATACGAAAAAGAAAGAGGCTCAGGGGACTGCTAGGAGGCTCGGGGGGGTACAGGCATCTTGAAGGCGCGCCTGGGGTCGAGAACGGCGCGGAGGAGGGGTAGGACGCGATCCGAGGCGAAAGGGGAGGACTCGGAGGGGTCGTGGGGGGTACGCGGGCTCGGCCACGCCTCCCGAATCTCGTCCTTCAGGCGGTTGATCAGAAGGCCGTGCAGGGCCGGGTACGGAACGCTGCAACGGGGAGTCAGGGGGTACGTGAGTCGTGGCGGGGTGGGGGTACGGGGCGCCTGGCGAGGAGGTCGCGCAGCGCTACGAAGCGCGGGCCGTCGCGCAGGGCCGAGAGGACCTGAAAAAGGGATTGAGGGGGGTACGGGGTACGGCGGAGGATTATGGCGTACCCCCGTCGAGACGGCGAAGGCGCGGGAGCGCTCGCGGGGATCTGCGATCGCCACCGTGTGGTCCAGCAGGGCCTGGAGGGGGGTACGGCGTCGGACGCCGGGGCACGTTATGCGGGAGAGGGGTACAGGAGCGCACCTGGATGAGGGCAAGGAGGCCGGAGCCGGATACGCCGGCGGGGGGGCGGAGGGAGCGGGGGGGTACCCTCTTCAGCTCCGACTCGATCAAGTCGACGGCCATACCCCCGCGGCCCCTGCGGAGGGTACGGCGGGTCACGCGCAGGTGCGGGACGGGGAAGGGGGCGTGGGTACGCGCACGCGCGGAGGAGGGCGAGGGCGTGCGGGGCGGCGAGGCAGAAGCGGTACCCCGGGGCGAGGACGTCGGGGAGGGGGGATGGATCCAGGAGGAGGGAGCGGGCGACCAGGGCGGCTCCCAGCTCGCTGAAGAAGTGGGACTCGGGGCCGGGCGGGGCGGCCCGGGGGGGCCGGCGCGCCCGGAGCGGCCCACCCTCGCCCCCGTCCCCGTCGCCGCTCCCGTCCGAAGCGGCGGCGCCTGCGCCGGCGCCGGCCTCGTACCCCCCCTGCTCTTCTGGCCCCTCCATCTCGCTGAGGCTCTTCCTCCGGGCCTGGGCCGCCGCCCCCGCGCGCCGCCGCTCGGGCCACCGGCAGAGCGCGAGCGCCGGGAGCCCCGCTGCCTTCAACAGCTCCCGAGCAGGGCCGGCCTCGCCCGCCGCGGCCGCCGCCCGCAGCGCGAGGCCGGCCACCCACTGCCGCTCCTCCTCCGCCCCGCGCTCCGCGTCCGTGATGGGGTGGCCCCGGTACGGCTGCGGCGAAAGCAACAGGTCCTCAGCGACGGCAGAAGAGGGGGGGGAGGGAGGGGGTACCTGTTTCCCTGCCTCGGCCGCCAGGGGCCCAAGGAACGCAAAGACGAACCCGGCTGCCGCCTTCGCTCTGCAGCGAAAGAAGGCGTCAGAAGGCGCAGGGGCCACGAGGAAGCGAAGCGAAGAGGGCAGGGGGAGGCGGGCGGGCGGGCGAGAAGGCGGGAGGGAGGCGAGGGGGGGGAGAAGGCGCCAGAAGGTAAGAAGGTGCGGGGGTACGAGGAAAGGCGGGCGGGAGGTGGCGGGCCGGGAGGCGGGCGGGAGGGCCGGCGGGAGGGCGGAATCTTGGAAGGTGTGATAATGGCGAACCGCAGGGCTCGGCGGGGGCCACCTTGACCCTTCCGGGGGCGCCGAACCGAAACGAGGGAGGGCGGGGGGGGGGGGGGGGGGGGGGGGTCTAGAGTCTTTCAGAAGTTCGCGAAGGAAACGAGGGCGGGCGCTCGCGAAACTTCGAATCTTTCGAATTCGAAAGTGCGCACTCTGCTTCGGCGCGGACGGCGGGGTCCGCGGCGTTCGATTCTTCGCTCTCTTCCTCCTCGCCCTCCTCGTCCTCGCGGCCGCCTCCTCCTTCCAGAAGGCCGGCCACGAGGGGGAAGCACTCCTCGTAGAAGCGCGCGCGCCGCGAGGGGACGCGCAGGAGCACTGCAGCGCGACGCGACGCGAAGCGGGGAAGCGCATCAGCTTGCGGCGGGCGGCGGTCGCGGCGGGCGGGTCGGACCTTTCCGGAGGGAAGGAAGCAGCGAGGGCCGGGCCGCGCGGGGGACGCTGGACCATCCCTCGGTGATTGCGCAGTGCATTTCACGCGCCGAGAGGCGATCGGCGCACGCCTCGAGCAGCTGCGCGCGGCCGCGGTCAGCGCCGGTTCGCGCTGACGCTTCCGATTGACGGGGAGATTTGACCTCGAGGGCCGCGGACGCGCGCGATGGATCGGATGCCGCAACCGGCACGCGCGAGAGGAGCTCCCCGACGACGTCGAGGCTCGCGGCCTCCAGCGCCTCCCACGCCGCGGGAACCGTCGTCAACATCGTCTGGAGTGATCGGAGGGCGGGCTCACAGCCCGCGGGATCGCCTTTGGGGAGCATAGTTCGAATGGACGAGGCGAATTCAGCTGCGAGGATGCTCCGCTCCTCGTCGCCGGACGCCTGCGGGGCGAATGCGTCTTGGCCCATTGGGGCGAAACAGTGCATTGCTGCGCACCGGCCATCGCTCCTCCAGCCTAAGATCGGCCAGCAGAGCCATTGCGCGGTCGTACGCAACCCCGAGCGGGAATTCTCGAAGAGGCGGATCTAGAGCGTCTGTGTTCTGACGGCGTGCCTGTACCCCCAGCGGGCCGACCGGCGCACTGCCTAGCTTAGCTGCGACAAGCCGACCACAGCGATGTCCCCGAGACCTTGCGTGGTCGCGACTTGGCCCTTCGGGCTCCCTGCCGTGCAGGCTGCGGCGCGCGCGTACGAGGCCACGGGCTCGGCGCTGGACGCCGTCGAGGCGGGCATCCGCCACGCCGAGCTCGACACGAGCGTCACCTCCGTCGGCCACGGCGGCCTCCCGAACGCCGACGGCGTCCTGCAGGTCGACGCCACGGTGCGCATGCGCGAGCTCGTTGGGCAGATCGATCGCGCGCGGCGCGCCGCTGCGCTGATCCGATGATCGGCGGCGAAGATCATGTGCGGGGACATGCGGGCGGGCGGCGTGATGGCTCTCGAGGGCTGCCGCACGCCCATCTGCGTCGCGCGGAAGGTCATGGAGCGCTGCCCCCACGTCCTGCTCGCCGGCGCCGGCGCCGCGGCGTTCGCGACGCAGAACGGATTCCCGCCGGTGCGCAGGCCCGCCAGGGAGCGCGCGAGGGCGCGCCGGTGACCGTGAGCGGGCGCAGGAGGAGACGCTCACCCCCGAAGCCGCCGCGAAGTGGCGGGCGCGCCGATCCCGCTCCCCCGCGATCCGCGCGCCACAGACGGCGCTCCCCGCGCAGGAATGGCGCGCGACGCAGCCGGCGGCGGCGCCGCAGCCGCCCCCCGCGGGGCTCGACAACCACGACACGATCGGCATGATCGCAGTGGACGGGCAGGGCCGCATCGTGGCCGGCTGCAGCACCAGGCGACTCGGCTCGCCCCGCCCGACCCCTCGTTCTTCGCCTGATCGAATCCAATCGCAGCGGACGTGCCTACAAGCTGGCGGGACGCGTAGGGGACAGGTCCGGCCGGGCCTCCTAGGCCTCCCGCCCCGCCCCGCCCCTGCGCGCCCGCCCCGTCTCACGGCGGCCGCAGCCCGATCATCGGCTCGGGGCTCTACGCGGACGACGGAGCCGGGGCGGCAGTCGCGACGGGAGACGGCGAGCAGATCATGAAGGCTTGCCCCCCCCTCCCTCCTCCCTCCCCCTCCTTTTCTTCCTCCTAACGGCGGGGGCGCTGCGCGCGCGGCGCGGCAGGTCTGTATGTCGATGTTGGCGGTGGAGGGGATGCGCGCCGGGCGCTCGGCCGCCGCGTCGTGTGAGGCTGCGGTCGGGAGGCTGCGCGAGCGCTGCGGGGCCGCCGCTCAGGTTCGATCCGATCCGATCTCATCTGGTCTTTCGGATTCGATCTGCCCGTGACGAAGCCCGCTCGCTCGCCCGCCCGCTCGCTGGCTCGCAGGCGGGGGTGCTGGCCGTCGACAAGGACGGTACCCCGGGGGCCTACAGCACGCACGACGGTGCGGCGCTCAGAAGCTCACATCTGATCTGAGCGCTCCCTGTTCCCTGTCTCTGAGGAAGCTCCCCGCAGGCTTCACGTGGGCGTGCTGGCGGCCGGGCGAGGAGGCTGTCCTCCACCGCGTCTCGGTGCGCGGGTATATACATCGAAGTCAGATCCAGATCCATATATAGGGCGAGCTTAGAATAACACACGAGCTCTTCCGAAGTTCTTAATTATCAATTGAGATACGATAAGAGGTGATACGTCCAACCGCGTGCCCCTCGAGTCGGCAGGCCGTGGGCCCGCACGCGACCGATCGATCGCCCACCCGCCCACGGCCGCCAGCCCGCCGCCCTCACGCGCGCGCGCGCAGGTGGCGGGCGGGCAGAGGTGGCACCACGTGCACCCCGAGGGCGAGGACCCCGCCCTTGGGGGCCAGGAGAAGTAGCTTTGAACCCGCGCCCTTAGGGGGCAGGACAAGTAGCTTTCCTGGCATCCGATAGTAGAAGTAGCTATACGTACACTATGATAGCTACACATGTACAAGTAATAAGTAATAGGCTTTACATAAGGGCCGCATCCGGAAGGCAAGGCCTAGACTTTGCATACACATCCGATAGTATAAGTAGCCTTAGCTACAAGTAAGAGGGGGCGGGGCGGCGCCGGGCGGGGCGGGGGAAAGCGGGGCCAGGGGATCCGGAAGGGAGGGGGCGGGGCGGGGCACCAGGGCGGAGCGGGGCGGAGCGAGGGGGTGAGGGGCCGGGGGGCGGGGCGGGTCACCCTGAATATTGGGGACGGGGCGGCGCCGGGCGGCCTGGCGGGGCGGGGAAGGGAGGGGAGCAGGGCGGAGCGGGGCGAGAAAGTGAGGGGCCCGGGGGCCGGGGCGGGTCTGGGGGAGGGGGCGGGGGGTCGGAGGGGGAGCCGGGGGAGGAGGGGGGAGGGCGAGGAGGGGGCGGGGGAAGAGAGGGGCCGGGGCGGGTCTGGATTCTTGGCCTAAAGAGGCGGGCGCCCTGGCGGGGAGGAGGCCGGAGGAGGCCCGGGTGGGCTCTGGGGGGGATGGAAGGGCGGGCGCGGGGAGCACCGGTGGGGGCGCCAAGGCCGCCGTCTGCCGCCGCCGCCTTGCTTGCCCGATGACTCCGGTGGCGACCGCACCGCGGGCAGCTGCGAGCCACGGACGCCGCGCAGAGCTCCAAGCGGAGGGGCGCGTGCGGCCCCCGCCGAGTCCGCTCGCTCGCTGTTCGGAAGAGCGCCGCCGCCGCCGCCTGTTTCTGCGCCACCGCAGGGAGCGCCGGCGGCGGGCGGCTGCAGAAGGGCGTGCGTGCATTCGCAGCTGCAGCTGACGCCCGCCTGACGGCCCTGCCCGCGGCGCGACCATCGATGCTCTTTGCCGGATGCTTGCATGCGTGAAGACCGCTGCCGCCCGTGAGCCGCCCGCCCCACGCCATATATATGCATCCTGCAGAACGTGACAGGCTGCAGGGCTGCAGGCACGGGAAGCGAGAGGGGCGTGTTAGCTGCCTGGTGGCACACACGTAACTGGGCACTGCGATGAAGCGCGCCGGTGTCCGAAGTCCCGAAGCGTAGGCCGCGCGCGAGCGGGAGCTGCGCGGCTGAAGCCTGCAAGCTTCTCAGAGGCTCGTGGAAAGCCAGTCGCAACAGCCGCGCCGAGCGCTGGATCTGCGCCACTATAGCTATACGTCACTCGAGAACTCCAGCAACGAGCACGAGCTTTCCGCACCACGGGAAGCTCGTCTCCTGAGCCTACTGGTACCAAATCGAGCGCATCTTCCAGGCGCAGACAGCTGCAGGCAAGATCGAGAAGGCGCGCTGCCTCAACGCACGGGTGTACCCCCCTGGCAGAGGCAAATTTCCTCTGATCCAGAGGAAATTTTCCTCTGGGTCCGGACACCGTACCCCCCTCCAGAGGCAAATTTCCTCTGGCGGCGCGCCGGCGCCGGCCCACAGGAAAATCTCCGCTGGCCCGGCGCTGGGCGATCCGGCCCGGCGGCATGCATGCTCTCAGAAGAGTCTGTGAGCTCGTAGTACACGCAGTACTAGCTCGCGTGCGACTCGGGTCCAGACTCCCGACACCGTACCCCCCTAGCTACTAACTAGATCTCAGAGTCTGCACTGCGGCATGCACTGCCAATGTCTGCCATGCAGCTGGCGCGCGTCGACGTCTTCCGTAAAGTTCCGAGTCTTCCGACTCAAGTTCCGAGTCGTTCCGAGTCTTCCGACACGTCCAGAATGGCAGTTGAGGTACTAGGAGCACAGTGACTCAAGGGCCGGGCCCGGGGAGAGTCACGGTCAAGGCCGGGCTTTGAGCTGACTTGACAAGGCTTGAATTAAGCTGAAGCTGGCTTCAAGCCCGGCCGGCTTCCGAAGTTCGATCAAGCTTGCTCCTGGCAGCCGGCGCCTGGCTAGCTGCTGGAGCGTGTGAATTCGAAGCTTTAGCGAAAGTTATGCGCCTGCTGCTGCTACCAGCTAGCCTACCGGTAGTAGCTATAGGCAGCAGACGTCGACTCTGAGAGTCTAGGCTAGCGCCGCGGCGCTAGCGCTGCTACCGGTAGAGTCATCGCAGCGCGCGCGCTAACAGCCTAGCCTGTTACCGTAGTACAGCCGCTGAGCAAGCGCCAAAACTAGCACCGTGGCACCGCTACCGTAGTACCAGCGAACTTCAGTCGGGCCAGCAATTGCAAAGAGCAGAGTTAGCTTCGATTCAGATGTGCGTATGCATATGTAAAAGTGAACCTATACATGCGCGTGCGCGTGCTCGTATGCGTATGCGGACTACGTACGCGCGCGCTAGCGTAGAGCTGGCGATACTATGATAGATATGCATATGCATGCGTTTTGGCGACTTCAATTGCGCATGCACACGCACAAGCTTCATGATCGATTAGAGCTATCGATTAGCCTATTAGCCTTGTAGGTCTAGATTTTCACCGAGTTTTGCGCCGTATACTGATCTTCTGTGGCGCGCGCAGCCGCGTAGGCTCACAATTACAACCGTTGAACAACAGCAAGTCAGCCTGGCAGGGACAATGGAGGGGAGCGGAGCTGGAGAAGAGGCGGCGATCCGGGGGGCCCTCGCCCCTCGGGTGGCGCTGTGGGCGGGTACGCTCCTCTCAAAGCACAGCCACGGGCGGGAGGGCGCGGCGCGGAAGCTCATCCTCTCCCACTCGGACCTCAAGGCAGTCGGCTGCAGCATGTGGCTCGAGCTCGTGCGCCCCTTAGCCCCCTACCCTACCCCCTCCCGCCGTCCTCCCTACCAGTACCCCCCTCTCCCCCCTCCCTCCTCCCTCCCTGCTCCCGCCCCCGCCTCCGCCCCCCGTCCCGTCCCGCCGCTCTCCCTGACCCCCCCCCCCCCCCCCCCCCCCCCCTTGGGGACAAGTCCGCGTCTCGCGATCTCGTCTTGTGCGCAATTAATTCGGATTCCCTGTGCAGTACGCAGATGCTCAACAGTTCCCCATCACGGACGAGACCACGCTCAGCCCCGAGGTGCCTTAAAACTTCATTGATTTGTGTCCGTGGCTTCATGATCAGGCCCACTGACAATATTTACGAAACAGGAGCGTGCGGCCTCCGAAGAGTGGTACGACGACATGATCGAAACGGTGCTTACAACTCTGATTCATTTTCGAAGCCTTGTAAATTAGCCTTCAGCCTTGGCATAAATTAGCCTTTGATTTATCTTCGAAGCCTCTAGCCTTCAGCTTTAGCCTTATCGGCCGCGCACGCACGTAGCGGGAGCGGATGAAAGGCCGCACCCAGCCTTATAAGCCTTATAAGCCTTATAAGCCTTATAAGGCATTTACTTTGAAGCCTTATAATTGGCATTTCGCCTTAGCTTATCGGCCGCGCACGTATACATAGCGGGAGCGCATGAAGCCTTTAGCCTTCGGCCTTAGCCTTCAGCCTTTAGCCGTCAGCCGTCAGCCTTTAGCCTTTAGCCTTAGCCTTTAGCCTTAACTTATAGATTATCGGCCGCGCACGCAGCGGGAGCGGATGAAGGAGACGTCGGCGGTGGTGGAGGCGGCCCGGGGGGGCGTGGCGGGGGCCCTGGGCGAGGGGGCCCGGGCCGATGAGCTCGTCGAGATGCTCCACAGGCGCGAGGACGCGCTGGACTACATCCTCGCCCGGTGAGTCACGGCCAGATATATAAGAGGCGAGGGAACTAGGTCCCTTGCGGGCCTCGCCCGAAGGGGGTGCGCCACGGCCCGGGGCAACGGGGCCGTCTTTAGATGTAGGCCGTCTAAACGCTCTAGACGCGATCTAGACGCTCGGCCCCGGTGCGCCCCGGGGCCCGCCCGGCCACGGGGCACGCCCGGCCCGGTCCTCGGGGGGGAGGGGGGAGGGAGGGGGGAGGGGGGGGGAGGGGGAGAGAGGGGGGCTGGACTTCGTGGACGCTCTAGCTCGATCTATCTCGAGCCGGGACTCCGCCGGGCCGGGACGTCCTAGCTCAGATCCAACGCCTACGCGTTTCGGTGAAAATAGACCGCCCCGGGGCCGCCTCAAAAGGCAGATTGAACGAGCCTCATGATCATTGCTGATACAAGCCGATTCTTCTATTCGATCGCCCCTCTATATAAATTTGAAGAAATCGTCCTTTCCTTGCTAAAGTGAGTCGAATCTTTCTTCACGTAGGGCTATCGCACTGGACGGCACCTACCGCGACTACGGCTGCAAGTACGCCGAATCGTACTGGCTCGAGGCCGGGATGCCGGCCTTCTGGCTCGAGAACGAAGTGCCCCCCCCCCCCCCCCCCGCCCCCCGGCCTTGGAGCTTACCGTACCCGGCCCGCGCGCAGCGCGTACCCGAGGCGATGGCGGACCTCGAAGAAATCACGCGGGAGGTGCATGCGCCTCGATTTCGAATTCAAATTCGAAAATTCAAATTCGAAACAGGAAGTGCAAGCGCTCGAGCTCTCCGTGAAATTTCGGGCGCTCGAGGCGGACCTCTCCGCCGAGGGCGCCTCTGGCGCCCTTCGCTGCGGGGACGCGGCGCTCGCGGACCGCCTCCTGTCCCACTACCGCGACCTGGTGATCGGCTCGGGCGCCGGAGGTGCGGACGCGGAAGACGCGGCCCGCGTCGACGCGGCCCGCTCGGCCCTCGGCCCCATCGTCTCCGCCTGTGACGCGGCCGGCCCCGATGCGGTCCGATCCCGGATCCACCCGACCCCTCCGCGCTGCCTTCCATCTTATTTGACGCCGGGGCAGCCCCTCGTGCTCACGGCGGCGGACGGCGGGGCGGAGGGCCCGACCGCCGCGCTCGCCCCGGGCGCCCTGGACGCCCTCCGGGCGGCCCTGGAGGGCTCGGCGCGCGGCGCGTGGGCGCCGGACCAGTGCGCGGCCCGGCTCGCCCAGCTGCGGGGGGAGCTGATCGTCCCACCAAACCCGCCGCTGAGCGATGAGGTTCGCGGCGCCGTCCTCGGCCGCCGGCGCCGGCGGGGCCGCGTCCCGCCCCGGCCGCGGCCGCTGATCCGTTCACTGAAATTTCGGCCGCAGTACATCGAGGCCGCCAAAGACGACCTCATCGCCGCCATGAACGAGGTGCAAAGATTCGGGGTGGGGGGGAAGGGGGGGGGGGGGGGGGGGGAAGGGGGGGGGGGGGGGGGGGGCGGGCGGCGCCGCGGCGGCTCGGCTCAGAAAGCTTAAGAGGCTCAAGCTTCAGCTCGCTGACTTCGATGCTCAGAAGCTTAAGAAGCTTAAACTGAATTCGAAGCTCGCTTAAGCCTAAGCGAAAAATCGGCTCAGAAAGCTTAAGAGGCTCAAGCTTCAGCTCGCTGACTTCGATGCTCAGAAGCTTAAGAAGCTTAAACTGAATTCGAAGCTCGCTTAAGCCTAAGCGAAAAATCGGCTCAGAAAGCTTAAGAGGCTTAAGCTTCAGCTCGCTGACTTCGATGCTCAGAAGCTTAAGAAGCTTAAAATGAATTCGAAGCTCGCTTAAGCCTAAGCGAAGAATCGGATCGGAAAGCTTAAGAAGCTTAAGCTTCAGCTCGCTGACTTCGATGCTCAGAAGCTTAAGAAGCTTAAAATGAATTCGAAGCTCGCTTAAGCCTAAGCGAAGAATCGGCTCAGAAAGCTTAAGAAGCTTAAGCTCCACTCGCTGACTTCGACGCATATGACTTTGCAGCGGTCCGAGGCGCGTGCCCTCTGGCGGGACGCGGAGGCGGCCCGCGCGGGGCTGGACGCGGCGACGGGCGGGGCGGCCGACAAGGTCCTCGGGGCCCTCGCAGGGCACGACGAAGTGCTCGCCCGACTCGCCGTCCGGTGCGTGCGGAATTCCGAAAACTAAAGAGATCCGAAGCCTTATGGCCGTGGCTAGCCCGGCCCGGCCCGGCCCCGCCGGCGCCGGCGTCGGCGCCTATGGCCAGCCCGAACTTAGATCCGAAGGCCCCATGCCCGGCCCGGCCCGGCCCGGCCCCGCGCGCCGGCGCCGCTTTCTCTGAGCCGCATCTGACGGCCGCCGCCGCCCCATCCCGTCCGCAGCATCGCCGCGACGGATCCCGAGGTCGAGCGCTTCGCCTGTACCCTCTTCGAGCCGGCGGCGGTCCGTGCCTCCAGATACCCCCGGCCCCGCGGCGCCGCGCGCGCGCCGCCCGGCCCTCGAGCCGATCGAGGACGATCACGGGCGCAGGACCCCGCGGCGACCGGCGCGCAGTCCATTGCCGTTCGCGACGAAGTGCTTCAGGTCCGCAGGCCAGGGTACCATGCGCACACGCCCCATCAAAATTGATTCGAATTTGATCGCAGGCGAACGGTCTCCTCGCGTCTCTGGACCTGCAGCTGGCCGCCTCGGCCTCGCCCGCCGCCTCGGCCTCGGCCTCGGCCGGCGACGGAGGCGAGGGCTCAGGTGAGCCCGGGCCCGCGCGCGAGCTACCGTGCGGGCTGCTCGAGAGGATCCAGGGCTTCCTGTCGTCACAGAACGTCCAGGTGCGAGCTCAAGGCCTAGGCCCCCCCCCCCCTCTTCGCCAAAGACATATTTGCCGTTTTCGCTCGCCTATTTCCTCGACTCGGCGAGCTGCGGCTGACGTCGTCGCTGGACGGGGGGTACAGCTGCAGCTGCAGTCCCTCGATGCCGCCCTGGAGCAGTGCTCGGCGGGTGCGCGTTCGGATCCGGAGGAGGACGGGGCGGGAGCCGACGAGCTCGAGCTCGACGACGAAGGCGTGGTACGGCGCCCGGCCCCGCGGCTGTCGCCCTAAGCAAACTTATAATTAGGCGATTCGGCGTACTAAACCAATGTATTCTGATCTTGGTTTCTTACAGGACCTCGTCTTTGTCGCGGATTTGGCCACTGTGTATGGTTACGCCGACGCGAATGCAGAGACGTTCGCGGCCGTTTGATTTATAATATGATTTGGCAATTAAATATTTCGCGAATTCGGCGAAGGGGGCGGAGCGCCGGGAACCGCGGGGCCGTGTTCATGTCCTGCGGGGCCGCGGAAGGCAGCTGCAGGGCCGGGCGAAGGGGCCGGGGCGGCGGGCGCGCGGGGCGACTCGGCGAGCGGGGCCGGAAAGCCAGCGGCCGCGGGGGCCGCGTCCGGATCCTGAAGCGCCGCGGCGGGCGGGGCGGGCCCGGGGCGGGACCGGAACGCCGGCGGCCGCTCGGGCCGCGTCCTGCGGCGCCGCGGCGGGCGGGGCCGGGCGAAGGGGGCGGCGTGCGGGCGAGCGGGCGGGAACGCCGGCGGCCGCTCGAGCCGCTTCCTGCGGCGCCGCGGCGGGCGGGGCCGGGCCAAGGGGGCCGCGGGCGGGCGAGCGGGGCGGGAACGCAGGCGGCCGCTCGGGCCGCTTCCTGCGGCGCCGCGGCGGGCGAGGCCGGGCCAAGGGGCCGCGGGCGGGCGAGCGGGGCGGGAACGCAGGCGGCCGCTCGGGCCGCTTCCTGCGGCGCCGCGGCGGGCGAGGCCGGGCCAAGGGGGCGCGGGCGGGCGAGCGGGCGGGAACGCAGGCGGCCGCTCGGGCCGCTTCCTGCGGCGCCGCGGCGGGCGAGGCCGGGCCAAGGGGGCCGCGGGCGGGCGAGCGGGGCGGGAACGCAGGCGGCCGCTCGGGCCGCTTCCTGCGGCGCCGCGGCGGGCGAGGCCGGGCCAAGGGGGCCGCGGGCGGGCGAGCGGGGCGGGAACGCAGGCGGCCGCTCGGGCCGCTTCCTGCGGCGCCGCGGCGGGCGGGGCCGGGCCAAGGGGGCCGCGGGCGGGCGAGCGGGGCGGGAACGCAGGCGGCCGCTCGGGCCGCTTCCTGCGGCGCCGCGGCGGGCGGGCGAGCAGGAACGCCGGCGGCCGCTTGGACCGGTATCATACATCATATCATGATCATAGCATTGGCCCATTAATATATATGGATCGACCATCTGATTCTTCACATGAAATCGATTCCTCAATTGTGTTTCCGAAGTTCAAGTTTATAAATTACAATACAAGATTCATTATATCTAGCGCGCTGCGGCAGCTGCAGGCCCGTCGCACGGGCCGAAACTTGCAGAAAGTGATCGACTATGAGATAAGCCATGACTAACACAGCGAATCATTTCTGATCATGGGCTAGATCTCGGGCGCCTCGCCCATATGCATCGATATCTAGCAGTCCGCGAACTCGATCTCGAACGCAGCCTCGGGTGCCTCGTCCAGGCTCTCGAACTGCGCGCGAACGAAGGGCGGGTCAGAACTCGGCATGAAACGGAATACATTCAGCCCGCGCGCGGCGCCCGGGCCCGGCGGGGCTTCGTTCGCACCTCGATGTCGGCCTCGAGCATGGCGATCTCCTCGTCGAGCTGCGCGAGGTCCTTGTACTCGGTTCCCTTGAGCGCCTTTGCCGTCGCGTCCACCACCTGCCGCCCCGCGTTACAATTGACGTCACGCCAGGAGCTCGAGCGGGCGGTCATGATCACGGGCGCGCGGGGCGGGGCGGGGCGGACCGAGGCGAGGGAGACGTCCTTGTTGGAGATGCACCCGCAGTCGTAGGTCGACAGGGCGACCGCCACCTGCGCCCCCGCCGCGTTAGCCGTGCCGCTTTGAAAAAATATATTTAAATTCGCTCGGATCCGCGTTCAGCTGCGGCCGGCGGCGGGGGCGGGGCGGGGCGGGCCTTGTTGTAGGCGATGTCGATCTCGGCGGGGTGGTGCGCCGCCGCGTCGCAGTCGTCAGCGAGGTCGCCGGCAAAGTCCAGCGCGTGGCGGAAGTCCTCGAACTTGAACGTCTGCGCGGGGCGGCGCGCGGGGCGCGAACCGAAGTCAGCGAGGCCGAGATGGGGCGGGGCGGACGCATATTTATGCGTGCGCATGCAGCGGCGCTCGCGCCCGCACCTTCACGATCTGCTGCAGGGTGGCGCTGGCCGTGGGGATCGTCTCGACGCGCCAGCCGGGGAGGAACGACTCGCTGCCGATCTCGGCGACCTTGTCGGCGGGAACGGCGGTGTAGGACGGGCTGCGCGAGCCACAAGCAAAGCGTGATCATGAGCTCAAGGATCGCACGGCTTTGCGCGCGAGCTTTATATATATATATATTTGTAACGTTAACGGCGCAGCGGCCGGCGACTCGGCGAGAAGGGGAGGTGCGCACCCGCCGTCCGCGACGGTGTTGACGAGGTCGAGGAGGGCAGAGTCCGACATGATGGTGGTGAGGCGAACTTGAACGTGGGGAGAGAGAAGGTGTGTGTGTGTGAGAGTGACTCTGAGAACGAGAGAGAGACTTCGGTAAGACTGGATGAACCTCGGCCGCGGGAGCGATATCTGCACTGATTCTGCAGCTGAACTCCAAGTTCGGAACGTTGGAATAGCCTGACATGTGCGCTGCTAGCCGTCGGCCCTCCTTGGAGCCTCAAGGCAAACTCATTGGCTCGACTCTCGACTCTCGACTCTCGAGTCTCGGACGACTGGTAATAAGGCTGGTATTACAAAAGGTTAACTTTTATCGTATACTAAACCCGAGGTCGGGGTGGGGGGGGTACGTAGCCCGCGCAGCCGAAGTTGCAGCGCGGGAGAAGCATGCCGCCGAAGAGAGCGCAAAAGCGCGCAGGGTTGCTCCTGAGTCCTGCCCTCCTCGCGATCGCCGACCGAATCGCGCGCCCCGCGCCCACCCCATGCTAAAGGCCGCTACTAAATTAAAGCGCTCCGCGGCCGGCGCCGCGCGGGCGGCGCGGCCAACTCTTGATATTATTTTCAGCCTACTAAATTTTAAACCGGCCGAACCTTGCAATTGGAATTACTAAACTATTTTGGGGTCTTGAATATTACGTCGCGGCGCCCCGGCGCCGCGGCTCCTCGAGCTCGGAGCCCGGCCTCTTCAAGGCTTGCAAGTTGCAAGTTGCAACCTGCCAGGCTGATCGGCCCGGGCGGGCCGGGCCGGGCCGGGCCCCGGCGGAGCTCCGGGAGTCCGCCGCCGGACCGCCGGCGCCGGCGCCCTGCAGGCTGCAGCTCGCATGCCATGATGCGCATTGCGCACTAGTAGTAGTCTAGTACTGCACTGCCACTGCAGTGTGGCACTGCCGCAGTGCCCCGGTGACCGGTCTGCCCGGCCGCGGGCGGCCGCAGTGCCGCAGTGCCGCAGTACTAGTACTGTAGGATTGCTTTTTTAGCCGATGTTTTAAATTGCCGTAAATTGCCGAGAGGCCGAATTCGGCAATTTTGTGCCACGGCAATTCTCAGGGGGTAGGGCTCTCTGGTGCCATAGACGAAATCCAGAGTTTCGGCAATTTCTCGCCACGGCAATTCCGGTTTTGGTCGAATTCGGCAATTTAACTACGCGGCAATTTAAGCATTCCTACAGTACTAGACTACTACTATAGTACTACTAGGCTAGTGCGGCAGTACTGTAGTGCCGCGTACTAGTGGTACTACGGTAGTGCGGCACTGCGCGCGGCAGCCTCCGAGGCTCCGGCACTGCGGCAGGCTCCGGCCCTCCCGGGGCTCCCGGGCCCCGGGCCCCGGCCCGGAGTCCGGGGCCCGGGTCGGCCGCCGGCGCCTCCGGATCCGCGGGTCTCCGGCAGGCTGATCATTGATCAAGCTGATCCACGCGCGCGTACTACGGTAGTAACGGTACGACGATTCCACGTATGGCTTGTCACAGAGTCGACACAGACTCACAGTGTGGAGCTTTGCGCATGCAGGAGTTCGCTCCCAGGAGTCGATCCGAGTTTCGCTCCAAGGCCTTAAGGCTCCCAGGAGTCGATCCGAGCCTCCGCGCCGGCTCCGCGGATCCGGAGTTCAACGGTGAGTCCGCAGCCCACTCTCGACTTTCGAGCTCGAGGCTCGAACGTTCTCGTGAGTCACGTTTGCAAAGTAGCTACTAGTAGCCTAGCCGAACTTGTAGCAAGCAAAAAAATGCAACGATTCATGATCAATTTATCGATGAAAGGCATTGTCCGACGGTCGACAGTGACTCGACAGTGAGTCGACAGTGACTCAGTGACTCGACACTACTGTGACTAGCGCTATAGCTACCGCCGGCGCCGCCTACCGTAGTACCGGTATACGTACGCGTATAGACCGTATAGTAGCCTACTAGGCTAGTAGCGGCGTATACGTATATACTGGTAGGCAGTGGTAGGCTCCCGCGGCCGCCGGCCCGGGCCGCCCTCTCGGGACTCGCCGAGTCGGGAGTCGGGACTCGGGAGTCCGACGGTCGGGACTCGGGAGTCGGGACTCGGGACCCGCCGGGCCCGGCCGCGGCCGGCGGGCCGGGAATCCCGGGATATATATATATTGATAGAGGCTGGGCCGCTGGCAGCCTGCCACCGCTGGGCGGCTGGGGTCCTAGGCCTTGGCCAAGTCACACTGAGTTGGGGCCGCTGCAGCCTGCAGGGCCAGTGCAGGCTGCAGCCTGCAGCTGCCAGCTGCCAGCCTGCCACCCGTTGGGCCTACGTATACCACTAGTAAGGTCCACTACTAGTAGCCTACTAGGCTAGTAGTATACTAGTACTAGTTTATATAAGTGTACGACGTAGTATTCGCGCAGCCGCGCGCAGCGCCGCATCCCCACACGTGCACTAGCCTAGTAGTACTGTGACAGCTGCAGCTGCAGATCTAGAGGCCCGCAGCCGCGCGCCGACCGCTGCCGCTGCCCGGCCGACGAAAGGAGGCTCACTGACTCAGTGCCTCGGTCGCTGGTACAACATCGCTGATAGCCAGCTGCAGCCTAAAGGTCCTACAGCCCTGCAGCTTGGGGCCCGGCCCGGCGGCCCGCCTTAAGCTTCTCGCCGCGAGTGAGCACATTGTGACAGCCTCTGGTTTCGATTCGATTAGCAATCTTGCGCGCGCGCGCTCACTAGTACTCGTCTGGGAACAAGTTACCGTAGTACCCAGCTGCACAAGATTCTCGACTAATCATGGCCCCGAGCCTTCCCGTGTCGTCGTTCAAGGCTGTCAAGCCATTGCGCGATAATCTGCTTGACCCTGATCATTCGAATTCGGCGGTGCATGATGCGAGAATTCGGTCCGCGTTACTTTTTGTTTTTGTTATCGGTGGCAACGTTAACGTCGTTGCTGATCGGGTTTATGTGCGAGCAGCGCATTTACCGGCCCAACCCCGAAATCTATCGCGATCCGCGCACCCAAGCATGCGCATGCGCCTTTCCCGGCACCGGTCCGACTCCGCTGACTATATATATATACACTATTTATAATTAGTAGAGGATGTGTATACGTAGCTCAAGCGGACTTAAGCTTTCGCGCATGCAGGCGGAGGACAGGAGGGCCGAGCTCGAGGGGAATTCGAAAGGCGCCCGCGATCGTGGATCCGGATCGATCGCGATATCATGCCGTGCGCCACATTTGCAGCACGCGGACGCGCACGCACACACACACTTAGGCCTGCAACTGGTCGAGAGGGTACGACCGCGTGGGCGCGCGCGAAGCATCGAGCCTGATCGTCACATTTATTTTCGCGCGCAGCAACAGTGGGCCGCGCACGCACGCGCGAAGAGCTCAAAGAGCGGCAACGGCGGACACGCCCAGGCTCCCTTCAGATTCCTGGCGGGCGTCGTCTTCGTCTGCCTATCCGAGTTCATCCTGGTGCATGAGACCTCCAGCTTCTTCCGGTGGTTCACTGTCTCGTTCGGCGTCGTGCGCAACATTTCCGGAATTAATATATATAGATATATTGATATCCCGCGGCTAATGCTAATATCTTCTCGGCTTCCCTATCCTCCTCTTTTTCCTCGCCTGCAGTTGATGACGATGCGATTCATTGATTACCGTTCGCGGCAATGTGCGTTTCTGCGTTTCTGTTTGCACGATGTTCTCTCATCGAATCAACTTTACTGATTCTGCATCTGTCGTGCAGGGCTTTATTTTCTGATCGTGCGCCGCGGCCGGCTTCGAATTTCGTCCAATCACTCGTGGTCGAAGTGAGGTCTGATCATGATGCGATATGCAGGATTATTGCTACTTTATACAAGCTCTCTTGCTGTTCAATATCTACTGCATGCCCCGCAGCCCGCTGCTTTTTCAGGTAAGCCCCACTCCTCAAGTATAATCGATGATCCGGCCCCTGTAATAGTAGCTGCAGACCCTTTTCGTCTGCATCAATGGTCCGCTGGCGATCGCGATTCCATCGTGCGAAGTTTCTGATCTTTATACAATTTAGTGCGAATTCGTGAACGAAAAGCTGACCCTTTGCGAAGGTGCAGGAATTCGCTCGTTTTCCACGACATCGAGAAGATGACGACACTATTCGTTCACGCTTTCCCACCGCTCGGTTCGCTCCGCCCCCGCCCTTTCCGCCGTAGCTTGCATTTGGTTTTACGATCGCCTGAAATACGCCGTGTGTAGTGACTTTCTGCCTCCGCTGGTTCACGCCTGCCGGCTTTGCGGTGGAGAGCGCCGCAGGTGATGGCGGCTGGCTCTCTTTCCATGGTGCACGGAGCCAAGCGCACAATACTTGTTTCGAATTTAAGCGTATCTCGAGGCGGGCCGGGCCGGGGCGCGGCAGCTGCAGCGGGCTGACACGATGGGGCGCATGCGCAGCCGCAATCGTCCTGCCGGTGGCGGTGTACTGCGCCTGGCAAGGCCTCTACCTCCTGAAAACCGAGGTCCTGGACAGGGCCAAGCTGGAGCGGGATCCGAGCATCATGACCTCGTTCCGTCTGCACGCCTTTGACTCTCGTGTTCGTCCAACGCCCCAGCGCTAGCTCTCCAGCCGTTCTGTATCTCTCTTACCGAAGAATCACACAGACCCGCGTTGGGCGCGTGTGCCTGTCGCATGCGGCGAAGGGAGCCGGCGCAATGAATACGGCGTTCATGTCGATTCAGTTCTCCTATACTGGTACGCCATCCGTGCCCACATTGCTTTTCGCGTGATCGATTTGATTTCGTTCTGACGACAAACTCGCCGATTGCGAAGTTCTCTGCATCATTCCCGGCTTTCTCTTCTTCCGATTCTACTACTTGCATCTGCTGTTCCTCTTGTGTGAGCGCACGCATTTTCAACCTCTCAATTTGCAATTCCGAAGTGCGTTTGTTCGCATTAATATTTGTGCGCAGCGATGCTCGCTTTGGGGGCGTGGAACGGCGCTCTCTTCTATCTCGGCACGCCCAAGGATCGCAAGAAGCCCAATCAGAAGACCAAGCTCACCAAGGTCGCGTCCCAAGGCGACTCTGCATGCGCACGCGACACCAACGTCAATACAAGGGGCACACGCGCACGCGCCGACGCAAAGGGTGACCCTGGTACGCGCGCGTCGCTCCGGATCCGGCCTTGCAATTGGAGCTCTAGCCTGCATTAATTCCCGAAATCGAAGCTAATAATTAAGCTTAAGCTTACGCCGAGGGCGCATGCAGAGCGCCTTCTGTACGAGAAATTCTTCGAGCTCTGTGCAGAGGCTGGTGTCGCTGTTTTCGAGGCGTTGTTTCTCGGCGATGCGCGCGCTCCAGCCGACGTCGACGGCGTTGATCCCGTGCCAGTCCCGCGACCACACGATCGCGAGTGCGGAGCAAACTGGAGACTGCAGCCGCCTGTTGCTTCATCGCTGCGCGGGCGTGGAATCTTGCAGCACTTGCAAACGCGAGCGGCGTAGCTACAGTCCCGTAGTTTCGTTTACATTAGATCTTAATTGTATTTGGACTTTCCGTTTCGCTATCTTATAATCAATTGTAAGCTGTCTTCTATATCGCTGTAGCTAAAGCTCTCTCTAGACTCTGAGATCTTACAACCAAGCTTCCCTTAGTTTCATCCTCTGGTTCGCGTAATCCCTTATTTATAATTTATTTCTACGTATTGTGATTGCGATTTCTACCGTAGTACGCTTTCTGCCCCAAATACATGTACATTTGCGTGATCGTGAGCCAAGCTTGGGCAGGGGGAATTTTCCGCAACGCTTCCAAATGCACGCTAGAAGATATTCTTGAGGGCCGTCCATCAATGCACGACGGGAACGGGAATTCGAATTTAATATGTAATTTATTGTGCCTCATGCATACTGCAGCTGATACACGCGCCGCGGCGCATGTAATTATAATCCTTTGCATTCAAAAAGAGCCGCTCCTGATCTTTTACATTCAATAATTATATATGTAGAAGCGACATCTGTTATATTGTTACTTATTTCAGGGAATAACCGTGTACATGTTCACCGGTGCCGGTGCTTTCTTCATAAGACCCGGCCCCGGGGCCCCGCGGCAGATATTAAAATAGTTCAGCGGCTAGCTTTTTAGGCCCCGGCATGATATAGCATGTTATAGAATCTTAAGCATCTTATATATATATATATATATAATTAGGCGTACTTCGTCGCCTGCGCGCGGATATCGGTCATGCGCGTATATTGCAAGGGGGGAAGAAGACCGAAGGGCTTCTCCCAGCTTGCTTCCCGTTCCCTCGCTTCAGGCAAAATTTTTCTATGAGGCCGTTTCCGAGGGCCAGTATGCAACACGGGAAAAAATGGGGCTTATTCGCGTTCCGACTGGCTCGGTGGACCGGTCAGCCTTCGACTTTCGAGCGTCAAAGTCAAGCTCGCGAGAGCTCTCTCGAACTCGCGAAAACTGGTTTTCGAGGGGAAAAAAACCGTTGAACCAACTTCGCTCTCATGATCACTCCTCTAGATCTAGATCTGGGCTCTCGCTCGCGCGGCGGTGCGCTGCGTCATATGCATATGCGCATGCATGCGGCGGTTTTGCATGGCAAGCACTTCTCCCTAGCTGTCTCCTCTAGATTTCGGCTTCCTCGCACTGCGCCGCGTACGCCGCACGGTACGCGTGCCGCCTGGACTACGCTCGACTGCATGCATCGAGCTTGCACCGCAGAACCGGATCGAGGCGCGCGCCGCTGCCCGCAGCCGAGCACGCTGCAGCTGCCCGGCACTCGCGATCGTGCTGCGCGCGCGCGGATCCGGAGCGCGGCCAATTGCAACAATTGCAACGCGGACGGAGCGCGTGCGGCGCAAGCGGTGAAGCCGCTGCTCATTCTCGTCCGCGAGCTCCCCGACTGGGCTGGCTTCCCCCCCATGCGCGAGCAAGCCGTCGCCTTCGCTTTAGCGACCGTCGACGCACTCGCGGCTGGGCGGCAGGATCGCTTCGTCGTTCGCTTTGTCGGGTGCGCGCAGTTTGATTGATATTGAAGTGCATCGCCCATAGCTGATGTCTGTTCATGATGCGGGCCTGCGACATCGATCGAGGACCTCCACGAGGGGGTCGTGGAGCGCCTGCGCGCCGCCAGCCTCGCGGACGTCGAAATTCAAGACCTTGTCTACCAGATGCGCGGCGGGAGCGAGCAGCGCGCCAGCCGCGCGGCTCTGCCAGGCTGCGGGCGCTCGAGGCGGCGGGCCGCCTCACCATGCTCTTGCAAGACGGCTCTCTTCAGGACCGGCGCCGCTGGCCCAGTGGCTGCCGCTCACCCCCAAGGTCGACTTCCGCCCCGATCCCCTCCAGAAGGCCTGGATCGACTACATCTACGACGAGCCCTCTGCAGACAGCACCATCATCTTTTAGCCAGCTGTTCAGGCTTAGCGGTAGGCCGGCGCCGTGCGAAGAGAGTTGATCATGATGCGGAGCGTTTTTTGGCTCCAGAACAATCTTTCCAATAGTGTGCGCTGAGCTCGAGTCTGTCCTTTCATTTACTCTTTTTTTATTAAATATTCGATTTCCATCGCAGCGTGTGCTCATCGCCGGAGTCATCGGGCCTTTTCTATTTTTCCAATCATAATCTGTGTTTATCTTTAACCTTCGACCTGCGGCAACTTCTGCCGCGCGCATGTGCGCGCCACTAGGACTCTTTCGTTAGATCCCGCGGCCAGTTCCCCCCTTGCCCCCCCGGCGCGAAAATCGCGGCCGGGCCACTACGCGGCCCGGCGGCGCCGCCGGCGCGACGCTAGACTCTGAGAGCTCGAGCCATGCTTTTAGAAGCCTCGTAGCCGACGGTCAGCGACAGGCCTATAGCTAGGCCAGGCCTACACTGACAGCTATAGCTAAGCCCCGCGGCCGGCCGCGAGGGCGCCCGACGCACTGCGTAGCCGCCGCTAGCGCTGAATTCGAAATCAACCGATCGCGAGAGAAATCCTATAGCTAGCCTGCGTCACCGAAATGACCCCAACTTTGCAAAGATCTAGACGTCGACTCCGAGCGACCTTGGGGACCCCTAGTTTGGCCCTAGCCTAGTAGACCGTGCGCATGCATATGCATTATAATGCATATGCTAGACCGTGAGCTCGACTCGGCGAGACGCGTACTACGGTACCTTGACCTCTACCTGGGTAGGGCCCGTAGGGGCCGTGGGGCCATACTATGATAGCCTTTTTACCCCCTTACGGATCCGTGTGGTACCGTTACTACCGTTAAATGTGCCCCCAACTTGGCAAATTAATACGCATTCCGCTGGCAAAACGCATTGATTTGGGGCGCATTAATAAGAGGCCGCTGTATGTACCCCCCTAACGCAGCCAAAAAGCTGCAAAACGCATTAATTTCATGATCATGCTGCATTAATAGTTTATATTAGGGGTCCGAGTCCAAAAACGCGCATTAATATCTGGCGCATTAATTATATTTAATTATATAATTAAGTGTTTTACGGTACGACGAGTGGATGACCGTCGGACGCGCCGTAATGGCGTCATTACGGAGTCATTGCGGACTCATTACGGACTCTAATACTGTAAACGTAGGAAAGTTCGTCGAGACTTAATTTCGACAAAACCTGAAAATCTTGACGAAAATATGGTTCGACAGCATCATATTTTCGTCAGCCCCGCGACTCCGCCATAGAAGAGTCAGCCCTTAGTACCCCTCTCCATACAAAAATTCAGTTCAAGAGCATCAAATATTCATCATGATCAAAGCTCGGGTCTGACGAATATAGACGAAATAAAGACGCTGTCGAAGATTCCTACGTTTACAGTACGGAGTCAGCAGATAATACTCAGCTTAGAGCCAGCTACTGGTAGCAGACGTAGCGGCGCCTATAGCTACTAGTAGCCTACTACTAGGTAGTAGGCTAGCGGCGCCTAGAGTTGGACCGTACTACGGCGTAGTACGTATACCGCGGCCGTCTGTACGGTATACGTAGCAGCTATATATATATATGATAGTATATAGGGCTGCAGCTGGGCACACTGTACATGTGACAGTATACGTACTAGCTATAGTCGACCAAATAGGCTACTATATCGCCGCGCAAGGCTCTTGCAATTGAGCGACGATCATGGCCCCTGCAGGCCTTTCGCGCAATTCGGTATCGTTCTGCGAGGTTGTCAAGCCATCGTGCGATCACGTCCCTGATCATTCAGCGGTGCGCATGCATATTCATGATGCACATGCGAGACGGAGTGAGTTCGACAGACGAAGGTCTGCATCATGATCAAGATTGTTTTGATATCGATCATGATATCATTGTTGTTGGTAGCGCAATTGCTGATATTATGAGTGGGCTGGCGTGCACGTGCATGATCCCGATCCGCGCATGTGCATTCAAGCACATATACATACCAGTAACGGTCCGCCTCTACAAATCTCGAGCTTGCAGAAGATTCGCAGTTTCATTCGAGCCGCTGACAACGCTTTCGCGCATGCAGGTGGAGGAATGCAGGGCCGATCGCGAGGGAAAAAGCGAGGGGAACTCGAAGGGGAAAAGAGCACATGCGCCTGCACACCTGGCACACGCTCATCTGGGCCTCCAGCTGGCTGAAAGGGTCAGCCCGCGTGGGCCTGGGCGCGCGCGCCGTCAGCGCGAAATTTCAAAAGACGAACACGATCATGAAATGAATTTCGCAGCAACAATGGGCTGAGCGCGCGCGTGCGAGGAGCTCGAAGAGCAACTCGGGCGGACACGCCCAGCTGCAGGCCGCCATCAAATTCCTGGCGGGCGTCGTCTTCGTCTGCCTATCCGAGTTCATCCTGGTGCATGAGCCGTCCAGCTTCTTCCGGTGGTACACTGTCTCGTTCGGCGTCGTGCGCAACACTTCCCGAATCGAAACCCGCGGCTAATGCTAATATCTTCTCGGCTTCCTTAACCTTCTTTTTTCGATTTAATTCCTTGCTCACAGTTAATGACGATGCGGTTCATCGACTACCGTTCTCGGAAATGTGCGTATCCGCTTCCAGGATGCTTTAATTTAAACGTAATATAATGCTGATATCTGCTTCTGTCGCGCAGGGCTCTATTTCCTGATTGTGCGCCGCGGCTGGTTTTTTAAAGATTGTTTTTTTCCGCGGCGATAAATCGACGCGAAGACTTAACATGATCATGATGCGATATGCAGGATTATTGCTACTTTATACAAGCTCTCTTGCTGCTCAATATCTACTGCATGCCCCGCAGCCCGCTGCTTTTTCAGGTAAGCCCCACTCCTCAAGAATAATCGATGATCGGCCCCTGTACTACGGTAATAGTAACTGCAGACCCTTTTCGTCTGCATCAATGGTCCGCTGGCGATCGCGATTCCATCGTGCGAAGTTTCTGATCTTTATACAATTTAGTGCGAATTCGTGAACGAAAAGCTGACCCTTTGCGAAGGTGCAGGAATTCGCTCATTTTCCACGACATCGAGAAGATGACGACACTATTCGTTCACGCTTTCCCACCGCTCGGTTCGCTCCGCCCCCGCCCTTTCCGCCGTAGCTTGCATTTGGTTTTACGATCGCCTGAAATACGCCGTGTGTAGTGACTTTCTGCCTCCGCTGGTTCACGCCTGCCGGCTTTGCGGTGGAGAGCGCCGCAGGTGATGGCGGCTGGCTCTCTTTCCATGGTGCACGGAGCCAAGCGCACAATACTTGTTTCGAATTTAAGCGTATCTCGAGGCGGGCCGGGCCGGGGCGCGGCAGCTGCAGCGGGCTGACACGATGGGGCGCATGCGCAGCCGCAATCGTCCTGCCGGTGGCGGTGTACTGCGCCTGGCAAGGCCTCTACCTCCTGAAAACCGAGGTCCTGGACAGGGCCAAGCTGGAGCGGGATCCGAGCATCATGACCTCGTTCCGTCTGCACGCCTTTGACTCTCGTGTTCGTCCAACGCCCCAGCGCTAGCTCTCCAGCCGTTCTGTATCTCTCTTACCGAAGAATTACATAGACACGCGTTGGGAGCGGGTGCCTGTCGTATGCGGCGAAGGGAACCGGCGCAATGAATACGGCGTTCATGTCGGTTCAGTTCTCCTACACTGGTACGCCATCCGCCGTGCCCGCATTAATATTGCTTTTCGCGTGATGGATTCGATTTCGTTCTGACGACAAACTCGCCGATCGCGAAGTTCTCTGCATTATTCCCGGCTTTCTCTTCTTCCGATTCTACTACTTGCATCTGCTGTTCCTCTTGTGTGAGCGCACGCATTTTCAACCTCTCAATTTGCAATTCCGAAGTGCGTTTGTTCGCATTAATATTTGTGCGCAGCGATGCTCGCTTTGGGGGCGTGGAACGGCGCTCTCTTCTATCTCGGCACGCTCAAGGATCGGAAGAAGCCCAATCAGAAGACCAAGCTCACCAAGGCCGCGCCCCAAGGCGACTCTGCATGCGCACGCGACACCAACGTCAACACTCGGGGCGCACGCGCTCGCGGCGACGCAAAGGGTGACCCTGCAGCTGGTACGCGCGCGCGCGTCGCTCCGGATCCGGCCTTGCAATTGGAGCTCTAGCCTGCATTAATTCCCGAAATCGAAGCTTATAATTAAGCTTAAGCTTACGCCGAGGGCGCACACAGAGCGCCTTCTGTACGAGAAATTCTTCGAGCTCTGTGCAGAGGCTGGTGTCGCTGTTTTCGAGGCGTTGTTTCTCGGCGATGCGCGCGCTCCAGCCGACGTCGACGGCGTTGATCCCGTGCCAGTCCCGCGACCACACGATCGCGAGTGCGGAGCAAACTGGAGACTGCAGCCGCCTGTTGCTTCATCGCTGCGCGGGCGTGGAATCTTGCAGCACTTGCAAACGCGAGCGGCGTAGCTACAGTCCCGTAGTTTCGTTTACATTAGATCTTAATTGTATTTGGACTTTCCGTTTCGCTATCTTATAATCAATTGTAAGCTGTCTTCTATATCGCTGTAGCTAAAGCTCTCTCTAGATCTTACAACCAAGCTTCCCTTAGTTTCATCCTCTGGTTCGCGTACTCCCTTATCTATAATTTATTTCTACGTATTGTGATTGCGATTTCTACCGTAGTACGCTTTCTGCCCCAAATACATGTACATTTGCGTGATCGTGAGCCAAGCTTGGGCAGGGGGAATTTTCCGCAACGCTTCCAAATGCACGCTAGAAGATATTCTTGAGGGCCGTCCATTAATGCACGACGGGAACGGGAATTCGATTTATTGTGCCTCATGCATACTGATACGCGCGCATGTAATTATAATCCTTTGCATTCAAAAAGAGCCGCTCCTGATCTTTTACATTCAATAATTATGTAAGAAGCGACATCTGTTATATTGTTACTTATTTCATGGAAAAACCGTGTACATGTTCACCGGTGCCGGTGCTTTCTTCATAAGACCCGGCCCCGGGGCCCCGCGGCAGATATTAAAATAGCTCAGCGGCTAGGTTTTTATGCCCCGGCATGATATAGCATGTTATAGAATCTTAAGCATCTTATATATATATTCCGAAGTTCGTTTGTTCACATTTGTGCGCAGCGATGCTCGCGATTGCTTTCGGGGCGTGGAAATGTACATGCGCTTGTAATCCTTTAAATGCAATTACATTAAAACAGAGACGCGTCCTGATCTTTTACATTCAATAATTATTTAAGAAGCGAGATCTCTTATATGAATTCGAACTACTTATTTCGTCGAATAACCATCTTCACCGGTACCGGTGCTTTCTTCATATGGCTCGAAGCTTTGTAGGTCGTCCGCTAAAATCTTGTCTACGATGGAGGCGGGCAGGCGAGCGAGCCACGCCGCCCGCTCGGCGGAGAACCCGGCGCCCACGCGATACCTGCCTCGCAATATGTGATTCAAAAGCGAAGGGGAGAGCGCGAGATATATATATATATATATATATATATATATATATATATATATATATATATATATATATATATATATATATATATATATATATATATATGTAATTCAAAAAGCGATGATGAAGCGGTGGCTATATATATATATTCGTAGACGCGCGTGCCTGTCTCTTGGCTCGGGTGAAGTCAGAGCTTGCAGCACAGATTCCGCGACCAGCGAGGCTGGAGCGGCCCGCGCCATTCCTTGCCTGCACATCGTCCAGTTCCGCCTTAGGGACTCCTCGTAGGGCCCGCTCCGGCTCACGGCCTGCGCATGCGCCCGTTCTGATGAATATCGCGAAAAATTCGGGGCCCGGGGGCACAGCTGGGCTTGTACCTTACGGTAAGAGTCATTCACGTGCTGCTCGTCGGTCATATGAGACTGCGTGAAGGCCTGCGCTCGCGCGTCGGATGCCTTCGAATCAATTGCCATCCGAAGGAAGAGCTCTGCGTTCGCACGGGCTCGATGATGGAGACGGGTACGCCGAAGGGCCGGAGCTCCCGCCGCAAGCTGTCACCGATCGCTTCCACGGCGTATTTCGTCGCCTGTGCACCAGCTTCCTGTTAAAGACCCGGCCCCGCGGCAGACCTATAATATTTAGATAGCTAGCCTAGGTCTATATAAGCCCTGGCACAGACGCGACGCCAGAGCTCGCGCCATGCTTTTGGAGGCCTCGTGCCCGACGGTCAGCTACAGGCTAGGCCTACAGCTACAGCTAGGCCCCCCGGCCGAGCGTCCGACGCACCGCGTAGCCGCCGCTGAAATCAACCGACAGAAATCCTCTGACTGCAAGAACCAGGCACGCGAATTTGCGGTCAGTGTGCATGTAGAAGAATATTTTCTCTGCAGCTCTGCGATTAATTATAAGCTCCAAAGCGCACTGGATCCGACGAGGACGACGCGCCCGCGCGTGCTGCGGATCATCGGCAGCAGCGCCTGAGTCACCGAAATGACCCCGAAGACGTTAACTGCGAACGAGTTTATATAATTAATTGTAAGCTTTACTTCGGGGTAGCCTTAATTCAATTCAAGCCTGGCTGGCACCGTCGAACATGTGCCGAATTTCGGACATTGGCTGCATCTCCAGCGGACCAAACCTGATGGGAGCTCGAGGGGTTAATTATAAATTCATCAAGGGCCAATTGCAAGGAAATCTAAAGCTGGCGAAGGGCCTCAGGGGCCGGCGGCCGGGCCCGAGGCGCACCATCCCACGCCGGCATTGTTAACGATACCCACCCGCCTGCCGGCGGCCGCCTCCCCGACCTTCTCGGGCAGCTCCCTGACGTGCTGCGCATGCACGAAATAAGACTTGGCGCGAAATAATTCTTTCGAATTCAGAGACCTATAGCTAGAGCTAGCTAGAGGCCGGCCCGGCGGACCTGCTCATTCGTCACGTCGAGGAGGATGGGGCGGAGGCGCGGCCGCGGAGCATCCGAGCTTGAGGCCCCTGTGCGGGCTTGGAGCCGCTCCGCGTCTGCTTGCTTCCGAACGCCGGCGAGGACATCGAAGCCGGCTTGGAGGAGGGCGAGCGCCGTCGCCTGGCCGATCCCGCTCGAGCAGCCGGTGACGAGCACCGTGTACGGCTCGAGATTCGAGCGCCGGCCGCCGAGGAACGCCGGCAGCGTGAACGCACGCGCGAACTTCGCGCTCGCCGCTTGAGCGTTGAGTCGGCGGCTGCCAGCGCGCACGTACGCGTGCATATGCATATGCATGTCGCAAGCCCGACGGTCTCGGAACGTTGACACCCGCACAGTGCGACACTATATGGCCAAAGCTTCTCAGACTGCAGCTATATACTATGATAGCTAGCTATAGGCCCAGCCCAGCCTGGCAGCTGCAATGCACGGAGTTAGATGCCTAGCTAGCTATAGCTATAGCTAGATAGCTATAGGTTAGCCTGGCAGGCCCTGATGCGTATATATACGTGAACGGTGTATGTATACCGTAGTACTACGGTACGTGGGCTGGTATACGTGTATACGTATAAGTATACGTAAACTTGTGAGCGTCGCGAATTCGAAGCTGCCGGGCCGCGCGCGCGCGCTGCCCTACGTATATACTGATGCTCACGGCTAGCCTAGCTATAGCAGCGCTCAGCGCGCCGCCTGCCGTGCTGTGCTTCCGCGCCTTAAGCTTAAGCTCCCGGAAGGTCCCCCGCGCGCGCGCCGCTGTACATGTGCGCGCTTATCGACGATATCGATGCGCGTGTACGGGTACTAGCTATAGGCTACAACTGGTACTAGCTCGAAGCATGCGTGCCATGCATGATCATGATTCATGATGCAGTCTCATGCAGAGCCGATCTAAGCTCGAGCCGTCGTGAGGCTTGTCGCCAAGCCTGGCAATTGCAAGTCGGCTCTGCTTCGAGGCTCCTAGGATCCTGGGAGTATGCCCGGCACCTGCGGCAGCCAAAACAAAGCAGAAATTTTAATTTTTACACTTCAAGTACGTCTCGCGGAGCCGGACGCTTTTTTGGCTGCCGCAGGTGCCGGGCATACTCCCAGGATCCTAGGAGCCTCGAAGCAGAGCCGACTTGCAATTGCCAGGCTTGGCGACAAGCCTCACGACGGCTCGAGCTTAGATCGGCTCTGCATGAGACTGCATCATGAATCATGATCATGCATCATGCATGGCACGCATGCATGATGCTTCGAGGCTTAGTTCGAGCTAGTACCAGTTGTAGCCTATAGCTAGTACCCGTACACGCGCATCGATATCGATAAGCGCGCACATGTACAGCGGCGCGCGCGCGGGGGGGGGGACCTTCCGGGAGTTTAAGCTTAAGGCGCGGAAGCACAGCACGGCAGGCGGCGCGCTGAGCGCTGCTATAGCTAGGCTAGCCGTGAGCATCAGTATATACGTAGGGCAGCGCGCGCGCGCGGCCCGGCAGCTTCGAATTCGCGACGCTCACAAGTTTACGTATACTTATACGTATACACGTATACCAGCCCACGTACCGTAGTACTACGGTATACATACACCGTTCACGTATATATACGCATCAGGGCCTGCCAGGCTGACCTATAGCTATCTAGCTTAGCTAGCTAGGCATCTAACTCCGTGCATTGCAGCTGCCAGGCTGGGCTGGGCCTATAGCTAGCTATCATAGTATATAGCTGCAGTCTGAGAAGCTTTGGCCATATAGTGTCGCACTGTGCGGGTGTCAACGTTCCGAGACCGTCGGGCTTGCGACATGCATATGCATATGCACGCGTACGTGCGCGCTGGCAGCCGCCGACTCAACGCTCAAGCGGCGAGCGCGAAGTTCGCGCGTGCGTTCACGCTGCCGGCGTTCCTCGGCGGCCGGCGCTCGAATCTCGAGCCGTACACGGTGCTCGTCACCGGCTGCTCGAGCGGGATCGGCCAGGCGACGGCGCTCGCGCTCGACGCGGCCGGGTGCACTGTCCTGGCCGGCATCCGCGACACGAGCGAGCTCGACGCCGCGGCCGACCGCTGGCGCGGCGTCGCCTCTAGCAGGCTCCGGCCCATCCTCCTCGACGTGACGAATGAGCAGGTCCGCCGGGCCGGCCTCTAGCTAGCTCTAGCTATAGGTCTCTGAATTCGAAAGAATCATTTCGCGCCAAATCTCAGCAGGTCCTCAGCCTTCGAATTCGCGCATGCAGCTAGCTAGCTCAGCGGCTATGCCTTTCCCTCCGGATCCGCTTTCTCCGTTCCGGTCCGATTCTGTGCCGACACGCCGCGCGCGCAGCACGTTCGGGGGCTTCCCGAAGTTCTCGAGGCGGCCGCCAAGGGCGGCAGAGTCGGCGTCGTCTGCAACGCTGGGGTGGCGCGCCCAGGGGCCCTGGAGTGTCAGCCGGAGTCCGAGATCCGCGACATGTTTGACGGTGAATTTTCGCGATTACGTTTCTGGCCGGCCGGCGCCGCTTTTATTATTCGAACGTTAACCGCGCTTCGAATCGCAGTCAACGTCTTCGGTGTCATTTCGGTGACTAGGGCGCTGCTGCCGATTATCCGCAGCACACAGGGGCGCGTCGTCCTCGTCGGATCCAGTGCGGCACTATCGTTATGTTTAATTTTGTGTGTATTCCCCCCCGCCTGATTTTCCTGCAGCCCTCGGCATCGTCACGCTGCCTTATTTCTCCATGTACTCGTGCGACCTAGATTGAATTTCGAGAAATCGAATTATTTCCAGCTACTGTGTTAGATTTGCTGACAAGAATTTTGCTGCCCCCGCAGTGCGACGAAGTACGCGGTCGAGGCGTTGGCGGACGGCCTCCGGCGCGAGGTGGGGCCGCTCGGCGTCGGGGTCTCCCTCATCCAGCCCGTGCGCCGGAATATTAATAATATTAATCCTGCCCTCGCGGAAAACTGAGCCATGGCGAACTGCCGCCCGGCCTGGCTTAAGCTTGAAGTTTCTGTCCTGTGATTCGAAGTTTCTGACGCGAGCACAGGGGATGATCAAGACCCCGATGATGTCGGCAGAGAATATTACGAGGTGGCACGAAGAGGTCAGCCCGAGCCCCCCGCCCTTCCCCCCCCTTCCCTCTTCCCCCCTCCCCCCCCCCTCCCCGAGCCGCCCCCGCGCCCCCCCCCGGCCCGCGGCCTCTCCTCCTCGCCGGCTCCACCCCCCTCACCTCCTCGCCGGCTCAACCCCCCCCCTCCCCCTCCCCTCCTCCTCCCCCCCCCCGGCCCGCGCCTCCACCGCCCTGCACATCCCCCCCCCCTTTCCCCCGCACCCCCCCTCCCCCCCCCCCCCCCCCCCCCCGCCCCGCCCGCCCGCCCGCCCGCCCGCCCGCCCGCCGCCGGCGCCTGCCGCCCTACCCCTTTCCTTGCCCCGTCTATCCCCTGCCGCCCCACGCCCCCACGGCCCGCGGCCTCACCTCCTCGCCCCTCCACCCCCCCCCTCCTCCTCCCCCCGGGGCCCCGTCCGCCCGCCCGCCCGCCCGCCCGCCCGCCCGCCCGCCCGCCCCCGCCCGCCGCCCTACCCCTTTCCTTGCCACCAAGTTGCCCCGTCTATCGCCTGCCGCCCCACGCCCCCCCAAAAAACAAATTACCCCGCTCAGCTTACCCCGCCGCCGCCCCACCCCAGGCAATTGCGGGGAGCCCCCCAGTGTACCAGGACGGCCTCCGCAAACAGTGCGCGCGAGCGACGTTTCGAAGTCCCGCCCTCAGGCGTGGAGCTGACTCGCGTCGACGTCCTCGCAGCTGGAGGGAGCAGCAGGAGGGCGGCAAGGGCGGCGACCCCCCCGAAGTGGTCGCCGAGACCATCGTCGACGCCATCCTCTCGCCAGACCCAAAGCACAGGCACGCACGCACGCGGGCGGGCGGCTTGGCACACATACATACATACATTTCTCCATGCTGCTCCACGCGTGCGGGCGCCCTCTGATCGCGTTTATTGGCGCCGCGTGCGCAGGTACCGCCCCGGCAAGAGTGCAGCGTACATGGTCCGCGCGAGCTGGCTGCACTCGTCGCTCGCGGATAGGATCTTCAAGTAACTCAGGGCTGATAAATAGATAGATAGACAGAGAGATCGACATTGCAATAGATAGATAGATAGAAAGAAAGATGGATCGATTTGCATAAAGATTTCTTGCAGCTGTACGGCCCGGGGCCTATAACGAGGCCTGATCATGAGGGCTCCAAGGGCTCTCGAGCCCTGCAACTGCGCGGTCCCCCTTCGAATTCTCTCAGCTTGCGGGCGCTGAGATAGGGTTGAGGCCCTATGGGGAGTGGCGGTCACCGAGGACGCGTAGCGCGAGGCGGACTCCTGGGCAGAGCCGCTGAGCGGCGGCCTTCTATCTTTTGACCTCGAGGCGCGAAGCGCGAGCACCTCGACGGGCGTGTCGGCGCCCCTTCGAATTCTCTCAGCTTGCGGGCGCTCCGCTAGCGCTAGCCTCCCTTCGCGGTACCCCCCGCGGCCGCGCGGGCTTAAAAATCAGCCGTCGCCCGAGTCCCCTGATCACGATCATGAGGGCTCCGAGGGCTCTCGAGCCCCTGCAACTGCGGCTGCAGCTGCGCCGTCCCGGGAGTCCCCCTTCCCTCCGATCCGAATCCGCTTGCGGGCCGCCGGGCGCCCCTCGAGCTCGACGGTCTCGGCCCTTTTCGTGGACGCAGCACAGTTCTAGATCTAGTGGTCACTGAGTCAGCCAATAATCACTCGGCGCAACTAAACATGAACAAGGGCTCATATGATCATGGAGATGGCTCCCCTCCGACGAATGGTAGGTAACTGATCGTGCTGTTCTGCTCTAGCGCTGGTCTAGACCTTCAGGCAAGCTAGCTAGCTGGCTAGCGGCAGCGTTCTGCGCCGCGCCGCGCCGCGCCGCGCCGCGCCGCGCAGCGCCGCGCCGCGCAGCGCCTCAGGGGGCGAAGACGCGGTCGACGCAGGGCGCCGGGAGGCAGCTCATGAAGACTAGGGCGCCGGCCCCGCCCCCGCCGCGGTACCTGGCCGAGCTCAGATCAGATCAGATCAGATCAGATCAGATCAGATCAAATCTGAAGGGTCGCTCGCCTGTGGGAGGGGGAGGCGGCGGTGAGTGCCTCGAGGACCAGTGCGGCGATCTCCTCGGGCGGGGCGCCCGCCGCGCCGCCCTCCTCCTGCTGCTTCCAGCTGCGCGGCGCTCGCTCGGTACGGGAAGGGAAGAGGGGAAGAAGAGTTGGAAGGGACGAAGGGGGTGAAGAAGAGGGAAGCGGGCCGAGGAGAAGAAGAGCAGAGAAGGCGCTTAAAAAGGAAGCTGGAGGTGGGGAGGGGTTGGGGGGGGTTGGGGGGGGGGGGGAGGGTAGGGGGCGCACTGGGCGCGGATGCCCGCCTCGTAGACCGCGGGCTGTTCGCGATGGCCTGCGGGTACGGCGTTAAGACGATTGCGAAGGGGCAGGGGGGGAGGGGGGAAGGGGGGTAGGGTGGAGGAGGGGACGGAGCCGGGAGGGGGGGGGGGCGGGGGCGGAAGAGGAGGGGGGAGGAGCGGCAACATAAAAAGAGACGGTCTGGACGTAGAACCGGGTAGAGTGGGAAAGGCACGGGGTACGAGCGCGGGCGGGAGGCGGGTGCGGAGAGGCGATGCGGATAGGAGGTGAAGGCGGGTGGGTACGGGTAGTTCGAAGGGCAATGAGGGCGAGACGAGAGAAGGGGGGGGAGATGAGAGGGGGGGGGGGGGGGGCGAGATGAGAGGGGGCATCGTTAACAAGAGGGGGGAACGGAAGGCAAGGCGGGGTACGCGGTCCTGGTCCTTACCTTCTCGTTCGCCCTCTTCACGTTCTCGGGGGCGATCAGCGGAGTCTTCGTCAGTCCCTGCGAGCACGCCGGCCGGCCGGCCGGCCGGGAAGCAGTGAGCCGGGGCTTTCGCAAGGACACATGCGATTCCGGCATCAGTGCCGCACGGGCTGGACGAGGGAGACTCTGACGCCGAGGTGGGCCACCTCGCGCCGGAGCCCGTCCGCCAGCGCCTCAACGGCGAACTTCGTCGCGCTGCGATCAAATTGGGATCAAATTCAATTCGAGCTCGTCTCCGGCCGCGGAATACAGTGCAGGGGGCACCAGTAGATCGTGAAGTAGGGAAACGAGACCAGCCCGAGGGCTGCGGGGCAGGCGGATGACACGAGCTCCAAGGGATTCGAGAGCGCGAGCGGGGCGCACTCGATCCGACAAAGACGACGCGCCCCTTGGTTTCTCTTATCATGGGAAGCATCGCGCGGGTTACCGAGAGCAGGCCGAAGACGTTCACTGCGAGCGAAATCGATTTCACGATCAGAGAGCGGCGAAATCGGCGGGACGCGGCAGCAGGAGCTAGTGGCCCACCGTCGAACATCGCCCGCACGTCCGCATCCGAAGTCGACTCGACGGGACCGGGCAGCGCGATTCCGGCGTTGCAGACCACGGCGACCTTCGAGCCCACTGTCTTCAACTTCTCCACCGTAGCTGGAAGCTCGCGCACGTGCTGCGCGCCAGCGTTATGCACATGCATATGGATGCGCGTGCATATGGATGCGAGTGCATATGGATACGAGAAAACGCGGCGAGGGAGCCAGGCGCGCCTGCTCGTTCGTCACGTCGAGGATGATTGCGTGCAGGCCCTTCGCGCGCAGCTTCTCCGCGTCCTCGGGCTTCCGAACGCCCGCGAGCACAGTGAAGCCGACCGCGTGGAGCGCGAGCGCGGTCGCCTCGCCGATCCCGGTCGAGCAACCGGTAACTACCACCGTGTAGGGCTCAAAGCGCGAGCCAGAGGCGCCCATCCTGCTGGTGAGCGATGCGGCTTGTTTGCTGGCACGGTCCCGGGTACCGGTAACCGTTGAACAGTTTCGACAGTCCCCAAAAAGATGGCGTTCTCGCTCTTCGACTTCCACTTCTTCTTCGCCGGCCCGCTAGTGTGCGCCCTTTAGCTTCGCAAGACCGAACCTCCGCTCCGAGCCCCGAGCCCTGACGTCAATCGGACCGTCGCGTCGGCTTAGCCGCGCGCGGCGCCTGGCGCCCTCGACTCACGTGCCTGCCTTCGGAAATGCAGGTTCTACGTGTTGGGAGCATGGGCGCTGATGGCGCCCTACTGGTTCGAGAACTTCATCACTCCGGGCCTCGATGAGAAGGTCTTCGTCGGCGATCCCCGTGCGTCCGAGCCCTGGATAAGCCCTAGGCCCTCGCGTACACCTCGGCCGGAGCGTCCGATCCGATGATCGGGGCGCTGGCTGGGCGGCGCCGGCGCTGAAGATTGCGCAATTAGCTTGCGCGCGAGCTGACGGGGCCTTCGATCAGTGAACGAGTTGGCGGTCCAGCTGTACGGAATCTCGCGTGCGTGCGGTTTCAAACTCCAACGCCCGTCCGCCTTTCTCCGTCCGACCGCTTTCCCGCGCTCAGTCATCCTCGGCGCCGCCATCTTTTACATTGTCCTCCGCCACGCGACGACCGTCGGCGACAGCCGCGTGCGTCCGTCTCGGCTCGAATCGAATCAAATCTCGGATCAAATCTAAGGCTCCCCGCCAGATCGCCGCCCTCCTCCTCGGCATCCCGTGCGCCCTGGGGGCCCTGGGGAAGGTACCCCTATCTTCTTCACGTTCGAATTTGAATTCAAATCTCAACGGCCCCGCCGCGCAGATCATCGTCTACGGACTCTTCCACAACAAGCACAACCCCGTCTTCGCCTTCGGTGCGGCCGTACCCCGCCGCTCAGCTTCTCTATTTATAGTCTAACGGCTGTACCCCGGGGGCACGCCAGGCCCGATGCTGTACCTCGTACCCCACATCCTCACCCTGCTGCTTGCGGCCCTCTCCGCGTGGCGCTTCTGGGGCCAGCAGGGCGCCCAGCCCGCCGCGGCCGCCCCGCGCAAGAAGCTGGACATCTTCGCGGTACGTGTACCCGGGGCCACTCGCCCCCCCCCCCCTTTTGGCCCCCCCCCGCCCCCCTTCTCACTTGCTCAGTGACGTCTCGGGCCTCATACGAACACGAGCAGATCGTGGGCTTCGGCTTTTCGCTCCTCTGGCTCCTCTTCTTCACCGTCGCCCTCTTCTGGCCCGTCCAGGTGGGCTTGAAGCCGCCGGCTCGAGCTCGAGCCGCCGGCATGAGCTTGGGCTTGGGCTTGGGCTTGGGCTTGAACCGCCGTCCAGTTCAACAAGTGGGTCGCCCCCGGCTTTGTCGGCACCACCGCCGAGGGCCTCTACTCGCTCCCCGTGCGCCCGCCCGCTTGACACCCCCCTCCGCCCCCCTCCCCCCCACCCCCTACCCCGCCCAGCCCCCCCCCTTCCCCCCCCACCCCCCCACCCCGCGCCCTAACTTCGTGCGCAGGCGACGGTCGCGCTCCTGCGCCTCGCGGCCGTCGTCTTCATCGCCACGAACCTGGCGGTCCGTCCCGGGCTTCATTCCTCCTAGCTAGCTTCCTAGCTTCCTAGCTTCTTTCTAGGGTCTGCGCCCTGCGCCCCGGGATGGTCAGAAGGGGGCTCGCCTAGTGCTCTACCTTACCACTCTCAACTCAACCTGCTAGCTTCCTAGCTTCTTTCTAGGGTCTTGAGCGCCTTCTGTTAGCAGAGAGGACGGCGCCCGCGCCCGCGGCTCCTCCTCTTCTTCTCTTAGCTGATGGGACGGCGCCGCGGCCGGCAGGTCATCATCGGCCTCGCGCGGGCGGACGAGGCGACGAACCTCCGCTGCATGGCCGCCTCCTTCGCCGGCGTCGTGCGCCCCGCCCGGCCCCGCACTTCAATTCTTCTTCTATAATCTAGAGCACCTTCTTGTAGCTAAAGTGAGAAGTCTTAGCTTAGAGGACGTCGCCGTCATTCTAGAAGTCTAGAGCACATTCTTTTAGCCTTTTCAAGCCGTAGAGCCGCCGTCTCCCCCATCAGAGCGCCGTCTCCTCAGGCGCCTTCGTTCGCAGGTGGCGATGATCTGGGTGTACGGGGACTTCGTTCGCCGCTACGCCGCGCCGACCCTCGCCTCCGCCCCGGCCCTCGTCTTCGTCGCCCTCTGCGGTGCGCCCGCCCGGCCGGCCGGCCCCGGGGCCTGGAGCCTGGGGCAGGCTACTTGATAAAAGCTCAGAGCAGTCTCACGGTAGATGCGAACTCATTCTAAAGAGCTGGCGGGTTAATCAAAAACAGGCTTAAGAGAGGCTTGAACGCCAAAGAGCCAAATTGAGGGCCCCGCTGACTGTACTGTACCCCTCCGCGCAGGCGAACTCCTCCTGAACGTTGTGGCCCTGCTCAAGGCCGGCCCGGCCGCCACCGCCGCGGCCCCGGCCGGCGCCGCCGCCCCCTACTACTACGGCCCCCGCGTCTGAGCCGCTTGGCCGCTTAGCCGCTTCAGCTTGGCCGCTGGGCCATTCGGCCGTTTAGCCATATGTAGCATATAAATGCAGCACGTAAAAAAATGTATTCCAGGCACTTAAAGGCTTTCCTCCAAACCAGGGGGGGGGGGGAGGGCGGACCTGGGGGGGGGGGGGGGCGGACCTGGGGAAGGGGACCGGGGGGGGGGGGGGGGCGGACCGGGTGTGTGGGGGGGGGGGGGCGGACCGGGGGGGGGGGCACTTTTTTTCAGCGGGGGCCGGACCGGGGGGGGGGGGGGGAGGAGGGGGCGGCGGGGGTGGCGGGGCGGGCAGAAGAAGCGCCGGGCAGTTCTTGTTACGGAGTGAGATTCTCTGCCATCGCGACCCGTATACGTACCCGCCCCGCCTTATATTATCCCCTCCCGGAGTCTCCTACTCGTACCTCCGGGCTCACCCCACCCCCCCCCACCCCCCCACCCCGCTCCCCTCCCCCGACTTCGTCTCACCAGGTTAGCGTTCGAATTCTTTCGAATTTTGTTTCCACGTGCCTTCCCCCGCATTCTCCCACACACAACTCTCCACCACCGGTACCACCCTCCGGTCCCCCTCACGCCACGTGCACCCGGCCCCCCAACACCCGGCCCCTCGCGATCGCCCCGCATTTGATTCGATGCCCTCGAGCTCCATGGCCATAGATCGCTCGCATAGACTGCTTTGACAAAGCGAGCAAGGCATTTCAACCAGGCATAACAAATTGAATTAAGATTGGCCAGGCGTGCTATGCCATGATGGTAGCGGTAGTGAATCACTATCATCGATTCCGGATCCGTCCCGGGACTCCGGGAGTGAGAAGGGCTAAAGCTCGCTAGTAGAACTCCACATCCACCTGCCGAGCGCGGGGCGCGCAAGCCGGTCAGGGCGCAGCATGCGGCAGAATAACGTTAACGGATCGGGGACGTCTCAGAGTCTTGATCAGAGCGGGGCCGGGCGCACCGTCTGGAAGAGGTCGCCGGCGGCGTCGAGCTCGGCAGCGTCCACGAACATGTCGACCTCAGTCGCTGCGACGTTCAGCTCCTCGAGCTGCTCGGTCGCGAGCTCCTCCGCGCCCACGAGCTGCGCCCAAAAGTGCGCGCAGGGCGTGAATTTCGAGTGCGGGCCACATTCGTGATCATGGAAATTTAAAGTCTAGATTGAACTATTGCAGCGCTGCGGCACGGCACCTGGTTCTCGTCTTCAAGCTGGAAGTTCTTGCACTTGCCGGAGGACGCCTCGCGCCACGACTTCCCCGCGCCCCGACCCGTCCGGCAGGACTCCTCGTAGCAGCCGGCATGCAGAAGCTCGCCGCTGCAGTCGCGATCTGCAATCGATTTTAGGATCAGTACGGTACTGCGCGCATTCCGAGAAGTTCCGCTAAACCAAGGCATGGCGCCCGCGCCGCGTCGCACCCTGATAGCATTTGCCCTCAGCCGCACCCATTTTGCAGAAATGATATCCCGGGGGGTCTGTGTGCTCACTGCGCGAAGCGGGGGTCGACGTTGGAATCAGCGCGCGGCGGTTACTAAGTTAGAACGCTGGCTAGAGCCTAGAGAGGATCATTGATCGCAACCGTGGCCGACGGATCGGACAAATTAAAAGCGAGGCACTCACAGAAACCGTTGAACCCGCGACCAGCCTGGCAGCAGTGAGGCCGAGGTCTGCAGCTGCAAGCCTGCAACTGCAACTTTCAGAGTCTGCAACTGGCAAGGTAAGGAGCGTCGTTCCGGGGGTACTTGTACCAACGAACTCGCGCGCGGCCGCCGCGCGCGGGGCCGCGCACGGCGCACGCGCGCGGCGCCGGCGGGCCGGGCTAGCGCTGCCCGGGCACTGGCCATGGCGGGCAGCGGCCGCCGCCCGCGAGCGGCGTCCGCCGGCCGGCCGCTTCTCCGATCGCGAGCCTACTAGGCTACTCGGGTGCTTTTCAAGTTTTCATGATCACGTTTTTTTTGCCGTGCGCGAGAGTCGCGGCGAGACGCCGCGGCCCGCGAGTCCGCGACTCCGGAATCCGGATCCCCAGAGTCCGGAGTCGACGTCCGGATCCCGCGAGACTGATCCGGATCCGATTGCTAAAAAAAGTTATCCTGCGGTACTGCCACAGTCTGCCAGCCCAGTGCGCATGCCAGGCTGCAGTCTGCGGCCCAGAGTCCCCAGACTGCGGGCATGGCAGCAGGCCCTGCATCAGGCTGCATGCGCATGAGGGCCTGCCCGGCCTGATGAGGCTGGCTCGAGCTCAGGGCCTCAGGCTGCATGTCAGTGCATGATCCTGCCGCAGTGCATCAGGCTGCATGAGGCTCCGGTAATTTGGTACCACGTGCACGGTATTTTGCTCAACGGAGGGCCGGGTTTTATAACGCGGTTATTAATGTTGCGGTAATGTAGAGCCCGACGGTATTATATACCGTAGTACGTCGGTATATACCGGCCGCAACCGGCGCGTATACGTAGCTTCGAATTCGGCGGCGCGGCGGCCGCGGCCGCGTGCACGTGCGGGCAGCGCCGGCGCCGCGGCGGCCCCGAGCATTTGATCCCGCGCGCACACTGCGCATGCACAAATACATCTTTCGAGGCATCTGCGGGCCTGACTGCGGCCGGCGCCGCAGGCCTATAGCCTACCGTAGTAGGCTATAGCTAGGCCGGGCCGGGCCGGCGGATCCGGGGCGCGGATCTCCGAGCGGGGGCGCCATATGCATGGCCAGCGGCTACAGGCGGGCGCGCCGGGCCCCCGCGGGCCCCCGGGGGCCGGCGCCCGCCCCGCTGTATTTGGCGAGCTCCGCTCGGGCGACCGTCTCGAGATGCACCTGCAGCTGCTGCTTAGGAGAGAGAGAGGAGGGGCAAGCACAGGAAAGGGGTACGCGCCTCGTCGGGACCGTCGGCGATCCGAAGCGTCCGAGCGGCCGCGTAGGCCTAACGTCCCGCGTCAGAGAGTGGGGGGGGGGGGGGGGGGGGAGCGCATTGGGGAGGTAGCGGAGTGGGGGGTACGAGCCTGGGCGAGGGGGAAGTCTTCGGAGACGCCCGCCCCGCCATGGATCTGGGAGAGGTGGGGGTGGGGAGGGGGGAATCGTCAGGGGTAGTGCGGCAGCGAGCATCGGGGGATCGAGGGGGGTACCTGGATGGCGCGGTCGACGACCCGGCAGACAGCGGAGGGCACGACGGCCTGCGCGGCGGGTGCGCGCGCGACGTCACGGGGGGCGTGACGTCACGCGGGGGCGTGACGTCACGCGCCTTGGCGAGGGCGACGGCGCCGGCGGCGGCGCGGTTCCCCTCGGCGTCCATGCGGCCGGCCGCGTCCAGAACGAGGAGGCGGGCCTGGTCCAGCTCGGCCCGGCTCGCCGCGATCTGGCGGGGGTACGAGATTATTCGAGGGGGGGAGGAAGGCAAGGGGGTACGGGCGTGCGCACGTCGCGGCGGAGGGCGCCCTGCTCGGCGAGCGGTCGCCCGAAGGCGCGCCGGGAGAGGGCGCGCCGGCACGCGAGCTCAAGGGAACGTTCACCCAGGCCGATCAGTCGCATGCAGTGGTGCATGCGCCCGGGCCTGCGACAGGTAAGAGCGGCGGGGGGTACGGCGATGCACGCGCGCGTACCCCAGGCGGCCCTGAGCGATCTCGAAGCCGCGGCCGGCCCCCAGGATCAGGTTCGACTCCGGGACGATGACCTTTAATTTCGGGGCGGCCGGTCGGCGCCGGAACGCGAACGAAGCGAACGAAAAGGGCCCCGCACGTTCTCGAACACGACCTCGCAGTGGCCCGCAGGCGCGTCGTCGTACCCTACCAAGGGCCGTGAATCGAGATGGATGGGGGTACGGCGAAGAGGGCGGCCCCGGGGGTACGGCGCACCGAAGACCTTGAGAGGCCGCAGAATCTTCACGCCAGGCGAATCTTCGAGCAAAGAACTCCTCCCTTAGAAGGGTACGGGCGCAAAGCAAAAACGCAGAGGAATAAATGAAAGCTGTACCCATCGGGACGAGGACCATCGAGTGCTGCTTGTGCCGTGGGGCACCGGAGCCCCTGAGGCGCGGGTCGGGGGGGCGGAGGAAGGGGGGTGGAGTGGACGGGGGGGTACGCACGGGGCAGCGGAGCGGCCCATGACGATGGCGACCTGAGGGGGGAGCGGGCCGAGGTGGGTCTTAAGGGGAAGGGGCGAGGGAGAGCCGGGCTCGGCTCGGCTGAGCCGTCTGAGCCGTCTGAGCCTAGCGGGGGTACGACGCACCTTGCAGGCCGACGTACCGGCGCCCGAGCTCCACCACTTGCGCCCCGAGACCTCGAGGTACCCCTAGAGAGCGCCGACTCAGACGGCTCAGACGGCTCAGAAGGCTCAGACGGATCGAAGGGCGCACGGGGCGGCCCGGGGCGGGGAGGATCGACGCCTCCATGTTCGTCGCGTCGGAGGAGGCGACCGCCGGCTCGGTCCTGCGAACGAAGCGACCTTTCGCCCAGACGGGCGAACGTGCACCAGAGTGGCGCGCGGCGCGGCGCGGCGCACATGCCGAACATGGATCGGATGGACCCTTCGAGCAGCGGCACCAGCCAGCGCTTCTTCTGCGCGTGGCGCTGAGCGGGAGGGCGGGCCGGGGGACAGAGGGGGGGAGGAGGGGGGTAAGGGGCTACCTGCTCGTCGCTGCCGTACAGGAGGAGGACCTCCATGTTCCCCGTGTCTGCGAGGGGTATCGGATCGAACGGGGGTACGGAGCATTGCGTCGAGGGGTACCGGGTGCGGAGCAGTTGAAGGCCTCCGGAGCGATGGGGGACCGCCCCATGATCTCAGCGAGGGGAGCATACCCCGCGTTCGACAGCCCGGGGCCGTACCTGAAGGGGGCTACGCGTGAGCGGGTCGAGGGCACGGGTACGAGATCTAGAGGGGGCCGGGGGGCGGACGGGGTGCCGGGGGGTAGCCACAAGTTCCAGAGGCCCGCCTGCTTCACCAGGGCCTGGAGAAACAGTCAGGCGGGGGTACGGGATCTTCTAGAGGGGGTACGGCGGGCCTTGAGGCGCTCGATCGTTGGGGAGGGGTCCCACCGCGAGCGCCCCCCGCGCTCCGCCCCCTCCAGCTCCGCCTCGAACGCCTGCGGGGGGTACGGGGTGCGGCATCAGGGCCCGATGCGGCCCTTCCGGGGTACGGGCCCGCGCGCCTTCTCGGAGGGGTACACATGCTGATCCATAAAGGCGAGGAGGCGCCTCCGGAGGTCCTCGCCGTGGCACCGTACCCCCGAGGGGCCGGTGGCGGGCGCCAGGGTGAGCCCGATGGGGGGCCCGAGGGCGCAGGCGAGGCCGGCGGCGGCGAGCTCGGCGGCGGCAGCGCCGACGGCGGCGGCGTTGGCGGCGGAGGCGTTGCCCTGCAGCGAGCGCTTGTAGACGCCCTGGAGGATGCCGGCCCCGCGGAAGAACGAGAGCGCAATGTAGAAGCGCAGGGAGGGCGCGTCCAGCTCCGAAAGGCCCGCCGCCCGCCGCCGCCGCAGGTACGATCCAGCGTACCCCGGCAGGTCCGGCACCCCGGGGGGTAGCGGCCGCCCCGCGAAGCCGCGGTACCCACGGAAAGAGGGGGGGAGGAAGTACGTGAGGCAGTTGTACGCCAGGTCGGAGAGCGGGTGCCCGAGGGTCGAGAGCTCCCAGTCCTGCGTACCCGTCAGGGCGAAACAAACGAGTCCGGGGCTCGGGTGCGGGGGGTACCAGGACGGCGATGACGCGGGGCTGCGTCGGGTGGAACACGAGGTTGTCGAGGCCTGCGGGGGGATCAGGAAAGAGGGGGGTACGGCGACGCCTTTCGGCGCACGGAAGTCGCCGTGTACGAGGCAGCTGTCCGAGTCGGCCTCGGGGGGTACGTTGCCGGCGAGCCACGCGGCCAGGCGGTCCATCGCTTCGATCGTACCCGTCTTGCTCGCCTCGTACTGCGCGCGGGGCGTCGGATCGGGAGGAAGCCAGGGTACGGTGAATTCAAATTCGACCCGGGGCGCGCCTGCGCGGTCCAGCGGGCGACCTGGCGGCGCGAGTACCCGTCCACGCGGCCGTAGTCGGCGAGCCCGAGAGCCTTACAGTCGACCGCGTGCAGCTGCGGGGGCGCTCAGGCGGGCCGAGGCGGCGCAAGCAGCGAACGCGGCGGGCCTTGGCGAGCGTGTCGCCCATCGATTCGTAGACCGCCGCGCGCTCCGCCGGCTGCGGGGGAAAGTGAGCGGCGATTGAAAAGCGTCGGAAGCGCCCGCGCCTCCATGCCGGGGAGCGAGGGGTCCTGGAAGAGCCGCCCGCGCTCGTATCCTGCGGCGCCCGTCGCGCCCGCGCGCTCCCGCGGCGGGCGGGCGGCTTCGACGGCGCGCACGCATGAGGAAGAACGGCGTGCCGATCACGGCGGGGTCCTCGCAGAGGAGAATCGCCTCGGGGACGGGCACAGTGGTCAGCCTGCCGAGCGCCCGCATGACCCGGAACTCGCGCTCCACCGCATGCGCGCTCGGCAGCAGCTGCGGAGACGAGCTCAGCCGCCGCACGCGCGACGCCGCCGATTCGCGGCCCATGCCGCTCGGAGATCTAGATCAAGAGCAGCCGATCGAGCAAGCGATGCACGCCAGGCGCACCTTTCCCGCCGGCTTCTTCCGCAGAACGTACGCATGCTCGCCCGCCTGCACGAAGTACGTCGGGTTCGACTGCCCGTGGCTGAACTGCCCTACGCGGAGGCTGCCTTCGAGCCCCGGCACGCCGGCCGCTCGCAGATGCGCCGCGAGCTTCGCCTCGTCGATCGGCGCCCGCACGGGCCCCACGAGAGGCGGCCACGGAGCCTGGGAAGCCATGTTCGATTTGGCACCGTACCCCCTGGGGCCTGATTCCAAACTGCTGAGCATCGAAACCATGAGGCGCGCGACGGTGCGGGCGGCTGTAATCGCATCTCCGCATGAGCCCTGGATCGCCGACCGTCCCCATGCAGGCTGCCGCTCTCCTTAGCGCCCTGGCGGTTTTGCAGCTCTCGTCTCTCCTGCCGATCGCTGCCGCCAACTTCACGGCCGAGGAGCAGGTGGAGATAGACCGCTGCTACGCGCTCGACGGAAAGGCGCGTACGTGCCGGACGCGGTCGGAGGCGGTCGAAATTTGCGGCTCTCCCTAGCCGCGCGCCGGTCGAGCGCGGAGCACGAGCGAGGCGCTGCTCTAATCGCTAGGATCATGTTGGGGGCTCGCTGCTGCTCTCCCGAACTCTGATTTTGTAGTTCGCGGAATCCATCGGCCGCGGCCGCCTGGTCTGAGATCGATCGCTCCTCCGCAGACGTGCGATGTCTGCACCGCGGCAGAGTGCGACTGGGTGCGTGCTCGCCACCCCTCGCGCATCAGCGCGCCCCAGCGCCAAGCTTAAGCCGCCCCGCGCCGTCGTTCGTTCGCGCCGCAGTGCCCAGGGGACCAGGCGAGCGCGCGCCGCGCGGCTCTCGGGCCCGCGCTTCGAATGCGGCCACTCTTGACGCGCGCTCTCATCTCCCGCCCGCCCGCCCGCTCCCGCCCGCACCCGCTCCCGCTCCCGCCGCCCTTCCCGCGCGCAGACATGTCACGCGAAGTTCCTATTGCCGATCTCCCACTGCCGCGCCGACGGCGGAGCAGACGCGGCGCTGACACCCTTCCTCCGCACAGTGCGTTCGTTTCCGTCCTATCTTTCAACTGTCTTCGATCCTAACGCGCACGTGCTCCTCCTCGTGTTCCTCACAGGTGGAGCAGTGCGGGCCGGCCGGCGTTCGGTCCATCAGCGTCGTGATGCCCGACGCACGCACTGTCCTCAACGCCGGCGACACGCTCAAGGCGAGTGCGAGCGAGCCGATTTGATCCGACCTCCATCTCGAATTCGATCTCTGATTTGATCTCGCGCGTTTTCTTCGAGTTCAGATCCGCTGGGTCGCCCGCAATGTGCAGATTCTTTCCCTGGTACAGGTTTCCCTCCTGAAAAACGTCCCGGGATGCGCGTACACGTACCACCCGTTCCCATCTCGCGCGTACCCCGCGCTTCGGCTCATTACTTTCCTCCCCGCAGTCCCCGTCGAGTCTGTCCTCGTCAGGGCGTACGACAATCGAGGCGAGCGGGGACCTGTAGCCTCCCCGCCGCAAAATTGCTGTACCCCCGAACATCCTCGCAGGATTTTTCAACTGGGGCATCCCGGAGGGTACCCCCTCGGGTCTCTACGTCGTTGAGGCGAGACCGCGTACCCCCCCTACAATCCCGCCCCCTTTCCCGAGCTCAATCGCCGTACCCCCCTTCCGACAGGTTGCGGAGATCGTGAACGCCGTCCTATCGGAGACGATCCGCGGCCGCTCCGCGCCCTTCACAGTCGTCGGCGAGCCCTGTACCCCACTGTTCTGCGCCCTTTCTTACTATTTATATCTTCTGCCAGGCGCCATTGGGCCCGCGGCGGACTCGACCTGGGGTTCCGCTGAGCTCTACAGCGAAGCCTGCGGCGCCTTCTCCGCCCCCGCCGGGCCCGACGGGGTACGCGATTTCTGCTTTCTCCGTACCCCGGAGCCGCTACCAGAGGTTCTGATCTTCGTTCGACCGCCCCGCAGAGCTGCGACCTGGTCGAGCAGGACTGCTCCCGGGTACGCTTTCTCTCTTTTTTTCTCTCCGCTGCGCTCCGTGAGCTGTACCCCCCAGCTGCGCTGCGAGAAGCGGCCCGGGGCCCCGTCGCTCTTCAACGTCACTAAGCGAGCCCCTACCCCCGCCCCGCCCCCGATTCCGTACCCCGCCTGAACGTGCTGTACCCCCAGCGGCGGCTTCGTTCAATCCTTCGACGCCTCTTTCGTCAACTGCGTGCGCCGCACCCCTTTACCTGATCTCGTACCCCTCCGGAGACCCTGACGTCCTGCGCGCGGCCGCGCAGGATTCGGGGCCCGGGATCAAGGCCCGTCTCTCCAATCTCTCCTTGCCTCTCGCCACAGTTGAATCTGAGTTGAATGTCCGCTCAGGTGAACGAGATGGTCTACATGGGGCGGGACGGAATCCTACGCCGATTCGCCTCCCCAACCTTCGTTGGTACTCCCCTTTCGCCTCCTTACGCTTCCCACCGGCAGGTACCCGCCTTCTGACGCCGCTTCCCTCCGGCAGCGCCGAACGGGACGGCGCAAGTACCCGTCAACGCCGACTGGTTCTTCCAGGTGCCGAACTCCCCCCCCCCCCTCCCCCTCCGCCCCCTCCCCCTTCCCGCGCGCTCGGAATTCCCCTCGCGCTCTACCTCCCGACGAGCCGCGCCTGCAGATGCGCAACGTCCTGCCTCGCATCAGCAAGCAGCTCGGTAGGCCGCGCTTATTGTTGTACCCCCCTCTCGACCCTTCCCCCGGTACCCCGACCGGCCCGCCCCCGACCCGCCTCGCCTTCGCAGACGCGGCGGAATGGACCGGCGACCTCTTCCTCGTCGTTTCGGTACCCCCGTCCCGGTCCTCCCGATCCCGTACCCCTCCGAGCCCCTTTGGACAGCGCCCCGGCTCTGAGGTCAAGTACGAAACCGTATTCATGCCCGGCCTCGTCATCCCCGTACCCGGTCAGCTTTAGTGTACCCCTGTGCTCCGGTCGCCCCCCCCCCCCATCTTTCGCCGCAGCCGAGGCCAAGGAGTGTCCCGGGGCCATTCCCCCGCCTACCCCGACGCCGACGCCATCCCCTACCCCTACCGAGGTTCTCCCCCTCTCCTCCTCCCCTGTCTTGTGGTTTCTCAACGACTGAGTCTCGTCTTTTTCCCCCGCAGAAATCGGAGGGGAACATCACCCTGCAAGCGGGCAGCCTTGCCGGAGGCGCCGTATCTGCTGCTTCCTCTCCCGCCGGGTACGCACGATCAGAGTTCATTGAAGTTCAAAACAACTGAAGCTGGCGCCGCGGCGCAGGGCGATTGCGGGCGGCGTGCTGGGCGCGGCGGCCGCCGTGGCGGCGGCGGTGGGGGGCGTTCTTTTCGTCCGCCGCCGCAACGCGCAGGCGGCCGCCCGCGCCGCCGCCGCCGCGGCCAAGGCCGAGGCGGACGGCGAGGCCCCCGCCGCGGCCGGTGTCGGCGCGCTTTCTCCCCCCCAGCCCCGCGACTTCGACGTGTACCCCGAGCCCGAGGGTACAGCCGCGTTTTCGTTCTCCGCGTTTCGCCTGTCCTGCTGAACGTTCCTGCAGAGGAAAGGGGGTCCCTGGCTCGGCGCCTCTGGCGGTGGGCCGCCGCGCGCCGCCGCGGGGGCGGCGACGTGTACCCTGACGAACTCGGGTACCCCGCGGAGGTCATTTCCTCCCCTGCCCTCCCCCTCGCCCCGGCCCCCTCGCCTAACAAGAGGCGGCCGCTTTGCAGGCGGGGCGGGGCGCGCTGTCGGAGGAGGAGGTGGGGCGGGCGCGCTCGCGGGTGGCTCAGGCCGACGAGCGGCCGCCCCTCGACAACCTGTGATCATGATGCTTTCGAAGCCCGCGGGCGATTGCATAGGTTTCTATAGCTAGATCTAACCGAACCTTGGCCGTCTTTAGTGTTGCCGACGTCGACCCACCCATACCCGGCCCGCTCGTGTAGTAAATTAATTATAATACATATTGGCACTTGCACTTGACTGAAGGTTGGCCCATGCCAGTGCCACGTGCACGGTGCACGTGGTGCGCTGACCATGTGAATATGCATGATTTGGCACTGACTGATATGTACATTGCAAGGGGGGGTACCCCCTCCCTTGCTCCCCTGGTGAATTGGTGCGGCGTACTTTCTGTGTTAGCAATTTTTGTAAGATGCGATTCTTTGCATGCGCTCTCGTATAGGCGTGATCACATCGTAGCCGCTGCGAGCGGCGGAAAAAAATGCAAGGGCGGGGCTGCGCAAACATGTCGAGCTCGCGCCTCACCTGCTATCGCTATATGCGCCAAACCACGTGCACCTGAATGCTCTCAATGCGCTCTACAAACTCTGTCATACATGACTTGGCTCTAGAAGCGGCGCGTGGCTCGCTAGGCCGCCTCAAGTACCTGTTGTACCGGGCGCCGAAAAAAAGCGCTCCTGCGAGTTTCAGGGGATATCGTGTTGCAGTACCCGGCCAGATAGCCCCCCCCCAAAGCCTTGAACCGGGTACGCGTCACCCGGCCCTTCGCCCGGGTCCGCGGACGACAAACGTAGTCGCAAGCGAAGGTCAGCTTTGCTCGAGCTCCATCGCAGCCGCTCGGCTGCCATACTGGCGGCAAATGCACTCGCTGCGCATGCTGGAAGCACTTCGCTCGACCGGACACGTTGGCACGTGAGAGAGTGCAGAAAGAAGGCGCCCACTACGCAGCGTTCCGGTGCGCGCCCGGCTGCGTCGCGGCCTCGAGCTCGGCCTATAGCTACGCTCTCGGTTTCTGACGGACTCCGGTTCAAGCAGACTTCAGCTCGGCGTTGTCATTCTCTTCAAGCACAAGAACCTGCACAAGCACGTTCGTCAGTGCCGGAAGAAGGCGCCCGCGACGCCGCCTTCCGGTGCGCGCCGCTTGCAATTGGCCGAGGCCGCGCCGATGGTTCTGCAGCTGCAGCTGACTGCCGGCGCCTTTCGCCCGCCGACCGGCAACCTCTGACGCGTGGCCATGGGTCTGGCCTCGCCTCTAGCAGCAGCCTCTAGCAGCAGCAGCCTCGCCTGGCCTCTAGCAGCAGCCTCTCACGCGTGGGCACGTTGTCGGAGTGAACCTGCATCTGCCATATTGGTCTGCATCGGCCCGCGCGCGCCACGCTGCCCTCGCGCACCGATGCCGGCGCCATGCAGCCGGCGGCAGGCTCGAGAGACAAGCGACGGCGCGGCTCGACGGGCGGGGCGGGAGCGCGGCGGGCTGGGGTGCGGCTCGCCGGTCAAGCATGCGCATGCGCAGGCTATGAACAGGGCCCGGCGCCACCTGCCGCCGCTCCGCCCGCTTCCTCGCCCGCCGCCCCGCCGGCTGCTTCAACTTCGTCGACTCCAGGTTCGCCCCGCCGCTGCTGCTGCGCACCTGACCCGGCCGACCCCGCTGGGCCCCGCCCCCGCACAGTCGCTTTCCAGGGAGAGCTGACGTCTCGGCTCTGCGCATGCGCAGGCTATGTGCATCCCACTGCCTCTCCTCCCACTTTCCCGCCCGCCGCCGCCCTCGCCTGTCCGCCGCCGCCGCTCGCCACCCCACCCCGGGCCCGTCCGCCCGCCCCGCCTCTCTGACCCGCGCGCAACCCCCCCACCCCCTTCCCCCCCCCCCGCCCCCCCCCCCCTTCCCCCCCCCCCCCCCCCCCCCCCCGCCCCGGCGCCCGCCCCGGCGCCCGCCTCGCCCGGCCGCCCGCCTCGCGTCTCTGCCCCCCCCTCCCCCCCCCCTCTCAAGACCCCTGCAATGTGCACAAGTACCCCCCCTTGCACCTCCGCGCGCGGCCCGCACTTGCCGCACTTGCGCACGGCCGGGCGCGGTCTGCTAGTATAAATATTCATAAACACACGACTTTAAGCGCTGAGAAAATGAGCACTTTGATTACCAAAACACTGCAAAGTAAAGACTAGCTATAGTTACACGCTCAAGTAGCTGTGAGAGCCCCTACGCCTGCAGCTGCAGCACTCCCTCGAAATCGTCGGCGAGGTCCGCGGCCAGCAGGGCGACCTTGAGGCTATCCAGCCCCGCCTCGAGATTGTGGAGCGCGCCCTTGAGCCGCTCCGTCAGCTTCTCCATCCGCGCGGACGGATCCGCTATGAGTTTCGCGGGCTGCGCGGCGGCCCGGACCAGGCTCTCCAGCACGCGAAGGTTCGGGACCCTCGCCGCGAAACTCGCGGCCGACGCGTCCGCCTCCCCTTCCGAGTAGCCGCTGTCGGTGAGCTTCTTGGCGAGGTAGGCGTGCACGCTTGTTGCGAGCTTTAGGTCTGCGCCCGCGGCCGGTCTGCGGCTGCAAGCTGCGGCCGCGGCCCGAACGTGACTGCCGGGCTGCGAGGAGGGGCCGGCGACGGCCGCGGGCGGCGGCCGCGGGGACTCGCGATCGTCGATTGCGAACTCGCTCTCCGTGAACCGCACGCGGTGCACGTGGCCGCCGGATCTAGAGCCGGAGCGGGGCGTCGGGGCGGAGTTCTTGCGCCCGCGGCTGCCGCAGCCGGCGCCGCCGGCGCCCGCGCGGGCGTCGACGTGGAGGCGGGCACCGGTGCCGGTGCCGGTGGACCGGCGGGCTGCTGCCGCCGGCCGCGGGCGGGGTGCCTTGAAGCAGAAAGTCAAGATGTGCCTTGAAACAACTTGGAAATCAAAGTCAACGCACCGGTGCAGGCGGGCGAGCGCGGCTGCGAGCGAGGACGGCCGCCGCCGCGGCCGCGGCCGCGGCCGCGGGCGCCGCGGGACGCCGATCGCGATCGCGACGAAGCCGAAGCGCCCCGGGCCCGGGCTCGCTTCGGCGGCGGCGATGTGGGGTCGGGGCAGGCGACCCCGCGAAGCCTCTCGCACGCTTCGAAGATCGAGGTGCCCGTGCCCGCCTCGAGCTCCTCGCCTTCGAATTCCGGCACCGGCTCGTAGTTGATCACCTCGTCGAGGCCGGACGAACGCTCCCCGAGCCGCCCCCGGACGCTCCCCGCGAGCTCCTTCAGCAGCGCCCGCAGCTCGCGCTCGCTCTGGGCGGCGAGGAGTGCCTCGATCCACGGGACCCGGCGGACCCTCCACTCCTCCTGCACGAGCGCGCGCGAGAGGCGTTAGAATTTTATATCATCAGGCGCGCGGATCCAGGCGGATATATATTCGGCGTAGTATATTCGGCGTATTTAATTCAGATGCGGCGTATATTCGAATTCGGCGTACCCCGACGGCGTCCCACTGCGTTTCGAAGTCGACGTCGAGGATCGCGTGCACCATGGCGCCCAGCGGCCACCCCTGATCACGACGCCGATCAGCGGCCGCGGATCCGGACGTCGACGTACGCTTGAAATATCGAAGGGGAAAGTTTAGTTTCAAGGGCCTTCTTGTTTCAGGTTGTTTAGTCGATGGGATAAACGAAAGGAAAGGTAAACGGGAGCTAGTTAAAGTTGAAGCTTAAGGGCCTTGGGGGCCTTGGGGGCGCACCGGCAGGACCCGCCTCCCCGCCGCGGTGGCCACCCAGACGGGGTACGCGCGCCGGCCGAGCGCCCCGCAGACCGCGTACTTCAGGTCGTGGGTACCGGCGTCCAGCTTCCGGCCCCGGGCCATCTTCGCCCGCCGCGCGGCGTTCTCCGGTGGGTTCGCGGCCCTCTTCACGCCCTCGTCCAGCTTTAGCTTGGGGCCGAGCTCTGGGTCCTGCAGGGCGGCCCGGGCCAGCTCGCCCAGAAGCAAGAGGAGGCCGTCCTCGCTCGAGGCCGACGCGACGCGCTGCCGCCAGCCCTCGCGGCTTTGGATCCAGGCGGAACTGCCGAGCGCGACGTGCTCCTCGCAGGCCAGCAGGAGCCCCCGCATCTCCTCCGGCGTCGCCGCGACGAACGGGGCCTCTTCGTCGGCCGTCTGCGGTCGGTTATCATTAAATCGATTTGAAGTAAAGACAGATGATTATGATGTCGACCGCGCACCTCCATTCTGCCGGGAGCGGTCCTCCGCTTGCGGCCGCGGCCGCGGCCGGGCGCGGGCGTCGCAGCTGGAGAGTCCTCGCGCTCTTTCTTCGGGCTGAATTCGAAGCGCTGCACGGGCCTCCTCTGCCGCGCCTCGCGCTTCACTTCGGCTTCCCCAGATCCGGCAGAGCTGCCGGGAAAATTGGTCCGCGCAAAAATTTGAGCGAGGGTCGGGCCGGGCCGGGGCGCGCGCACCACTGAGCGCGGTCTCCGTCGCCGCGCGTCCGCTTGGCAGGGCGCGGATGTGCATCCCCCGCCCGCCCCTCCCCACTCGAGCTCCCGCCCGAGCTCTCGCGAACGAGCGTCGATCGCGATCGCGGCTCCGGCTGTACATGTGTCGCAGCTGGGGGCTGGGCCGCGGAAGGCAGCTGCGGTGTTGCAGCTGGGGGCTGGGGCGCCGGCGCGGGAGGCAGCTGCGGGTGGACGTCGACGGGGGCCTCGCCGCCGACTTCGCCGTGAGCTCCGCCCGCCACCGCTGCCACCGGCACCGCCGCTGCCGCCGCCGGGCGCTGCAGCGAGCGGAGGGCCACGCGTTCCGCGAGGGACAGCGCCTCCTCTTCCTCGTCCTCCTCGTCGCTTAAGCTTTCGGCGTCCCGCGTGGCCGAGAGGAGGGCCGACGTTGTGCAAGGCCTAGGCTTCTGGACAGCGGTGGGGCCGGCGGCCGCGGGCCCGGGCCCCGCCGCGGCTGCAGGGCGCGAGCTCGAGCTCGAGCTGGGCCGGCCGCGGAAGCTCGGTCGGCCCACTAGCGCCGGCAGCTGAAGATTTTGATCCGGCTCCGGGTCGGGGAGGGAAATCGAGGGAGCCGCAGCGGACGCGCGGGGGCGAGGCGCCGATGGCTCCGGATCGATATCCGCATCCGTAGGGGCGCTGGGTACGGCGACGCAGGCGCCCGCCGATCGCGACTCGCGGCGCAGCGTGGGACGGGACGCCGCGGCCGGCGCCGCGAAGAAGTGCGACGCCGACGCCGCCTCCAGCTGCAGGCCTAGGTCGGCAGGTTGAGGTGAGAGTGGTAAGGTAGAGCACTAGGCAAGCTCGAAGAATCGAGCGGTGTCCCCTTCCGACCATCCCGGGGGCGCAGCGCGCGCGCACACGGACCGTAGCCATGGTCGTTCCCCGACGCCGCCTCCAGGCCTGAGTCGGGCTCGTCGATCCCGATCCCGAGGCCATCGTGGTCGCGATCGGTCGCGCGCTCCTGGTTAACTTGAAGAAAATCTGGAGCGCGAGGAGTGATTATAAGTCAAGTCAGTTAGACGGCGAAGGAAGGCGCCGAAGACCGAGCTCGAGGGGCGTACCCATGTCGACGGCCGCGGCGCCGGCGGCCTCCAGCTGCGGCTGCGGCTGCAGCGGCAGCTGCCGCTGCTGGTGGGCTCTGTCGCTGACCTCGAGATCGGACGCCGGCGCCGGAGCCCCGACGCAGGCTGCCGCGGCCTCCGGCTGCAGCTGTTCGCGATCGTGGGCCCGCCCGGCGCCGGCTTCGATCTCGAAGCTCGCGAGAGGCATGTCGACGTCGTCGGCTTCGCGATCAGCTGCAGGCTGATCCGGATCTAGATCCGGATCCGGATCCGCCGACGCCGCGCTCCCGGTCGAGGCGCGATGGAACAGCTGGGCCACGGGGCCGGGAGTCTCCGCGGGCGACGCGGGGGCCGCGGCCGCGGCCGCGGCCGCCGGCCCCGCTGGCCACGGCGGGTACGGCGTCGCGGACGACAGGGCGGAGTCGGGCGGGGTCGAGCTCAGGGGCGCGACGGGGGCCGGCGTCTGGCTCGGGGGATGCCGCAGCCAGGGCGTGGGCTGCCTCCCGAAACGCCGCGGGCTGGTCGCGATCGCCCGCCCCTGCAGCTGCTCCAGCCGAAGCTCGCGATCGTCGCCCGCGTCGCGATCGTTCTCCTTCTCGACGCTTCGGACTTGACTGCTTGAGCTTCCTGATCATGAGAAGATGGGCGACTAGTCAGGAGGAGGGAGCGTCGACTTCTCGAGGCGGAGGGAGGGAGGGGCCGCGCGTGCGTGCCTGCAGCTGGGACCGCTCGGGATTGCTTGTGCTGCTCATGATCGCGCACATCATGATCAGGGGCCGCGGAGGAGGCGTCCAAGAGAGCCTGCATGGGAGTCAGCGGCGGGGGCCGATCGCGAGGCGCTATAGCTAGCTATTTTTATAATATGAGAGATTATAGATTGTAATTAGCTATAGCGCTGAGATTATAATTGAGCGGCGCCCCGCGCGCGCACTTTGTCCAGCTGTTTGTCTGACCCGAGGAGAATGAACACTTGGACTTCGAGCTGCGGCAGCGGAATTCGAACGGTCAGGGAAGGGCATGGGATTCTAGATTCAGGCCTAGGGTTCGCAAGCGAGGCGCGCTCATGATCATGATCACCTGAGCTCGGTGCCTCGCAAGGAAGGAGAAGAAGTTGGCCCTGAGCGGGCTGGAGACTGGCTTCTCGGACTCCCGATCCTGCGACAGCCTCTACGTGTGAGCGGGCCGGGAGTCGCCCGTGCGGGTTCCCATCAGATTCGCACCAGAGAATTCGAAATCTTGCCGGCATCCCCGTCGGCGTCAGCGCACAGCCCTAGGCTCTGAAGGAGAGTGTCCACGCTCGTGCCTTGCCCCTCCTTGCGGAAGCTCACGGCTGCAAGCCCCAGGGCTCGTAATTAATATTATGATCACAGCTCATTCGAAGTCTTGAAAAAGGAGCAGAACGAACCGTACAGAAGGCGATGCTCCACCTTGCCTTCCGCAGGGCGCTGCGGCGAGGTCTGGCGGTCAGCTGTAGCTTCTTAAAGCCTGGAAAAGAACGGAAAAGAACGGCGAGGGCCAGCACACCGAAGAGCTCTCGTCTCCCGCTCGCCTCTCGATCGTGAGAAGGAGCTAAGTGGAACAGAAGTTAAACAGGCCGCTCGCAGACCGCGAGGGGGGCCCAGTGGCACCTCGACAGGACCCGAGCCGTCCTTTCTCAGGCGGCCAAGCTTGTCCCGAAGCGCTTCGAACCACGTGGACGTACGTGTGCGCATGCGCGACTCCGCAACCACCTCATCGATGAGCTGGTGCAGAGTCCCCCTGTGCAGGGCCCTCGCCTGGATGCTGAAGGCGACGCCGCAGCTGCAGCTGGAGCCGCCGTCCTTCTTCGAATTCGCGACCTCGCTGGAAATGTGCTCCGCGAGATACTTGCTGTTGCGGCGTCAGAAGAGGTGTGCGCGAGGCGGGAAAAGGAACATAAGGAAGAGCGCGCACCACCACGCAAACAGAAACCTCGAGCTCTCCGAACTCGAGCTTGCTGCGTTGTCAGATTCGGCGAACGCGACCAAAGTGGCCTGATTTGAGGTTAGCTATAGATTCGCATGCAGCCGACAGCAATTCGCGAGCGGATATCGATGCGCGTACCGACGCGCTTTTAGACTTGAGCGATTCTTGAAGGACGCGGAAGGTTTCCTCGAGCTTTTGGGCCGCCGCAGCCGCGGTCGATCCGGAAACCGAGCCGTCTCCCGTGATCGCCTGGCAGAGAGCTTTAAGGGCCTTCGGAAATGCATATCGTCAGCGTTTGCGAATCGCAGGCCTAGGCATAAGCGCGGCGCGCTGCGCGAACGCTCACCTGTCGATCCGCGGGGAAAGGCGCCTTTCTCACGGCAGCTCGCCCCTTGTGCATGTAGGAGATCCAAATGGGCATCAGCTGCGATCGCCGCGTGCTGGAATTGGGTGGATCCCGCCTCGAGCACGCTGCGGTCGGCGGCGACTCGCTCGGCATGACGGAGCTGACGCCTCGGGCCGGGAATGCACTCTTCGGCTCCTTGTCTATCGTCGAAACAACGCTGGAGGCGCTGCGCCCTGCTGCCGCCGAGTTCGAGGCATGCGACTCCGCGTGCTGGCCTTGGATTTCGCGCAGCGCCAAGCGCGACGGTGGCGGTCTCTGCATCCTCCACGGTCTCTAGGGCGCGGTTTTAGTGGCTGGATCGGTCCAGCAAGCGGATTTCGACGCCGAACGGTCTGGCGGGGGTACGGGGCCGAACTCGCGAAACCCTCGCCGCGTACGATCGACGCGCACGAGGCGAAGCTAACGGCTCACCTGCGAGCGGCCGGCGTGCCGGGACTCGAAGGCGGCCTCCGCGTCGGCCAGTTCAGCAACGGGCAGTCGAACCCGACGTACTTCGTGCAGGCGGGCGAGCATGCGTACGTCCTGCGGAAGAAGCCGGCGGGGAAGGTGCGCCTGGCGTGCATCGCGTGCTCGACCGGCCGACCTTGATCTAGATCTCCGAGCGGCATGGGCCGCGAGCCGGCGGCGTCGCGTGCGGCGGCTGAGCTCGTCTCCGCAGCTGCTGCCGAGCGCGCACGCGGTGGAGCGCGAGTTCCGGGTCATGCGGGCGCTCGGCAGGCTGACCACTGTGCCCGTCCCCGAGGCGATCCTCCTCTGCGAGGACCCCGCCGTGATCGGCACGCCGTTCTTCCTCATGCGTGCGCGCCGTCGAAGCCGCCCGCCCGCTGCGGGAGTGCACGGACGTGACGGGCGCCGCAGGATACGAGCGCGGGCGGCTCTTCCAGGACCCCTCGCTCCCCGGCATGGAGGCGCGGGCGCTCCCAAAGCCCTTCGAACGCCGCTCACCCTCCCCCGCAGCCGGCAGAGCGCGCGGCGGTGTACGAATCGATGGGCGACACGCTCGCCAAGGCCCGCCGCGTTCGCTGCTTGCGCCGCCTCGGCCCGCCTGAGCGCCCCCGCAGCTGCACGCGGTCGACTGTAAGGCTCTCGGGCTCGCCGACTGCGGCCGCGTGGACGGGTACTCGCGCCGCCAGGTCGCCCGCTGGACCGCGCAGGCGCGCCCCGGATCGAATTTGAATTCACCGTACCCTGGCTTCCTCCCGATCCGACGCCCCGCGCGCAGTACGAGGCGAGCAAGACGGGTACAATCGAAGCGATGGACCGCCTGGCCGCGTGGCTCGCCGGCAACGTACCCCCCGAGGCCGACTCGGACAGCTGCCTCGTACACGGCGACTTCCGTGCGCCGAAAGGCGTCGCCGTACCCCCCTCCATCCTGATCCCCACGCAGGCCTCGACAACCTCGTGTTCCGCCCGACGCACTGCGGCAGCCCCGCGTCATCGCCGTCCTGGTACCCCCCGCGCCCGAGCCCCGGACTCGTGTTTTTGCCCTGACGGGTACGCAGGACTGGGAGCTCTCGACCCTCGGGCACCCGCTCTCCGACCTGGCGTACAACTGCCTCATGTACTTCCTCCTCCCCTCCTATGCGCAGCCCCCCCCCCCCCACCCCCCCCACCCCCTTCCCCCCCTTCCCCCCCCCCCCCCCCCCCCCCCCGGCCCTCCCGAGGCGCTGAGGCCCTCCGAAGTCCTCCTCCGAGAAAGTGCGCGGGCCGCCTCCAAGAAGGCGCGCGGGCGCGGGCCTGTACTCCTTGGAGGGCCACGCAGGAGCGTGATGCCGCACCCCGTACCCCCACCAGGCCTTTGAAGCAGATCTAGAGCTGGAAGGGGCGGAGCGGGGGCCCGGAATAGATAGCCTATCGCCAATCCTAAAATGTAGCTATAGTCGATTCGGATCCGTGCCTTCCCGACATATTTTTGTGATGCGTGTTGGATCGATGATCCCGAATTAGTGAAAGATCACGACCGGCCAGCGGCATGCGCAGCCGCACCTCTCAAATTGCAAGCTCGGCGCCGGATCCGTGCCATCCCGAATATAAATATTTATACATGTGTGCGTGAATGAATGTGCCGGATCCTAGCCTAAGAATGAATATCCGCGGCCGATGATCCCGAATTCGGTCGATCGCGAGAGGTTCGGTCGATTCGGGCGGCGGCCACATCTCACGCCTCGCGGAGGATGGGGAGGGTGGGGGGCCCCCGGCGGGCGCCGGCGCTCCCTCTACCCCCCGCGTCCTCGCGATCACCCGCGGCCGAGGCCGGCTGCGGCCGCGGGCCGGACCCGGAGGACGACGGCGTACCCCCCCCGGCGGCCGTGCCGGGCCCGGATCCGGAGGAGGCGGCGGAGCTGGAGGGGGAGGCGATGAGGAGGTCGGACTTGGGGAAGAGGCGGGCCCCGTGGGCCGGCAGGTTGACCTGCACCAGCTGCGCGCGGGTCTCGCGTCGGCAACTATATATCTAAATCTATCTATCTATCTATCGGCTTTAGATCTAGGTCCAGGTCTCTTAATTATTAGGTTGAATCGAATAATTAGAGGGGTAAATCCCGAGGGGTAAAGCTTATAATCATGCGGGCGGGCCTGACCTGCACCAGCTGCGCATGCGGGTCTCGCGTCGATACCGGTCCTAGGCCCCTCTCCACTTCTATATATGTAGATCCTGCATCGGCTCTAGCTAGGTGCAGGCCTCTAGGGCTAGGTTCAGGCCTCCTAACCCTGGATCGGCTCTAGATCAGATCTTACGCGAGCTGACCTCCTCGGGGACCATGATGCCCTTGAACTGGAACCGGCCCAGCACACTAGGTCTATAGCTAGGCTTTATATTTAATTATAGCTAGCTCTATAGCTAGCTAGCTAGCTATATATATATATATATAGCAAGCTAGTTCGGCTCTATAGCTAGCTCTAGCACACGATCCTGGATCGATATCGGCTCTATATCTAGCTAGCTAGGTCCAGGCCATAGGCCTCTATAGCTATAGCTATCCTGGATCGGCTCTAGATCTAGGTCCAGGCCCCTCGGGCTAGAGGGAGCTCACCTCCTCGGAGACCTTAATGCCCTTGAACTGGAACCGGCCCAGCACCCGGAACTCGAAGACCTGCGGGAGGGCATGTAATGGCCTCGGTACCCAGCACTCGGTACCCGGGCCGTCGTTCGACACCTTGGTACCCAGCACCCGGAACTCGAACGAACTATGGCCAATAATGCCGACCATCCCACTAGACCAGACCTAAAGGCCTTCATCGGGCAGGGGGCGCGCGCACCACGGGCGGGAGGAAGCCGTCGCGCTCGCGCTCTTCCGCCGCCAGCAGCGCGTTTGCCGTGTTTGTTCCCGGTGCGCTCCCGTCTGGAAAAGGGGCGCTGGAGGGCGAGGCGTCGGCTTCGGGCCGGGAGATCAAATCCGGCGGGTCGGGGGGCGGGGCCGCCGCGTCGTGGGCCCCGTGGCCCTTGGGCGGGGGCAGCGGGGCGCCGGGCTGCGGCGGGGCGCCGGCGGGGAGCGATAGGGGCGGCGCGGCGGCCGCGACGGCCGCCGCCGCGCGCGGGCTGAGGCTGCAGCTGACTTTCAGGCGGCCGTCGGAGTCGGCGTCGGGGGCCGCGGGCAGCGAGAGCCGCGGCGGGGCCGAGCGGCCGTGCCCGCGGCTTTGGCCGTTCCCGCCGTTCGTGGAGGACCGGCCGCGCCCATTGCCGCCCCCATTTGCGGCCGACGCGCCCGCAGTCCCCTCGGGAGAGCCTCGGGAGCTCGTCGCCTCCACCTGAAGGTGGGCCGTGGGGAGCTCGAGCGCCGCCCCAGGGGCAGCCGGGGGCGACGCCCGACTCTCCTCCCCGGCACCGCCGCCGGCGCCGTCATCGCTCTCGATCGACACCGACGACGGCGGCGCGAGTCGCGCGCGCCGCGCGGCAGATGGACCGCCGGCGCCCGCCTCAGCGGGGGGCGGCTGCTGCCCCGGGCCGGAGAGGGCCGTGCCCGGAGGCCTAGGAGTCGGGGAGGGTACGGGAGGCGACGACTTCGAAGTCGAAGTCCAGTGCGGGGGGCCAGGCGCGGGCGGCGCCCCGCCCCCCCCGCCCCCGCTTCCCCTCCCCGCTCCTCCGCCTCCGGGCGTACCCCCCGGGCCCCCGTTCCCCTCGCTCTCCGTGTACCGGAACCGCGGCGCCGACTGCGAAGCGAAACGTCAAATTCGGAGGGGGGGGGGGGGGGGGGTGGGGGGGGGAGGGGAGGGGGCGACGGCAGGGGAGTACGCGAGCGCGCGCGCACCGCGTCCTGGAGGCAGGCCAGAGCAGCGTAGAGCTCGCCGTAGTCGAGCCCGGGGTGCTTCTGGAGCTCGGCGGGCCGGGGCCGCGGCGCCTGCGATGAAGGGCCAAGCTGAGACGTGCAAGGGGAAAGAAAGGCGGGGAAAGGGGACGCGCGTGGCCGTTGCCGCCGCCGCCGTTGTGACCGTTGCTGGGAGAGCCGGTACCCGTCTCCGACGCCGACCGAGCCCTAGAGGGGCGGCCTGCGGCGGCCTGCGGCCGGCCGCGCACGCGTCAGACGAGCTCGAGCTCGAAGGAAATCGAATCTCAAGGACCCTAGGCCTCTTTAAGAAGCTAGAGATGGAAAGATGGCGGAATAAAAACAGGTTATCATAGTGGTTATAATAGTAATGATAGAGGGCACCGCGGCGTGGGCCTCGGGGCGGCTCAGGCATCGGGCGATACGGGAGCGGGCGGCGCGACCCTCTTTAAGAAGCTAGAGATGGAAAGATGGCGGAATAAAAACAGGTTATCATAGTGGTTATAATATATATATAATAATGATAGAGGGCACCGCGGCGTGGGCCTCGGGGCGGCTCAGGCATCGGGCGATACGGGAGCGGGCGGCGCGGGCCGCCCACTCCAGGGCGTCCTGGAGGGCCGGATCCCTGTCCCCGGGCGGAGCCGGGGTCCCGGCCGCCCGCTGGCCCGTCGGAGGCGGCGCGGAGGGCGCAGGCGCAGGCGCCGGCCCGCCCAGGGCCGCGGGGAGGCGGATGCGCCCGTCCCGGGTACCAGTTTCGTGGCGCCCCTCACGATCGCGGGCGGCGGGGGTAGCCCCCCGGCCAGGCGCCGGCGCTCCGCCGGTGGGCCGCGGGGTAGGGGCGGGGGAGGTCGGGCGCGAGACCGCGTGGGAGGCGGGGCGGGAGGAGGAGGAGGAGGAGGAGGAGGGCGTCGCCGAGGGCCGAGGGGGCGGGGGCGCTGTCGTCAGCGGGGAGCGGCCAGGCCACGGTCCGCGTACTGCGTCACAAGGATGTTTATATGGGGTCCCCGCCCGACCCCTCAGAACGCTGTCACCTTCGGTCGGCCGCAGGGGCGTGGGCGCGGGCGCGGGCGTGGGCGGCCGGGAGGCGCGGCGAGAAGCCGGGTGGGAGGCGGGGCGGGAGGCGATGGCCCAGCGGGCGGCGGGGCTCAGCAGGCCCGGCGAGGCGGCGAGCGGCGTGAAGGCAATCTGATCTAGACCTTCGAATTCGAACTCGGCGCCGCCGCCGCCCGCCTCGGCCTCGGCCTGAGGTATCAGTTGTCAGATTGCAGGCGAGTTATTAGAGGCTAGCTTTAGGATTCCTCGGAGGCGAGTTATTAGGCGCTAGGATTCCTGCTCTAGATCTAGACCTTCGGCGCCGGCGCCGCCCGCCTCGGTCTCGGCCTCAGCCTGGAGCTGCTGGCGGGCGAGTTATACATGATCGATATCATGATTTATATTGATCATGAGGATCCAGAGTTATGAGTTATGAGGCGCTCATTATAAGATTCCTCCGAGTTATTAGGAATATTCTAGACCTTCGTCGCCGCCGCCCGCCTCGGTCTCGGCCTGGGGCTGCAGCCGGGCGACTTATTTACGACGAGTTATTAGCTGTTAAATTGCAGGCGAGTTATTGGACGCCAAGATTCGTCCGAGATGTATGAGGAGTTATGAGTTGCTAGATCGCAGGCGATTTATTAGACGCTAAGATTCCTCCGAGATATATGGAGGAGTTATGAGCTTTTAGATTGCAGGCGAGTTATGCGGCGCTATGTAAGATTCCTCCGAGTTCTTTGGGAATTTTAAGCTTCTAGGCACTCGATTCGATTCGATTCGGGCCAGGCTCACCTGGCTGGGGGCGGGCGTGGGTGCTTTTTCCTCTGGCGCCCGCTCCGCCGGCCCTTCCGCGGGCGACCTGATGAAGGCTGAAGTTCAGATGATCATGAGCTATCAGCCGTGAGCTATCGTAATTGTAGTTGAGCAGATGTAATCGCAGGTGGAACTAGGCCAAGCGAAGGGCCAAGAGCGAGCTCGAGCGCGCGCACCGGGCGTCCCCGCTGCCCCTCGTCGATGTCGAGGTCGTGGTGACCGCGGCCGCGTTCTCCACGTTCTGTCAGGGGGCGTCAGCTGCAGCACTTTGGTTTGTCGGAGCTACATGGTTCTAGCTCTGTTAGACTTGCTGGTTTGTTTGTAGGTGTAATTTGCTAGGAGGGCGTCGGCTTAGCAGTTAGTGCGCCATGTGCTGTACACGGCCCGGCACCCGGCGGGGCACAACATCCGTGAGAGAGAGTTGGAAGCAGAGGGAGGAGCTCGAGCGGCAGAATTAGTTACAAGGGGCGGGGCCTAGATATATAAGCCGACCTGGCGTTCTATATTATGCTCTTGCTCTGTAATATATATGCCTCTGATGGCTTACCCGGCGGCGGTCCGAGGGGGCGAGGAGGGGCCACGAGGAGCGGCGCGCGCCGCCCCCGCCCCCATCGCGATCGCGATCGCGATCGCGATCGCGATCGCGATCGCGGCCCCAGTGGCCCAAGGGGTACGACTCGGAGGCCGATCGCGAGGGCTGCAGGTCCGCCGTCCCCTCCACGCCCCCCTCCGCCGACGTCTGCCGACGCTCCCGCGTCATATGATCAGCACGCGTCGCGTCGCGTCGCGTCGCAACGCAAACGCCGATATCGATCTGAGGGGGCTAAGGGGGACTATAGCTAGAACCGGTAAGGGGGACTAGAAGTCTAGAAATGTAAGCGGTAGGTGAAGTTATAGAAAGAGCAGGCGCCGTAGATGCACGCGTACCCCTGCAACGAGGCCGCTTATAATTATAATTATCGTCCGGCCGTCTGGGGGCCTCCCCCCCCCCCCCCACCCCCCCGCCCCCTCCCCTTTCCCGTCCACTCCCCCTCCGCCCCCTCCCGTACATATACCCCCCCCAAAAAAAAAGAAAAAACCGATGGATGCTCACCTCCTCGGCGTCGGCGGAGAGCATATCGACCAGGGAGGGGTACGGCCCGGGCCCGGGCCCGGGGGGCGTAGGTCGCGCCCCGGCGCCCCGCGCGGGGCCCGGCACTCCCTTCCCCGACGGGCCCGGCGCGGGGGGCGGGGGTGGCAGCGGCGATAACCAGCGCTCGTCCTGAGGCGGAACGAAACGCTGGTTACGAGCTTGCTCGAATTTGGAGGGGGCTACAGCGGCTTGAACGCTGGAAGCGCTAGTAACGAGACGCGAGCCATGGATTTGATTTTGGGACCTCCTAAGCCTCGGTCCGGGATAAGCTTAAGCTTCTTAAGGATGGGAGATTTAATTTACTATGGCGTCCATTTTGGAGCCTGTGACTCGGGGAGAAAGGGGGAGGGGCGGGGGCGGGGGCGGGGGCGGGGCAGGGGGCGGGGGCACCTGCGGGTGTGCACTCCAGGTGTCGGCCCCGGGCGCGCGGAAGACTCCCGCCCCGCCCCCGCCCCGCCCCGGCCTGCGCGCGCAACGTCAAGAAGATAGCGCTGGGCGGGACGGGGCGGGGTGGAAGGGGGGTGGAAGGGGGGTACGGGTACGGCCGCACGCGAAGTTGGGGGGCAGCGTGGCTCGCCGCCGGGAGCTCGAGCGCGCGAGGCCCCGGTCAACCCCTTCCACCAGCAGAGGCAGGCCGCTGCGGCGAGTTTCATGCGCTGCGGCGAAAAAACAAGTTCGCGGAGCGGCCGGCGCCTGCGCGCCCGCGGTCCGTGCGGCGGTCGATGGGCGTGAGCGAGAGGCCGGGGATCGTGTCCTCGCCCAGGCTGGCTCAGAGTCAGGTGAGATGATCAGGGCGAAGATAAGCATATATACATAGTCGAGCGAGAGAACGGAACTAGAGGGTATCTATATATAGCACCTCACCTGAAGCCGACGCCAGCGGACTCGCCCGCGACCATCGCGTCGAAGGTGCTGCGGCTCAGCACGATCTGGCCCCCGGCCGCCGCCCTGCGGGGTACGTGAACAAGGACGAGGAGGAGGGGCGGAGCACGGCGCAAGCCGAGGCCGAGGGCGAGCCTAGGCGGGGCGGGGCGGGACGATCGCGAGGATCCTATGAGTGCACCCGGCCACGCGCGCCGCCTTGGCCTAGGGTAGCGCCTAAGATAGGATAAAATACTAAGCGACGCTACTAGAGGCTACTAAGATAAGCATACATAGTCGACGGAATAGTGGGACGAGGATCATCTGAGCGCACCCGGCCACGCGCGCCGCCTTGTTGACGACCGGGCCGAAGTAATCTGCAAGGGCGCAGCTCGGATCCGGAGCTGGGCGCAGCCAGGGACCTTGAGCTCAAGCTTATATATAGTCACGAGGCCCGGCCCGGCCCGGCCTTTATAAGCTAGGGACCTTGAGCTTATAAGATAGGGACCTTGAGCTTTTAAGCTAGGGACCTTGAGCTTTTAAGCTAGGGACCTTGAGCTTATAATATTTGTAGTCACGAGGCCCGCACCCATGCGGCCGGTGGTGGAGTCGATCTTGACGTTGGGACGCCCGCGGTGCACCCCCATTCTGAGGCGCAGGCCTGCGCGCGGGCAGGCGGGCGGTCGGGGCAGGCGGGCGGAACGGCCGTGCCGGTCCCCGCACCGCGGAAGAGCGGAGTAGAGTCGCTGGCGAGCTCCTCCCGCGCCGCGACTTCCGCGAGCATCTCCCGAGGCCAGTCCACTGCGCCGCGCGCGCGGGGTCAGCCGCGGCTGGCTGGCGGGCGCGAACGAAGCGTTGAACCGCAGATCAAATTTGAATTTTGAATCGGATCAAATCTTGGCGTGCCTTCGAGGAGCATGGCCTGTGTCCAGAGGCACCAGTACGCGGCCCGCGCGACGCTGTCGAACACCTGCGGTCGAGCCGCGTCGCCGTAGATCGAGGTACCCTCGCGCGCGTGCGCGATCGCGGGGCGGGGATCGGAGACGAACCGCGAACATCGAGTCGCCTTCGGCTTTCACCTCGTAGCCGGAGACCAGCTCGATGCCCTCCCGAAGCAGCTCGAAGAGCGCATCAATCGCCTTCGTCATGGTGGAGTCCGGCAGCGCCTCCCACAGCGCCGTCGACGACTGTACGTCCGCTGCGCGCGCACACGGAACGCACATGCATGCCCGCTCGGCGGTCAGTCGGGGCGGGCACCGGCAGGCTGCGGGTGGAATGACAGTCTAGAGGGCATAGCGGCGGGATCGGGCGCGAACGCCCGGCGCGCGGTGCGGCGCCGCGCGCGGGGCGGGTCGGCGCCGCGAGGCAGAGAAAAGCAGAGAACGCCACCGAACGCAAGAGCGATCTCTCCGGCGATGAACTGAGCCTCTACTCGCTTCCATACGCTTATCACTGCCTTGCCCTGCGCGGTGGAGGGTTCGGTACACGACCCGCAGACCGGCGCGTACGCACACGAATGCGGAACTCCGCGAGGGCGCACGCTATGGAACGCGGGATCGGCCGCGATGATAACTGTCCTGTCCGCGGGCCCACCGCGCGTCTTCTCTGCGCGCTCGGCTCGCTCGGCTTCCTCGCCGCTGTCCTGCTGCGCGCTCGACGAGGGCGCCGAGAGGTGGCGCAAGCGCGTTGTGATGCGGCTGTCGGATCCCGGAGAGCCGGGGCCCGCCATACGCCGAGCAGATCGATTTTGCTCGCTGCCAGGGTACGAGTGCGGAAGGCCGGATCTCGATACCCCATCCCACAGGAAACTTGAGGAAAGTTTCCTCTGCATCGCAGTCTCATTCGCAGGCCATCACAGCTGTTGCGGCCTGCAGCTTGAGCCGGCGCGCTCGCGTAGCTTTAGAAGCCGGAGCGCTTACGCCGCTCGGAGCCGGAGCTCCCCGCCCTGCCGACCCGCTTCCTGCAAACCCCAGCACCCAGCAGCCGCAGTCACGTCAGACGCCGCTCGAGCGCATCCTGAAAACAGACGTACATCGTGCTCGAGCTCCGTCAGCTGCGAGCGGGACCGCGAGCGCGATTTGCAGCGTGGTTGCCGCGCCCATCCGCATATGCGGGCTTCGCAGCTTTCCACTATTCAACTTCAGCTGCATCTCGGCGCAGATTCCTCGCCCTAGGATGACAGCAGCCTCCGCGGTGGCGTCATGCGGCGATGTCGGTCGCAGGGAGGCCGAAGATGCATGCTGCGAGCACCAGCTGCAACGGAGCGCGTCACAGCGGTTGGTCGCGCGCGTCCCGTTGCAGCTGGTGCTCGCAGCATGCATCTTCAGCATGCTACAGCTGCAGCTGGCGACCGTGCAAGGACAGTTGCCAACATTCACGAACGCCGGGGGTTTCACTTCCGAGGGTGCGCCCGCCGACGCTGCCAGCCGCGCCCGCTGCAGCTGCGCGCGCCTCCGCTGCTCATTGTCACGAGTCGAGACAGGAAGCTACCGCTTCCAGTTCGGCGGCGCCGGCGGCTTCAATCAGTTCCGCGGGGCCGTGATGTGCGAGGCTACGGGTCAGCTCTACGTGGTGACAGGCAACGCCGGCGAGGGCCTGAGGCAGCTTAACATGACCAAGGATGCGCCGAGACCTGACCTCACAAATGCGCGCGGCTCGGCGACGGCGCTCGAAATTTGATCCACATCTCCGCCACTTTCATTTGATGCGTGCACAGCCGACCCGCCGGCCTTCGTCGGGAGGACAGACGGCACGACGTGGGGCGCGGCGGACGGGACGGGTACTGACGCGACCATATATCTAACCAGCGGCTCAGGCGGCTCGGTTCGCCCCCCCCTCCCCCCCCCCCCCCCCGCACTACACCCCACCCCTACCCCCCCACCCCGCCCCCACCCCCCTACCCCTCACCCCACCCCCACCCCCTTCGCCCTGGCTGACCCTTCGCCCGCCAGCAACTCGCCTTGGATTCTTTGTGCCGCTACATGTACTTCGGTGCCCTCCGGTCTAGATCTGCTCCACCGGCCTCTGTTCGTGTATATCGATCCGGGCGCAGGCCAGACAACCGGCCAGGTCCGCCGCGTCCGCATGGCGTTCTGCTCGCGCAGCCCCCGGAGGCGAGAACGGACCGCGCCGTAACGACCCTCCTCACTCGCCCCAACGCCATCCGCGGGCTGGTGCGGCGCCGACCCGTGACCCGCGCCCGCGGCCAGCGTCCAATCTTTCTTTCAAAAAGTTTCTTTCTTTAACCCTTCGCTTAGCCCGCCTGCGCGCCGTGCCGGCAGACCGTGAGTTTGGACGGGCTGCGTCTCTACTTCGCGGACGGGCCCGCCATCTACAGCCACACTCTCGGGGGTACGTGATCATGAGCCCTCGGCTCCGCCGAAATCGATCCGCTCCTCTCACCGCCCCCTCAGCGGTGGATGCCTCGCTGGTAGCCGGGCGGGCCACCGCGGGGTACGCGGACGGCGTCGGTGCGTCCCGGCTCGAATCCCGGCCCGCCCCGTTTCCTGACGCTCGCCCAGGGACCGACACTGCCTTCGACGAGATCGGGAGGATCGTGGAGGTCGAGCCGGGGGTACTCGTCACCACCGAAACGTCCCACGGCGCCATCCGGCGCGTCGACGTCGCCTCGGGGAGGGTACGGCTTCTTTTCGGTCCGGGGATTTCGCTCCCCTCTGGATTCGATCCGAGAGCCCGCGCAGGTGGCCACGATCGTTGGGTCGCCTCCCAGCGCCGGCACTGTCCGTGACCCCGTCCCCGCCGCCGGTGCGCCCGGCCCGCTTCTCGCCAAAGAAACGGACCCGCTCGGAATCGAACTCGGCATCCGTGCAGGGGTCGGGACCGCCGCGACGATGTACGCCCCTTGGGGCGCCTACTACCACCGGCTCACGAAGGTCCTCTACGTGACAGAAGTGAGCCCGTACCCCCCTCCCCCAGCTTCCCCGTACCCCCTGACCGTCGGACGGCCCGCAGCTCCTGACGGACGTCGTTCGGAAGATCGATCTTCGTACCCGTGCGCGCCTTCAGACCTCATATGAGCAGCGAATCCGAATTTGAAGGGCGCGGCTTCTATAAATCACCGTACCCCCGCAGTGGAGATCTCGGGCGCGATCATAAACGTAAACAGCCTCGGGACTCTACCCCTGGACATCGCCTGCGATCCGCCCCAGTGCCCCCCCTCTTTCTTTCTCCCCCCCCCCGCATCTGCTCGAGCCCGGCCCCGGCGACGACGTACCCCCTTCTCCTCCCCCCCCCCCCCGGCAGGCGGGTCTGCTACGTCACGCTGTTCCAGGCCAACCAGGTCTTCGCCGTGGACGTCGCCTTCTCCCCCTTTCGAATTCGAAGGTCCGCGTACCCCCCTCGACCCGCTGCTCCAGCCGGGCCTTGGGCTCACGCCCGCCCCCCTCCCCCCCCCCCCCCCCCCCCCCCCTCCCTGTGGTCCGGACGCGGGCTGCGCGTGCCTCCTTGTCCGCTCGGGCCTGCTCCGCGTGGAGGGCGGCGCTATAGTCTTCCCGGACTGATCCGATCCCGAGGCGCCGGCGCCCTCGAGGCGAGGGCGCTCGCGGCCGAACGCATATGATCCCAGTTATCTTAAGAACATACAGTTATCGTGTTAATTGTATGCAGTAACAAACATACAGTTATCTTAAATATTGTATGCCATTGCTATGCTATACGCGGTTAAGTTATAATTATCGCTCGCTCGCTCCCCGAGGCGCTTATATTAATTATCGCAGTTATAATTATCGCGAGGCGCCCTCGAGGCGCTCGCTCGCGGCCGAACGCATATGATCGAAGTTCAGTTCTCTTTTAAAAACATACAGTACTAGTTATCGTATTGAATATTGTATGATATTGCTACGCTATTGTTTCGAAGAAGCAAACTATAAATCAAACGACGACAGAATTTGAAGTCGAATCACGAAGACGCGATCTATTGACCATGAAGAGCTCCGATGCGACGACCGAACATGCACATAGAAACCTCCACGCTCCATCCCCCCCCGGTGCCGCCCCAGTGCGCCATCTGGTACCCTCACCCCATCTTTCCCCCACCCCCCAGGTACCCCGTGCCGCCCCAGTAAGCCATCAGTACGCAGGCCTTCGATTCGAGCTAGATCTAGAGGCGGAGCTGGAGGGCGCGGAGCGCGGGGGCCGCTCGCGGTGGAAGCTTAAGCCGAACCCCATCTTTCCCCCACCCCCCAGGTACCCCGTGCCGCCCCAGTAAGCCATCAGTACGCAGGCCTTCGATTCGAGCTAGATCTAGAGGCGGAGCTGGAGGGCGCGGAGCGCGGGGGCCGCTCGCGGTGGAAGCCGAACCCCTCCGGATCCCCAACAATCGAGCGCATCAATGCCCGCCGTACCCCCTTCCGACGTCGACACTCTCCGAGGGTACCGCCACGATTTCGTTCGTCGCGTTTCGCCTGCCCTTTAGTTTTGAACCTTCCTGAAGATCTAGAGGAGAGGAGATTCCTGGCCCGGCGCCTCTTTGCAGGCGGGGCGGGGCGCGCTGTCTGAGGAGGAGGTGGGGCGTGCGCGCTCACGGGCTGCCCAGGCCGACGAGCGGCCGCCGCCGGACGACATGTAGGAAGCGGGCGCCCCCCGGCCCGCGGCTCCATCTATATATATAGCTGGCTTATAGCTGGCTCGTAGAGATCTAGATCTAGAGCGAACCTTGTCTAACTAACCGAACCTTGACCATGGCTTAAAAAAGTTTGTCTAAGAGCCTTCAAGGGCTTGTCTAACTACGTTAATTATATAATGATTTGACTTGACTTGGCCTCGAGAACGTGAACTGGTTTAGCTTTTGCAATTGGTCTAGCCCTGGAGGCTGGTGCACTGAAGGCCTCGAGCGAGCCCGAACTGACTCCTCGGGCGACTGGACGGAGGCCCTCGAGATCAAATTACGACTGAACTGATCATGAGACCTAATATATTTGATCCGCCCCGGGGCCCACGCTTGATTCCGACAATGAAATGGGCATAAGGACCAAATTGCGATCTTGTTGCAATTAGGTCTTCAGTTAGATTGCAATTCATGATTAGGTCGGGGGCTGCCGGCCGCGGGCCCCGCTCCCCTACCGCCCCCGCCCGCCCCCGCCCGCCCCCGCTCCGGATCCCGCCATACATGTAGCAATCAGATCGCTTGCATTAGACAGCATTGCGTACACACATGCATGCGCAGAGAGGGGGGAGGGAGGGAACGCTGGAGGGCGGCGGTCGCCAATTGCAATGCGCATCCACATCGAAGCTTGCGCCGCCAGTGTTGCTGAGCTTGCACCGCCAGTACTAGTGGCCCGCACCGCGCCAGGCCCGCCAAGCTTGCGAGATCTGGGGCCGCGAGTCAGTGACTTAATAAGGCGAGCGGCCGCGGGCCTCGGCGCCGGCGGGGATCGGGCACCGGCGAGCGGCCGGCCAGGAGGAGCGCGTACCTTCATCAACATCGAGGATCCGGATCGCGAGGCGAAGTCGCGCGGGGCTGCGCGCTCTGTCAGCTTCTCCATCCGCGCGGACGGCCGCGGGCCATGGCCAGGCTCTCCAGCACGCGAACGAAGGTTCGAATCCCGCGCCGCGAAACTCGCGGCCGACGCGTCTGCCTCCGGAATCCGGATCCCCTTCCGAATATATTAATTAATAGCCGCTGGCGGTAAGCTTCGTGGTTGTTGCACGCTGAAGCTTGTTGCAATTGCGAGCTTCAGATCATCATGGCATCGGATCTGCGCCCGGTATGCGGCTGCGCATGCAACTTCAGCCTGCAAGCTTAATTAAGCTGCGGCCGGGGCGCAATTTGCCAAGTTGCAACTTGCAACAGCCGGCCTGCGAGGCATTGCGGCAGTGCGAGGCTCTGCGCATGCGATCTGGAGGGAGGGGCCGGCGACGGCCGCCCGGGCCGCGGCCGCGGCCGGACGAGCCTCGGAGGAGTCGGGCCCTGTCGGGGACTCGCGATCGTCGATCGCGAACCCCGCTCTCCGGATCCCGGACTCCGGGAGTCCGTGAACCGCGTGAACCGCACGCGCGCACGCGCGCGGTGCACGTGACTGCGGCACAGTCCGCCTTACTAGGCTTAAGATCTAGATCTAGACTCTGAGATTCAGACTGAGAACCACTTCCGGATTCCGAATCCGGACTCCGGAGCGGTTTGGGCTCTAAGTTTAAGTACCGTAGCTTTTCACAGCCCCTTGGTACTGTATACGTAGTACGGTAACAGATACCCGTAACATTGACGAATCCGCGTCGATGTTTAAGTACACGGTACTGTAGTCTATGGCTACTAAGAGCTACTAAGTACACTGTACTGTACTAGTACTGGTAGTCTGTGGACCAGACTGTGGTCTCACTTGAGTCAGTACGACTCAGTAGTCTAGATCTGGTAGACTGTGGTCTCAGAGTCTGTGGAGACTTTTTTTCATGTGATGACACATGTGACGCGGACGCCGTGACCCCGCGGCGTGACGGAAAAAGCTGACAAAAGCCACTCGCATAAAAACAAGGTTCGAAAATGACTATATATGCAGGTATATGCAGGTGTCCTGGTGCGCGGCGAACCGTTACCGTTGAACCGGCGATTCGGGGGCGAAGCGGCCGCGGGCGGCGGGCGAACCGTCGTCGCCGACCGTCGGACTCGTCGGTCCGTCGAACCCGCCAAGCGGCGCCAATTGCAATTTGCAAATTGCAAGTCGCCGCCAAGTTCGGCGCCAACTGGGCCTGAAGCCTGAAGGCCCTGAACTGGCCAAGCACTGGCCGCCGGGCCATAGACTGGCTACTACCCGGTACAGCTAGCTACATCATCAGCCTACATGCATATGAGCCTACACGAGAGACTAGTACTAAATGATGGATTTAGGCTTCAACTTTAGCCTTCAAGGCTTCGCAGTGTTCCGACTGTGTTCGCGATTCGAGCCAATTTCGAGGTGCTCGAAAAGTGAACACGTGCACTGAACACTCATCAGCCGGCGGCGCCGGCGCCTGACAGGCTGTGAGCCTGTGACAGCCCAGTGACAGGCAGTGACAGCAGCCTGTCAGCAGGGTCGAGCTTAACGGTTCCTCAATTCGCGAGTTCGAGTTTGCAATTGACCGTTTCGAAAAACGATCGGAGGCGACTCGGAGGCTAAATCTGGAGCTTGCGAATTGCCGGAAAAAAGCGATGGCACGGAACTTGCCGAAAAAAAACCAGATTCTCAGAGAATATAGTTCAAAATATACCATTTCGAACGGCAACGCACCTTATAGATAGTTTTAAACATACGTCTCATGATCATGGATACTACTAGTATGATAGACGATTCATGAATCATGATCATAGAACCGCTGAACGGCCGCTGAACCTGATCATGACTCCGGATCCTGAGTCCTGACTCCTGAGTCCTGACTCAGATGCGCAGCTGCGCATGCGGCATGCGTGCGCAGGCTTATGATCAGCGCAACCGTTGAACACGCAATACCAACACTCGTACGCCGCGATGCGCATACTAAAGCTAGTACTAGGTATACTCGCGATCGCGATCGTATACGTAGTGCGCACATATTATACTCGCACCTACTAGGCTAGCCTCGGGGCCTAGTACTACTATATCATTAGAGCTAGTAGAACTTGTAGAAGTGCGCGTGCATGCCATGGCCGCAATCTGCATATATACGCGAATATATTTGTGTTCGTTGGCTCCAGAAGTACTATAGCTAGTTCTACTGCATGCGCAGCTGCAGCCTGCATGCGCGCAGCTGCAGCCAATTGCAACGTCCAGCCAGCTGTAGGCTGGTCCAGCTATAAATTCCGCCACAGTAGGTTCGACGAAGCACTTGGAAGTTCGTCCACTTTGCGAAAATCCCTGCAGCTGGTGCCTCTCCCTCCGGCCTAGCAGCTGTCGTCCTCTCTTGATCTCTAGGCTTGAAGTTATATGCAATTACGCATCTGACGAGCCCGCGGCCGGGGCCGTCCTCGTGATCCCAGCGCAGGTGCTCGCGAAATCAATCGTGATGCCCGTGCCGTCGCTGTCGCGTGGATATCGATCTGCGGGGGAAATGCGGACTCGTGTCGACGTCGCGGCTCTTGCTGCGGTGCTGTTCGTCGCCGTCGGTGCGCGCAAGCTTCGAATTCGAACGCGCGGGCCCCGGCCCGCGGCATATCGCGGCGTCGGACGCTCGCGCGCGCCAGCGCTGACCCGGTCAAACCTGACTTCGAACCGCGTCTTTTTATTTGCGCAGGTCTGTTCGCAACCTTCGGCTTTGCGTCGGCCGCGCCTTCCGTCACGATGGAAGTATTTCACCCCAACGTACTGTTCGTCGCCAACGGGAGCCCCCTTGAACCCTTCGGCGGCGCTCTCATCCACGAGGGCACCTCCGTTCGTACTCGTACGCATACAAACCAGCACCATATAAGCATGGCCAACAGATATCATGCACCTGACGCCTCGCCATCGTTTCGCCCGCAGTGTCGCATGGGATCCCTTTCGTGGGCGACTTCCACTTCGGCAACTCTTCCTGGAGCGACGCCAGCGCAACTTATGTAGCGTCCATGACCGGCTCGTGCAAGGGGGGTCCTTTCTCCCACGTCTTCCCCGGCTTCACGTATCAAGGGAAGTACTACAAGTACCTCCTGCCACTCTCCGGCGTGCCTGATACGTACATGGGAGCTCAACTTGGATGGCACAGTCGCTGGGAGCTCTGGGGTGCGCAGGAGCTCTAAATAGCTGAATCGCGTAAATTAAACTGTCTCCTTTGCGCGCGCAGATGGGGTTTCGCAATGCGTGCATCTCAATCCCCCCTCCTCTTCGAGCACCGCCGATATCAACGCCGTGAGAGAGCGGGCCCAGCAACAGGCTGCCATCGTCGAAGGTTTCGTCGACGGCACCCGCAAGGTTCGAAATTCATTCAATTCACCGCTATACTTTATGTATATATAGCATTCAATTTCGACGCCTCCGAATCCCCGATATATATCGATTGCGATCGTGACGCGTGGACGTCGACATGCGTAGATCTTCGTCGCCGGGGGCAGGCGCGTTTGGGACGCCAGTTTCTCCAGTCAATCGAATGTAGGCACTACTCAACTCGTGTGCGCCACCTATATATCATCTGCGCTCTCTTGCGTATATATGAGTCTACGCGCATAATCTTCAAACTGACCCGTGCACCGTTCATGTTTGTTTTGGCGCGCACGTATGCGCAGATCGTACACGCCGTCCACCAACACGTTCGACATCCTCATACCTCATGAACACTCCGAATCGTCTACTTTCCTTCTCACGGCCAAAGCCCAGGCTGCGCTCCTCAGTGCGTTGACGCGTTCGAATTTTGATTTGGTATCGGATATCGATGTCACTGATGCAAACATTGCATGCGCAATTGCGCAGATGGGAAGTTGTTCTACTTCGGGGTGTGTGCAAGCATACATATGCATGCGCCTGCGCAGCCCATATATATACAGATGCATTGCTAATGCACTAGCTATAGTACTGCGACGCCGTGCCACACTTCGATTAGCTGAACTGTTTCCCGACGACCAGGGAGAGGTAACGAACAGCATGACAGGCGGCATTTCTGCGTCCCTGTTCTATGCGGATGTGACCCTTGCACGCCCCAACGTCAAGTGGGTCCTGGTGACTCCAGTTTCTGAGCATACGTAAAATGCCGGAATAATATGAATAATAATATGCCGTGGCAGGTTTCTGCGACGGGGTCGCTCTCTCCTCGCTACGGCGGAGGCGCTTGGATCTGCGGAAGCACGCTCTTCGTTGCCCGGGGCTACAAAGCATCTATGCCAATCTCGAGGTCGATCACGCTCGAGGCTGCCGATCTGTCTGGTTTCGCGACCGGCGTGCCCACCTCTGGTAATTACATAATGAGTTTCAATCTAACCGCTAGCTACAGCCGCTTCTCCTCCTTGATTTCGGCCTCATTGTTTTCGCAGTTCCCTTCTCGATGCTCTCCGCGAGCGTGCCGATGGGAGGCTCGGACATCAGCAATGCTCAGGCCGCCCTTTTCTGGGACGGCACCTGCGGAGCGTACTTCGTCGGCACCGCCCAAGATATGGCGGTACAAGGAAGCGGGCAGAGGGTTCTCAAGATTTCGGTGGCCGGCGCCGGGGCGGGCCAGGGCTACGGCGCCCCCGCCGCCCTCCCAGCAGGTCTGAGTTAAATTTGTGTTTCCATATTCAAACTATAGATAGCTATTCACTTACGATCCCTTTACATTTTACCTCGCAGCTGCTCCGACCTCGCCTCGCACTGTTGTCCGGCTCTTCGACATCCTCACCAGCACCGCGGAAGGCCTCTGCAGCCAGTCCGGCCAGTCCACCCTCGTCGCCTGCCCCGCCTCCCTCTCGAACGCCCTCACGAGCTCCGGCATCGTGGTGCGCTTGCTTCGCACATGTACACGTACATATAACTAAATCATTCGCCGAGTCGCCATCGTCGTTAACGAGCACTCACGCGTTTCCACAAGGTGCCTGTGGATACCGACCTTCAGGCCGGGGCCGGCGAAGTCTGGCGCGCGAACGCGCCCGTCCTGCGCACGCTGCCCCACACCGGCAAGCAAGTCTGGACCCTCCTCGTGAACAACACGTACTTCTGGATCGGCCCCTACGGCAACAAGACCGCCGACGGCACCGGCCTCGTCGCGCCGGCGGTCTCCATCGACCTGAACAGCCTCTACCCGCAGTCGGGCTCCTCCATCGTCACGAACATCACCTCCGTGGGCGCCACCGAGCCGGACCTGACCGTCGTGCTCGCGGGTCAGTGCGACATCCAAGTCGACCTGAACCGTGCGTGATCGCTTCTGTGTATGCTCTTCATGTATATTTCGCGCTATTCGCTTACAGCTTCGATTCGCGAGCAGCCGAGTCGGCCACTCGTGGCGCGGTCACTACCGTCGCTAACAAGATCCTGATGGTGCGCATGTGCAGTCATATCGCTTTAATTTCATAGCCATGCGGCCACCTGCTTATCTCTTTATTCCTCTCGCGTAGCCGGCGATGTACACGATGGGCGTGGACTACATGCAGGCGATCACGTGCCAGGCCACGGGCAACGCGACCTCTCCCAAACTCCTGCCCGAGGACGTCGACACCGAAGTCGTGCCCGTCCCGGGCAGCGACAACACGCTCACGTTCCGCGTCCGCGTCTCGCGGTCGACGCCGGCGGCGGGCAGCGCCTACGTGCCGGCGATGACGTGGCACCTGCCCGTCGAAGTCGAAGTCGGGCTCTTGGCCGACGCGGCGGGCTCCATCGCGGACAGCGCCGCGAACGCCCAGTGGCTATCCAAGTGCTTTAAGCAGGTTCGAGCGCGCCCAGCTACCACATGCATTAATTTCGCGATCGCTTAAATTTCGCACCATTTCGATTCGTGCCTAACGTGCACGCGCTCCCGTGCAGTTCACGCTCACGGATGCCATGAAGGGCGTCTTCCAGCTGTGGGATCTGTTCGAGTCCGACCTGATCCTCGGTGCGCTCTCGGAAGATTGCGGGCGCGCGACTTAAGCTTCTAGCATCATCAAAGCATATAAATTAAAGCATCGATAGCAAAACTGATCATGATGCGGCGTCTCGCGCTCGGGCAGGCTCGTGCTACGCGACGCTTGCCACGGACCCCAACTCGGGCCTCAAGGAGTCGGAGTACAAGCTCCACGCGCACGTCCGCCTCACCCAGGTGGTGCGTTGACGCTGCCGATATTTAGTTAATAATGGACTCTGATTCCGATCCACGTGCTCGCGCTGTTATGATTAATATTAATTATAACATTGACGTGCAGGGCGACGACGGCATCCGCACCGACCTCCGCTATGATGGTAAGATTCAAATCGATATTCCAGAATCATTCAATGAGCGCACGTCGTGTTGATCACGAGGCTTTCGCGCAGTGCACCCGATCGTGGTGGACAAGGTCCTCCAGACGGCGATCGTGACCTTCAACGGCGAGCCCCGCATCAGCACGACGCAGAGGAACCTGACCTCCATCGTGGCCAACACGCCCGTCGTCGTCACGTCGCCGCCGCGCGCGTCCTGGACCGTCACCAACGACGTCATCTCGTTCAACCTCGCGGCCTCCGTCTCGGCTTCTCTGTACTCCGCCGCGGTGCGCTGGGATATCGATCATAATATTCAATTAAAATATGCATTCTGCCGGCCGGGTCGATCATGACGAGTCCCGTTTGCCTGCGCAGCTGTCGGTGAAGCTGACGGGCGTGGACGTCAGCTCGGCCCCGCTGCAGCTCTCCCACCAGCCCCTCGCGCTGATGCCTCAGGGCGCCCCCGCCGACGTCACGCCCGCCGCCTTCGGGGGCAACGACGCGTCCTTCGGCTCCGCCTTTTGGGACTTCGATGTGGCCGACAAGCAGAAGACCCTCGTCACCCTCGTCCTCCAGCGGTGCGATGCATTTGCTTTTTATACGCACTATAGTGTTGAGATCAAGTGATTTCGTAACTGATCAACGCCGATACAGGCGGCTGTATTCCTCTGCCCGCTACCAGGTCCAGCCCATCCTCCTCCCTTGCGCTCGCGTCAGAAATTTCTCTGACCTCGGCGCCGTCGACGCCGCAGGTTGCGATGACGTTCTCGGCGAAGCTTGCCGGCACGCCCCAGCAGCGCCGCGCCGCCCTCCGCTCCCTCCTGTCGCTCGGCGCGCCCAAGGAGCTGCTGCAGGCGGCGGCCGCCGAGGGCCGCGACTACGTCACCTGGCGCGCCCTCCAGGACATCGTGATCGACTCGGCGGCCGCCGGTAAGAAGGCGGCCGCTGCCAGCAGCGGATCCGCAGCCCCGGCGTCCCCGGCGTCGACCTCCGGATCCGGATGCTCGAGCTCCGGGGCGTCGACCGGCGGCGCCGGCGCCGGCGCCTCTGCCAGCTCGAGCTCCGGATCCGCGGCGGCGGCCCCCTCTGCTGGCGCGGTTGCGGCTGCCACGTCAAACGCGAACGCCGCCGCGGGCGACTCGAACTCGTCCTCTTCGATGGGTTTTGTGGGCATCATCGTGGGCGCCGTCGGCGGAGGTGGGACCCAGCGCCCCGCCCCGCCCATGCATATGCGAGTACGGCGTTGTCTGATCATGACATTTGTATTTGCAATTGGCGCAGCGATGGTGGTGAGCGCGCTGGCTGCCCTCGTCGTCGTGCGCATGCGGCGGAGCGCGGGGCGGCGCGTGCACGTGACGGAGAGCTCGAACCTGCGCACCGTCTGCGTCGCCCCCGCCGCCGCGGCCGCGGCCGCCGTTTCCAAGCCCTCCACCGCTTCGAGCTCGCCGGCGTCGTCGGCCGTCCTCATCGAGGACCTCGAGACGGGCGCCGCCCCGCAGCTCGTCGGCGCCTAATCTGTGCAACGTTAACGTTAACGTTCGCCTTAGGCCCATGATCACAATCCGTGATCATGAGCTCGTTTCGTAGAAATAGAGCTCGGTTTTCTTTTTAAATTCATATGCAGTGCATGCGCAGGTATACGTACCTGTCGACGTATTAGCGTTTTTCAACATCTCGTATACGTAGTTGTTCTCAGATACGATCATATTGCGTGCATATGAGCCCGCCTTCGCCATCGGCTCGAATAATACTTGACTTAGTTAGTTAAGAGGCTAGCTTGCGTGCGAACTCGATATAATACTCGAATTCGATACTAATACTTGTGTCGACGTCTTGAAAATGGATACGTACATAACCCACTCATCGATTGAGGTCCATATCTATACCTTCGGGCACGTGCAGAGAGTGCACGTGCAGAGAGCGTGCCACGGCGGGGCAAATTTAACCTGCAACCCCTCCGGGATCCGGTGACCCTTCAGCGATAGCGTGCCCCACACCCGATACATCCGTAGGCAACCGTTGAACGTGCGCATACGCTCGATTGGTATCGAGAGGCTCACATAATTAAATCGAACTCTCGATCACTGAATGTATTATCTGACGCTCGTGCACCGCAGCACTACGGCTAAGGCGGCAGCCGCTGCGAGCAGCGAGAGCAGAGAGGTGCGGCGGGCGGTCTCTGCTACCCCCTTAAGCTTGTACACGTGGCGCGCCGCCGCAGCGTCCGCTGAATTCTGCTTTGCACGTGCGGCACCCGCGGGTTAGGCTTAAGCTTCAATATAAGACTTATTAATTATAAGACTCAGCGGTTGAGATTCTACCTGAGAGATCGAGCTGGAATTCGACTGTGCGCGGGCACTCTCCAGGCGCCGCAAAGACGCCCGGAGCGCCTGCGATCGCACCGACGCGCCGCAGGTCAGAAGGCGAGCTCGAGGAAGAGGGTAAGAAGGCGCGTGAGGGGGGAGGGAGAATGCACTTCGTTCTCTGCTGCCAGCTTGGAGACCTTCTCCTCCTCCATGGCCGCCTTTGCGCCCGTCGCCTCCAGAATCCGACCCAAATTCGAATTCGTCTGAGGGGGGTAGTGAGCGGCCCGGCCCGCGACCGGACTTCAGCGACGTCCGTGGCCGACCGCCGACGTCAACGGTCGGACGCGGACGCGTGCGTACCGCGCTCTGGCTTTCGACGAGCTCCGCGACCTTTTCACGTAACGTCTGAGCGAACAATCAACATCAGCCCTTGTCCGAGCTGCCCGCAAGGTTGCGATATTATTTCAGACTCCGCCCTGAAATAAACGCACCCGGATGTCGCGAGCGATCTCGAGGGACGCCAAATCCTGCGGCCAAATGCACGCTTAGCTCAATCATAATAATAAAATCTTAAGCCGCAAGTTGAAGGTAAACAAATTTAAAGGCGGGGCCGATCGCGAGCTCACCGCCGAGCGCGGGGCCGGGGCGCGGACGCGGCGCTCGGCCTGGCGCCGCACGAGGGCGGCCCGCTCCTCGGGTTCGAGGCTGCTGAAGGGGCCGGCCCTGACGGGCACCGAGTCAAGGGCCCTCCAGAGCGCATCGGGGTCGCGAGTGCACTGATAATGAACATTCAAAGATTGGCGAATGGCGACCGGCGATGGCGAATTCGAACCTCCGTGTACAATCTCTTGCGGAATTCAACGCATATACAAGGGTTCTTTTGGGAACAGGGGCGCCCTTGCCGCCTCCAGTCACATTCAGTGATGATCTCCGCTCCCGAGTAGCAACGCACAACCTCAAGCAATCCGAATCCGGATGGAGGCGAGTCGACGCTATGAGCGTAGTAAATAGATTCCTTAGGCCTGGTTGGATCGGGATAAAAACACAGACTGCAGTCGGAAATATTGGAAGCATCCGTACTTGGGCTTTAGAGAATTAACGCGTAGACCTCCATTCTGAAAAAAACAATCTGAGAACTGCATCGCAGTTATTTATGGCTTGCTTGCGTGTCGCAGGGTGGAATCCAACCTGTGCTTTTGTGGCGCCTTCAAAGCTCACGAAGACCAATTGTGAAAGAAATTGAATGTGAAAGAACTGTGAAAAGAATCAATGAGATGTTGAGCCGACAAATCAAATGAATCTGATGCACTTGAGCAAGAACAGCGCTCGCAGGGATGCAAATAACATGGGCTGTCCGGCACTTAATTTGCAAATGGTGGAAACGAATACGATGCAGCGCCAGACAATCGAGAAGCTCAATAACATAGTAACCGCAGTTGTGACTCATCGTGTTCTCGAAACTCAGAACTGGTTGGACAAACGATATCGATGTAGATATTAGCGATAGAATGAGTGGGGAATTTAGCCAATGAGTGGAGAAACTAAACTATTTTCAGCTGTACAAATCGTCGATTTTAAAAATCGAACCTTGGTGTGAGGTGGGTCGGTCGCGATCGTAATCGATGATGCAGTTCTCGAGAACCAGGTCAATGATGGAGCATTTCTGGATTGCAAACTTCGAAAGGATGCACTCCTGAACGGCGATCGATCCGCCACATGTACAGCACCAGCCGGACTCCGGGAGAGCTGGATCGTGCCCCGGACGTCGAGGCCGTGGATGAGCAGAGAATGGGGGTTCGAGGCGCTGCAGTTGACGTTCACGTGCTCTATGTCAAGAACTTTTGCGTACGCGTGCGTCTGCGCATGATCTTGATCAGTATATATGCGTAATCACAAGCGCAGCAGTCGCCTCGGCAGCCTGCAGCTGGCAGAGCAGGCACACATGCATGCTGACCTGCAGCGGCTCGGCTTTCTTGCTGGGCAGCAGCGTCACCCCGAAGCCGTCCGCGACGATGGCGAGGTCCCCAGTGCACTGCACGCGGAGCGGCCGCTCCTCGGCGTAGTTCCCTGCGCGTGAACACGCGTAATCAGCGACCGCTAGCTATAATTATATAAGCTGTGCTGCTATCAGCGACTGCGGCCCGGCGGCGGGGGCGCGCGGGGGCGAGCCGCCGGCGCGGGCGCGCGCCGCATACAGCTGCGCTTACATATGCATATGCGGCCGCCGGCGCCGGGCTAGCGCTGCAGCTGGCTCATGATCATGCGTATGATCGTGGCCATATGCATGGCCATATGCATGGCCAAATATATGCATATGCATATGCGTGGTGTACAGCGGCAGCGCACCCGGACGGACGACGACGGTGCCCGCGCCTCCGATCGCCGCGACCGCTTCGCTGACTCAGTGATGAGGCGGAAAGTCGAGGGGCCGGCCGCAGCCTCCCGGAAGTCAACGAACACGACGGGCTGGGGCCAGCCCGGCAGCGTCGCCTCATCGACGACGGGATGCACGATCGGCGGCAGCTTCGTCAGCGGCGTGTGCCAAGCAAAGGGGTCGGCGTCGTCGCCTGAGCTGCCGCTAACTGCTGCGGCCGGTTCGTCGGTCGACGTCATTTCACGCCTGTGCTTAGCTCTAGAGTGCTTCTGGCGGTCGCGGGGCGGCTGGATCGCTCTGCGGCAGTTACCGGTACCTCGGTATCTGTTCCGAAAGGGACCCGCCCAGTGCCGAACCCTCGAATCGCAAGTGCTCGGAGGGCGGCAGGCCTCCGAGGAATGGCCTGATTGAGCGCCCCGTCGCCGCGGGAGATTGAGTAGATCGCGGCAGCCGAGCATGGAATCGAGGCGATAGCGCGCCCGAGCGGCCGCGTGCGATGAAGAAGGTGAGGTTCAAGGGGCCACCGGTGCGTGTGTGCTGCAAGCTGCAAAGGCTCCCGGCATCGCCTGCCGCCCGGCGGCTCACCTCCTCCAGGTTCCCGGGCCGGAGGCGCACCCGAGCGAGCGGAGGGAGGCTCTGGTGCTGGCGGCGGCGGAGGACGACGGCCATGATGATCTTTCTCTCATCACCCCGTTTAGGAGCTGCTTCCTGTTCAGCCCCGAGCATCGACTTCGGGTCACGCTCGCGGTGCTTCTTGCGGTAGCGTGCGCCTCCCCGCAAACCGCAGCTGACCCGACCCGCTGCCGCACGCTCCCTGCAGCGCTTCCTCCACTCGCCGTGCGCTCCCGCCCGCCGCGCGGCCGAAGCGGCGCCTCGTCTTATCTATCTAGCGTGCCCGACTCCGGCCGATGCGCAGGCTCTACGGATTTCTGAACCTGCTGTCCGTGGCGCTGGCGTGCGCTGTGGCTGCGACGAGAGAGGGCCGCGGCGCCTGGCTCGCCGTCGACCTGGCCGTCACCATCTACTTCACTGCAGAGGCGCGCCCTCGTTCGAATTTGATCCCTTTCCGAAGCGCCGCCCGCCCGCGCCCTGCCGCCGCCTGACGCGAGTGCTCGCGCGCGCAGTGCCTCGCCAAGATTGTCGTCCTTGGTGCGCAAGCGGCGGGATCCCGCCCGCCCGCCTGCCCGCTCGCTGGCACCCCGCGCTCACCGCCCCGCCCCGCCCCGCCGCGCGCAGGCTTCGTGCTGCACCCGGGTGCCTACCTGCGGTCCCCCTGGCTCGTCCTGGAGCTCTTAGTGACCGCGCTAGGCTGGATCGCCCTCCTCCCCGCCGTGCGCCCCCGCTCTCCCTCCGCTCCTCCAGCGCCGCCCGGCCCGCCCGAGCGCCCGCCCGACCGCCGCGGCGGGCAGGTCGACTCGTTCACTTCTCTGCGGACGATACGGTTGCTCCGCACGCTCAAATCCGTCTCGGCAATCCGAAGTGAGACCGCCCGTCTTAGCGCCACGCCACGCCCCCGCGCCCCGTCTCGCCCCGCCCTGCCTCCCGCTCCAGCCGGCCCCGCCTCACACGCACCCCGCCCCGCCCCGCCCGGCCCCGTCTCCCCCGCGCCCCGCCCGCGCCCCCGCGCCCCGCCCGCGCCCCCGCGCCCCGCTCCGCCCCGCCCGCCCTCCGTTCCAGCTAGCTATAGCCCGCTTCAGAACGCGCGTCGCCGCGCGCCCCGCCCCGTCTCATCCTCCGCCTTATCTTCGCCCGTCTCCTCTACGCCCCTCCTCACCGCCTCGCCTCCGAGCTTCGCCCCCCGCCCCCCCGCCCTACCCCCTACCCCCCCGCCTCGTAACCCTCCCGCAGCCGTCCGCGTCTTCACTCGCGCGGTGCTCGCCGCTATCCCCCTTCTGCTTCAGGTACCCCCCCCTCCTCCGCTTCCCGTACCCGCCTTCCTAACGCCGCATCCCCCCTCCCCCGCAGTGCGCCATCCAGCTCGTCTTTTTCTTCGCGCTGTTCGGCATCATCGGCGTATCCGTCTTCGCGGGCTCCCTCCGCTTCCACCCCGTCGACGGCCTGACCGGTATCCCCTCCCCCCCGGTTGATTCGCGTACCCCTCCTCCAAGCCAAGACTGAGCCCCGCGTACCCCAGGCGAGCCGCCGGCGGGGGTAGACCCCGAGAGTCCCGAGTACCTGTGCGGGCCGAACATACCCCCCGCGCGCAACCCCGGGCCCGGGTTCATCTGCGGTACCCCCGCCCCTTCAGCCCCCCCCATCCATCGTGGCCTTCATGACGCCGTACCCCCCTCGGCAGTCCCCTCGACGAATCCGACGTACGGGTACACGTCGTTCGATACGGCGCCGGCCGCATGGCTCGTCCTGTGGCAGGTACCCCCTCCCCCCTCCCCCCTACCCCTCCTCCGCCCAGCCCGTACCCCCAAGCTGAGCCGCCCCTTCCCGTACAGTGCCTCACGAACGGCTGGTCGACGTTCATGTACTGGGTACGCTGATCCCGCCCCCTCCTCCGGCTCCGCTGATGTACCCCCCCTCAAGGTATGGGACTCGGTGGGGGCTGCATCCGTCCCCTACTTCTGGTCCGTCATCCTCATCGGATCGTTCCTCATCCTCAACCTCAGTACCCCCCTCCCCCGCCCCTTCCCACCCCTCTCGTCCTGTACCCCCTGACGCCATCCTCCCTCCCTATTTTTTAGTGCTCGCCGTGGTAAACGACACTTACGTCAACCTGCAAATCGCGGAGCGCTCTCGCCGCGCTGGGCTCTCCGACGGGCCGGCCCCGGGTACGACCCAATCTCATTTTTCTCTGTCATGTCCTTCTCAACCTGTACCCAGACACGCGCCTGGAGCCCGAGGCGAGGGCAGTCAAGCGATTGCGGGCGCGCTTCCTCCGTGTACCCGCCCGCGTCTTCTCCCGCCTCCTCGCCCGGTCCGCGGTACCCCGCCGCTCAGATCAGATCTGATCTGAGCTCCCCGCCTGAGCTACTCGCAGGGCGCGGGAGCCGGCGGCGGGCCTACCCCCCCGGCGCCAGCGGGTCGAGGACCTCCTCGTCTCCCCCGCCTACCGGTACCCCCCACCAACCCACCAGCCAACTCTCTAAATATAGCCCTCTCTCTGACTATCTATCCGGCAGGTACGCGACGGACGCGGCGACGTGGGGAGGCGCGGTGGTCCTCTCCTGCTACCACGCCGACGTGGGCGAGACGGGGCTGGCCGTACTCCGTGCGCCCCCGGCCCCGGCCCGCCGTCCTTAGGATAAGAGATAGAGGCTCAGGCTCAGATAAGCCTGGAGGCACCCGGATGCATCGTCTATTTTAGATGCTCTAGACGTTTAGATGGTCCTCCGTGGCTTAGAGGTTGAGACAGTCCTTCAGATGCTCTAGACGTTTATGTAGTCCCAGCCGTCTTCAGATAGAGACTAGAGAGGGTATAGACATAGGCCTAGGGAAGCCCGCCGCCGTCCGATAGGCGAGGGAGGCTTCGAGCCCTTCCTCCGATAGAAGCGCCCGGCCCGCCGTCTTCCTAGCTAGCTAGGCTCACCGTCTTCCGTCTTCCGTGCGCCCTCGGCCCGCCCGCCTTCCCTTCAGGCCTCCGTGGCCGGCCTCCGTCCACCCTTTCGCGCCCGCCGCGCCCAGCCCCCCCCCCCCCCCCCCCCCCCAGCCCCCCCCCCCCACCCCCACCCCCTCTCCTCTCTCTCCGGCTCACCTCCGCGCTCCGCGCCGCCAGACGCGCTGAACATCGTCCTTGTCGTCCTGTACGCGGCCGACGCGGCGCTGCGCTTCTACGCACGCGGATCCGCCCGCGTCCTCCTCGGCAGGTGCGTGGGGCCCGGGCCGCCCGCTCCAGCCTTTGGTGTCGGCTCCAGCCTTTCCCGGCTGAGCGTTCGTCCGTTCGTTCGTTCGCAGCGCGACGGACCTGATCGACGTTCTCGTCGCCCTCCTCGGGATCGTCCAGCTGGGGCTCGCCCCCCGCCCCGGCTCCTCGCCCCGGGACCGCCCCGCCCTCTTCCTGTACCCCTTCCGCGTCTTCCGCTTCACGCGCATCCTCCGCAACTGCCGCTTCAAGACGCTGCGGGCGCTCGCGGTCGACTCGGGCCGCTCGCTGCGCGCCGCCGCCGGGTCCGTCCGTCCGTTCGAATTCGCCCGTTACGACGCGGCTGAAGCTAGCTAGCTAAGCTTAGCGGGCTCTTAAGAACTCTAGGGAGGACAAACTCTTAAACTAGCTAGCTTAGCTTAGCTGAAACTAGCTCTTAAAACTCTTAAACTAGTTAGCTTAGCTCTAGCTAGCACAAGCGGGAGAGAGGCAGGGAGCGCCGGCTGAAGCTTGGCCAGCCAGCCAGCCATCACATCTACTAGTGCCCTCCGCCGCCCTTCTCACCCTGGAATTCTCTTGGAATTCTAGCACTTCTAGTGCTCTCCGCCTTCTAATGCCCTCAGCTGCCTTGCTCACCCTGGAATTCTGACCTTCGTTCGCACTTCAGGTTCGTCCCGACGCTGCTCGTCTACATCGTCACGTCCGCCCTCGTCGGCATGCAGCTCTTCGGGTGCGCGCATCGCACCCCCCCCCCCCCCCCCCCCCCCACCCTCCTCCTGCGCCTCTTTTGATTCCCGCGTCTTCCCGCAGGGGCCTGTGGGAGCCCGGGGAGCTCCGCTCGACGGTGCGCGGGGACCGGGGGCGGGGGGGGGGGAGGGGGTACTCGAGTCGCCCTCGGGGGGGTAGCAGGGTTCGAGAGGAGGGGGGTACCCGGGTCGCCCCTCAGCGTGAAGGCGGCCCTCGCCTCGCTTTGACGCCCCCCCCCCCCCCCCCCCCCCCCAGTTCGACGACTTCTACGGGTCGGTGCTCACCGTCTTCCGCATCGTCACCGCCGACGACTACAACGGGGTGCGGATCTACCCGCGCCCCTCCCACCTCACCGAGAAGCCTTAGCTTCGTCCGAGCCCGCCCGCGCGCCGTTCACCTGAGGAGCCTTCTTAGCTTCTTAGCTTCTTAGCTGCCTAGCTTCGCTCACCCGAGAAGCCTTCTCAACTGCTTAGCTCCCTAGCTTCGCTCGCCTAGCCATATCTCCCTATCCATTCGCTCACCCGAGAAGCCTTCCTCCCTATCCATCCATCCTTCCCGCTCCTCCTCCGCTTAGCTTCGTGCGCCCTAGGGGTTGATTCGCGCGGATTCGCACCTTTCTCAGCTTCTTAGCTTCGCGCCCTTCTCCCCCTGGCTTAGCTTCGTGCGCCCCTCTTAGCTCCTCGCTCCTTTCTTAGCTTCTTAGCTCCTCAGCTTCTTTCGTTCCTTCCCTGGCTCTCCTCCTCAGCTTAGCTTCGCGCGCGCCTTTCAGGTGATGGTGGCGGCGATGCGGGCGCGCGGGGGCGCCGCCGCCCTCTACTTCGTCGCCGTCCAGGTGGGTGGGTGGGAAGGGAGGGGGGGGTACAGCTCGTGTTCTTGTTGGGGGGGGGGGGGGGGGGATCGCGGGCTCGCCGGTAGTTCGTGTTCGTTGTGAGGGGGGATCGTAGCAGGCCTGGCCTCGCTGACCCCCCGCGCGCCCCGCCCCGCCCCTTCTCCTTCTTCCGCTCCACGCCACGCCACGCCAGGCCCTCGGCAGGTGCCGTCTGCCCTCCCCCCCAGCCGCCCCCTTCTTCCCCCCGCCCCGCTCAACCCTCGCACGTGCAGCTGGATCGTGATCAACGGGCTGGTGGCCATCCTTATCAACTCCCTCTTCGCCGAGGAGACCCGCCGCGTCCGCCCCCGCCGCACCCGCGCCGCCCCCGCCGACCGCACCGGACCGAGAATTACAAAGGCCTCATAGAGCTATCTGTTTAGTCGTTTAAGCTATCTATCACGGCGACCCGCCGCGAGCCCGACGCGCACCGCACGACCAACCGCCGGACCGCTGACCGCCGCGCCTGAACGGCCCCGCTTCTAATAGAGCTATCTAGTCGGTTAATCTATCTCTAACGGCCTCGCCCTCACCCGCTCGCCCGCGCCCTCAGGTGATCGAGGAGGAGCTGGCGGCGATCCGCGAGCGCCAGTCCCGCGTCGAACGCGTCATCGTCAAGCTCCTCCTCACCGGCATGGCGCGCCCGCTAACTAAGCTTGCGCCCTTGACAATTGCGCTTCCGAGGCCCTAAGGGCCTCCTAGAGATATCCATCTAGTTGGTCCGCGCCCGCTCAAGCTTGAGCTTAAGCTTAAGAGCTGGCTGCATATAGCTGGCTTCCTTTAGGAGCCTCACTAGAGCCTAAGTCCTTCCCAGGCTCCTCCTCACCGGAATGGCGCGCCCGCTTAAGCTTTCGCCCCTGAAAATTATAATAATGATGTGATGGGCCTCATAAGAGAGTTGGTTGCCTTCCCGCGCTTGCGACACACTGAGCCCCGCCGCCCCCGCGCTTCTCCTCGCTGAGCCCCGCCCCCCCGCGCTCGCTTCAGATGCGGATCGAGGGGCTCGCGAGCACGCGCTCCTATGTAGACTGGCGCCGCTCCCTCGCCCGCCAGCGCGACGCCCAGGTCCGCTGCTGCCGCTCACGAGAACAACGCGATAAAGGGCCCTCCAGTTCGATCCTTACCCTTGTCTCGTGTCTGCGCAGAGGGGAGTGCTCTCCCCGCTCTCCCCCGCGGCGGACGTCGGGACGGCCACCTCCGTACCCCGCTTCCCCCACCCGCTGGTACCCCCGCTCTCTCCCCCCCTTCCTGCCCCCCCTTCCGTTCATCCCCCCCCCCCCTCTTCTGCAGGTCTGCTTCGCGATGGACGACGTCGGGCTCGTACCCCCGCTCTCCTCCCCCGCATCCCCGATGCATTCGCCCTCGGCGGCGGCGGCGGCGGCGCCTGCGCCGCCAGCGGACCCGTCGGACTCCGAAGAGGATGGCGCGCGGCGGCGGCTCTCATTCGAGGGGCTGCCTCCGCGGCGCGCCGCCGGGGGCCTCGGGGCGCGGGCCGTCTCTTCCCCGGCGGCCGGCGCCGGCTCCGGCCCCGCGGCGGCGGCCCTCGATCTGGAAGACGTGGCAGTGGGCTTCGAGGGCGAGAAGGAGGCCTCGATCCCCGCTCCGGACCCGCCCACGCCGCCCGCAACGCCCGCCGCGGCGGCGGCGGCGGCGGCCCCGCAGGAGGCGCCTCAGGCCGCCCCCGCCCAGGACCCTGTCTCTTCCTCCTCCTCCTCGTCCTCCTCGGCGGCCTCTTCGACCGACCCGTCGTCCGCCCCGCGCGCCGGCAGCGGCGGCGGCTGCTCGACCCAGGCGGCGGCAGCGGCAGCGGCAGCGAGGCGCCGGCGGCGGCGGCGACGGCATCCAAGCGCCGCGTCGGGTTCCGGCTCGAGCTCCCTGGCCCCAACGAGTCCCTCGCATCCCGCGTGCCGCTGGCCGTGGGCCCCGCCCGCCTCGCCCGCAGCGCCTCCGAGCCCTGCCTCGTCTGCTTCGTCGATCCCGAGCCGGAGCCGGACCCGGCGGCGGAGCCGGGCGCGGCGGAGCCGCCGCTGCCGCCGCTGCCGCCGCTGTCGCCGGGCAGCCCGACCGTGCTGCCCTTGGACGGGGCGGAGCAGCAGCAGCAGCAGAGGGGGCGGACCCATCTCCGCGTCTCCCTCGACACGGCCTTTGCCGGCCGCTTCTTCGGCGTCGGCGGCGTCGGCGGCGTCGGATCGGCGCGGAGCCGCCGGGGGCGCCTTCTGTTACCCGCGGGGCCCTCCGCGTCTTGGCTGGAGTGGGGCCCGCTCTCAGCCTCCGCCTCCACCTCGGCCTCCGCCTCGGCCTCCGTCTCGGCCTCGGCCGCGGCCGCGGCGATCGCTGAGCGCCTGGAGAGCGCGGCGAGCTTTGTGGACATGGATCTGTTGGACGCGGCTGGAGGGGCCCGCGTCGACTCGCGCGACGCGGGCGAAGGAGAAGGCCGAGGCGGAGGCGGAGGCGGAGGCGGAGATCCTGCAGGCACGAGGCCGGGCTCGGCTTCGGACGCCGGGGGCGACCGCGCCCCTCGGGGGAGCATGTCCCTGGCAGCTACTCCCGTGCCTAAGGCCCCTCCAGCCTTCTCCTCCTCGGCCCCGATCCAGCCCTCGGCGGCGCTCGCCGCGCGGCGGCGGCGCAACGTGCCGTCGGCGCTGGGCCGCATGCTCGCGGTCGTCGTGACCGCCGGCTTCGACCGGCGCCCCGAGGAGGCCCGCGCGTCCTCCGCCTCCGCCTCCGGCCCCGCCGGCCCCGCCGCCGACGAGGTACGTTCTATTATTAGACGAGGACGCTTCGTTCTCTAAAGCTCGCTTCGTTCGCTCAGGTACCCGACGGGGACTGGCCCCCCCGTGTCTTCGGGCGGGCCTCCCTCGTACCCTGGCGCGCCGGCTGGTCCTACTTCCTCCTACCCCCCCACTCCCGCGCGCGCGCCCGCCTCCGCTCAGCCATCCGCTCCCCCTCTTCGAGCGGTGGGCGCTACCCCCTCCCCCCCCTCCCCCCCTCCCCCCTCCCCCCCCCCCCCCCCCCGCCCCTCTCTCTAACCCCCTTTTCCCTCCCCTCCTCCGCGCAGGGCCGTGCTCCTGTGCATCCTCGGCTCATGCGTCGTCCTGGCCGTCGACAACCCCTCCCTCACCGGCCCCGCCGCCACCGTGCGCCTCCAAGCCAAGACTCTAAGATCGAACAGCCATCAATAAGCACTTTGGCCTTGGTTCTCGTAAATTAACATTCTGGCCACGGCAGGCGATTCGAGCCCTAGACGCCATCTTCACGGCCGCCTTCGCGGCTGAGGTCCTCGTCCGCTCCCTGGCGCGTATCCCCGTCCCTTTTTTCCCTTTTTTCGTCTCTGAATCGAACCGGGGGGGGGGGTACAGGAGTCGGGCCTGGTGCTGGACCGACGAAGCTACCTCCGGTCCTGGTGGAACGCCGCCGGTCCCCCCCCCCCCCCCCCCCGCTTCCCGCGCCCAGTGTACCCCCCCCTCCCCGCCCCGCGCCCAGCTTACCGCCCTGCATGGCGCCGCCCCTCGTCGCCCCGCTCCGCCCCTCGCAAGGGGGCTAGCCGCCTCTTGAGAATAGGCTAGCCCGCGATGCTTCTTTTCCTCTGTAATCTCTCTTTCTGGCCCCCGACCGCCCCCGCCCCTCACCGCCTCCGCTTGCCACGCCCCGCCCCCGCCCCGCCCCGCCCCCGCCACGCCCCGCCACGCGGCATTCTTCGCCCCGCTTTATCTAGGAATGAAAGACTCCTCGCCTCTTATTGACCCGCGGCAGACTTATGTTACACATATATACACATTACTTATCGCGTCTCTCTTGTTGTTATTATAATCCTCGCTCCTGACCGCCCCGCCCCCCCGCAGACTTCGGGATCACGGTGGCGTCGGTGGCCTCGCTGGCCTCGGCCGGCGCGGGCGGCGCCCGCTCCGTCCGCTCCCTCCGCGTCCTCCGCTCCGTCCGGCCCCTCCGCCTCGTCTCCCGCGTCGCCGAGGTCAAGGTTCGTCCGCTCTCAAGCTTTAAACCAAAGCTAGTTAGTTGGCTTGAGCTTAATCGAGCTTGAGCTCGCTTAGAAGCTTGATCAAGCTCCTCGGTCACGATCCGCTCTCAAGCTAAGATGAGATTGAGGCTGGTTGAGCTTGAGCTTGATCAGCTCGATTCGAAGCCAGCTCGGCTCGAAGCCCGGTTGAGTTTGAGCTCGCTGAGAAGCTTGATTGGGCTCGAAAAGAAGCTTAGCTGCTCTTAGAGAGCTCGAGCCTTAACCAGCTACGATATACACGCGCCTACGCCGCGCGCCCCGCCCCTTCCTTCCTTTCTCCCGTACCCTCGCCCGGCCCGCCTCACGCCCCGCCCCGCCCCGCGCAGGTGATCGTCATGTCGGTCGCCAAGGCGGTCCCCTACATCTTCCGCGTCTCCCTGTGCGCCATCTACGACGACGCGCGCGCGCCCTGCTTGCTTGCTCCAGGCCTTGCGCCTGCTTGCCTAGTGCTAATGCCCAACGGCCTGCTTGCGCCTGATTCGAACGGCCTGCCTCGCTTGTCTTACGCCCCGGGGGTACAGTCTCATCTGGATGTTCTGGGGTTTCTTCGCCACCCTCGGCGTGCAGGCTCGCCGCGTACCCCCCGCCACATTCGCTCCCCCCCCATCGCTGATTCATTTTCTCCTACCCCGAACAGCTCTTCATGGGCCGGTACGGGTACTGCAACGACGGCTCGATTCAGTTCCGGGACGACTGCTCCGGCTCCTTCCTCGATCCCAGTACCCGGGTTCGAATCCCTTCGGGCCCACTTCTTCTCTTCGATTCTGACGCCGCGCGAGCGCAGACGGAGCAGCAGAGGCGGTGGCTCGTCCACCACGCGAAGCGCGTACCCCCCTCGTCCTTCCTCTTCCCCCCCCCCCACACCTTGACCCCGGCTCCCTCTCTTCCCCGGCGCAGCTTCGACAATGTGCTGAACGCGCTCCTGACGTGCTTCGAAGTCGCCATGTTCGAGGCGAGCGCTTCCCTCCCTTTCCCCCTAGCGATAGGATTCCGCCCTCTCTCTCTCTGTCTATCTATTTCCAGCTCCTGTCGATCCCCTTCCGCGACGGACGGGACCCGCTCGCATCTCACCCTTCGTTCGCGAGCGGATCCCGTCGGGAGCCCCTCTCTATCGCCAGACACGGCGCGATCTAGTTTTATCTTACTTTCGGCGTACCCCGCGCTGCCTCAGGGATGGATGGCGATCATGTGGAACGCCGTCGACGCCCGCGGGGTCCGCTTACCCCCCCCCCCAAAAAAAAGAAAATATCCCTAACCCTGTACCCCCCCCAGGTGGACGAGGGCCCGGAGCCGAACGCGGGGATGGCGGCCTCCGTCTTCTTCCTCGCCTTCGTCCTCCTAGGAGTCTTCGTGCGCCCTGTACCCCCCCTCGATCGGGCGTTGGTCGTTCGGCCGGGTCCGAGTGCTCGTCTCGCTCTTAGCGAGGTCGGAGGCTTCCCCGAGTCCGAGTCCGAGTGTACCCCCCCTCGATCGGGCGTTAGTCGCTCTCCCGGGTCCGAGCGCTGGGCAGCCCCCGCTCTTAGCGAGGCGGGAGGCTTCCGAGTTGTTAAACGAGTTTCTTTGGCTATCTATCAGTCCTCCTCGGTCCTCGGATCTAACTAAATCACTAGATTCGTCTTATTACTAACTCACTAGATTAGTCTAGTGATAACTAACTCACTAGTTAATCCGAGCGCTGGGCGGCCCCCGCTGGTCTCGCTCTTAGCTCGCGAGGTCGGAGGGCTTCCAAGTTGCTAAATGAGTTTCTTCAGCTATCAGTCCTCTTTGGTTCTCCTCACTAGATTAGTCTAGGCTCGTCGCCTAACTTCTAACTCCTAACTCCTGCACCTTTTCCCACCCCCGACAGGTGGTGCTCAACTGGTACATCGCCGTGGTGGTCTCCGCCTTCTCCCGCGCCCGCGAGCAGGTCCTCCTACCCCCCCCCCCTCCCCCCCGCGACGATGTCGTCTGAGCCGTCCGTCCCGCGAGCAGATGTCCCTCGCCGCCGCCTCCCAGGCGCGCTTCCCCTTCGTTCCTACTCCTTGTCGCTCCTCCTTCTTTCCTCACGCTCGCTGCAGGGGTACGACGCGGACGCGCTCTCCCACGACCAGAAGCAGTGGGCGGAGGTTCGTTCGTTCGTCGGGCGCCCCGTCGCACCCGCCCGCCGTCCCTCCCTCCCGCTCCGTTCCCGCCCACCGCCGCTCCGCCGCTGGGGCCGCTGGGATGCCAAGAGCGCCCGCGCGCCGCCTAGCCCCGCCTCGCCTCGCCCCGCCCTTTTCCGCCCTTCTGCGCCTCCGCGCCCGACCCCCGGCCCCCGGCAGGTGCTGCAGTACGCGACGTCGACGGGGATCCGCCCCCGCATGCGCAAGCCCCGCGCCCAGTGGCGCCGCCGCCTCTACCGCCTCGTCCGCAAGTCCTGGTCCGCAAGCGAGCAAGCACAAGTCTGGCCTAGCCCGGCCTAGAGACGCGAACCCAAGGGCTAGAAAGGCGTCCGCAAGAACTGCGTCCGCAAGTCGTGGACCGCAAGTCTGAAGCCTGACTAGGCTCGGCTTAGGCTAGCCTCGAAGCCTGACTAGGCCAGCTTAGAAATGCGAGGCACGGCCTGGCCTCGTCTCCCCTTTCTCAAAATCTCCCCCTCCAGGTTCGAGCCGGCGATCGTGGTGATGATCGCGCTCAACGTCGCCCTGCTCGTCGCCGACCACTACGGGGGCACGCCCGCCTGGAACCACACCTTCGTGGTGCCCGCCCCCCCGCCCGCCCCCCCGCCCTTGTCCCCATCAAGAAAAAGAGGCCTCCTGCACTCCGCGCTCGGGCGCCCGGCCGAGCTCTGCCCGCCTCCCCCCCTCAGAGCTACTCTAAGCAGACCGCGATCTGATCTGACCTGATCTATCTGATCTGATCTGATCTGATCTGATCTGATCCGATGTGATCTGACCTGACCCGCTCCGACCCTCGCAGTGGCTGAACGTCGCCTTCTCGCTCTTCTTCCTTGCCGAGGCCTTCGTCAAGCTCGCCGCCTTCGGCCGCACGGTCCGGGCGCCCCTCCCGACGCATATTCCACGCCTCATTTTCCTCTTATTCCCTCCACGCTAGCCAGCTCTCTAGCCACCTAGGCGCTCCCACGCCCACCCCTCCCCCCTCTACCCCCCGGGACCCCTCCACACTAGCTCCCTAGCTCGCTCCCCGAACCCCTCAGTCCCTAACTCGCTGCTAGCGTCAGTCCTCGGTCCTCAGTCAGCCACTCACTCGCGCGCGCCCCTCCACCCTAACCTTCTCCTCCCTCACCGCCCCTCCCGCTGCCGCGCGCGCCTCCCGGGAGACGGACGCTTCTTCGACGCCTCCGCTTAACGCGTCCACGCTGGCTCTCTAGCTATCTCGCTGGACTCCTCAGTCCATTAGGGCACTCGCGCGCTCCCCCCTCTTTTCGTCCGGTAATCGCCACAGGACTAGACCCTAGCCAGTCTAGCGTAGCATAGCCTGGCGTCCGGATCGGTTCTGGTTGTTAGCCCCTTACTCGTCACTCGCGCGCGCCCCTCCACCCTAACCTTCTCCTCCCTCCCCTCCCCCCCCCCTCCCTCACCTCCCGCAGGCGTTCTTCCTGGACGCGTGGCGGCGCAGCGACTTCGTGATCGTCGTCGTCTGCTCGGCGGGGGCGCTGCTCGACCTCGCCCTGCTCTATGCAGGCGCCGCCGGCGACGACTCCAACCTCGGCGTGCGCCCTATATGAGAAGCTCTTATTCTTATAAGAAGCCCTTTTAGAAGAAAGCTCCTATAAGAAGCTCTTATAGTATAACGGCGGCGGCGGCGACGATTCCAACCTTGGCGTGCGCCCACTCGCGCCGTATTAAAGGCTGTAATAAGAGGAAGGGGAAGGAGAAGCCATGCGGGGATGATAATAGCTCTCATTAATACGGCCTTTACATCCTCTATAGCCTTTAATAGCCTTTAAGGCTGTAATAAAGGCCCCTGATAATAGCTCTCGTAAGGAAGACAAAGACAGGGGGGAGTGGGCTGAAGGGCGATAATTGATTCTAGCTAGCTAGCTAGTATCATTAGTGGGCTGTATATATAGGGCGATATAGTGGGCTGAAGGGCGATACTGAAGGGCGATAAATGATACTAGCTAGCGCCGGCCCCCCTTCTAAGGAGCTCGTCCTGCGCCCCGCCCCGCCCCGCCCTGCCCCGCCCCGCCACGACCCCACTGAGCCGCCCCCGCCCCCCTGCGCAGGGGTCGGTGTCGGCGGTGCGGGCGCTGCGGGTGCTCCGCGTGGCCCGCGTCTTCCGCCTCTTCGCCCGCACGCGGGGCCTCCTCCTCCTCTTCGAGACCATCATGTGCGCTCGCTGCTGCTGCCGCCGCCGCCGCCGCCCCCGCCGCCTTGCCGTATTCCCGAGGCAGAGCATACATTAGAAGCCAGCTTAGAATACGATGCCAAGATCTCACAATTCCATCTTCGTCCCTCTGACCTCCTCCTCCTCCCCCGCCCCCCTCCTCTCCCCCTCGCGCAGGGGCTGCCTGCCGCAGCTGGCGGAGGTGACGGCGGCCTTCGCCCTGCTCTTCTTCGTCTACGCCGTCCTCGGCGTCCAGGTGCGGCGCGGAGGCTAGACGCAGATAAGATAGGCAGATGGGTTCTCGTTTAGATGAGCGTCTCCGCTCAAGGGTCTAGGCTCCAGGCCGGGGCGAGGCGTCTAGATGGGGTCTCGGGTCTCGTTGAGAGCGTGCTCCCGCCCTTGTTCGCAGGCGTTCGGGCAGGCGCCGTGGTCGGGCCCGCTCTCGGAGCACGTCAACTTCTCCAACGTCGGCTACGCCACCCTCACCCTCTTCCGCATGATCACTGGCGGTCCGCCCCCGCTTCCTCCCTGCCTTCCTTCTTAGAGGGCTGACCCCGGCGCCGCCGCCGGGCGCGGGGCCGCGCGCGCAGAGAACTGGAACGAGATCATGTGGGCCATCGCTTCGCCCGACGCCTGCCCCGGGGACGGCGCGGGCGGGGGTACAGGAGGAGGTGGGGGTACGGGCGTGGGAGCGGGCGGCGGGGGCGACTGCGGGCTCCCGTCTGCCATCCTCTACTTCGCGAGCTGGATGTGGGTCGCCCAGGTTCGATAACTCTTTCTTTCTTTCTTTCTTCAAGATCCTTAAGTGTTCTATCTTAAAATCTCTTTACAATAACAGGTCGTGTACCTGAACCTGTTCGTCGCCGTCGTGATCGACCGCTTCGCCGTGAACGTCCGCCAGCGCTTCTACCTCGTCCGGCACCGGTACCCCCTTCCCTTCCCTCCCCTCCCAGTTCGACGTACCCCCCTGAGCCGTCGTCCTTTTAGGGACGTTCGCGCGTTCTTGCGCGCGTGGGAGCGGCACGACCCGACCGCCTCCGGATTCGTCTCCGCTCCGGTGCTCCCGCTTTTCTCTCTCTCTGCACGCCGTACCCCCCCCGCGGCTCATTCTCGTACCCCGCCTCCAGCGCGTGCTTCCGGCGCTGCTCCGGGAGGTCGGCCTGCCGCTCGGCCTCGGCCCCAACGCCGACCGCCTCGAGACGTACCGCTTCCTAACGTCCCTCCACATCCCCACCGTTCGCACCCTGTACCCCCTCCATATTCTTTCCCGTACCCCCCTGAGCCCGAGCCCGGCGCAGGTCGGGGACGGTGTACACGTGCACTACAAGATCCTCCTGCACGCCCTCGTCGACCGCGCGTACCTCCTCTCGTCCGTCCCTTCCCGTACCCCGCACCTTTGCCCCCCCCCCCGCTCCCTCGGGCCTTACCTGCACCTGTACCCCCCCCCAGGCTGGTGCCGCTGGTGCCGGAGATCGAGGAGCGGGCGCGCTTCGAGTACATGGAAGGCTGCCCAGTCCTCCGCCACTTCTCCGCCCCCGGCGCCCTCGCAGATGCCCCAACGGTCCGCTCAGATCATATCTGATTTGAGCCGATCTGATCTGAGCGAGGCGAGCTCAGGTCGCGGAGGCGTTCGCGGCGGTGTGCCTGCAGGCGCGCTGGCGCGGCATCGTCGCCCGCCGCCGGCAGGCCGCGCAGGCAGCGCGGCGCCCCTCCGCGGCCCCCGCGCCCGCCTCCGACGAAGGCGAGGAGGAGGAGGAGGGGGAGGAGCTGGAGGAGGGGTACGGAGATGAGTCGCCGCGGGCGCGCGGCGGGCAGGAGGAGGAAGGGGCGGAGGGGGGAGACGAGGAATCGCCGGCTCCGGGGTCGGAGCGGCGGGCGTCGACCGCGAGCGGCAGCGGCGCGGGGGCGCGCGGCCCGCCGTCGCTGCTGCTCACGGCGCCCACTGCGGAGTCGGCGGGTCTCGCGTCGCCCGAAGGGGCGCTGGGACGTTCTCGCCGCCGCCGGAGGGGGAGGGGGAGGAGGGGAGGGAGGAGGCGCCGGCCGCGGGCCGCCCGCGGCGCCGCCTTCCCCCCGCGCTGCGCATCGATGTGCCGGTGGGGCGGAAGAGTCCGGCGGCGCCGCTGCCAACGCTTCGGGCCCTCGCCGTCCCGCGGGCCGCGGCCGCCGGCTCGGCCGGATCCGCGGCCGGGGCCGGCGGGCTCGCCCCGCCCGCTTCCCCTCCCACTCCCGAGCCCCAAGAGCGACCGCTCGATCGGCGGGGTACATACACATCCGCCCTCCGCTCTCGTCTCTGTTCTTTCCTAAACCTACCTCCTTCCAGCGTGTGAAGCGGGGGTGCAAGGCATCCGCCGCTCCCTCGAGGTCGAGGTGGACGGCGCCCTCGCCGGCCTCGGACTCGGCCTACGGCGCCGCCGCCCGCGCCGCGGCTCCACCGGCGGCGGCGGCGGCGGCGGCGGCGCCAGCGGCGCATCCTCTGGCGACGCGTCCGACGCATCCCCGTGCGCTGCCCGAGTCTTTGATAGAATCTTATAGAAGACGAAGCTATCAGACTAAGAAGAAGAAGAAGAAGAAGCTAGGATGCTAATCTTATCGAGTTCGGTTGGGTTCGCCGCTGCTGCTAATCTTAGAGCATCTCATAAAGTTTTAATTAGTATGCTACATAATCTTGATTCTATCTAGAGTGCTATCAGGAATTCTAGAACACACACACACACGCACGCTAACGCCCGCGCCACGCTATTACGATCTATCTTGAATCTATCTATCTAGAATGCTATTATAAGTTCTAACGCTGTGCTTAGGCCGCCGACGCCGACGGCGCGGTCGGCGCGGGCGATGGAGGCCAAGCTGGCGCGCTGCGAGGCCGCCAACCCCGACGACTACGACAGGTCCGCCCGCCCGCGGAGAGATGGATAGATAGCCCTAAGGCTAGTTGGATAGAGGGTTGGAGGGGATAGACGACTACGACAGGTCCGCACCCCCGCCCGCCCGCCCGCGGAGAGGTAGATAGATAGCCTGAGGTTAAGACTAGGCTGTGCCCGGCACTATATATGTTAAGACTAGTTAGATAGAATGTTAGAGGGGATAGACGACTACGACAGGCCCGACCGCCCGCTTGCCCGCCCGCCCGCCCCCCACGCGCCGCTCTGCCCTTCGAGTTGCTTCTTCGGATCCGGTCAGAGGCAGCGGCCGGAGGGGGTAGATAGAGGGGACAGAGATTCTGCTTGAGTCTTCGGGCGCAGCGACTCACTCGGTTATTTATTTTCGCCGCAGCGACCCGGACGACGTGCGGGGGCGGCGGGACCGAAAGGCGCAGCGGCGCGAGCGCAAGGCGCGCGGGCTGCCCCCGACGCCCTCGCCCCGCCCGGCGCAGGGCGAGGGCGGCAGCCCGTCCTGGTCCTGGGCGCCCGAGCAGGGCGAGGGCGAGGGCGGGTCGGCCCGGTCCCTGGCGGGCGTTGTTGGGGCCGGGGCCGGGGCCGGGCGGGGGTACCCCGCCCCGCTCCCGCGCGACGCCCGAAGGGGCAGCGCGGCAACCGCGCCCGCGACTGGCACGCCGCGCCGCCAGCCTCACCTGCAGCCTCACCCTCAGCCGTCTCCGCAGCCGTCTCCGCAGCCGCAGCCGTTGCCGGCGGCCGCTGTTGGAGGCGCTGCCGGCGCGGTCCGCCCGCGCAGCGAGTCGGACTCGGCGGCTGCGGGCGAGGGGCCGCCGCGGCAGACGAGGCGCACCCTCCGGCGCTCTGCGACGATCTCGCTCGTGGGCGGAATCGCCGCGAGCGGGGCCGCTCCCGTCGCTGTCGCTGGGCGGCTGCGGCCGCGGCCGCGGGCACGCCGCCTCGCGCCCCTCCCCGAGGGCCACGGCCCTCGAGCCTCCCGCACCTCCCGAGCCCCGCCGGGGCGGGCCCCGCGCACCTCTGGGAAGGGGCGATCCGCCCTGCCGGCACTCCGCCCACGTCGTCGCCGCCGCGGGCTTCGCCGGACTCTACGAGCAGTCGGCTTCGGCGGATGCGCCCGCGGCGCCGGCGCCGGCGCCGGCGCCGCGGACGGGCGCGGCAGCCCGGCGCCGGTGGGCCGGGCTCCGGATCGGCGCGGTCCACGCCGCGCCTGGCGCTGCCGGCCGCCACGCCGGCCTCTGTCGCCCGCGAACTGGAGGCGCGCCTCGCCCGCTCCGCCGCCGCCGACCCCGCCGACTACGACAGGCACGGCCCTTCGCTCTGTTGCGGCCGTACCCCCCTCACGTTCTTTCTTTCTTCTTTCGCCACAGCGATCCGGACGACGCGCGGGCGGAGGTGGACGATGAGGTCGCCGCGATTGAGGGCGACGACGAAGACGGGGCCGGGGCCGGCCGCCGCAGGGCGGCGGCGGCGGCGCCCCCGCCTCCGCCCTCCGACGAAGAGGCGGCCGCGAGCGGCGGCGGCGGCGGCGGCGGCGGCGGCGGCGGCGGCGGCGGCGGCGGCGGCGGCGGGACTCGGCGGGGCTCGGCTCCTGTGGTAGTAGGGGCGCAGGGTGCGCCGGGGCCGCGGCGGCGGGCGGCGCTGAGGCGCGCGGCGAGCCTCGAGCTCTTCGCGTCCGCCGGCGGGCCCGCGGTCGATCGCAAGGACCTGCGCCGGGGCGCCCCGCCCCGCTCCGCCTCCCTGCGGCGTTAGCTCGTTTGGGCTCGACCCGTGATCGAGCCATGATACATTCCGCGCAGAACGATGGCACCGCAATTGGTGAATTACTTATACCAGCCACAGTCTCTAAACACCAGCACTGCAGGGGGCCGGGGCCCGGGGCCCCGGGGCCCGGGGGCTGCTCTCTGTGCCCAGGGTGCACGTACGTGGCACGCCGCACGTGCGCAGGCTAGGCTAGTTAGTACTAACTTAGTAGTTACCGGCGCCTGCCACCTAGGGTTGCCGTGCACGTGTCAATTGACATGTCAGTCTACCCTGTGGACATTGACATCGGACATTTGACATGTCAACCGACATGTCAACTGACATTGATTATTATATTATATTATATTATATTATATTCCAAAAGTGAGGCGGCGGGGCAGCTTGGGCGAGGTCCTCAGCGCCTCCCTGCTGCCTTCTGCCTCCTTCCTAACATCAGAAACGTGCTGCTAACGCTTGCAGAGTGCTGCTTACATGTTTTAATCATGATTTGCAGGCGTTTTAGCTTGTTTAGAGGGGTATCCCCCCCAATGTCAATGGACATGTCAACCCGGACCCGTGGACATTGACATGACATGTCAACTGACATTGACATGTCAATGTCAATTGACATCGGACACGGCAACCCTACTGCCACCGCAGTGCCGCTGTGCCCCGAGAACACAGCCGCACAGGCTAGCTACTCAGAATAATTCTCTACCCTGCACGGAGCTCGCTTCGTTCGCGACCGTCGAGGCTTCCTGCTCCGGCGCCGCCGGCTGCCATAGGGTGCGGGACCCGTGCGCCCACTGCGCCGTACGCGGCGGTGCGCCTCGGCAATGATCTGCAGCGGGTTAGAACAACATCGGAGGCTTCGGAGCGCTCCAGACGTCGACCTAAATCCGTGCGCGGGCGCACACGCGGTACCGGTGGCCGTACGCGTGCGCACGCGTCTCCGTCGCGTCGACGTCAGCCGCAGAAATCGCCAGTTCGAGCTCGCACACAGCTCCGAGCAGGCGCCGAAGCCCCCGGCAGTACGTACTAGTACTAGTTACTGTTTCCCGGCGGCCCGGGGGCGCCGGCCGCGCGCGGCCGCGGGAGCAGCTTCTCGATTCCGTGGCCACCAGCTGCAGCTAGCTATACTGCCCTAAGCGGGGAAGCGAATCCGAATGACACTGGAGCGAAATAGCTGCAGGTTCGGCGCCGCGGAGCAGCACGCGTCCGCAGCTTGACTCTTGTGGCCGCGCGGCCGCCGCGGCGGCCGCGGGCTCATCGGCGCGCCCGCGGCGCTGGCGTGCGATGAAGGTGCGTTGCCGAGGCGTGGTCCGCTGACTGCTCATGATCATCCTGTGCTCTGGCACACGCGGAACCTGATCGCTCGCGCATGCGCATGCGCAGATCTAGAGTGAGCCGACGAGAAGCATGCGCGAAAGGGCAGGTGGCCGCGATCGGTGCCGGAGCGCGGGCCGTGCGGTCAGCAAGCGGCGATGACCGTCGCGGGCAGCTGCGGTGCAGCGGACCAGCTGCAGCTGCAGCCTGGAAGCATGGAGAGCCCGCGGCCGGCAGCGATTTCGATGAGCTGCGGGCGCTGCGAGGGGCGGCACGGCTGCGGCCGCCGACGCGCCGGCAGTTCTGAGTCTCAGCAGTCCCGCTTTCATGGCTGGCGGCGGAAGCGGAGAAGACCGGCGCCGGCGCCAGCGTGCGTGGCGGCAGCGGGGCCGGCCGCGGCCCTGCTTGCAGTGCTGCTGGCGCTGCTGTCGCCCGCAGCCCTCGCGCAGTTCTCTTGCGCCGGCACCGGTCCGCATGCCCAGCTTCCGTTCTTCTTGCCCCCTCTTCGACGCTCTAGATCTGACCGCGCCGCGCGCGTGCGGGTGCAGATTGCCAGGCGCGGCTCGCGACTCTCTGCGGCACGGGCGCAGGGGGCTCGACCAACGGCGCCTGCGCCTCTGTAGCCACCTTCAACAGAATCACGGGCGCGCCACTTCAGCTTCCCCCCCCCGCCCCCCCCCCCCCCCCGCCCCCCCCCCCCCCCCCGCTCCACCCGCTCCTCCCTCCCCCCCCACTCCCCCCTCTCACTCCGGCGTTCCGTCCCGCAGCCGCCGTGTACGCTCCGCAGAGGGGCGCCCTGTACCTTGCCGACAACTGCGCCGTTCGGGCCATCTCGCCCTTCTCGCCCTCCTCCTCCTCCAGTGCGTGCTAATTATCATGATAAACCTTGGGCCGGGGCCGGGGGCCCGCGCCGGCCGCTCGCGCGGGCGCGAAAGAAACATTTGCATGCGCACTGACAACGCGTCGTTTTCAGCCACCCTCACAGCAACGCTGGTTTCGGGACTGCCGGGAACGTGCACAGGCACAGGGACCATCGCCACGTGCGCATGCGTTCTATATCTCTACCGTCGCCCGCGCTGCCTCTGCCCAACGCGCGCGCGAGCGCTGACGCGTACGCCGCTGCAGATTCTCGACCATCACTGGGATGGTTTACGACGCCGGCACGGGCTTCTCGGACGATGCCGTTATCGTGGCGGAGACGTCGAAGCTGCTGCGCAAAATCACGCTGTCGACGGGCGCCGTTGCGAAGATCCAGGACATCAGAGACGTGCGCGGAAGGGGGGAGCGGGGAGGGAAGAGCGGAGGGAAGCCTAGCTATGCGGCCTGCCCGCCGTGCGATCTAGCTGTGTCCCCTGCACGCCGCGCGGGGCCTCTAGATTTAATTTCTCATCGATCGCGATCCGTCTGTTCTGCGATCGTGAGCCCCGCGCGCGCGCGCGCGTCCGCAGGTGCCCCAGTCAGTCGCCTTTCGAGTCTCCACCCGCCAGGTCTTCATCGCCTTCGATTTTGAGATCAACGCCATTCACATAGACACGAGTTCGTCCTCGATCCGCCGGCCCCACATGTGCATTAATATCGCGCATCGATCTGACTGTGGCGGTTCGCAGCCCAGACAGAGTCGATAGCTGGAACGGCTTCGAAGCAGGTTCGAATTCGCCCCCCTTCCCCCCACCCCGCCCCCCCCTCTTCCCCGCCCCCCCCCCCCCCCCTTCCGCCGCCCCTTCCCCCCTTCCCGCCCCTATAGCTACCCTGCGCCCAGCTCCCCCACTGGTACTGCGCCCAGCCCCCCTCCCCCTCCCCCCCAGCCCCCCGCGCGCCCCGCGCCGCCCCCCCCCCTTCCCCTCCCCCCTCCCCCCCCCCCCCCCCCCTCCCCCGTGCTAATACTGCGCCCAGTCCCCACCTCCCCGCTGGCCCGCCCCTCCCCCGCCCCCCTCCCCTTCCTCCTTCTCCCTCCCTCCCCCATCCCTCCCGCCCTGGCCCCGTTGTTCACCTACTGAGCCCAGCCCCCCTCCCCCCCCCCCCCCCCCGCTAGGCATCCCCCTTCCCCTCTCCCCCCCCTTTCCCACTTGTACTGCACCTTGCCCCCCATGGCCACCGGGTACCGCTTATTATCTTTCGCGCAGTCTGGTTGTGTAGATTCCTCCAACAGGTGCGCCAGCGCTGTTCTAATGATCTATAGTACACAAGTACAGACGCAGAACGAACTCCGGTCGATCCTCGCGCAGGAACCTTGTCAGGATAAGCACGGTGCTCCAGGGCAGCGCCTTCTACGAGGCCACGGTTCGCGCCCCGCCGCGGCCATTTCCTGACGCGGCTTCACGCATCTAGATCTGTTGACTGTCTAACACCTCAGAGTATGTTTTATCTGCTGGACAACGGCTGCAGTGCCATCCGCAGGATCGACCCCGCCACAGGTACTGCTCACGGTCAATTTATCCCGCACGTGTCCGTGCTGATGACGACTGTCCCAGGCGAATCATTCCCGTTTCTGTCGGACGCTCGCCTCGGGCCGACGAACGCCTACGCAATGACCATCGAGCAGGTGTGCATCGGCTGGGTTCAATTTGCTTTCAGCTTATGTAGGTTGGATTTTCTCTTGTGCAGATCACGGGCAACCTTTTTGTCGCCGGGCGCAACTCGACCGGCGGCTCGGTGCTGTACTGTGCGCACATCGAGTCCCGAATTTTCGAATTTCGAGCGCCCTGAACTCATCAACCCTCTCTCAGATGTGAACGTCAACAGCGCCGCGCCGGCCCTCGCGACAATCCTGTCGAGCCCCTCGTTCTCGGTGGACGGGACCCTTCCCGCCGGGGGCCTGAACGACCCCCGGGTCCTCGCCGCCGGTCCGGATCCTGCCGCCCGGCCGACTTCATGCGTCGACGTCGACGTCGACGCTCGCGCTGATGCGAAGTTGCGCAGTGGACGGGACGTCCATCGTTCTCGGCGAGTTGACGGGCGCTCGGATGCGCATAATGAGGACCGTCTCGGTTCGTGCGCTGTGTATTTATATATATAATTACGCGGATATCATGCATATGATCATCAACTTCTTACGAAGTACGATACCAGAGCCCCGGCACTCCCAGCATCTCCGTCACTGCAATCAACTCGACGACTCTGAATGTTACCGTTTCCATTTCGAACGGAAACTTCGACAACACGAGTGAGTGTTGTATTTGGTCGCGAGCTCTCTGGGACGCATGGTCGACCTTCGCCGCCGCAGACTGTACGGTGCAAACGATGGGCGCAAGCACCACGAACTACAAGACCTTCCCCGCCAGAGAGGGCTCTCAGAGCATCGGAGGGCTGACCTCTGCCACAACATACGTGGTTCGCAGTTGTAATTGGCGCCGTACAGGAATGGGCTTCTTGTAACTGTATATAACTACCGCGCGCTGACGCAGGTGAACGCCTCGTGCTCGAACCCGCTGGGATCCAGCACCTCCCGCGCGCCGATCACGATCACGACGCCGACGGACGTGCCCGGAGCGCCGACAAACCTGTCGATCGCCGCCCTGTCTTCCTCTTCGGGCAGCGCACGCTGGAGCGCCGGGAACACGGGGGGCTTTCCGATTCTGGAGTGGCTGGTCTACTTGGACGGAACTCTGGTCGCATCACTCCCAAACACGACTTTCACGCACACTTTCTCGTCGCTGAACGCCTCGACGTTATACACGACGGGCTTTGCAGGGAGGTACGCATGTGTGTGTTTGTTCATGAGGACCAGAAACGCTTATCGCGAAAGAAAACAGAAACGCTTTGGGCGTTGGAGCCTGGGCATCGATCACTTTCACAACCTTGACTGCACCTACTCCCCCCAGCCCGTCGCCGACTGCGAGCCCGAGCCCGAGCCCGTCGCCCAGCCCGTCGCCGACTGCGAGCCCGAGCCCGAGCCCGTCGCCCAGCCCGTCGCCGACTGCGAGCCCGAGCCCGAGCCCGTCGCCCAGCCCGTTGCCGACTTCGACGCCGAGCGACCTCGAGCCTCGACTGCGCCCGAGCCCGTCCCGCTCGCACTGCGACCGAGCCCGAGCCTCGAGCCCGTCGCGACTGCCAGCCACGTCGCCAGCCGACTCGAGCCCGAGCCCGAGCCGTCGCCCAGCCCGTCGCCGACTGCGAGAGCCCGAGCCCGAGCCCGTCAGCCCGAGCCCCGTCGCCAAGCGAGCCCGAGCCTCGCAGCCCGTCGCCCAGCCCGATCGCCGACTGCGACCGAGCCCGAGCCGTCGCCCAGCCCGTCGCCGACTGCGAGCCGAGCCCGAGCCGTCGCCCAGCCCGTCGCCGACTGCGAGCCGAGCCCGAGCCCGTCGCCAGCCCGTCGCCGACTGCGAGCCCGAGCCCGAGCCCGTCGCCCAGCCCGTCGCCGACTGCGAGCCCGAGCCCGAGCCCGTCGCCCAGCCCGTCGCCGACTGCGAGCCGAGCCCGAGCCCGTCGCCCAGCCGTCGCCGACTGCGAGCCCGAGCCCGTCGCCAGCCCGTCGCCGACTGCGAGCCGAGCCCGAGCCCGTCGCCCAGCCCGTCGCCGACTGCGAGCCCGAGCCCGAGCCCGTCGCCCAGCCCGTCGCCGACTGCGAGCCGGCCGAGCCGTCGCCAGCCCGTCGCGAGCGCCGAGCCCGAGCCCGTCGCCCAGCCGTCGCCGACTGCGAGCCCGAGCCCGAGCCCGTCGCCCAGCCCGTCGCCGACTGCGAGCCGAGCCCGAGCCCGTCGCCCAGCCCGTCGCCGACTGCGAGCCCGAGCCCGAGCCCGTCGCCCAGCCCGTCGCCGACTGCGAGCCCGAGCCCGAGCCCGTCGCCCAGCCCGTCGCCGACTGCGAGCCCGAGCCCGAGCCCGTCGCCCAGCCCGTCGCCGACTGCGAGCCGAGCCCGAGCCGTCGCCCAGCCCGTCGCCGACTGCGAGCCCGAGCCCGAGCCGTCGCCCAGCCCGTCGCCGACTGCGAGCCCGAGCCCGAGCCCGTCGCCCAGCCCGTCGCCGACTGCGAGCCCGAGCCGAGCCCGTCGCCCAGCCCGTCGCCGACTGCGAGCCCGAGCCCGAGCCCGTCGCCCAGCCGTCGCCGACTGCGAGCCCGAGCCCGAGCCCGTCGCCCAGCCCGTCGCCGACTGCGAGCCCGAGCCGAGCCCGTCGCCCAGCCCGTCGCCGACTGCGAGCCCGAGCCCGAGCCCGTCGCCCAGCCCGTCGCCGACTGCGAGCCCGAGCCCGAGCCCGTCGCCCAGCCCGTCGCCGACTGCGAGCCCGAGCCCGAGCCCGTCGCCCAGCCCGTCGCCGACTGCGAGCCCGAGCCCGAGCCCGTCGCCCAGCCGTCGCCGACTGCGAGCCCGAGCCCGAGCCCGTCGCCCAGCCCGTCGCCGACTGCGAGCCCGAGCCCGAGCCCGTCGCCCAGCCCGTCGCCGACTGCGAGCCCGAGCCCGAGCCCGTCGCCCAGCCCGTCGCCGACTGCGAGCCCGAGCCCGAGCCCGTCGCCCAGCCCGTCGCCGACTGCGAGCCCGAGCCCGAGCCCGTCGCCCAGCCCGTCGCCGACTGCGAGCCCGAGCCGAGCCGTCGCCCAGCCGTCGCCGACTGCGAGCCCGAGCCGAGCCCGTCGCCCAGCCCGTCGCCGACTGCGAGCCGAGCCCGAGCCCGTCGCCCAGCCCGTCGCCGACTGCGAGCCCGAGCCGAGCCCGTCGCCCAGCCGTCGCCGACTGCGAGCCGAGCCCGAGCCCGTCGCCCAGCCCGTCGCCGACTGCGAGCCCGAGCCCGAGCCCGTCGCCCAGCCCGTCGCCGACTGCGAGCCCGAGCCCGAGCCCGTCGCCCAGCCCGTCGCCGACTGCGAGCCGAGCCGAGCCCTTCGCCCAGCCTCGCCTGCGAGCCGACGAGCCTCGCAGCCGCCGATGCAGCCCGAGCCCGTCGCCACCGTCGCGACTGCGAGCCGAGCCCGAGCCCGTCGCCCAGCCCGTCGCCGACTGCGAGCCCGAGCCCGAGCCTCGCCAGCCCGTCGCCGACTGCGAGCCCGAGCCCGAGCCCGTCGCCCAGCCCGTCGCCGACGGAGACGCCGAGCCCGAGCCCGTCGCCCAGCCCGTCGCCAACTGCGAGCCCGAGCCCGAGCCCGTCGCCCAGCCCGTCGCCGACTGCGAGCCCGAGCGCGAGCCCGTCGCCCAGCCCGTCGCCGTCGAGACGCCGAGCCCGAGCCCGTCGCCCAGCCCGTCGCCGACTGCGAGCCCGAGCCCGAGCCCGTCGCCCAGCCCGTCGCCGACTGCGAGCCCGAGCCCGAGCCCGTCGCCCAGCCCGTCGCCCAGTTCGTCGCCGACTGCGAGCCCGAGCCCGAGCCCATCGCCCAGCCCGTCGCCGACTGCGACGCCGAGCCCGAGTCCGTCGCCCAGCCCGTCGCCGACGGAGACGCCGAGCCCGAGCCCGTCGCCCAGCCCGTCACCGACTGCGAGCCCGAGCCCGAGCCCGTTGCCCAGCCCGTCGCCGACTGCGAGCCCGAGCCCGAGCCCGTCGCCCAGCCCGTCGCCGAGGGAGACGCCGAGCCCGAGCCCGTCGCCCAGCCCGTCGCCGACGGAGACGCCGAGCCCGAGCCCGTCGCCCAGCCCGTCGCCGACTGCGAGCCCGAGCCCGAGCCCGTCACCCAGCCCGTCGCCGACTGCGAGCCCGAGCCCGAGCCCGTCGCCCAGCCCGTCGCCGACTGCGAGCCCGAGCCCGAGCCCGTCGCCCAGCCCGTCGCCGAGGGAGACGCCGAGCCCGAGCCCGTCGCCCAGCCCGTCGCCGACTGCGAGCCCGAGCCCGAGCCCGTCGCCCAGCCCGTCGCCGACTGCGAGCCCGAGCCCGAGCCCGTCACCCAGCCCGTCGCCGACTGCGAGCCCGAGCCCGAGCCCGTCACCCAGCCCGTCGCCGACTGCGAGCCCGAGCCCGAGCCCGTCGCCCAGCCCGTCGCCGAGGGAGACGCCGAGCCCGAGCCCGTCGCCCAGCCCGTCGCCGACGGAGACGCCGAGCCCGAGCCCGTCGCCCAGCCCGTCGCCGACTGCGACGCCGAGCCCGAGCCCGTCGCCCAGCCCGTCGCCGACTGCGAGCCCGAGCCCGAGCCCGTCGCCCAGCCCGTCGCTGACGGAGACGCCGAGCCCGAGCCCGTCGCCCAGCCGTCGCCGACTGCGAGCCGAGCCCGAGCCCGTCGCCCAGCCCGTCGCCGACTGCGAGCCCGAGCCCGAGCCCGTCGCCCAGCCCGTCGCCGTCGGAGACGCCGAGCCCGAGCCCGTCGCCCAGCCCGTCGCCCAGCCCGTCGCTGACTGCGAGCCCGAGCCCGAGCCCTTCGCCCAGCCCGTCGCCAACTGCGAGCCCGAGCCCGAGCCCTTCGCCCAGCCCGTCGCCGACTGCGAGCCCGAGCCCGAGCCCGTCGCCCAGCCCGTCGCCGACTGCGAGCCCGAGCCCGAGCCCGTCGCCCAGCCGTCGCCGACTGCGAGCCGAGCCCGAGCCCTTCGCCCAGCCCGTCGCCGACTGCGAGCCCGAGCCGAGCCCGTCGCCCAGCCCGTCGCCGACGGAGACGCCGAGCCCGAGCCCGTCGCCCAGCCCGTCGCCAACTGCGAGCCCGAGCCCGAGCCCGTCGCCCAGCCCGTCGCCGACTGCGAGCCCGAGCGCGAGCCCGTCGCCCAGCCCGTCGCCGTCGGAGACGCCGAGCCCGAGCCCGTCGCCCAGCCCGTCGCCGACTGCGAGCCCGAGCCCGAGCCCGTCGCCCAGCCCGTCGCCGACTGCGAGCCCGAGCCCGAGCCCGTCGCCCAGCCCGTCGCCCAGTTCGTCGCCGACTGCGAGCCCGAGCCCGAGCCCATCGCCCAGCCCGTCGCCGACTGCGACGCCGAGCCCGAGTCCGTCGCCCAGCCCGTCGCCGACGGAGACGCCGAGCCCGAGCCCGTCGCCCAGCCCGTCACCGACTGCGAGCCCGAGCCCGAGCCCGTTGCCCAGCCCGTCGCCGACTGCGAGCCCGAGCCCGAGCCCGTCGCCCAGCCCGTCGCCGAGGAGACGCCGAGCCCGAGCCCGTCGCCCAGCCCGTCGCCGACGGAGACGCCGAGCCCGAGCCCGTCGCCCAGCCCGTCGCCGACTGCGAGCCCGAGCCCGAGCCCGTCACCCAGCCCGTCGCCGACTGCGAGCCCGAGCCCGAGCCCGTCGCCCAGCCCGTCGCGACTGCGAGCCCGAGCCCGTCGCCCAGCCCGTCGCCGAGAGCGCCGAGCCCGAGCCCGTCGCCCAGCCCGTCGCCGACTGCGAGCCCGAGCCCGAGCCCGTCGCCCAGCCCGTCGCCGACTGCGAGCCCGAGCCCGAGCCCGTCGCCCAGCCCGTCGCCGACTGCGAGCCCGAGCCCGAGCCCGTCGCCCAGCCCGTCGCCGACTGCGAGCCCGAGCCCGAGCCCGTCGCCCAGCCCGTCGCTGACGGAGACGCCGAGCCCGAGCCCGTCGCCCAGCCCGTCGCCGACTGCGAGCCCGAGCCCGAGCCCGTCGCCCAGCCCGTCGCCGACTGCGAGCCCGAGCCCGAGCCCGTCGCCCAGCCCGTCGCCGTCGGAGACGCCGAGCCCGAGCCCGTCGCCCAGCCCGTCGCCGACTGCGAGCCCGAGCCCGAGCCCGTCGCCCAGCCCGTCGCCGACTGCGAGCCCGAGCCTGAGCCCGTCGCCCAGCCCGTCGCCGACTGCGACGCCGAGCCCGAGCCCGTCGCCCAGCCCGTCGCCAACGGAGACGCCGAGCCCGAGCCCGTCGCCCAGCCCGTCGCCGACTGCGAGCCCGAGCCCGAGCTCGTCGCCCAGCCCGTCGCCGACGGAGACGCCGAGCCCGAGCCCGTCGCCCAGCCCGTCGCCGACTGCGAGCCCGAGCCCTAGCCCGTCGCCCAGCCCGTCGCCGACTGCGAGCCCGCGCCCGAGCCCGTCGCCCAGCCCGACGCCGACTGCGAGCCCGAGCCCGAGCCCGTCGCCCAGCCCGTCATCGGGGGCTTTGAGTGTTCCAACCGGTAATCGGTCAATTGACATTCCTTCCGTCACTCCGACTGCATCTACATCACCCAGCTCCCCTCCTCCAGTTGTCGGCGGCGATGCGGTTCGTGTCCTCTCCGTTTCAGTGCAGCCGATGTCGGCGACGACAGCCATCCTTGTTGTCGCCTTCGCTCCGAGAACCGACAGCGGCGCCTTGTCAGTCTCGGGATCCGGCGCAGCTTTGTCCGCGTCCTGCGCGTCCTTGCAGGGCGCAGCGCCGGTGTGGAGCGCCACGGTGTCGCTCTCGTCCGTGCCGCCGTCGGTATCGCTGACGCTTCCGGTCACGGGCCTCGCGCCGAACGTGTCGTACGTCTGCTCTGTCTCGATCGCCGCGCCCGGCGACTCTCTGGGCTCTGTCGTCGCGGTCTCGCCTCGCTTTTGGACGGAAACCCTCATGGAAACGTCGACTCCGCTCCCCGCATCTGCAGCCGCAGCCGCCGTTGCGGAGAACGGTAATTTCTCACTCTCCTTTTCTTGGATGCCTTCGTGATTAGATCTGACGTGGCCTCGCAGCCCCTGCGCTGGGCAAGGCGGCATCGGCGGCGGCCGGCGCGGCCGTGGGCGTGACGGTCGCCGTCAGCGCCGTCGGGTCGGGCGCGTCCGTCGCCACGTCGCTCGCGTCCACGACCGCGTCCGTCGCCACTTCCGCCGCGACCACCGCCGCCTTCAGCCTGCTCAACGTCGTCCAGTGGCTCGCCCTCACCGGTGCGTAGACTCGAATTTCCGTCGGAAATGTGGCGCGCGTGCCGTCGAACGTCTAATCATGAGTCGGGGCAGGCGACCTGGACTCCGAGCTTCTCCCGCCCGCGTACAAGAGCTTCGCGGACAGCATGTCGTGGGCGGTGCTGGGCGGCGGCGGCCCCGTCAGCGCCGCAAACGGCGCCGTCTCGGGCTCTGGATCCGCATCCCGCCGCCGCCAGCTCCGCTCCGACGTGGCGGCGCGGTCCGACGCCCCCGCGGCGGTGGCCTGCGCCACGGCCCGCTGGCTCAACACACTCGCACTTTCGCTCTGCCTCCTGGCGGCCGTCGCAATCGCGCGGCCCATCGCCCGCCTCGCCCTCGTCGCGATCCGCTGGCGCCGCGCCCGCCGCCGCCACGCCGCCGGGGGGCCGGCTCCCGATCCGCGCCGCATCGAGCGCATCCCGGGTACGCATCGAGCGCGTGTGCGCGCCCCGATCCCGGGGCCTGAGAGCGTCCGCAGCCCTCGACCCCGGCCGTGCGGAGACGATGTGCCTGTGCGCCAAGCCAGCTTTCTTTAATTTCTTGAAATGTTTCGTTCGCATCTGACGCCGCACACAACCCCAGAATCGCCACGTACCCCGGGGTCTGCCTCAGCAGCGCGGGCGTCCTGCGGACGGGCTCGGCCCCGCACGTGGCCGGTGCGGCCGTGTTCCTCGCGCTTGTACCCGGCCTTCACCTTGCCGCCCTGGCCTGGTACCTCCTCCACAGGGCGCGCACGTGTACCCCCCTCCTTCTTCGCCCCCGCATCTTCCTTCGAGTTTTGATTAATTGGTCCGCATGCGCAGGTGGGCAAGCTGAAGCGGGCGATTTTCCTGCAGCCACAGCGGCCGACGGTACCGGTACTTTGCGCTTCTTGTCAACTGAAACTTTCGACTGAATGTTTTGCGCAGGGCGGCGCTGGCGCCCGGCCCGTAAGCCTCCGCTCGGCTGCACAGCTGGTTCTGGCAGCCGGCCGCCTCTCCAATTACAAGGCTCAAGGCGCCGGCGCCCCGCCCGAACCGGCGGCGCGCGCCGGGACGCCGCCGGTGGGCACCTCGTCCCCGGCGCTCCCCGGCTCGCCCCTCAACGTCGTCTCGCTCTCGCCCGTGCGGACGGCGGACGGATCGCCGCTCTGGTCCGAGCCGGCGTCGCCGCGCCACCCGCCGGGCCTCGCGATCGCGATCGCGGCCGGCCGCGCCCGGGCGTACGCAGCGCCGGCAGCAGAGGAGGCGGAGGCAGAGGAGGAGAAGGAGGAGGGGCCGGCCGACTTCGAATTCGCGCCGCTGACGTCGCGCTCCCGCCGCGGCGAAGCCTCCGAAGGGGAACGGTCGCGAGCTCGCGAGCGGGGCGAGGCGCGCAGGCGGGCGCCGCCCTCGGGCCTGGGCCTGGGCACCGGTACCCCTCCGGGGTCGCCCAAGCGGCCGTCGAACCCCGGCTCTCCGCGGCGCGTCCAGGCGGCATCGATATCGATGTCGCCGGCGGGCGTGGGTTCGAGCTTCGGCGGGCTGCTGCCCCCCGCCGCCTCGGCCGCGCCAGCGGCGGCTTCTGAGCGCCGCGTCGTGCTGACGGAGGGCGGCGGATGGGAGACGGAGACGGCAGCTGCGGACGCGGAACAGCAGCAGCAGCAGCAGCAGCTGGCGGCCGCGGCCTCCCCTACGCGTTTGCTTGGAGGACTTAGGCTTCCTCCCATCTCGCCCGCCAAGTCGTCCCTTACGGAGCGCCGGCGGGCGGAGGAGGTGGCGGGGCCGCTGCAGCGGCTCCTCGCGGGGCTCCAGGCGCGCGGCGCGGCCCTCGAGGACCTCCGCGCAACACTGGGCGCCGCCGCGGGGGATGAGGCGGAGGCGGCCGGGGCGGCGTCGACGCCACCGGCGGCGCGGCCTCCGCGGATCGAGCTGCGGGTGGAGGCGCCGGCAGAGGAGGCGGCGCACTCGGACGCCGAGGCCGCCGCCGCGTCGCCGCTGCCCACCGCCCGCCGCCTCCTCCGCCGCCCCATGTCCCGCTCGGCGTCGGCCAGCCCCCGCCTCCTGGGCACCGGCGGCGCGGCGTGGGCCGCGGCTGCGGCATCGTACGGCGAGGGGGCGGATGGAGATCTACAGGGCTCGCACCCCGCCGCGGGCTCGCGCGCCCCCTCCGTGCGCTTCGCGGACGCTTCGGACGCGTCCGACGTCAAGACGGACCGCAAATCGAGCACGAGCGGTACGAGCCCCGGGGCGAGTCCGCTGAGGCGGCGGCGGCCGCTGCCGCGGTCGGCCTCGGCGGGCCACCTGCTAGGCGGCCGGCGCTCGGGGGCCGGGGCCGGGGCCTGGGACGAGCCGGCGGCCTCGGGCCCCTCAGCCAGCGAGGCTGAGGACTCCGAAGAGATGGCGGCGGCCGCGACCGCTGCGCCGGCGCCGGCGCCGGCGTACCCCCCGGAGCCCTTCTTCTTCTCAGTGGAGGCCGGCGGTCCTTCCGGATCCCCGCCGCGCCGTGCGAGGAGGCGGGCGGCCGCAGCAGCAGCAGCAGCGGCGGCCAAGTCGGAGCCGGCGAGCCCGCGCGGGCGGCGCCCGGCCTCACAGGAAGCCGATTGCGAGCACCCGTTCGGGGCGCTGGCGAGCCCCCCGGACTCGCCCTCCGGCCTCGCCCCGCCCTCGCCCCACGGCGAGGGCGGCGAGGGCCTCACGCCCCGCCGCAGTCCGCGGCGCCTACCGCCCATCCAGCGCCCAGAGCCGGGCCGCAAGCTTAAGCTCAAGCCCAAGCCCGAGGGCGAGGGCGAGGCCGGCGCGGGGCCCGCCTCGCCGCTGGGGCGACTGCTGGCGAGCCTGACGGCCCGAGGGGAGTCGTTGGGCCGGCTGGAAGCCATGGCGAGCCTGTACCCGGGGGCGGGGAGGAAGGAGCCCCAGGCGGAGGCGGCGGCGGCGGCGGCGGCGGCGGCAGGGCGGCTGCGGGGCGGCCTCACGACACGCGAGGGTGCCATGGGCCGCCTGGAGGCCACGCTGGAGTCGCTCGTGTCCGCGCTGCCGGCGACGGCGCGCGCCGACAGGCCGCTCGTGCTGGAGGACGGCGCCGTCGAGCGGCTGGAGGGGGCCCTGGGCGAGCTCGGCGGGCGGCTGGCCGCCGGCGAGCCGCTGCCGGGGTGCCAGGCCGGCCGCATCCGCGCGACGCTGGGCCGCCTGCAGCGGCGCGCCGACGTCGCGCGGCTCGCCGGGGTGCTGGACGAGCGGGCCGGCTCGCTGGCGCGGCTCCAAGCCGCGCTGGAGGCGCTCGTGGGGCGGCTGGAGCGAGGGGAGGGCTCGCGGCCCGCGCCGGCCGGGAACCGGCGGACGTCCGTGTCTGCCCCGGGAAGCCCGCGCGGGGGCGCTGGCCGCGGCCGCATCGATATCGATCTTGCCGCCGCCGCCGACGCCAGTGGTGCGATCCGCGCGGCTCTGCAGCTCCGCGTGGACGCGTACGCCACCGGTACCCCTTCCTCCGACTCCGAGGCCGCCCCCGCCGACTGCGGCGCGGCCGCCGCGGCGCCATCGGACGATGAAGACGATCGCGAAGGGGCCGAGACGCCGCTTCCGACGGCGCGCGGCCGCCCGCGCCGTACCCTCCCCCGCTCCGCCTCGGCGGGGTACCTCAAAATCCGGATCGGGGACGGCTCCGAGCCGCCGGCTAGCGGCTCCGAGCTCGAGCTTGAGGACGGGCCCGAAGGCTCGGGCCCTGTACCCCCGTTCGGCTCCGCGGCCCCCGCGGCGGAGGGGTCGGGGGGCAAGGGGGATCGCCTGCTGCGGCCCCTGCCGCGCTCCGCGTCTGCCAGCCCCAAGCTGGGCGCGCTCCTCGTACATGTACCCCCCGAGGACGCGGACGGCCCGGGCCGCCCGGCCCGGCGCCCGGCGCCGCGCCCCCCCTCCGTGCGCTTCCACGGCTTCAGCGAATCAGAGGCGGAGGCAGACGCGGCAGGGCCGCCGCCGCAGCCGCCGCCGCCCTCGCCGCCGCCCCCGCCGCCGCCGGGGCTCTGGAAGTGCCGTCCCCAGCCGGCGCGGGAGAGCCCGTCACGCCCCCCGCCAGCTCGCGCCGGGGCCCCTCCCCCGCTCTCCCTCCGTCCGCTTCCTGCTGGACCCGACCGATGCAAAGGAGAAGGCACCGAGCGCGAGCGCGCCGTCGACGGCGCGGCTGCGGCCCATGCCGCGCTCCGCCTCGGCCTCGCCCCGCTCAGCGAACGCAGCAATGGAGAAGGCGGCAGTCGCCGCCGCCGCCTCGGCGCCGTCGAGCCCCCGCGGGGCGGCGGCGCCGGGCGCCCTCGCCCCCGAAGCTTCCCGGCGCCCCCTCGCGCCTCGCGGCGCTAGCGCTAGCAGCGGCGGAGGCGGGCCGGCGCCCGCGCCTGCGCCCGCGCCTGCGCCTGTACCCCTTCCGTCCAGCGGCCCCTCCACGAGCCGCAGCCTCGGCTTCGCGCGCTCGCTGGCCGAATCCCGGCCAGGCTCCTTGGAGCTCGCCACCCGGGAGGACGAGGCCGGGCCCGGTCTGGGTCCCGGCCTCTCTTCGGCCTTGGACGCGCCGCCGCCGCCGCCGCAGCAGCAGCAGCTGCAGCTGCCGCTGGCCCGCCCCCGCAGCGCCCGGGACCTGCTCCGAGCCGCCGCCGGCCGCGCCGCCGTCCTTGCCCGCGCCCTTTCGTTCCGCGCAGGCGAGTACTTGTGCCCTGCCCTCCGAATCCGATCCCCCTCCGCCTCGGCTAAGCTTACGGCTCGCCGCGCAGAGGGCGAGTGGCAGCTGGACCGCGACGCGGCGGCGGGCGGGGTACACGCCGAGGAGAGCTCCGGATCCGAGGGGGAGGGGGGGTACGGGGGCGAGCGGGCCCCGGACGACGTCTCGATCCACTTTGGGGCGTCCCGCGGGACGAGCCGCGCCCCCAGCGAGGCCGGAGATCGCGCCGGCGAGGGGGCGGAAGATCTAGAGGGGTACGAGGGCGGCGCCGGCGCCGGCGCGCCACGGCCCCGCTCGCGCATTTCCTCCTCGGCCTCCCTCGCCCGCTCCTTCGTCGCTAGCCGCCCCTCCCTGGCCCGCAGCCCCTCCGCCGCCTTCTTTCTCGGGGTACCCGCCGCCCCCGGCGCCCCGGGGACGGGTACGGGTGCCGGCGCGGCCGGGAATCCCGAGGCGCCGGCGCGTACCCCCCTCGGCCGCCTGGCCCGCCGCATCCGCCGGCTCGACTTCCTTCCGAACCTCCACTTCTTGTTCCTGGGGTACCGCTACAAGGTGAGCTCGGAGAACGTTCGCTGAATTTTCTCCGAATTTTTTCGCCGCAGCGGTACGCGTATCTCTGCGGGGCGCTCCGGCAGCTGAAGTACCTGGCACTCTGCCTCGCCCTCCTGGCACCCGGGCCCGCCTCCCTCCTCGCCCTCGGCCTCCTCGAGGTAGCCGTACCCCCCACCCCACCCCCCGCTCGTCTATATTTAGATCCTAACAACTCGTACCCCCCCCGAAAAGCTTGCCTTCCTCCTCTATGTCTCGTGGAGCCGGCCGCACGTCGTGCCGGCGGGCAACGCGGTGGAGGTCTTCGCGTCGGCCGCGCAGCTCGCCTTCTACTCGCTGGCCTTCGCTTTCCAGCGGCGATCCCTCTCGGAGGCCGACGCCGCGGGTGCAATGGTGACCGCCCCCTAAGCCTGCGCCCTAACGCAAATCCAATGGCTTATCCGGGCTCGCTCTTTGCTTTCACGTAGGTTATCGTTGCGGCGGCGGCGGTGGCCGTCTCGATCGCGGCCGCCCTCGCCCCCCTGCTCCCCGCCCTCCGCCGCCGCTTTGCCTCTTGCAAGCGCCCCCCGCGGCCACGGATCCAGTCGGGCGGGGGCGGAGGCCCTTTGGATCGCGAGCGTCCCCCCTCGCGGCGCTGCGCGTCCAATTCGGTAGCCCCCACGCCCCGGGCGCCGGTGCCGGCGCCGACGCCCGGCCGGCCGCTCAACGAGGGGCCCGCCCCGCCCGCCGAGGCCGCTTGACCACGTGAGGTTCACGCAGATAGAGAGGTATCAGCCTTGAGCTTGAACCTAAGTAGATTATTTTCACCAGTGCCAGCGTAACTTATTTTCTTCAGCGCCCCAGTGTTGCTTCATATGCTTCGAATTCCTTTTTCCAAATTATGATCCTGGACGTCGATTTTAGCGCTTACGTCACAGTATTGCAATTATATGCGATTCGCCGGACATTGATCGTATCGCTCTTAGCTTGAAACTCGATCTAGAGGTATCGCTCTTAAGCTTGTTACTGGATCTAGATGTATTGAATTTGAAACGGTATGAATCTGTGAGCTCACTAGGAATGCTGGCTAGGGGAAACTGAAACTGAGATGGAATCGATGAGAGTTCCTTCGAATTCTGCAGGGCTACTCGCTGGTGCAGGAAATCCGAAAGAAGTGGGCCCTAGACCCGCGCCAAAAGAAAGGAATTCGAACTAGCACTGCTGCTAGCTATAGCCAGGGCTGCAGGCCTAGGGCGACTACTCGCCGGTGCGGACACGCTTCCACGCGCTCTCGGCCTCGGCCAGCGAGCCGTCGCTGACAGGGGGGCGCTTCCCGTGCTGGTCCGGCGGCACCATCCGCTCGTACTGGGCCTCGGCTAGGAGCCGGTCAAGGCAGGCGTACCCCTTTAGAACGGGGTCCTGGAGGTACACCGGGTACTCGGCCAGGCTGATCTGCGCCCAGGGCACGGAGGAGAGGACCTGCTCGGCGGCTTCCGCGGGGCAGTTCGGGCGGGCCCGGATCCAGGCCCGTGCGGCAGCGGCCGAGCTGGCGGCGGGCCGGTTGGCGGCGGCCGCGGACCGAATGACGGAGGCGAGCCGCGGCGCGTCGATCCAAAGGAGGAGGCGGAGGGCAGGTCCGCCCCCGGGCCCCTCCGCGGACTCTGCCATCTCCCGCTCCGCCGCGGCCGCGACGGCGTCGAGGCCCATCTCGAGCCCGAGGAGGCACAGCCGCTGGAGCAGCGTCGGCGAGCCGGCGGCCGCCGGTGCCTCGGATGAGCTCGCGGGGGCGGCTGCTGCGGGCTGCTGCTGCTGAGGGCCGATCGCGCCGAAGACAGGCGGCGCCGCTGGAGTCGCAGCACCGAAGGTGAAGTGAGCGACGGCCGCCGCGCCGAAGGGAACGACGGGCGCCGCCGCCGGGCGCTGGACTTGGCCGGAGACTGGTTCAGGGGGGAGCTCCCCCAGCGACGGTAGGAGCGTCGCAAGGTGGTCGGCGGGGCCGATTAGATGCCGCGCCCGCGCCCAGGCCTCCAGCAGTGCCACGCTCTCCAGGCCCGGCTTCGCGTTGGGTCCTCCTAGGAACTCTAAGACAATTTGCTCGTCGATCGCCTCCCAGGAGGCCGCCGGCGTCCAGTTCGCCACCTGTGCCAGGTTCCACGAGACAATGTCCCGGCAGCGGGCCTGTAGGAGCCGCCACACCGCCTCCTCGCCCTCCGGCCCGTCCGCCGCGCCCTGCCAAGGACAACCCCTCACAAAGACTTCAGATAACGAGGGCCGGATACAGCAATCGCGAACCTGGGAGTGGGCCCAGAGGAACGTCTCGACGACATTCGCCACCGTCACCGTCTGCAAGATGGCATCCACACACAGCGACGGCAGGCCTCGCACGCCCCTGCCGCCGGTTCAGCCGCCGCGAGCGCCGCCGCGGTGGGGGCGGCGGCGGCGCAGCGCCACGTACCAGTAGCAGGCCAGCGCGAGCAGCGGCCGCAGCTCCGCCGCCGGCACCGCGGGGCTCACGTGCGTGTACATGTACCGCAGCGCCGCCTCCGCCGCCGCGAAGGTCACCGGTTGCCCGTGGGACCCTTCCTCGAGTTGCAGCACGCCCTCCTGCCCCTCCCGCATGTGCTCCAGCGCGCCGCTCCGGAAGTAGGAGCTGCCGCGCGCCAGCACCTCCCGGTGCGCCCCGAGGCTCTGCGCCGGGGCGTCGGCGGCGGGGCGGAGGGGGGTACGCGGAGCGGAGCGGGAGGGGGGTACGCGAGCGGAGCAGAGCGCACCTGACCGCCGACGACGATGCGGAAGTCGTGCGGCGTGAATGGGATGTGCTTGGCAAGCGTCTTCAGGCGGTTCAGGGGTACGCTGTCAGCTGCAGGCGCCGGCGCGGTCCGGGTACGATGAAGGTTGTCGACCGTCGCCCACAGCTCCGGAGACGCGATGAGCGTGTCGAGCGTGAGATCAATTGTCTGCGGCTGCGTCCTGGTATCCAAAAAAATGAGCACGAGCGAGCTGTGCAAAGGCAGGGTGGCGCACGGTCGCGGCTTCGAAGGAACGGGCGGGGTCTTCAGGGACACGCGGATCGTCAGCGTGTCGTCCTCCAGGAAGCCTCCGCGTCTGCTCCTCAGTTCCTCCAGCGGCACGAGCTGCGCGGAGATGAGCGAGAGGTTGCTGGCGGGGGCAGGCACAGGTACGGGAGCGCACTTCGTTGAAAAGCAGCTCGTTGGAGGCCTGACTATAGAAGGAGGCGCAGCGCCAGGAAGTACAAACATTTGATGTCGGATCGGTCGACAGAATGGCCAGGGAAACATCTGCTTTGCAAGCAGGCCAGGGGAATTTGACCGCGGCTGCAGCTGGAGCCGCTCCAAACGGCGTTGCTGGAGCAGCTCCGAATGCAAGCGCCGGGGCAGGGGGTGGCGCACGGTGTCTCCGTCTGAGGGCTGAAGGCAAAGTTGCGGCTGGAGGCCCGAGCACTCGCGGAAGCGGTCGTCGAGACGAGGGTCAGAGTGACGTCCGCTGTGCAGTGCTGCGGAGGCGGCGGCGTCGCCGCGAAGCTGAAGCTTCTACTCGCTTTAGCTGGCGGTGGCGGTGGTTCGTCAAAGATGAGATCGGCCGCGACGTACCAGCCGAGCCCCTCCCGCGCGCCGAGCGGGTGGACGCGTACGCGCCTGGCCGCCGAGCGCGTCGCGCATACGTTAGCTACGGCGAGCCGGCGCAGGCTCCCTATGGCGGCGTGCGAGCTTTGCGAACCAGTTGTGCCCAATGCACGCCTGACTGCGCGACTCGAACGGCGCGCTGAGCTTCGAGAAGCCTGGGACCCGCACTTCGAAATCCGCGGAGGCTGGCGCCGGCGCCGGCGCGGCGGGCTGCGCAGCTTGCACGGTCGCGGCACCAAACGAGAACCCTGTGGCAGCTGTACCTGCGCATATGCGTGAGTTCCTTCGCGTGTGCGAGGCGAAGCGAGCGGGCCGCGACACACCGCCGAAAGCGGGTGCTGCGGGTTGAAAAGCCATGTTCGAAGTTTTGCGGTGGCGAGTCGCTCCGCGTGCTGGATCGTGCGGATGCTGCCGGGCTGCAATCAGGAGTCCATCGCCGCGGGCCGACGAGCTCCGCCGGCTCCTGATCGACGGAGCAACTTGGAAGACCGCTTGCGGACTTCCTCAGTTGCAACTGCCGGCTGCAAAGCCGGTTTGGAAGTCCGGCTTGCCGGGGTACAGTCTGCTCGGAACGAAAGCGCGAAGCCTACGGTAGCTATAGCAGCGAATTTGAAGAGCGCGAGCCAAAGACCGAGCGTGCGGTCGCATGCACGCGCCGGCGCTGGGTAGCTTGAATTCGAATGGCCGGTGCGCGGTGCTCGCTTCACATGCACATCCGCCTCACTTGCCCCGCCGCCGCAGAGCCGGCGAGCGCCCCGACTCCAGGGCCGAGCGCGCCTGCAGTGCCGGCAAAAGGACTGTTTGATGTAGTGTTCCCAGACTTCTCGAAGAGCAGGGGCCCGGTTTTGTCGGACAGGGCGCGATGCCTCGACTTCAACTGGTCCGCATCCCGCGCGGGCGCCTCGCCTGCGCCTGCGTCGCTGGCGCACGCTCGTACAAGCGCTAACACATCGTTGTGCAGGCGCGTGCGCGTCCACCCGCTCGGCGCGCGGGAGGGGCTCGGGCGGTACCTCTCTGTTGATCTCATCTTTGACGAGCCGCCGCCGCCGCGAGTCAAGGCGTACGGATCCCAGCGGCTATCAGAACCGCCGCCGCCGCCGCCGCCGCAACCGGCGAAGTGCACTGCGGACATACGCCTGTCCCTTGTGTCTGCGGACGCGTCCGTAAAGGCCCGCCGGGTTTTCAATCGCGGATTCACGTTCAGCCCTCAGGCGGAGATGCGCTTCGATACGGTGCGCTCCCGCGCCTGCGTTTGCCAGCGACCAGTTGTACCAGAGCTAGCGCTCGCTGATCGATCTCCCCACGCAGTTCGTGTCCTTGGAAGAGCTGAGGGGCGGCAAGGGGGCGTTCTTGGAGGACGACAAGCTGACGATCCGCGTATCTATCAAGGCCGCTATCGCCGCGGATCCCTCCAAGCCGTGCGCCGCCTCTGGTTTTGCTGTTTGCGCGTGTTCGATCTCTTCGCGCTCACTCGTCCCTCAGAGCGAAGAAGCCACAGCCGCAGCAGACGGTACATCTTACGATCGACACGCTCGTCGCTTCGCCGGAGCTCTGGGCGACTGCCGACAACCTCCACCGGACCCGCGGCGCGCGCGCGACAGGAGCTGTACCCCTCTCCGGCAGCTCAGGCGTACCCCTCAACCGCCTCGCGGAGCTGGTGGGGAGCGTACCGTTCACGCCGCACGACTTCCGCATCGTCGTCGACGGTCAGGTGCGCTCCGCTCCGCTCGCGTACCCCCCGCCCGCTCCGCTTCGCGTACCCCCCTCCGCCTCGCCGCCGACGCCTCGGCGCAGAGCCTCGGGGCGCACCGGGAGGTGCTGGCGCGCGGCAGCGCCTACTTCCGGAGCGGCGCGCTGGAGCGCATGCGGGAAGGGCAGGAGGGCGTGCTGCGGCTCGACGACGAGGGGCCGCACGGGCAGCCGGCGACGTTCGCGGCGGCGGAGGCGGCGCTGCGGTACATGTACACGCACGTGAGCCCCGCGGTGCCGGCTGCGGAGCTGCGGCCGCTGCTCGCGCTGGCCTGCTACTGGTGCGGGGCCCCTGCGCCGCAGGGGGGGTGGCGGCGCTGGTGGAGGCTGACCCGGCGGCAGGGGCGTGCGGGGCCTGCCGTCGCTGTGCGTGGAGGCGATTCGGCAGACGCTGACGCCGGCGACTGTGGTCGAGACCTTCCTCTGGGCCCACTCCCAGGTGCTCTTGCTCGTTTTCTTCACTTCTTCACTGGGTCGCCGACGCTTGTTTCGTTCGCAGAGCGGGCTAGAGGGTCCGGAGGACGAGGAGGCGGTCTGGAGGACCCTCGTAAACCACTGCTGCGCCTTCGTGAAGGAGAACGCGGAGGAGGTGGCGGGCGAGACGGGCGCGGAAACCTGGGCGGAAATCGACGAGCAGCTCATGCCCGAGATGCTCGCAAAGACGATCACGTTCACAAGGCCGGACGCCCTAGCGTACTCCGGCGCGGCGCCCTCGCGGATTTACGCGATTCTGGGGCAGCTGACCGTGGCGCCCGGGTCGGAGACGCTGCTAAGGACGTGGGCGCTCGCGCGGCGGCGGATCGGAGCTGAGGTCCCCGTCGGATCGCTCCTGCCGTCCTTCGGACCGCTCCTCGACCTGCCCGCGGCGCCGGAGCAGCCTCAGCCGCAGCCGTCACCGCAGCGGTCGCCACAGCAGCAGCCCGGGGCGCCGGCGGCGGCAGCGCCGGCGGGCGAGCCTTTGCTGGAGATCCCGATCGGACTCCGGCTCCAGCTGGCCTGCCTCGCAGCCGTGCGGGACGAGCTGGGCGCTGTGGCGGCCGCGTCGGAGCGCGAGTTCGCGGCGCGGCCGCGCCCGCCGCGGCTTCCCAAGCCCGAGGACTCGCCCACCGTCCGGATGCTCCAGTTTCTGGAGCCCCACATCTTTGCAGGCGTCCTCCAGGCAGCCGCAGCGGCCAAGCGCCCCGCCGCCAGCTCGGCCGCCGCCGCCCGCGCCTGGATCCAGGCCCACCCCGGCTACGCCCCCGAAGCCGCCGAGCAAGTCCTCTCCTCCGTCCCGTGGGCGCAGATCAGCCTGGCCGAGTACCCGGTGCACCTGCAGGACCCCGTTCTGAAGGGGTACGCCTGCCTGGACCGGCTCCTAGCCGAGGCCCAGTACGAGCGGATGGTGCCGGGTACGGGGAAGCGCCCGCCCCCGCAGGGCCTCCTGGAGGAGTCGGCCCGCGTCTGGAAGCGATTCCGCACGGGCGAGTAGCCCTACAAATTTAGTCATATGCATAGCAGCAGTGCTAGTTTCTTTTTTTCAGCTTGCAATTGGGTCTTCTAGAGTCTAGGCCGGGTCCACTTCTTTCAATTTTCCCCTTGTCAGTTGCTCAGATGAAACAGTAGATCTAGATTATTATTAGTTAGAACAATTAGCAGCGCTATGCAGCTAGCCTGGCAGCTTAATATTCAAATAATTTAATATAATATAGAGGCACTGTGACATAAGCAGCAGACTAAGACTGGCGAAGTGTCGACGCGCTTCAAGACTACTGGCGAAGGTTTGACGCGCGTTTCAAAAAGTTAATTGATCACAGTTGAAAATAACCGTGCCGCCGTGTGCCAACTCAGCCGCTGAGCGAGAGTCCTGGCATTACAGAATGGGCGAGGCCTTTAACATGATCTGGCGAAACCAGCTACGGCGTATGAACTACTCTTGACGGCAGTCAAATAAGGGTACAAAAAAAATGCGCCGCTGCAATTCAAGACCGAGCTTCAAGAAGAAGAGGCAAATGAAAGATATGCAGTTACAATCTAAAGGCTCTATAAAGGCTGGAGGCCTAATCACTAAGAACGCCTCCGCGATCCTCGGGCGCCGAGCGGCGCGGGACGAGCGAGCCAAGAAGGAGCTCGCTCGTCCCGCGCCGCTCCGCGCCCGAGGATCGCGGAGGCGTCGAAGGACGAGAAGCGCGAGGGCGTCTGAGAACGCCCCCGCGCTTCTGGTCCGTCGCGTTCCGATCGGCGGGAAGCGCAGAGGCGCTTCCCGCCGCGTCGTATCGCGTCGCGTCGCGTGGAGTCGCGTCGCGTCGCTCCGTCTCGAGTCGGGACCGCGAGGAGCGCGAGGAGAACGAGCCCCTTCTTAGCTCGTTCTCCTCGCGCTCCTCGCGGTCCCGACTCGAGTCACGCGTCGGCGCTCCCCTCGAAGGTCGAGGAGGAGGCCGTCGGTTCGTATGCGCCGCTACCCCCGGTGTTGCAAAGGTGCATCACCCAGGGGCAACGGGCATCGGACGGGGCCCGCTACAGGGCCTGCGTCATAGTGTCGCCCGCCGTGTCTGCGAGGAGGGTCAGGAGCGCGTCGCGCTGGGGGCAGGCAGGGGCGGACTGACCGCCATCCCACTGCAAGTAGGAATCGAGATCTAGATCCAATCCAGTGGGCTCGGCGTCTGATCCTTAATTAGCTAAGAAAAACGATCGAGAGAGGGGGAGGGAGCCGCACCTTCGAGGTGCTGCGGCGTGAAATCCGAGAACGGGGCGAGGCCGCCCCCGTCCTCCTCCTCCAGGCGTTCTTCGGCCGCCGCCGAGTGGAAGGCGGCTGCCGGCGGGGCGGGCGGGCCGGCTCCCGCGGGCGGAGCGGGGAGGCCACCGCCGCTTTGCGCGGACGGCGGAAGGGCGGCCGCGGGCGGCGCGTCGCCAGCCGCGGGCGGGGCGGGGCCGAAGCCCGTCACGGGCGGGGCGGAGCCGTAACCCGCCGCGGGCGGCGGAGCGGAGAAGCCGCCTCCGTTCGGGGAGGGTGCCGGGCGGGCGGCCGCCAAGGCCTCGAGCTGCGGTGCTGTCAGGGCCCGGCGCAGTTGACGGTGAAGGAGAGCGCACCAGCGCGTGGGCCATTTCGGGAGTGAGGGGGCCCACTCCGCGGGAGCCCAGCTGCAGGTGCCGCAGGATGCAGATGCCCTGGGCGAGGGGCGAGGCGAACTGCCCGCAGGCGCAGGCCTGCGCGAGGGTCGGCGGGGCGAAGAGGCGGGCGGGCGGCGAGGGCGAGGCGCGCGGGACGCACGGGCGGCGCTGGGGCGGCCGCGGCCCCCAGAGCGGCAGCAGCGGACAACGGCAGCGGCAGCGGCCCAAGGTCCGGGGACGCCTGCTCTGATGAGAAGGCCGATCCTGCAGGAGAGGCGGGGGACGACGAGACGGAGCCCCGGCGCTGGCCGCGGGCTGCGCGCGGAACCGGTCAGCGGCGCGTGTGCGTGGAGGGCGGGGCGGGGCGCAGGAGGCCGCACCCTCGTCGTAGAATTCCGGCCCGCCGAGATCCAGGCACAGTGCATCGTTCCTGTGCTTCTTGGACACTGCGGCGATGGTCGGGCGCGAAACGCAAGCGGGCCGGGAGGGCTTGGAGAGCGCACGCGCGGAGTCCGTGCCGACGGCGAAGGCGTCGGAGATCAAGAGCTGAAGCCCGCCGTTCTTCTCGCGCGCAATGAGGACGAAGCGGAAGCGAGTCTTCTTCGGCTTCTCCTGCTTGAAGTGGAGGCGGAGCGAGAACGTAGCGACGCGGCCCGAGATGATCTCCGCCGCGGGCAGGGCCGTGCAGACGATGTCTCCGCTCTCCTCGCGACCAGGGTACGCGACGCGGCAGCCCCGGATGTTAGCAGGCTTGAGCCCGTCGTCGATGACGACGCACTGCCCCGAGACTGCGCGAGGCGCTCGCGTCAGCCGCGCAGCGCAAGGCCGCGCAGCGCAAAGCCGCGTCAAGACGAAAGAAGCGCACCATCCCAGGCGCAGCAAAGCCAAGCGCCGCTGCAAGCGAATGGGACGGGAGCCTCGACGATGTACTCGCGCGTGCCAGAGACAGCGCTCTCGAGAGTCGGCACGTCGTCCGGCGGGAAGCGAAGGCGGACGATCTGGTAGTCCCGTGTCTGCGCGCGGAAATGATTTAAGGAGTGGCTGGGAGCGCAACTTGAACGCTTCACGCTCGAAGGGCGCACCTTTCCGGGCTTCGAGGCGTCCTTCAAGTCGTAGCGGGAGAAGAGAGCAGGCTCGAACTTCGGGGCACCGCCAACGTCTCGCGTCGCTTTGAACGCCGCCTCCACGACTGGGCGCGGTCAGGCTTCGACGGATTTGAAGGCAGCGAATCGAGCGCACGCGACCGCGGGACTCGCTCGCCAGGCTGCTTGAAAACGTTGTCTGCGCGACAGGTCGCCATTGGAACAGGAGGGCGCGGGCCTGTACAGGGGCGCTTCGCTTGCGTGCGCACTGTACAGCACGATGTCGCGGGCTTCTGGGGACGAGCTCTCCTGCTTACGCGACCGCTTCTTGGCACGACATGCTTCTGCGAGGGCGCGCGAGCTTGGATGTTGGCAGAGAGCGATATGACAGGTCAAGCGTGCGGTCAAGGACGAACCACGGAGGCGTCCGCGCGCGCCATCAGCGCTTTCAACGCCTTCGTTTCCGGAGGAGACTGCGCCGCGCGGACGGATGAGCGGATCGCGGCAGGGGGAGAGGCGCAATCGAATACAGATGACCCGGGCGAACCGTCCGAGGCGGTGGGCGGGGACACGGACGCTGAACTCCGCTTTTTCAGAAGCTCGGGAGCTCGTGGCTTCGCGCTCGGCGCCGAGGAGGGCGCGGTCAAGCCAGGAGAGGTGGTCGAAGTTGCGGGCGAGAAAGTCGGGAGGGCTGTCGGACAGGGCAGAATCGATCAGAAAAGAAGCGATCATGCACAAGGGAACAAGACAAGCGCGCACCGCTGTCCAGGGCGCCGGAGGCAAACGATGGCGCGCGTTGGTGCGCTGGTGGGCAGGTCATGAGGAGGTCGTTCATGGCGCGATGGCTCAGAGCGTTGGTGGCGGGCTTGACTGCTGAGACGAGCGGATTCACTCGGCGCTGTCACAGGCGTTTGATTCGGGGGCTGAGTGCAGCTGGGGTACAGTGCTTGTCCCCGGGTACAGAGGCCCCTGGAAAAAAGGCAAAGGGCCAACAGCAACGATGGAGTTCTTCGCGGCACCGTTCGTCGTGTCCACACAGCCGGCGTCGGTGTCATTGGCGCCGCAGCGGTTCCTCGCGTCTCTCCGGCCGTCGGCTGCCCCGGCCCCTCGCATCCCTCAGGCGCGCCCGGCAGTCAGCGCACAGTATGGCTTCTCGGCCGGAGTTCCGACCTTCGTTCGGCCGGCCGCGCTGCCGGCGCCCCCCCGGTTCTCGGCCTTCGCTGGCCTCCGTCGCACGAACTGCGTTGACCGGCTCCGGGCCGGCCGTGACGCCAACCAGCAGCTCCGCGAGTCTCTCTCGCGGGCCGTGACGGCGGGCGCCGCGCACGGGTGAGCCCCCCCGCCTATCATGCTGCCTAACAACCGATCTCCCCTTTCTCGCCCATCCCGCCGCTCGGATCGTTATTTCGTCACAAATGAGCCACATTCGGCGTTTAGCGCTGCACGTATGTCCGTCCCGCCGGTCGCTGACCGCTTTCTCCGTCGCGGCAGTGATGCGCAAGTCTTCGTCGTCCGCGCGATGTTCGAGAAGTTCACGGAGAAGGCCATCAAGGTCGTCATGCTGTCTCAGGAGGAGGCGCGCCGCCTCGGCCACAACTTCGTCGGAACGGAGGGTCCGCTAGCCGTTCCGCGTGCCGGTCCCCGGCGTCCCTCCGCGGCTTTCTCACGTTTCGCCCGCCTCAGAGATCCTCCTCGGTCTCATTGGAGAGGGCACCGGCATCGCCGCGAAGGTTCTGAAGTCTTTCAACATCACGCTGAAGGACGCTCGTGCGGAGGTGGAGAAGATCATTGGCCGCGGCTCCGGCTTTGTCCAGGTCGAGATTCCGTTCACTCCGCGCGCGAAGCGCGTCCTTGAGCTGTCGCTCGACGAGGGTGCGCCCCGCTCCGCAAGGCGCGCGTGCCGCGTCCTTCGCAACCGTCTGACGCCGTCCGGCGCAGCCAAGCAGCTCGGCCAGAACTACATCGGCACGGAGCACCTGCTCCTGGGTCTCGTTCGCGAGGGCGAGGGCGTCGCCTGCCGTGTCCTGCAGAACCTCGGCGTCGACCTCGCCAAGGTCCGCCAGGCCGTCATTCGCATGCAGGGCGAGTCCGCCGAGGCCGGCGTGTGAGTCCGATTCGTTTCTTTCTCTTTTTGGTGCGCGGGCACCGATCCGTCGCGAGCAGCGGCGTTGGCGGCGACTCTAAGAAGGCGAACACTGCCACCCTCGAGGAGTTCTCCACCGACATGTCCAAGGCGGCTCAGGAGGACCGTCTCGACCCGGTGCGCATCCTCTTCTTCGCGCGGGCGAAGCGGCGGGCCTGACTGCGGTCGCGCAGGTCATTGGGCGCGACAAGGAGATCCAGCGTGTCATCCAGATCCTCGGCCGCCGCACGAAGAACAACCCCGTGCTCGTCGGCGAGCCCGGTGTCGGTGCGCGCCGGCTCCGCGCTCGCAGCGCCCGCGCCCGCCGAGCCGCCGCCGGCACGCAGGCAAGACCGCTATCGCGGAGGGCCTGGCCCAGCGCATCCTGAACAAGGACGTGCCGGACCTGCTCCAGGACAAGCGCGTCGTCTGCCTCGACATTGGTGCGCCGCGCCGCGCCGCGCAGCGCGGCGCGCATGCCGCTTGCCGCTTGCCACTTAGCGCCGCCGGCCCGTGTCAGGCCTGCTTATCGCCGGCACCAAGTACCGTGGTGAGTTCGAGGAGCGTCTGAAGAAGATTATGGACGAGGTCAAGTCCAACGGCAACATCGTCCTGGTCATCGACGAGATCCACACGGTCCGCCTCCCCCGCCCCGTCCCGCCCTCCGCCCGCCGCCCGCTGACGCGCGCGCAGCTCGTCGGCGCCGGCGCGGCTGAGGGCGCCATCGACGCCGCGAACATTCTCAAGCCCGCGCTTGCCCGCGGCGAGCTCCAGTGCATCGGTGCGCCGCCGCGCCCGAGACGGCCGACGCCCTACCCGGCCCCGCCCCGCCCCGCGCCCCACCGACCCGCCCTCTCGCGCGCAGGCGCCACGACGCTGGACGAGTACCGGAAGCACATCGAGAAGGACGCCGCCCTTGAGCGCCGCTTCCAGCCCGTCATCGGTACCCCCCCTGCCGCCTGCCCCCGCCCCGCCGCTCCGCCCGCTTAGCCCCGCGGCAGTTGGCGAGCCGACCGTGGACGAGTCGATCGAGATTCTGTACGGCCTGCGCAAGAAGTACGAGGACCACCACAAGCTGAAGATCTCGTGCGCCCTAGGCTCGCCGCCGCTTCGGCCCGCAGCTAGCTAACGCGCGCTTCGCCGCTGGTAGGGACGAGGCGCTCGAGGCGGCGTCGAAGCTTTCGTCGCAGTACATCGCTGACCGGTACCTCCCCGATAAGGCCATCGATCTGATCGACGAGGGTGCGCCGCCGCCGACTCCGACTCCGCCTGCTCCGTTGATGACTGACTGACGGCCGCGCAGCGTCGTCGCGCGTGCGGCTGCTGCGCTCGCAGCTCCCGCCGGAGGCGAAGGAGCTCGAGAAGCAGATGCTGGCGCTCCGCAAGGACAAGGACGCGGCCGTCCGCGCCTCGGACTTCGAGAAGGCGCGCGAGCTGCGCGACAAGGAGGCCGAGCTCAAGATGCGCATCGCCGAGATCGTGCGGACCAAGCGCGCGGCGGAGGCGGAGCAGGGCGAGGACGCGCTCGCGACCGCCGAGGACGACAAGACGCCGGTGGTGACCGAGGAGGACATCGCAGACGTCGTGTCGCAGTGGACGGGCATCCCGCTCTCCAAGATCTCGTCGACCGAGTCGGACAAGCTCATGCACCTCGAGGAGACGCTGCACGGGCGCGTCATCGGCCAGAACGAGGTACCTTATATATCTCAAGCTATACAAGCTATCTCAAGCTTATTTATGTCTCTCTTTAGGCTGTCACGGCCATCGCGCGCGCCATCCGGCGCTCGCGCACGGGCCTCAAGTCGGAGAACCGGCCCATCGCCTCGTTCATCTTCTCGGGCCCGACGGGCGTCGGCAAGACGGAGCTGACCAAGGCCCTCGCCTCGTACTACTTCGGCTCGGAGCAGAACATGATCCGTGCGCCCCATCTAATCGAAGCTTAAAAATCTCAAGCTTAAGCTAATCTCAATCTAATCTAAGCTAAAGCTTGTTTGAGCTTAAATCTTACTATTATTCTAATCTAATCTTAATTGAGCTTTGAGCTTGATCCGTGCGCCCTATCTAATCTAAGCTTGCCCAAGCTCGAATCAAAGCTTGCCCAAGCTCGAATCAAATTTCTTAGCTTAATCTAGCTTCTTAGATTAATCTAAGCTTGTCCAAGCTCAAATCTTATTATTATTACAGGTCTGGACATGTCCGAGTACATGGAGCGCCACACCGTATCCAAGCTCATCGGCTCGCCCCCGGGGTACGTCGGCTACCAGGAGGGCGGCCAGCTCACCGAGGCCGTCCGCCGCCGGCCCTACACCGTCGTCCTCTTCGACGAAATCGAGAAGGCGCGCCGTACCCCCCCCCCTTCCCGTACCCCCTGACCCTTTTCGCCGCAGGCGCACCCCGACGTCTTCGACCTGCTGCTCCAGGTCCTCGAGGACGGCCGCCTCACCGACTCTAAGGTCCGCTAAGCTGTACCCCTGCTCCTCCCCCTCCCCCCCCCCCCCCCCCCCCCCCCGACGCTCGTCCGCCTCCGCAGGGCCGCACCGTCGACTTCAAGAACTCGATGATCATCATGACGTCCAACATCGGCTCGAAGGTGATCCAGGACGGCGGCCAGGGCATCGGCTTCTCGATCGAGGCGGAGAAGGACAAGGAGGAGTCGTCCTACCAGCGGATCAAGGGCCTCGTGACCGACGAGCTCAAGAACTACTTCCGCCCCGAGTTCCTCAACCGTGTCGACGAGATCATCGTCTTCCGCCAGGTAAAATATAATATAGCTACGCTCTTCCTGCATTTTCCTTCGTTGCCTGACGCGCTTTCGTGTACCCCCGCAGCTTAACAAGGACGAGGTCCGGCAGATCGCCGACCTGCTGCTGGCTCAGACCTTTGAGCGCATCAAGAACCAGCGCCAGATCAACGTGCGCACGCCTGCGCGCCTTTACTACTCTGCTCCGTGCATCTATCTATCTATCCGTCCCTCCATCTGATCCGGGCGTGCGCAGCTGTCGGTGACGGATGCCTTCAAGAACCGCATCGTCGAGGAGGGCTTCAACCCCTCCATGGGCGCCCGCCCGCTCCGCCGCGCGATCATGTCCCTCCTGGAGGACCAGCTCTCCGAGTGCATCCTCAACGGGCAGCTCAAGGACGGCGACGACGCGATCGTGGACGTCGACGGCGCGGGGCAGGTCAAGGTCCTCGTGGGCGCCTCCTCCTCCTCCAGCCAGTAGGGCGCCGTCCGTGTTCTTTCAGCTGCGCTGTGCTGTGCTTTGAGGCGAGGCGGCATACGGGCGTAGAGTCAGGCAGGCAGGCAGGCAGGCAGGCGGCCACGGGCGGCTGGCCGCGGGCGTGTGCCCCCTGCCTGCGTTTGCGCCGAGTCGCGCCAGACAGACAGATGTAGAGTCTGTACGTGTACACATCCTCGTTCGTTCGGTTTCGGTAGTGGTTAGCCGGTTTGCCTGCACAGCTGGGCCTGAGTAGTAGTGCAAAGCAGAGAGCAGTCGTGTCCTTGCAGAGCGTCCCGTCGGCAGACTTTGGTTTCGTGCTTGGCTTGGGCTTCGCCTCGTGTGAGCTAGCTGTACTTGTATCCCATTGTAAAAACGTTTTTTCCGGGCCAGCTGCAGCGGAAGGGGGGCGCGGGTGGGGGAGGGCAAGATGGCCATGGCCCAGGCCTGGACTCCCGGGACAGCCCGCGGCCGCCAGGGCAAGCGCTCATGATATCGATCGATATCATCGATTTCTCGGTGTGTAATATAATTTCGAATTCACGCTCGGAGCTCGAGGCTCCATGACGTCGACATCGACATGGAAACCTGCCCCCGGGCCCAGCCTTTCAAGAGTTCCCCGTCCCGCCCCGCGGCCGTCGGAATTTGGATTTTGGCTTAAGCTTCGCTTCTCATTATTTCATCGCTGCAGGCTTAGACGATCATGATGCGAGTGCCACGCTCGCGATCGCGGGTGCCACAATGTGCAATACAAAGAAGCAGCTGCGCATGCATATATATGCAGTGCCACAATGATCGAAAATGTGTAACTATAGCTGAAGAGAGCGACTCCGCGAGAAGAATTCGAAGAGAACATAATTTGAAAAATTGTAGGCTACTCGCCCGTTCGGACACGCTTCCAGGCGCGGGCGTTCTCTTCCATGGCCAGGACGGACGCGGGGGCCTGACGCTTGGGAGCTCGAGTCGAATTCGAATTCAGACCGCTGCGCCGCTGCGCCTCCGGCTCGCCTCGCTCAATCCCCCCCCTCTTCACCCCCCTACTCCCCCCCCCCCCCCCCCCCCCCCCCCCCCCCCCCCCCTCGCCCTTCCGCCCCGCCCCGCCCCGCCCCGCCTGCCCGCCTGACGCGAGCGTCCAGGAGGGCGCCTCGTCTGCCGAGAGAGGGAGAGGAGGCCGCGGGCGAGCAGTGGGCGAGCTCGAGCAAGACGAACCCAAGGGCAGAACTCCTTGGCATGGCAGCCAGCTCCCGGAGTCCGAGGCGGATCCTTAGATCTAGATCGGCCGGTCTCGCGGGCCGGGTGCGCCTCCCCCCACGGTCCCCCTCGGCCGCCGCGCTGGGGCGTGCTTGCTTGCTTGCTTGCTTGCTTGACGCTCGGCGCTCAGCGTCCGCGCGCCGAACATCCTCAGTGGCAAGGACGGCTAAGGCGGCAAGGACGGCCACTTGCAAGGCGGCATCGATATCTACGTGTCTACCAGGACGTGACCGTCGGACCAGATCAGACTCGTGCGCATTGTCTGCTTTGGCTCGCTCGCTCGCTCGCTCATACTCCCGGCCTAAGACGGCAGCGCGCGCCCTCGAGCCCTCTCCGGGCGCCTGCGGGCCCTCCGTCCACGCCGCTGGCGTCGGCGTCGGCGTCGGCGGATCGGAAGCGGAAGCGGACCCTTCGATCCTTCGTTGAGGGCCTTATGGGGGGTGGCGGTCACTGAGGAGGCGTAGCGCGAGGCGGGCTCCTGGGCGGAGCGGCGGCCTCCTATCTTTTGACCTCGAGGCGCGAAGCGCGAGCACCTCAGACGGCAGTGCGCGCTCGAGCCCTCGTTCTCTCGCGCCCTCGCGTCCGCGCTCCGGGCGCCTGCGGGCGCTCCGTCCACGCCGCTGGCGTCGGCATATATATGCATCGGCGTCGGCGGATCGCAAGCGGAAGTGGGCCCTTCGCGATCGATCCTTCAAGCTTGGCGCTGGCTAGCTGGAAGTGAGTCTCGCCAGTGCGCGGGCCGACGTCAACGCGCGGCAGCGAGCGCTTCAGATCTAGAATGAGCATGCGCATGATCCCACTCGAGCTCAGGTTTCAGCTTGTCACAGTGTCGTCGAATCGAATGTACTTCTCTTTATATGTTAGCTACCTGTAGCTAGCTAGCGCTAGCTCATCTCCTTCAGAAAGTCGCCGGTCCGGTGGAGGACGTGGGCGATGAACGCCGCCAGGCCCACGCGCGGGGGCGCGGGGAAGCAGGGGTCCTCGGGGTACGCGAACGCGTCGTCCAGGAGCCACTCCTCGTCGAAGGCCTCCGCGCCCAGTACCCCCGCCCGCAGCATCCGGATCTAAAAATAGATAAGATGGGGGGTAGGGGGTCGAGGCGGGGTGGGGTGGAGGGGGTACGCGCACCTGGGTCGTGACGGACCGGTTCGAGCGGCAGGCGTTGATGCGCGTGCGGAGGGGGGAGTCCAGGGGCGGGGGGAAGGGCGCCGTGCACATCGGGGGGTAGTAGAGCGCCGCCCGGTCGTACGCGTCCAGGAAGAACAGCGTACCCGAGGAGGCGGCCATTGCCTCGCGTGTGAGTAGGAGCCCCGTCGTCCCGGGGGCCTCGGGGGATTCCCAGGCCTCTAGGTAGGGCCGGACCATCCGGACCACCGTCAGAGGCTCGCTCGAGGCCAGGGCGTGCCGCCGGGCCGCGAGCGAGTCGGGGGAGAAGCGGTCGGCCGCGCCCTGCGGGCGGGGAAGCGGCCCGTCCGGCACGGGGAGGAGTCCGCCGCGGGGCGCGGGCGGGGGCGGGAGCCGCGGGGGTAGTAGCAGCGGGTCGCAGAGGAGGAGGTACACGAGGCGGGGTATAGGCCCCAGCGCGGCCGCCCGCGACCCCGAGGAGACGCCCTTGTCGCACAGGATCGGGCCGTAGTGCGCGATCGACTCCGGGTGGTACGCGGCGCCCCCGGCGGCCGGGCCCAGCAGCGCCTGGTTCGGATCAAATTCAGCGCCTGGCGAGATCAAATCCGAGCTCAGGTGGGGTCTGAGCGGGCCGACCTTGACGCTCGCGTTGTAGCGGGCGGTGAGGTACACGAGCCAGTCCTCGACGAGGCGGCGGGCCTGCGAACGAAGCTCAGGTGAGCGAAGGCGAGCTCGGCCGAGCCAGCCGAGCCAGCCGAGCTAGCTTCGCTAAGCGTAGCTTTCTTAGGTTCAGAAAGTTTCGTGCTAGTTTCTAACCAAGCTAGAACTAAGGGGCTAGAACCAACCAGAGGGGAGCGGAGGAAGGGGCGAGTTCAGCTAGCCAAGAGAAAGTAAAGGGGAGCAGCCGAGCTAGCCAAGCTCGATCAAGAGAAAGGAAGAAGCGCTAGCCGAGCTAGGGGGAAAGGAAGAGCTCATATGAGCCCGCAGAACTCAGAAAGGCTCAAGGGAGAAACGAAGGGCGGGATGGCGGACCCTGTCGACGCCCGAGGAAGCTAAAGCTAGCCCCTCGAGCTAAGGAGGGCGGATGCTAGCTTCTTTCTTAGTTTTAGACAGCCACTTTCTTTCGTAGTTCAACAGGGCGGACCTCGTCGACGCCGGAGTCGGCGACGGCCTCGAGGGCCTTGTGCGCCAGCACCGCCACCGTCGCGTTCGGGTCCGTCGCCTGGGGGAGGGGGGGAGGAGGGCTCAGGGGGTACAGTAAAGCAAAGCAGAGGGTGGGGAGGGGCGCGGCCTCGCTTAGAGGCCGGGGCCGCGGCTAGGGAGGGGGCTCATGATCAGGGGGTGCGGTAAAGCAAGGCGAGGGATGGGGAAGGGGGCGGCGGGGGGGGGGGGGGGGGGCGGGGGGGGGGCGGGGGGTAGTCTCGCCTCGTAGAGCTCGAAGGCGTCTTGGGCGACGGGTATGGGGATTGTGGCGACGCGGAGGCGCCTGCGGAGTCGGGGGCGCGCCCGCGGCGCCGGCGAGGGCGGCGGGGCGTCCGAGGAGGGGCTCGCAGGGCTCGCCGGGGGGGTACGCGGTACCGCCGCGGCCCTGCCCTCCTCCCCGGGGGGTACCAGCTCCGTGAACGAGAAGGCGACCTGGACGCAGGGGTCCCGATCCAGGCTGCGGGGGGAGGGGGGTACGCGTCACGTTCCGATGGGGAGGAAGCGCGGGGGGGGGGTACGGGCGGACTTCTCGAAGCCGCGGGAGGTGGAGAACTGCAGATCGAATGCTACGGACGTGTGCGGGCGGCAGCACGCCAGCTTGTACACCTGGGGGGGGGGGGGTACGGGAATCAGCAAGAAAGGGGGAGGAGGCGGGCGGGCGGGGGGAGAATCGGAAGGGGGGTACCTGCTCGTACTTGGGGTGGGGGGCGAGAGGCCCGTAGACGCCGCGGGGCGGGCGGCGCGGCGTGGGGCGCTCAGTTGCCCCCGCGCGGAACTGCAGCGAAGGGCGGTACGCGCGTCAGAGAAGCCAGGGGTACGCCGTTGAGAGGCGGGGTACGGGGCGCGCGCCTCAGGGGAGCAGCGGACGCGGAGCTCGCCGTCCCACGCGCACGGGTCGTGCACGGCTCGGAACCTGCCGGGGTACCGCGATCCGCGTCGGGGGCGGCCGAGGGTACGGGTAGAGAAGGGGAGGGAGGGGGTACGGGCGGACAGGTCCTGGGGGAGGGTCGTGGTCTCGATGTCGTACAGCCGAAGGGCTCCGTCCGTTGCGGACGCGAGCGGCGCGATCGACGCCAAGTCCACGTAGTCGCGGGAGACCTGCCGGGATTCGAACCGGGGTTCCGGGGGGGGGGGCGGGCTCTCCGGGGGTACGCACGACGTAGACGTCGCACGCGGCTCCGAGAGCGGCCGCCCGCTCGCCCTGCTCCCTGTAAAAGGGGGTAGCCTCGCGGATCTGTGGCGGGGTACGCGATCAGCGATTCGCCAGGTTCGAAGAAAGAAGAGGGGGTACCGCGGCGTCCTCGCGGTGGTGAGAGGCGCGCTGCTCGGCGGCGCGGGCGGCGCGGAAAGGATCCAGGGCGCCGGGGCCGTAGTTAGGGATACCGGAAAGGAAGCACAGGATTCGAGCTGCGGGGTCGCGAGTCGTGAGCGCGCGGGGCGGAAACCGACGAAAGGGGCGCGGCGGGATTCGAACCGGGGGCGGCGAGGCGGGAATAGGAAAGGAAGTCGAGGGCCGCGAGGAGGGCCGAGCCGAAGGCGCGGCGGGCGGGACCGGCGGCGAAGGGCGCCGGCGGCGGGGCCGGGGCAAGCGTGTCGATCGCGAACGAAAGGGCGTCGCGGGCTGACGGAACGGACGCCAGCGCGCGCTCCGGGGGGAAGAGGTCGTGGAGGGGTACGTCGACTGGTCCGTCGGGCCGCGCGGAGACGTGGCGGACGTGCGGGGAGGGGGAGGAGAGGTCGTAGAGGCCGACGCGGTCGGAGAACGGGATGAGCGCCACGCGGGAAGAGGGCGGCATGCCTGCGGCGAGGCGCATCGGCAGGCGGGGTAAACGGAAGGGGTACAGCGCATTCGGTTTGGCGCCGCCGTACCCTCCAGCGCGGCCAGGAGGCCGCTCTTGACCATCTCGACGAACTCTTCGCTGGCTGCGGGGCCGGTGGGCGGGTGCGGCCGGCGCCGAGCGCGCGGACGCACATGCTAGGTCGATGAGGGCAAGGAAGACCGGCCCAGAGTCGCCGCGGGGCGCGGGACGGTCCCGCGGCCCGTCGCCTGCGCGGAGCCATCGGGCGGCGGTGAGCGTCGACGGCGAGGCGCGCGGCGCGCGGTCGGACCGGGAAAGCTTGCGAAGCATTCGTAGACGTAGCTCGAGAGCTCCGGCATGCGCGTCCGCATCGGCGGGGACGCGTAGCGCTCTGCGGACGAAGACTTCGTTTGGCGCCCTGAGCGGCGAGGCGGGCGGCCGCGCGCACCAGACAGTGTCGTCCACGCGCCGCACAGCGGGCAACGCCATCGCCGGCGCTCGAACGTGGCGAACTTGTTGATGTAGCCGTAGCACCGCTCGCACCGGGCGAGGTCCTCGGCGAACACGTCGAACTCGTCGTCCACGGAGCAGTCGGGAGCCTTGCCTCCGAACGGCTGCAGCACGATGCACCACGGCAGGCCGGACTCGTCCTGCTGGACAGCTGCAAGCGCGGTCACGGCGGGCTCGGCGCGCGTGGTCGGCGCCGCTGCGCACCATTCAACGGCGCGCGGGCCGTCGTCAGCTGGACCGCCACCATTCCTCGAGCTCGTCGACGTCGGCTTGGCTCGTGCTTGCGGACGCGTACCCCCCGGCCGCCGCCGCTGCGGCGCCGCATGCGCATGCAGCACCGCCTTGTGCTCGCCGCGGTGCGCGCCGGCGCCCGGAGCGCTTGTGCTCGCCGCGGCGCCGTCGCTGGAATTCGAATTGCCGTAGGCCTAGGACGCTGTCCATCGCTAGCGCTCTCGTGCACGCCGTGACGCTGGCTCGCTGATTCGGTGATATCGATCAATGTCATGAGCCTTGCCAGCGAGTTGCCGCAGCCTGAGCACATACGTGTTGTTGCTGGATCCGGAGGTCTAGATCGACCGCGCCGGTACGTATACCGCGCGCACATAGCTCGAGCCTCGGAGCTCTGCGCTGGCTAGAGCCTGCTGGAAAGAGAGTATCCTGTTCTTCAAGTCTTCCAACACACTCGGTAACACAGGAAAGATTATGCGGGTTCCGACAAACGCTACAAGCTAGTGGTAAAAGCTAGAGGGACTCGGGGACGTAGCTAGTGTGTAAAAGTACAGATGCGCGGTCGGGCTTACAGAACTATACAACAGAGCTAACGGCGAGCGCCGGCATGAACGGCAAGTCAGTGTTTTAAAAAACGAAAGCGGTCCTGTCTACGCCTGACCCTAGGAAACGAAGCGGGGAAGCCGGCGCCGGGCGCTCAGGGGTGGATGATGCTGATTGCCTGCTGGATCTGCTGGCGGCAGACAGGGCACTGTTTCAGGTCGAGCCCCTCGTTGCAGCTCTCGCACACGGCGGCTGGCGGGGCGCCCGTTTCAGGGCGCGCGTCGCGCGGAATGCGAGCGAGCGCCCGCGCGCGCACCGTGGCGGCACGGAATGTACAGCACTGACTGCGGCTGCTCCATGCAGACAACGCACTCTGCGCGGGAGCCGAGTGAACGACAGCACGGGAGGCCTTGGCGCGTCTACAGAGGCGCACCGTGCGCAATGGTCCGTTCATTGCCGGCGGGGCCTTCCTCGTCCTCGTACATTTCCCTCCGAGAGGTTATGGGCGGGCTGCAGGCCAGTCAGAGGGGCGCCTCAGATCCAGGACGCGCAGCCCGCAAGGTGGCGCCGCACCCGAACAGGAAGCTCGCAAGCTTGCGGGCCGCGCCGTAGGCGACCAGAGTGACGATTATGTTGATTCCCGTTGACGCTACTTGTCCCTTGATGCCGGGGCCGACGTTGAAGCTGCGGATCGAGATGCGATCAGCAGCGCCCTGAGGAGCGGCGGCGCACTGCGCGGGCGCGGCGCGCGGCGCACCTGAGCTTATCCGCCCACCTCGAGGCGATCGAAGAAGCCCTCGAGCTGGCCAGAATAGCGGAGCCTACGGCGACGCCGGCCCCAAGTTAAAGGCCCCGCGGAAAGACGACGGTGTCCTGGCCGCTCCGGTGAGGCGCACCTGCGGAGACCACCCCAACGGCATTGCAGAGAAGACCATCTGGATTGTTCATGCGGGCCTCCCGGACAGCGGGAAGGGTGCTTTCAAGGATTTGCGTGGTGACGCCGGCGGCCACGCAGCCGATGATGCTGCTGACTGCCTGACTGCCAGGGTTGATGATGTGGCCCTCTGGGGGATCGGCGCGGCGTGAGGCGGGGAGCGCAGCGTCGAGGGGCGTCTTCGGACCAGGCGGGCAGGAAGAGTCCGTCGAAGATTCATCTCTAGCAGGCGCGGAGGTCGTTCTCGACGACGCAGCGCGCTTCCCGCTTTTGGTGGAGGTCGTTCCGGCCGCTGGCCCCGCGCCCTGAGCGATGTTCCGGGACACGCTCCCCGCCCCCATCAGGGGCGGAACGAACGCCCGCTGCATCCTGGCGGACGCGCCGGGCCAACTGCGAGGGTTGCGTACCCCTGGCGATAAGTTCCCCCCCTTCCGCTCCCCCCGGGTTGCCTTTGGTGGAAGCTAGCGCTTTTGGACCTTCGGCTTACCTAGCCGTCGGCGCATACAGGGGCATCCTCCCGCATCGCCCCGCATCTTCCGGTGCGCGTTCCGTGGTCAAGAATGGGTCGACTGCGGTCGAAGTAGTTTGGTAGAAAAAGTGTGAACGGCGCCTAGGCGGCGACTAGGCGCTGCGCCGGGATCGCCGCGCTCTCTCGCTGCGACTTACACGTTCTTCAGCACGTGTGGAAGGCCAGCCAGGGGAATTCGTTTCGAAGTTCATCGAAAACCTCCAACGCCTGCAGCCTGACACTCGGCCGCGACGGAAGCGCGTCGAGCACCCTACAAGACTCTCATTTCTGTCCAGTCTACAGGTGCGCGTGCGCTAGCATCGCCACGATGCGCGCGGCGAGGTTGCAGACAAACGAAGCGCCGTTCCGCCGCAGCCAGTTGCGCGAGCGTGCTCTGATTGGAGCCGCGGAAGACAATGGTGTCTCAGTATGAAAGAGAGCGGACGGTTTGGATCGGAGGTGGGATCCGGCCGCGCTCCCGCCGATGCCTCCGTTAGGCGTGCCGCGTGGCTGCCCTAACCGATCGCGACTACGCAGGGTGGAGGGTGGCGCCGCCTCCCGAGGAAGCGATTCGAACCGCATGCGAAAAGTGCGCATCGCGAGTTTCCGCGAGCGTTCCGGCCCATCTGTCTCTAAGAGTGCCGGGCAGGCACGGCCGTCTGGAGCGCCTGAACTGGTCCAAGTCGCGCAACTGCGCGTTCGCGCTCTTCTCCGACCCTGGCACGGCCGAGCGGCTCGCCCGCGCCCACGAGATCGAGATCGTTATGGGCGAGGAGCGCCTCATCCTCAAGACGGATTTCTCTACCCCTCCCGTGCGCCGCGCCCGATTGTGCTGCGTACCCCCGCCGACGCCTTCCCGCCAGGGTACCGACCCGTTCGATGGCCGTGCGCTCTGGGTCGGCTCGTGGGATACCCCCTCCGGCCAGCCGCCGAGCCACGAGGAGCTCCGCGCCTCCTGCGAGCGGTGCGCGCGTACCCCTCCCACGCTCCAACCCCCGCGCGCCGTTTCGACGCGCCCACGTCCCCTTTTCAGGCGGGGCAAGCTCGAGAAGCTCGAGGTCGGGGCGGGGGATACGCACGCCTACGTTCTCTTCGAGAACCGCAGGGACGCCGACGCGCTCCTGCAAGAAAGGGTTCTGGCGCTCCACTTCGGGGGTACCGCCCGCGTCGAGGAGATCCGCAGCAACCCGCAGGCGAGCGAGCAAGCGCGAAGCGAACGAAGCCCCCCGTGCCCGAAAGCTGACGTACCCCGGGGGCGAACAGGCCGCCGTTCGTGCGCTCGGCCCGCCAAGGGCGCCTCAACCCGCTCCCGTCGTACCCCCGGGTATCGAGCATTCACAAATCGAGCGGCTCCAGGTCCGTCCCTGTACCCCCCCCCCCACCCACACCCACACCCTGCGCTTCCCTTCTCAAGCTTCCCTCCCTCCCTTGCCGCCCCTAACCTTTCGATCTGCAGGCGCGGATCGTGTGGGTCGGCTGGCCCATGAACGAGACGGCTCCCCCGACGGAGCAAGAGCTCAGGGCCGCCGCGTCCCTGTGCGTCGTTCCTAGTAGAGCCCCTTAGAGCACTACTCGTCAGCAACATAGCGTGGCGCAAAGGACGATTCCGCGATTCGATCCGGCCCCCGCCAGGGCCCCGGCCCCGGCCCGTATGCGAGCGGGCGGGCGGGCGCTGACGGCCGCTGGGCGGACAGGTACGGCGCCGTGGAGCTGGTCGTGATAAACTTCCAGCGCACCTGCGCCTCGGTGAGCGATCCGATCGAAACATTTGATCGCACTCTCCAGATAGCTTCCTAGCGCGTTCCACGCCGCTAGAAGCTTCGGGGACGGCTCCAGAAAGCCGCTCCGAGCTTGCTCACGGGCTGCCGCTCTACCCTTTCGGCCGTTCCGCCCCCTGCCCTCCCTGCCCGCACCCCCCCCCCCCCCCCCCCCCCGCCCCCCCCCGTCCCCCTCGCCTTCGCCCCCGCTCACGGCCCCTCCTCCTCGGCAGATTCTCTTCTCGCAGCCGGGCGACGCCCAGCGCATGGTGCTCGCCGGCAAGCTCGAGACGGGCACCCGCCTCTGCCACGTCGACATGGACAACGGGGTGCGCGCGCGCGCCGTGGATACATTCTAGAAATAGTCGCAGTAGTAGTAGTATAAGGCGGTTCCATAGATATCATATTTAGAGCGGCGCGCACACGCCTGATTTAGACTCGACCGGTGGACAGAATACGATCTAGCGGCCGGCTTCTGAGCGGCGCAGTAGTGAAGAGCTCCCGCTAGGTCCCCCTTCACGGCCGCAGCTTCTGACCGGCGTCGCCGGCGCCGCGCAGAGGGGCGCCGAGGTTGTCCGCAAGGCCCTGCAGGAGGGCGGCAAGTCCCTCGAGGCAAGTCAAACAGAAGTCGTGTCGCTCTTCTTCTCGTGCTGACGGGGCCCGGCCCGCTTGATTTGCAGGGCCTGCTCGGCCCGTGCCCGCCGGGCCACCCGCCGGGCCACCCCCAGAGCCAGGCAGCGGCCCCGCAGGCCCTCCTTGCGCTCCCGGCGCGCCCCGTCAAGCGGCGCTCGGACTCGCCGCCCCTCTCCTCCCGCTCCCACTCGCCGTCCAAGGTGATCGATCCCGACTTTTGATCCCGTTTCTTTTCGCCGCAGCCGCCGCGTCCGGCCGGGTACCGAGTGACTGACTTCGTTCGCAGGGGAGGAGGCGCTCCCGCTCCCCCTCTCGCTCGCGTCGCTCCAGTGAGGTCAGTGGGCGCTCATGGGCCTCAAACCATAAGGGAGGAGCGTTCGCGGGGAGCGATCGCGCCGCAGCAAATTAGAGGCTGCGGCTCTCCAGCAGACGTAATCGCGCGAAATAAGAAACCCGCACGAGCCGGGGCTTCCTGATTTAAATCCCGCTCGAATTCGGGCTTAGGAAGCGAGGCTCGCGCCGCGGAAGAGGCAGCTGCTTCTTATAGCCGAGCTTTCGTTAAATTAGAGCTTCGAAAAGGTGGATAAGGAAGTGCATAGAAACTCGAAACATTCCTCAGCCGCCGGCCTCTTTGCGCCCCGGCCCGATCCAAGAAGTCTTACCAACGATATGAAGCCTCTTCAGAGGAATTCGACACATGCATAGATCGACGCCCGCCGCGCCCGCGGATGCGCCGCCGCCGCCGCCGCTAGAGATTAGATTGGAACGATTGCACCGCCTCTTAAGCGAGTTGAAAGGCTTCTAGAGCTTCGGTCCGCACGTAAACTGACGCCGGCTGCGCCGCTGTACGCGCGCAGGACTCGCCGGACCGCAAGCGCGCGCGCAGCCGGAGCCGCAGCCGGAGCCCCGCGTGGAAGAACTTCGAGCGGGACCCCCCCGAGGTGCCCGGTACCCCTCCCTCGCCCGCGATAGGAGGCGGATGCGCGCTGGCCCGCGCTGGGGCTGAATGGATCATCTGGACCCTTCGCCTCTCCGTCTCGGCCAACGCCTGCCCCGCCGCGCAGTTCGTGCTGGAGCTGCTGGGGGAGCCGGCGGGGGGGCTCGTCGTGCCGGACCCCGACCGCTGGATCCGCGACCTGCTCTGCCCGTGCGCCCCGCCCCGCACCGCACCGCACCGCCCCTCGAGCCTAGAACCAGGAGGAGGAGGACCTAGAACTAGAGTTAGGGCCTAGAACCAACCCACGAACTCGCGGCCTAGACATACACTCCGCCTTGCTGCCCCGCTGACGCGGCGTGGCGGGGCGCGGGGCGGCGCAGGTACGGCGCGCTTCGGTCGGTGACGGTCCACTCGATGCGGGCCGGCTCGGCGCGCTTCGAGCGCGCCTCGGACGCCCGCCGCCTCGCCGAGGGTACGTGATTAAACCCGCGAGATCAAATCTCATTCTTTCTCTCTTTCTCACTTGTCGGTCGTGCGGCAGGGCTGGTCCCGGGTGGCCCTGGGCGCGTCCTGAGCTTCTCGGGGGGGCTGCAGGTCTCCATTCGGCTCGCCCTGCCCGCCGCAGCGCGCTCAGACGGCTCAGCCTCCTCGCGGTCCCCGCCCGCGCGGACGCCGCTGCCGGGCGGCTCGATGCTGGCCGCCGCCGCCCGCGCCGACTCGCTCCTCGCGTCCATCGCCGGCGAGATCGACGGCTGCGGCGGCGCGCCCGGCCGCGCCTCCTCCTCCTCGGCCGTCCACGTGGCGACCGCCGCGATCGCACTCCCCCGGGCGGCGGGGCACGCCCGGCGCCGACCTGCGGTCCGACAGCCCCGCCAGCACAGCAGCGGCGGCGGCGGCCGCGGCGGCCGCGGCCGGGGGTATGCCTGTCGAGCCGGGCGCCATCATGCCCTACCGCGCCGAGGACGCCACCGTCCGCCGGTGCGCCCGCCCGCCCGCCCGACTGGCTTCCCGGCCCTCCGCCCGCCCGGCTTGCCGGCGGTTCCTTCCTCCCTCCCTTCCTTCCTTCCCGGGCCTGCCCTCCTCCACATTCCACCCATCCCCACACACACGCCCGCCTCCTCCTCCACCTCGCCTCGCCCCGCCCCGCCCCGCCCCGCCCGCCTCGCCCGCCCCGCCCCGCCCGCCCCGCCCCGCCCCGCCCGCCCGCCCCGCCCCGCCCGCCCCGCCCCCCCGCCCGCCCCGCCCCGCCCGCCCCGCCCCGCCCGCCCCGCCCCGCCCCGCCCCGGCCGCCCAGGCCTGACCTCCTCCCCCGCACAGGATGGCCGAGCTGCAGCTGGCGCTGGAGGCTGCGCAGCAGCGCACCGCCGCCGCCGAGGCGACCGTCGAGCGCCTCGCCAAGCAGGTGCCCCCGTCGTTGAAATCAGATCCCATCAGAACTAGATACTAGAATCCGATAGAACTAGAACTAGAAATATTAGCCGTTGGGATGTTGGGGATGTGCCGCCGCAGCCGCCGTCTAATGTATTAGAATCCATCAGAACTCCGCCGCCATCCAATCGATGGCCGTTGGGATGTTGGGATTCGAATCGCCCCTCTCTGCCTTCCCGCGCCCCTTAAGCCGCTCTGGGGCTCCGCCCCCGCCGTTCTTCCCCACCCCCCTCTCCCTCCCGCCTCTTAGCTCCGCCCCCCCCCTTCCCCCCCCCCCCCCTCCCCCTGGGCCCGGCCCTCTCGCCCCCCTTCCGCCTCTGAGCCGCCCCGCTCCCGCCCCGCCGCAGCTCCAAGAGAAGGACGACGCGCTCGCTCGCCTCAAGAAGGAGTTCGTAAAGTGCGCGAGCCTAGTTTATTTGATTCGGAATTCGATAAGAGCTTGCATAAGATTCGATTCGATAGGATCGACATTGCTCTCTAAGCCGATTAGATTTGATTTGACGAAAAGGTCAAGTGTCTAAGCTAGATCTAGAACTGAAGCCTCGAGAACAGGGGGTTTGTGGGAGGACGTTCTCAAGAATGTTCAATCTAAGCTTATTTTGTAATGCGCGAGCTCATAATCGAGACTTGCAGGATCTCGGAGGAGAACATTCGTCTGAAAGTCGAGCGCGCGGTTGGGTCCTACTGAGGAAACCGCGGCGAGCGCGAGCGGGAGCGCGTGGGCGGGCGCGAGCGCGAGCACGGCCTGCGCCGTCGGCGTATATTGATCATGAGCTTCCGTGTGCCAGTTTTAGTCTTTTCAAGTTTTTCGCGCGCGCGTGCATCAAGTATGCACGCGCGTGCCGAATTCAATCCTTTTTCCCTGTTCCGTGGCGGTTAGTGTTACCGTGCGGCCTCTGCCGCTTGACCTTCTAGTGCCGTAGTATGCCATAGGGTCTGAAATTCTTACGCATGGACCATCATGATTCTCGCTAGCCTATATACACTCTATGTAGCTAGTAGTTTCATATTTTGGATCGGTATTGTGGACCTAGTGAACGGACGAAGGCACTCTATACATTCGTTTATATTTTCAACCACACGGCTTCAATCCTAAAAAGTTCATATGATCCATTTCCAAAGTTGGCTTGACGATTTCGAATAATCGCAGCCGATTTCAAGTTTCCCATAATAGAGGCTCGACGCGGAGAGCTAGTGGTAGACGCGTGCGGTCCCCTTAGCTGTAAACAGCCACGAAACCGAAGCCTTAGTCTATGAGTGTGTATTTACATCACTAGTTATATTGTGCCATCGCCCCGCGCGCGGCCCTGCAGGGAGGGGGCAAGCCGGCTGCTTGATCTCCTTCGACGTCCCCCTGCTGCCGGAATGGCGGGCCCCCTGCCCTCTACCCCCCGCCCCCCTACCGCACCCGCCCTTCCCTCACCTCTCTAGATCTCCGCCTTCACTGCACCCGCTGGTACCCCTAGCCGGTACCTGTACCCCAATTCGCCTCCTTCCTCCTTCCGCGTTCGCCGGGGGCCCCGGGGCCCCCCGCGGGCGCCAGGGGCGCCGGGGACCCCGCCTGCAGCTGGCGACTCGGCGCGGGGGCCCCGGCGCCCCGGGCCGCGACGGTGCGCGCCGCCGGCTTCCGCCCCACCCGCCGGATTGGAGTAGACGATCGCGAGCCCCTTCTTCCGGATCCGGGATCCTGCCCAGTGGCGAGGCGGGGCGGGCCCCGCCGCGGGGCGGGCCCTGGCTCCCCTGCAGCTGGCTGCTTGCGCTGGAGCCCGCTGGCTCGTTCTCTTCCGAGGAGTGCTTCTGGGCGTCCCTTGTAGGAGAGCACCCGGCGTGAGGCGCAGGCCCCGCCCCCAGCCCTGCCAGGCCGCCGCAGCCGAACACCGGTACCGCCGCGCCCTGCCCGCCCCCTCGCCGGCCCTGGCCGGTCCACGGGCCGCGCGGCCGGTCCCGGAGCCGGCGCTGCATCCCCCCCCCCCTCCGCCCCCCCCCCCCCCCTCGGGCCTCCCTCCTCCCTCCCCCCCCCCCCCCCCCCCTCCCCGGTACGGGCCCGCGCGGTCCCCCTCTAGATCTGCGGGCCGGTGCTGCTTCCCCTCCCCCCCCCCCCCCCCCTCCCCCGCTCCCCGCCCCGGCCCCTCGCCACTCCCCCGCCCCGGCCCCTCCCCGCCTCCGATCCACCCCCTTCCTCCCCGTCCGGGCCCGGGCCGGACCCGGGCTTCAAATTCCCCATGGCCATAGCCAGCCCCCCGGCCCCCTGCGTGGGCCCGCATGCGCATGGCCATGGTCCAGCCCGGACGGCCGCCTCCTGCCCGCCTCCTCTTTTGGCCCTTGACTTGAGCTTCGAATTCACTCGCCCACCCTCGTTTCACTCGCCCTTCATTTATACTACTCTGCTAATCGTTCAAGATTGAACATGCGCTCTACTCTGCTCGATCTATTTCTATTCCGAAAAAGTTCTACCTTCCTAGTCCGGCGGTCTACATCTGGCAGTTGACTGGTGCACTGCGAATTATGCGCTGCGACTAGCCTAGTGGCTCATGATCAGGCTATTTATGTACATGTACATTAACTGTAATGCGCGCTATGCAATACTGCGCGGAAATTATGCGTGGATCGACAAAACTGCGCTATGCAATCAAACGCAATTAATATTGCATCATCGACTTGCAGTGAAAAGTCTACTCATCGTGGTCATGACCACTGACTGTACTCTAAATTGTCCGCATTCTACGTTCGAAATCGCCTGATCATTCTCAGGAATATATAGCTGATCAGTACAATTCACTGTTTGCTGCGATGTAATCTGTAAATCTGCTGCGATGCGATGTTCAATAGCTATCAAAGTCCAGACTAACAATGAAATCCGACAGTCTGAATTCCTACTCGAAGTTTTCCTTGTCGAATCCGATACACTCGACAGCCTCCTGCAGTTTCGCGACGAGCCGCTCTTTACTAAATAACACTGCAACCGGGGCGGCCTCAGTTGAGATCGACAAGCCAAAAGAGAGCATCCGCGGGAGAGGGGAGGTCACCACATAAAAGCACGTCCTGGCGGTTGGGAAGCGGTTATCGCTTGCTCCCTCGAACCTCTTGAACTTGAACCGCTCTGCAGAACCTCAGGCACGAAACAAACGGACTGCACAAAGTCTTTTCGTTTTGGATGAAAAGCGCACTTGTCGATGAAGCGAAGCCTCCAGTGGGCGCGCGCGGGGTGCCAGTCGTGAACTGTAAGAATTTCGCGAGCTCGTCTTGGCTCGCGGTTTCGAGGTACTCAAAAAGCCAGCGCATCTGCATGAAATTTTAGACGCGAGACATGACTTGGCGGGCAAGATAGCCGGCGGTTGATAAAGTTGGTGATTCCACTGATATCGATCGCACCTGGTCTGAGGTTTTGGGGTAGCTTCCCTCTTCGTACGTCGTCGCATCACGAATGTCGTCGACGTCGATTCTCCTAGATTGCACGGCGTAAATTGACGTTTCTGTATGATACGGTTCAGAGCCGCGCTTACGTCTCGCCCTCGATCTTCCGCTTGAACTCGTCGGGAGTGACGTTTGCCCTGCTGCGTGCAAACGTGACGGCAGCAGCGTAGAACGCCTCACGAATGTGCTTCATCTGGCAAGGAATTAGAGCGCGCACCAGGGAAATGCTGTAGCTGATCAAACGTTTTGAGCGCACCTTCTCGAGCAGCTTCGACGTCTCGAAGTGTGCTTTAGCGTAAAGCTTCATGAACTGGTCCTTGTTTTCAGCCGTGACGGGAATCTGGGATCCTCCAGGCACTAGCTCGAGCTCGGTTCCGTCGACGCCCGTGTACTCGAAGACGACGCCACTGCCCTCTTCGTCTGCTTTCTGCGTGCACGTGTGGCCAGCTTCGCGTCAGCAAGTCAATATAATCAATATAATCAAAGTGCGCGCGGACCTCGAGGTTTTTCGCCAAGACAGGGTCGGCCTCTTTCAGGAGCGCCAGCGCGAAGTCAGGATCGATTTGGTCGATGTTCTTGAGTAGAAGCGAGTAAAAAGCAACAGGCAACGACAAAGGAAAGTTGCATGGATGATTCGTCGATATCGATATCGATAGAGCGATGCCCATGGCCCAGCCGCAGAGCCCAAGAATCCTGCAGCACAGCGAGCGATTACAATCGGCAGAGAATTCACGATTGAGGGGCGCACTCGAGAGGGACGGGGCGATCTGTAAGCCAGTAGACCCGCCCTCCGTCCTCCAAGTAGTCCTTCTCTTTGAATAGCTTCTCCGGACGTTCAGGCCCGGCGGGAGTGCTGTCCTTATCAGCAACCAGTGCCGCTGCTAGCAAGGAGAAGTAGGCTCTCGTCAGGCCGATTCCGAAGCCCTCCTCGGCTCTCGGATCCCCACGAGCGTCCTCTGCTGCAGACTGGAATCTAACCTGCGTGCAGAGATCAAGATGCAGCAGATTCAGCTAGAGACCTAGATTGCTTCCAGAAGAACCTGGAAGCCTCCTTGATCAATGTGGTCGGGGTCGGTTCTCCACGGGAATTTCCCGTGATAGATAAGCTCCAGCTGATCGATTCTGCCAGAACGGACTCATAATAATAAGCTCTTAAGCAAACTTCGCAGATGGGCATGCATTTGCAGCCACGCACGAGCTCTTGACAATCAGGGACGTGTCGTGGGGAACGAATAGCTTTAGATTCGAATGATTGAAGCCGATTTCCGACAATCTGTCGAATTCATCTTCGACAATGGGTGCATCCACCAGACTCTTGACGTTCTGCGCAAGCAGCAATTATTTCGCTATCGCATTACGTTCTGCCCAAGCACAAGCGAAGGCACGCACCGGCCACGCGCTCTCAAAATTGCTCTGACTTGCAGCGAAAATATCATGGTCGCTTATCGAACTGATGGCACTTCCCAGCTCTGTGAGCGTCGATAGGGTCTGCAAAGAGTCCTTGTAAAATCGAACGAATGCCGGTGGCGACTGGAAAACGATCTGCAGCTGCCAGCGCGAGTTACACACATAATCATGCAATCATACTTCCAATGACTTTCCGCACCTGATGGATATTTGAAGCCAGAACGGTTTCGAGGTCGCCGATCAGGCCTCGCAAGCCATAACACACAGTTATGATAAAATTAGAATCTAGATGTGAACTTGTAACCAAAACAGGTACGAGTCGGCGAGCTGCTTTGAGGAAAATCTCGCTACTCGGAGGGGAAAAGATGTGCAGAATACGAGAGGCTGAATCGAAAGAAGTTGGAGAGGGCTCTAGCCAAAAAATACTCCTCGATTGACGTGGGTATCTGAATTCTGGCTGCCGGGAAGCATCGATATCATCACCAAGGATATTCTGCCGAGCCTTACAATCGTTGAGAAATCTCTTAAAAAAGGATTCGAGCGTGCGCTCAACAATTGACGCTGCAATGTTCAAGCTACTAGAAGAATCGGCTCTGATATAAGAGTCGATAAAGCACTTGATCACGGCGACGGCGTTGATCGCATGCGATTCGTCGCTGCTTCCGGCGGCTTTGCACAGCTCTTCAATGAGCTCCGAAAAGGCGGCTTTCAATCTCGATTGATGAGGTTGAACCCGTTGAATCCACGTTTGGGCGCTCGCCGCCACAGCAGCGTGACAGTTCACGATGGTTTCAGTCATCGCACGTTTCCAACGCATCATGAGGATGTCGCCTTCTGGGGCTCCACGTGCTGCGCGAAAGAAGTTCACGGCGGCTTGGAGAGAGGCCTCTCCCAACGCTGGATTGTCTGTGGGGATGGAGTGCAGAACTTCGTGTAGGAGCCCAAAATCCACATCATGGAGACCGCGCCCGTGCTCGCAACAGTACTATGAATGCAGTGAACGTTAGATAGCATCATCAGCAAGAGACTTATATTCAATGACGGACCTTAAGGGCCTCAATGACGGACAGGCTTGCTTGCTCCCCTAGCGCCGCAAGCTGAGGTAATACGCTTGCACGAGCCTGCAATCTGGATCGTAAGAGGAGCCAAATCCTGAATCGAAGTTTTAAGGCGCGCGGCTCGAACCTCTCTCGAAAACATTACACCGCGGCCCTGGGGAATGTCCGCTGTCCATGGGATTAATTTAATTGCCCGATTGGGCTGAGCTAAATTTACGCGCACCGTTATAGCCGGCGTAGGCGTCTGGGATCCTCGCGAAGCAAATGTAGGCCAGGACCTCCGGCGGGATCGGGATGCCTGCCGACACGGACTCATGCATGATGGCTCGTCCAACCGGGACCTCGCAAGCCGAGATGATGTTGCAGAACTCGATTTCGCTGGATTTCCACCCCTCGGCTGCATAAGCGGAATCAGACAAGAAGCAGCGCGTAGGCCCACGGCCGGCGGGATATAAATATTAATGGCGCACGGAGGCACTGAACGAAGTCGAGAATAAAGTCGACGACACGACGTTGGTTGTTGAAGGCAAGATCCTGCCGCACGCAATCATGTCATTGTCAGCTGCATGTTCGTGTGCATCGCCGCGATCGCAATCGACAAAGATTGAATGCGCATACATAAAGAGCGTGCACGTCCAGGCTCGGATCTTCGTCTGGCAACTCGCGTTCGAACGAAAACCGCCCCCTCAATCCCGAGAAAGAATTCGAGATACAGAAGAGAAAGCTGCGCAAGTTCTCTGTAAGAATGTGCAATCATATCGGCATGCTATAAGAATAGCAACGATTCACGTACTCGTTGAGGAACTCGACGGGCAAAAACATGCGGTCGTTCTTCATGTGATTCATGGCGCGTACGCACCCCAAGAGATAATCAAGGCTCAGCGGCCCGTTGTCAGCCTGCAAGAGCCAGAATAAATCCCAGAAACACAAGTTTGAGACACATCATAGATCCAGCACGTACTCCAAAAGAGTACTCGGCGCCAAAATGGAGAAAACAGAGAGAACTGAACGCGTCACCATTCCTGACCGCCAGTTTCAAGGCGATCTCAAGCTGCACGAATCTCGTCAGAGAGGAACGGTAGTCGATAATGAAGCTGAAGAAGAATAGGCGATAACAATAATATAAAGCTTAAGAAGAATAAGCGATAATAAAGCTAGAGAGGAATCGGCTTGACCTCGGCTGCTCGGGTTGCTTCAGACGAAGCTTGAACGGCGCGAGTGAGGTCGAGCAGGCGCTTCTGTCTGAAACTCGCAGCTTTTTTGTGGGTATGGTCACGGTACGACTGTATGCGATGGAAATCAGAAACAACGTCAACGGAATTAAAGCTGATTTGAAATTATGTACCATGCCGGCCAGTCCCAGAGGTGCCGGGTGATCATCAGAGCCTCCCGTATGGAATTGCATGGTGTAGTCCAGTGTCTCGACATCCAAACTGCGCGCGATGTTTTCAAAAAAAGACTTGACGAAATGACGAGGAGAGTGCCATGGGAACATTGGGAAGCGGAGAGAAGGAAAAGGCGAGCAACTGGCAGAGGAATGGCAGGACGGGCGGGTGGGATGGGCGTAAATGGCTGGGGGAGGCAGAGGGGGGGGAGGAGGGGGGGGGCAGGGAGCGGGAAGGGGGGGGGATGGGGGACTTAGTGCAGGGCAGGGGAGCAGGGCAGGGCAGAGCGGTGCGAGGATGGGTGCGGTGAGGGGATCGGGAAGGAGGGGAGGGGGAAGGAAGTGGGCAAACGGGATGACGAGCTCAGAACAGATTATCCGGCCCAGGCTGGGCCGGACCGGGTTTAGGGGAGGGGAAAAGGGGGGTGGGAGGGGAAGGGGGGGGGTGGGGGGGGGGCGAGCGGAGGGGAGGGGAAGGGAGCAGGGCGGGGGTGGGGGAGGGGCAGGGGGCAGGAGTAAGGGGAGAGGGGGGGAGGGGGGGCGGGGATGAGCAGGGCGGGGTCTGGTCTAAGTACGGTCTAAGTACAGATTATCCCAGCAGGGTTGGGCCAGGCTGGGTCGGACCGGGGTTGGGGGGGGGGGGGAGGGAGGGGGGACGGGGAGAGACGGGGGATGGAGGGGAGGGGGGGGGCAGGGTAGGGCAGGTGAAGGCACTGCAGGGCAGGGCAGAACGGCTTAGGGCAGCTGGAAGAGAGGGGCGGGGCAGGGCGGGGCGGGCCAAGGGCAGGATAAGGGCGGGGCGGTGCAGCGGGAGGGAGGGTGGGGGCGGGAGCGGGGAAGGGGGGGGGCGGGGGAGGGCAGGGGAGGGGCGGGGGAGGGGGAGAGGAGGCGAGGTGCAGGGGCCAGTGGCGGGAGCGGGGGCGGGAGCGGGGGCAGGGGAAAGGGGAGGAGAAGGGGATGAGCAGGCCGGGTTCTAGCGCAGGGCAGGATAGGGTGGGGCAAGGCACTGCAGGGCAGGTCGGAGCGGCGAAGGGCGCAGCTGGCCGAGAGGTGGGGGGGAGGGGAAGGGGGGGAGGGGGGGAGGGGGGGAGGGGAGGGGCGGGGCTGGGGGGTGGAAGGGGGGGGGGGAAGAGGTGGGGGGGAGACAGATGCACGAGCAAGAGAGCGTGTCGCCGGTGCGGATGCCCCTCTCCGCAAGGGTCGGGTTGTGGAAGCGGAGCACGTCATCGATGAGGAGGACTTCCGGACACGACCTCACACAGAAGTTGTAGTCGACCGAAACGGGCTCGCAATCGGGGTTGAACGTGTACCGCAACCCGGAGCTGTCTTGCACAGTGCGGACTCGGGACTCGGGAGCGGATATGATGCGACCCACGGACTCGTAGAGGCCCGCTCGGAGCGCCGCCAGCGTCGCGTTAGCGGGCAGCTCCAGCGGGAATTCGAAACTGCGCATGCGAGCGCGTCAGCCGTGAAGCAATCACAAGGAGCGAGCCGAGCGGCGGTGAGCGCTTCGATCGCGCTCACCAATAATACGTGAGCGAGCTCGGGGGAGAATCCACGCCCGCCTGGGAGTGCCAATGCGGGATCCACTGCCGCGGCAGCTGCCCGACTGCCTTAGCGTGCTCGATGTACGTGGCTGGCGCCATGAGCTTAATGCTCAAGCAGAGCGGCTGCTGCGCCGGCCGCGGCTGGTCGGAGTCGGAGCCCTGCCCGCGCAGCGCGGGTGCCAGGCGGCGCGGCGTATCATCGCCGCGGCCGGCAGCGCTGCCGACAGAGAGCTCGTCGAACGCCCGCCGCATCGGTACTCTTCTCGGCGCCGGCCGGCGGACCACACGTCGCAGTGTACGCGCGTGCGTGCGTCAAGGACGGTACAAATGCTGAGCGGCTAGCTGCCGCTAACTGCCGCTAACTGTCGTGCGGTCAAATTTCGCGGGAGCGACTTTGATCGTGTAGCCCGCCACGGAAACGCGTAGCCCCCGCGAAGCAGCTGCAGGCAGTGCGGCCAGTGCCTCCCACAATGCCCCACTACAGCTGACGTCATGCACTTTCCGACTGTTCATGGGATTTGGCCGCGGCTCCCGAGTTCCGAGTCACCGAGAGTTCCGAGTCCGACTCCCGGCTGCAGTCCCGACTCCCGAGTGACCGAGTCCCGACTCCCGAGTCTCGCCGAGTCGTCTGCGTCTCTCGTCCGGCAGCGGCGTGAGCCGCGGCAGCTTCTGCGAAGCAGCCGCGCCGCCTGCCATCTCGCCTCAATTGCAACTTGGCCATGGCGATGATGGTGAACTTATCGACGAGGCCTTCAAAGCAGGTCAGCAGACGTGAGCTCAAAGCGGCGGTCAGAAGCCCGCGGCGCGTCCGATGTGCCGCCTCGGCGCCTGGGCCGCGCGCCTCCGCCTCCCATGGGCGCCTGGGCCGCGCTAGCGCCGTCTGACTCCCCCCCGCGACCGCTGACGTCGAAGTCCCGCAGCGGCGGTGCCGGTGTGGAGGCGCGCTCGTTCCGACGCGGCGGATAAGACAGCGCCGCTACCCTTACGCGCCGCCGAGTCAAGTCGCGCGCCGATCCACGGCCGCACGCGCCGCCGCCAAATCTGCGCGGCGGCGCGGCGGAGCTTCCGATCCGACGTGGCGGGCGAACAGGTCTGCTGCCCCCCGGCCCCGCCCCGCACGCCCCCGCCCGCCCGCGCGACCGCTGACGTCAACGCCCCGCAGCGGAGGCGCCGGCGCGGCGGGGCTTGAGCTTCCGCTCAAACGCGGCGGATCAGACAGCGCCCCCGCACGCGCCGCCGAGGCGGGCGAGCAGGTGTGCCGGCCTCCGACCCCGCCTCTCACACCCCCGCCCGGCGCCCGCGCGATCTCTGACGAGCTGACCAGCCGGCGGCCACTTCCCGCCGCGGCGGCGCGGCGCCGGCGCCGCGGCGCGTTTGCTAGTAGGACGGGTCGCGTCTCTAAGCTCAACGCGGCGGCGTGGCCCGCAAGCTCGGCCAGGACTGCTCACATCTGCTCAGACGAGGCCGGCGGCCGCGCGGCCGGCCCGAGCCGCTCAGGTGAGTCGCCTGAGGCGAGGCGGCCCCCCCCCCCCCCCCCCCCTCTCTTCAGGCCCCGGATCCGCGCCTCACCGCCCCCCCAGGTCCATCGCGCTGGGAGGGGTACATGGCGCCTCTGCAGCTGCCGCCCCGCTCAGCGGCCGCGGCTGGGCGCCGCGCGGGTGCTTCCCGAGGTTCGACCACGCGCTCTATAGCTAGCCGAAGCGCACCGTACCCCCCTTCCCTGCCCTCCCCCCCGCGCATCCCCCCCCCTTCCCCTCCTTCGCGTCGACGCCCTCGAAATCTGATTTCTAGCTCAGGAGGGGCGGCGCCGGCAGCTTTCCCCGCTGCGGCGCGGCGGGAGGCGGAGGCGGGGACGGGTACGGCGTGGCGGCGGGCGGAGGGAGGCGAGGGGTACATCGACCACCGGCCCCGCTCGACCGGGGGTACAGGTACCCCCGGTCGACCGGAAGTGTGGCGGGTGCGCGCTTAGCCGAAGGTACCCCCTTTCGTTTCCTCCTTGCTTTTTCTCTGCCACTTCTCACTTCTCTCTGCCACTGAAGGGAGGGGCGTCGACTCACGTCGCGTGGGACGGGGCTGGCCGCACCGGCGAGCTCCCCGCCGGCCGGTACGTGTACCCCTGCTCGCCTCCTTGCTCACCTCACGGCCGACCCTCCGCAGGAGCCGGAGGCGCCGGGCCCGCCGCGGGGCCGCCCGCCGCCCTCGAGGCGGCGAGCGTCGCCGGCTTCCCCCCCCGCCCCCCTTCCCCCCCCCCCCCCCCCAACCCACCCCCACCCATCCCCGAGCGGCGGGGGTGAGCTGCTTCTTCCCGGGCCGGGGCGGGGCGGGCTGCCCTGGCTGCTTAGCGGCTGGATCCCGCCGGGTCGCCCGCCTCCCCTCCCCTCCCCCTCCCCCCCTTCCCTCCGGTCCGCCGCCGAGCGCCGCCGCTCTCTGCGGCCCTGACCGGCCCGCGGGCCGCGCCGTCGTTCCCGAAGCCGGCGCTGCATCCCCCCCTCTCTTACCCCTCCCTCCCCTCCCCCCCCCTCCCCCCCTCCCCCCCTCGGAGCCGGCGCTGTATGCGCGGGCGGCGCCGGAGGGGAGGCGACGCGGCTCGCGAACGGGGGCGGAGTGGTGGGGCGGGGCGGGACGGCTGCAGGGCGGCGGATGCAGGGCGGGGCGGGGGGCCGGCACCGGCGGCGGACCGGAGCCCTCACGCCCACCCGGCCCCTTGGCCCGCTCCGTTCTGCGTCCTGCCCCCCATGCCCCCCCCCCCCCCCCCCTCTCTCTCTCTCTCTCTCTCTCCCCCCCCCCCCCCACACCCCCCGGCCCCCCCGGGCCTCAGGCTCGGTGGCTCTCGGACGAGGCGCGTCGGCCTCCGTCGGATCGCCCGCGCTGGAGCCCGTCGGATCGCGTGAGGGGCTAGGAGCGAGCGGGGTTGGGGGAGGAGGACGGGCCCGTACGCGTCTGCCACGTACCCTTCCCCCCGCCACCGCACCGTCCAGGCGCGTACCCCCAGCCCCGCCCCGCCCCGAGGCCTCCGTTGAGGCCACGCCGCCGCCACCACCGCCCTTTCCCCTCTCCCGCCCGTCCCGCCCAGCCCGCCCCGCCCGCCCATCCCGCCATTCGGCCCCAGCAGGCGCGGGCTGAGGGGCCTCCTTCCTCCCCCCGTCCCGGCCCCTGCCCCCCGCCCCTCCCTCCCGGCCCCCTCTCGGGGATGCCTCCCGCCCCCTCCCCTCCCCCCCCCCCCTGCCCCCTGCCCCCCCCCCCCCCCCTGAGCTCGAGCCTAGGCCCCCGCGCCCTCGTTCGAGGGCCCTGGTCGCGTCTCCCCCTCAGCGGCGCCCCCCCCCCCCTCCCCCCCCCCCCTCCGCACCCCTCCCCCCCACACACCCCCCCCCACCCCACCCGGGCGGCCCAGCTTGTCTGGCCCTCCTGCGCCCGCTTACCCCACCCTCTCGCCGCACCCGCCCCCAGCCCTGCGGCATCCCTCGCCTTCTTTCGTTCTTTTATTCTTCGTTCTTTCGAATAATTTCATTCGTTCTTTCATTCTTCGTTCTTTCGAATAATTTTAATCTTCCCTTTCCCGTACCCCTTTTGTTTAATCTTCAGTCACTTCCCGCACCCCTAGGCCTCCCTCTCTCCCTTCCGAGGCTTCCCCTCCCCCTCCACGCTATTACCCTACTCCTATCTCTATCTTCGTGCCCGTACCCCTCCACTTCCCCCTCCTGCACCCTCCTTCGTCCCCGCCTCCTTCTCCGACCGCTCCCCTCTCGGGCGGAACGGGCCCCTACCCCCGCCCTCCTCCGATCACCCAAAGCCCGCCCCCCCCCCCCCCCTCCCACGCCCTCCTGACTCCACGTGACTCACGGATTCAGTGAGATTAAATAGATCTTCCCCCTTTTCTGTGCATGTACGAATTCATGATCAGGGGCCCGGGGACTTTGCCGCGACCGTGTGCCCGGGATAGTGAGTGCCGCAGCGCTGCAGCGGCTGCAGCTGGGCCCCAAATCGGCCCCCAATCGGTGGCCTCCGGCTTGTGGGGCGACCCGGCGGGGCGATCGAGCTCGAGCCGTTGGCCTCCGGCTCGCAGGGCGGGGCGGCCTAAGCCGGTGCCCGGCCCCGCGCAGCGGGGGCCCTGTCGCGGGCCCTCATCGGGACCACATTAAAGCCGAGGGAGGCCCCGGGGTGAGGGGCGCCGGGCCGAGATAAGGGTTTAAAGCTTAGTTTAAAGCGAGATAAGGGTTTAAAGGGTTTAAAGCTTTTTAAAATCTTAGGGTTCAAAGGTTCTAAAGCTCTAAAGCCGGGCCTATCCCTCATCGGGAGCAAAGCCTAGGGAGGCCCCGGGGTGAGGGGCGCCGGGCCGAGATAAGGGTTTAAAGCTTAGTTTAAAGCGAGATAAGGGTTTAAAGGGTTTAAAGCTTTTTAAAATCTTAGGGTTCAAAGGTTCTAAAGCTCTAGAGCCGGGCCTATATATCCCTCATCGGGAGCAAAGCCTAGGGAGGCCCCGGGGTGAGGGGGGCCGGGCCGAGATAAGGGTTAAAAGCTTTTAAAAGCTTAAGAGCTTTAACCCCCCGGGGGAGGGTGCGGCGCGGGTGAGGGTGGCCGGGCCACGATCCTTTCGCAGCCGCTCTACAAACCAGCTCGAGCAGCGCGGGCCGGGGGCTTTAGCGCTAGCTCGCCCTCTCTAGATCTTCCACCGCGGCGGACCCAGCCCATCCAGCTATATATAGATCCTGCGGCCAGAATTCGAAGCGCACGTGCACTGCATGATCTGCATCTAGCTATATAGCTACTAGTAGCTAGCTGGCGCCGGCGCCGGCTGCGCATGCTGGCATGGAGTGCCATGGAGTGGCATGGACAGCCTGGACTGCGAGTGTGGAACCCTGACTGGCTATCGAAGATTTTTGGATCGGCCGTTCCGTGATAGCAGAGTTTTTTTACGGGTCTCCGCATGCGTAATTATAATAAGTTATAACTTAGTATTGAGCCTTCGAATTCGCCGCGGCGCGATACCGCAGTACGGCGGCCCGGCGGCCCCTCGACTCTCTCAAGGGAGGACGTCGACACAGTATACGTAGGCGACCGAAGGGTACGACACCGTTGGGGAGCGGGGCCGGCGCCGGGCCGGAATTCGAAGCGTCGAGGAGGGGCGCCGGGGCGCGGCAGGCGCGGTTGTACCAGACGGCGGGGAAGGCCGAAGCAGCGTCGGGTCCGGCGGGGCGGCGCTCGGCCGAGAGGACGCGGGCCGTGACCAGCGCGTGGTCGCCTGATATCGATCACGAGAGAATCCATTAGAACAGCCGGAAAGAATCCATTAGAAGATCGATAGGCGGCGAAGGAAGTCGGGGTATTTAATGTTAAGAGAATCAAATAAAGTATTGTAAGAGCGAGGTCGCCTGGTCACGAGAGAATCCATTAGAGGAGTCGGAAGGCGCCAACAAGTCGTAACGCTAACAGTCTAACAGTCTAAATCCGAATCCATTAGAAGAATCGGAAGGCGCTAATTATAACGAAACTCAATATAAGAACGCTAACAGTCGAAGGGGGAAGCGGGCAGGGGCGGCAGGCGGCGGGCGGCGCACCGGAGGCGCCGCCATTAGAGTATAATAGTTCGAGTATTTGAGCAGAGTATTATAATAAGAGCGGTCGGAAGGAAGGCGGAGGGGGGCGGGGGGCTGGGGGCGGGGGGCGGCGCTCGGCAGAGAGGACTAAGGAAGGCGAAGCGGGGGGCGGGGGCGGGCGGAGCGGGCGGCTGTCTTCACTAACAGGCGGCGCACCGGAGGCGATGACCTGCTCGACGGCGCAGCGGAGGACGGCGAAGCAGCCCTGGATCGTCGGGATGCCTGCCGAGAAAGAGATTAGATTAGATGACCTCGGATAAGCGAAGATGAAGCGAGCTTAAGTCGAGCTTGGAGAATAAGGTAGATATGGGGTCGGGCGCTTGGCGGCGGAACGCGCTTAGGCGGGCTCAAGTCGGGCGGGCGGGTGGGCGGGCGGGCCGGGGCGAAAGAGAGAGCTAGGATAAGCGGAGAGAGATGATAAGCGGTCGGGTCGGTCGGGTCGGGTCGGGGCCGGGCTCGGGTTTGGCGGGCCAGGTCGGGCCGGGCGGGCCGGGCGGGGCGCACCGGTGGCGGGTCGGTCTGGCAGTCGAGGCCGTCGAACTGCGTGCGGAGGCCGGCCTGGTTGGGCCTGCCGCGCACAAAAGCAAGCGCCGGCGTCAGGCGCTTCTTCGTTCGTTTGTTTAAAGCTAAAGAAGCGGCGAGCGAGGAGGGGACGGGGGGGGCGGGGGGGGGGAGGGGGGGGTGGCGGCGATGGCCGCGGGCGGGGGGCGGGGGCGAAGCGGCCATTCCGGATTCCATATTAAATCGCCTAAGGAAGCAAAGAACGAGCGAACGGGCGGGCGGGCGACAGTTTCCGAAGTTCGGAGACGGGCGGGCGCACCGGTGAAGCGCGAGGCGATGTCCGCCTGCCCCGCGCCCAGGAGGTGCACCGCCAGCGGCAGCGGGGCGCCCCTCTGCCAGCGACAAGGGGCGGCCGATCAGAGACGGGAACTAATTCGTCTGCGAGCTCTCTCTTCTATTCTAGGAGTCTTGTAGATAGATGGCATTTCTTTGTGCGAACTTAGGCTTCTAGAATCCAGGCTTCTCTCCAGATCTTAAGAACTCGTGTACAGATTTCAGCGAATTTCCGATCCGGACCTGCTCCGTGAGGACGGCGTGCATGACGGAGCCGCGCATGACGTTGAACGAGACGAGGGGCGGGTCCGTCGAGGCCGCCGCCAGCGAGTTGGCCGTGATCCCGAAGGGATGCCCCGGCCGCCTGCGCGGTAGGGGAGTGAGCGGAGCTGATAGGTCAGGCTGGACTCTCAGTAAAACTATCAGCTCTTTTTCTTCTCTCTAGATCTTTAGATCTAGGACAAGGCGGGCGGACCTGGGAGGGCGGGGCGGCGACGACGGCGACGGGCAGCGGGATGCAGCGCATCAGGTCCCGCAGCTGGTCGCCCGAGACCGGGGCCGGGGCCGGGGCCGCGGGGCCGAGGCGAGGCGGCGAAGCCGGCGAGGCCGCGGACTGCGCGGGCGAAAGCAAGCGAGCGCGCCCGCGTTAGATAGATGCAAAGAGGTGGGCAGGTGTGGAGTTGGCTCGTTCGTTCGGCTGACCTGGGAGGGCGCAGGGGCCTCGAGGCTCTGCAGGACGGCGGTCGAGGAGCGCGAGTAGAGGACGTATCCGTGCACGCGGCCCGGCATCTGAGCCCGCACCTGCGCAGAGCGGGGGATACGGTTACGTCCGGAGGGCTGCAGTGCTCGATAGAAGCCTAGAAGCTCAGAAGCAAGGCGCGCGGCTCGGCCTTGCGAGAGAAGCTTAGGCAGAGAACAGGCGCGCGCACGCTGTTGAGGAGGGCCTAACAGAATGCTCCTAACAGCCAAACCTTTTCAAGCTTCTAAAGGGGCGCATAGCTACACCATAGCAATCTAGCTAGCCATCTAAAGCCATAGGCGCACAGAGTCGAGGAGGGCCCTGCAGCTGGCGGCGGCGTCGCTCTCTAAGCTTCTAAGCCATCTAGATCTAAGCCTTCTAAAGCGGCAGGGCGAGCTAGGCAATAGCTATATCCCTCTAAGCCTTTTTAAGTAAAGGAACAGGGCCCTGGCGGCGGCGTCGCTCTCGCAGGTCATGACGGCCGTCGCGAGGGCGTCCGCCAGCGCGCAGCTCCCCGCCACCACCTGCCCCGCGAGGAGGTCATGGTCAGCAAGGACGCTCGAGGTCAGCAGGATCGAAGAGCCGGGGAGGGGGGGTGTTACGTACGGAACTAGCTTGGGGGAGGGGGGGAGGGGAAGCAAATTAAAGAATCTAGAGCTTAGGAAGGCTTAAAGCAAGAAGCCTCGGGGCGGGGGCGGTCGCACGGTGGCGGAGGCGGAGGCTTTGTGGTGGCCTAGCTTTCTAGATCTAAAGCTCTCTATAGAGGAAAGCTTCAAATCTAATCTCGGGGCGCGCGGTGGCGGAGGCGAGGGACTTGGCGGTCGAGCCTAAGAAAGCTTAGAGCCTGATCTAAGTAAGAGCCTATAGCTTATTTTTTTCCCAGAAAGCCCCAGGGGGGCAGTTTTGTATTGGTTTAGAAGAGCCACATGATGAGACCGGAGCGCTGGCATCCCCCGCGCCCAGTCAATCGTAGCTAGTAGGGCTGGAACCTACCCTAAACTGCCTTCAGGCCGGCGCCTCCCGGGGGGGGGGGGGGGGGGCGCCAGTGACGGGGGGGGGGTGGGGCTTAGTGGGGGGGTCGCAGGTGGCGGAGGGCCGCGGGTCGGGCAGGGGCGTGGGGGGCTTGGGGGGGCCGGGGCGTGGGGAGGGTCGTGGCATGGCCGGGTGAGGGGTCGTAGGGGGGGGGGGGGAGTGGGCACGGCGCCGGGCGGGGGGGGCTTTGCGGGGGGGGGGGGGGGTCGTGGTAGGGGCGGGGGCCACGGGGGCCTAGACGTGGGGTACACGTGCGGGGGGCTTGGGGGGGGGTACGCGGTGCGCACAGGGCGGCCGGGGGGGTCTTGGGGCGGAGCCGACGGGGACCTTGGGCGGCGTGCCATTGTTGAGAGGGATCGGGCAGGCGACGGGGGTGGCCGGCGATTCGCTGGGGGGGCAGCGGTGGCAGGGGAGGCCGCTTCAGCTTCTTGGGGGGCGTTGGCGGGGGGGCGGGGGGGCCAGAGGCCTCGGGCGGGCGGAACCCCTCAGGCTCGGACCCCGCGGGGGAGGTCGCCATCAGCTCCTGCAGCCCTAGTGGCCCGGGCCGTGGGACGGGATGGCCATGGCGGGCTCTATCGGTCGCGGCGGAGGGCGGGGAGTCGGCGTCGAAGGCGGGCGGAAGCCAGTGTGTCGGAATGTCGATGGACAGGCGTGTACTGTGCCGAGGGCGCGCCGCTGCGCATGCGGAAACGGGTCAGGCCTGGCTTGCCTAGTGTGGGAGCAAGGGCGAGTGCGCGGCGGTGGCACGCTGTGTGCAGGGCACTTCCCTGCGGATTTGAGCGTTCGGAGTCGACTCGCAGCTTCGAGTGCCGGGCGTGAGCTCTGCGGCCAGCGGGATGAGTCGCGGTGGTACGTGTGGGCGAGGCGCGCGCGCGAGGGCTGCAGTCCGGGGATGTTGAGCAAGGTCGCTGTCGCTGTCCGGCTAGCTGGGCGGGGCGCAGGGCGCGGGCGAGTCCCGCCACATTCGAAGTGGCGGCGGGAGACCATCGGCCGGCAACGGCCGGTCTGGGAGCGCGAAGGAGGGCGCCAAAGGCGTGTCCGGAGAGCGAAAAGGACGTTGCGGCTGAACGCTGCGGTCGGGCTGGCCTACTGAGCTAGTTCGGTGGTTCGGGGTCGGAGGGCGACGCTGGCGCGAGTTTTGGGCACGGCTGTGTCCCTGCAGCGCTCGCAGGCACCGGATGTCCGGGAGCCCCGCTGCGCCGGCCTACTCGCTCGCGCGACGTGCTTTTTTCCGTACCCCCCTCGAACCGATCTCGCCTATAGCTTATATATATATATAGTAGCTTATAATATCTTGTAACAGCCTATAATAAGAGCCTCAAACGGGGGCGCCGCGCACGGTGGCGGAGGCGAGGGACTTGGCGGTGGCCTTCATCGCCGCCCCGCGCCGTGGGTCGAAGATGTGGAAGTACCCGAACTTGTAGATCTGAGTGGGGGGGCGTCAGAAGAGGCGGGGGGCGGAGCGCTCCGGCGATCTTAGAAGCGATCCTAGAGACGTCGACCCGCGCCAGTTATCGTAACAGCCTTAAGTCGCCAGTTATCGTCCGTCAGCTACAGCTTATACTTAATTAGGCTCAGCCTCTGCCCACCTGGAAGTAGTCGCCCGATGTGGCGGCGGCGACTTTTTATCTATCCATCTATCTATATATCCATCTGTCTATCGTCCATTCCAGCTTATGATTCGCCCAAGCCTCTGCCCCTAAGCCTCCGCCCACCTGGAAGTAGTCGCCCGAGGTGGCGGCGGCGCTCCCCTGCAGCGGCAGGTCCGCGAGCATGCGGCGGTCCGACCAGCCCCCCGGGCGGCCCTGCGCGAGCGAGGGGAGAAGAAGAGGGGCGGTGGGTTAGAACAGAACCCGGAGAAACGGAATAGAGCACAACAGAAAGCTTGGCAGAAGCTCAGAAGCTTATATTAGGACCTTAGAAGCTTAGAAGCTTGTACTAGGACCTTAGAAGCTTATATTAGGACCTTAGAAGCTTAGAAGCTTATATTAGGACCTTAGAAGCTTAGAAGCTTATATTAGGACCTATTATATTGAACGGGAAGCCGACCTTCCAGGACTCGAAGATGTTGGCGAGCTCGGGGGGGCACGCCACCGCCGTCCGCCAGTCCCGCCCTGCGCCCGCCCGCTCTCGTCAGTGAAATCGAGCGAAAGAATCCAAGCGGAGGAAACGTAAGGAGGAAACTGATAAGGAGGAAGCCAGCGAAGATTCGGAGCCGAACCGCGATTATTATTGAGCCGCTCTTCCATTTAGCGGGGGGCACGCCACCGCCGTCCGCCAGTCCCGCCCTGCGCCCGCCCGCTCTCGTCAGTGAAATCGAGCGAAAGAATCCAAGCGGAGGAAACGTAAGGAGGAAACTGATAAGGAGGAAGCCAGCGAAGATTCGGAGCCGAACCGCGATTATTATTGAGCCGCTCTTCCATTTAGCTCGGAAATAGGGGGCGGGGCAGGGCGAGGCGGGGCAGGGCGAGGCGGGGCAGGGCGGGGGCAGGAGGGAGGAATGCGCGGCGGACCGGCGGGGTGGCGCCCGGCAGCGCGGATGTCGCCGGCCCAGTCGACGTAGCAGTCGGCGAAGCCGGCGGCCGCGAGGCGCTCGACGAGCATGTCCACCGCCAGGCCCTAAAGCAGATAGACATATCTTCAGATAGACAGATAACATAGATAGATAGATTAGTCAAATCGGGGCGCGCCTTGGAGATGGCGCAGAGGTCGAAAGTGACTCCCTGGGCGGACTTGGTGACGACGCCTTCCGGCGAGATCGAGACCTGAGCAAACGACGACCCGGGTTCGGCTCGGATTGGCGCATTCTATTCTAGCTTTTTATGAGAGAATACGGACGGGCCTTGGACATGCCGACGAGGGCGGCTGCGGCGCGGGCCTCGTCGACCGTTGGCTTGGCCCCCTGGCGCAGCTTCTCGATCCACGTCTTGCGGAGCGGTCCGATCGTCGGGTCGAACCGGCCCTCCGTCATCTGGCGGGGGTGGGTGAGTGAGTGAGGGGTAGGTAAGTATGTAGCCGGGGGCGCCGGCGCCGACGCCGGCGGCTGGCGCGGGGGGGGCGGATACCCTGTTGAGATCTCGGCAGAGGAAGAGAAGCTGGGCCAGCGGCTGGGAGAGCTGGACCGGGGAGCCGGCCGGGGCGCCGTTGAGGCGGGAGATCTGAGGCGGGAGGTCAGACGAGGAGGAGGACGGGGCGGGAAGAGGATGACGACTATAATATCGCATCCAAGGGTTAAGATACGCCGATGTTGTTATCAAATAACAAGTAACAGAGTTCAAGTATCATATAACCCCTTTGGTTACTTATGGCATCGCTTTATCAGTATCAAAAGATGAAGGGCGGCGCGCGCGCCTCGGACGCGGGGTTCCAGTTGTTGAAGACGCGATCGATCTGCGAGACGGGACGGGACGGCCGCGGGCCGTGGAATGAGCGCCGGCGCCGGCGCGGTCCGGTCCGGTCCGGTGGGGGCCCCGCCCCGGCCGTACCTCCTCAAAGACGCCGTCCAGAATGCGCTGCAGCTCGCCGCGCGCGGTCTGCGGGGCGCTGACCATGACCTGCGCGAGCGAGCGAGCGAGGCCCTGCAATTAGCGAGCGGATGCGCCAGTGAGGGGTCGGGTGGATCGCGCCTTGTAGTCCAGCGTGAGCGCGTTCCCTTTGAGTACGACGAGCCGCGGATCGCCGCCGCCGTCCGTCGCGTCGATATCGTCGCCCGGAACGAGCGCCGGCAGCGTCGCCGCGAGGCCCGTCGCTGCCCCGCGCGCCGCGGCCACGTCAGTGGTCACGTGCACCGCAGCGGAATGCGTACGCGCCGATCGTGCGCACGCTTCGCCTTAAGCTTCGGCTTGAGAGCCCCAAAGAAGTCATCGACAGAGCCGCCGGCGACCCACGCGAGCATCCGAGGGAGCGGGGCGGACGGGCGCTGGCCGAGTCGCTCAGACGTTTCCGACGGGCTTGTCGACTCATGGCCACTCCCAGAGCCCGCTGCGGGCGGTAAGCGCGCGATTCGACGGCGAAACCGAGCGCCAGGCTGCCTGGGACGAGTTGGAAGGCGCTGCAGCTGGGGCCGCTCGGGGGACCGGTTTCGCGGGACGAGCAAAGCCACCGCATGCTTAGCGCTGGAGAAACGCCCGCCAACGCGCCGCAGAAGCGAGCTGACGTCGAACATCGAGGTTAGGTCCCCATCCGCAGCCTCCGCTTGAGGTCCTGCTTGAGGGCTGGCCGCACGGGCAGCGTGCACGCGCGCGATGATGCTGGACAGCAGGTCGACAGCGCGCTCGAAACGTGCAGCCAGCGAAGTCAGCGTACCCCGCAGGGACAACCGCGGTTGAACCGCCCTTGTCCGGCCTCCCTGCGCCTAGCTCCGTCTCCTCTTGAGCCTTTTGCATACAGCAGAAGCTTCCCGAGGCTTCCCCAGGCTTCCTCTCCCTCCCGCGGCTCTCTCCTCTCGCATCTTCGGTCGAAATAGGAAAAACCCGGCCCTATAAAAGCGGGCTCCTGCGCCAGTCGACCGGAGACTTCGCGCAACACTCTCGGGGCGCCCGCCGCTCCGACCGCCCGAGGCCCTTCCCAGGTGCGCGCGTGCTTCCTGCGGCCGCTCGCGCGGCATTCCGGGCCTCGGGAAGGGTATTCGCCATTGCCGGGTTAGGATCCCAACCTCAGCATCTGTGTTGATCCAAATGGCAGCGCCGACGATGTTGTTCTTCGGCGCTTTCTCCACCCGCACGCTTGCCCTGAGACCGGCGGCCGCTGCTGCTCGCCGCGGACCATTCTGCAAGCTCGTCAGCACGCGGGCTATCTTCACCAGCGCCCCACGCAACCATTCGCCCGACGAAGGTTCGGAGCGCATTCGCGCCGCATCCGGGGCCTCGTTTTTCCGCTGAGCGCTTGCGGTCGTGCAGCGATCGACCATATCCTCGACATTGAGAACGCGTTGGCGGCCGAGAATCCGCAGGAGCGCGCAAGGCGCTTGTCTAAGGTCGGCAGCCGGAAGCGCCCGATTCTCGCGCTCGTTAGTCTGATGCGCGCACGCAGAGCATATTCGCATCGGCGCAGCACACGACTCGCGAGCTCTTGGATGCGGTCCGTGGGCTGCAGACCAGCATGAACAACATGGCCAGCGAGGTTGGCAGCATCAAGACCGAGGTTGGCAGCGTCAAGACCGAGGTTGGCAGCATGAAGACCGAGATCGGGGGCCTGAACAACAAGATCGGCGCCGAGGTTGGCAGCATGAAGACCGAGATCGGGGGCCTGAACAACAAGATCGGCGCCGAGGTTGGCAGCATGAAGACCGAGATCGGGGGACTGGACAACAAGATTGGGGGACTGGACAACAAGATCGGCGCCATGAAGGTCGAGGTCGAGGCCGTGAAGTCCAAGATCGGGATGGCTGTCACGCTCTGGCAGGTTGGTCCTCTGCAGCTTGCGCGCGATCGGTCGCGGATGGCGCTCAAATCAACGCAGATTCTCGCTTTCGTCATCACGCTTCTCTCGGCTCTGTTCTCCGTGCAGTCGGGACTCGTCTCAATCTCAATCCCGTGTGTGCTGTTTGCTTGGTACCTGATCCCTGTTGACATATCCGCGTCCAGGCGGAAGGCTGGCGCAGGAGGGGAGGGGCCGCAGTAAGCTGGCCCTCCGGGACCGCCATGCTCGCGCAGCCCAGTCCCTCGCCACGCACGCCCCGCCTCGCCGTTCACTGCCCGACCTTCCTGCCCGGACCCCGCGGCCCCATTGCCGCCGGCTTCCCCGTACCTCCCCAGCACATAATTGCATTTTGTACATATCAGCTCAAGGCAGGATATGCAGTTCTAGCGAGCTAGCGCTTTCTCTTCTGCTCGATTCATCGGCTGCATCGCGCTTCTCTCCGTGCCTCTCTCGACCTTTCATCATTTTGGTGTCAAGGTCGAGCTTCCCGGCCTCGCCGCACCACCCGCCCCGTCCCCTGTTTCCGAACCCGCCCCCGCCCCTGTCTCTGCGAGTGAATAGCACGCGATTCGCATGTTTTTATTCGTGAGAACGGCGCGCTGGATGGCGGGAGGGGGTCGGGGCGGGGAGGGAAGGGTCTAGGGGCGGGGAAGGCCAATCCACGGCCCACCGCGCCGTAGGGGGTCGGCCTGGCATCATTCCGGTCAGCGAGGGGCGCCTCGGCGGGGGTACAGTGCGGAGCTTACCTCGGCCCCGTACCCCGCAGCGTATTCTTCTCTGCTCTGCTTCTCTGGTTTACTGCCCCCACGGTCGGTCGGTCGCCGGGGGCGATACGCGTACGTAGGCGCGGGCGTGGACACCCAAGGGGTACGGCGATCCTCTCTGCTCTGCTTCTCTGGCTTGCTGCCGCCACAGCTAGCTATAGTCGGTCAGTCGCCGGGGGCCAAATACGTATATATATATACGTAGGCGCGGGCGTGGACACCCAAGGGGTACGGCGATCCTCTCTGCTCTGCTTCGAAAAAATTCCCTGGCTTGCTGCCGCCACAGTCGGTCGGTCGCCGGGGGCAATACGTAGGCGCGGGCGTGGTCACCGAGGGGGGTACGGTGATCCTCTCTGCTCTGCTTCTCTGGCTTGCTGCCGCTGCCTATATCTGCACTTTTGGAGTGTTGCAAAACCTTCGATTCTGTTAGGGTTCGGTAGCAGCTGGTTGCTCCGCAGTCTAGAATTAGAGACTGTAAATTTAGGCTGCACATCAACACTGAATCAGGCAGCACAGATAGCCTCCAGCAAATCCGCGGGAGGCAGTGTGGGGCCTAGCAAGAGCAGGCTGAAGGGAGCGGTTCTAGGGATTCACATGTAGTACTAGTAATTCACTAGCATGTGCGAGTCAGAAGCTGGAGGATAACGGGTGAAGCGATGCGGCCCGCACCAGGTCGTTCTGCACCTCGCCGCGCTCGCTGTGCCATGCGCAACTTGGTTAGCGAGACCTCGAATCGCATGGAAAGAGGCAACGCCGGCACGCAGGCGGCTATGCACCTCGGCGAGGGGAGGAGGCAGAAGATCAGCTTGCGATCGCTCCGCGTCCGCTCATGGCGAGGGCGAAGCGCTCGCTGCTCTTGGAGAGTCAATCGAAAGAAAAGAAGCGTGCGCGCCGGCAAACGACCGCACCTACGCCCGAGCGGCCGAAAGCATGATCTCCGAGGCGCGCCGGCAGCTTGCGACCGCGACCGCGACGGTGAGGGCGAGGGCGAAGAGCTCGCTGCGCTCGGATCGAAAGAGAAGAAATATGCGCGACAGCAAACGACCGCGCCTACGCCCGAGCGGCCGCAAGCATGAACTCCGAGGCCGATCCCAGCAGCCGCTGGGCCACACGTCCGGAAAGTGGCACGCGCTGCGCTGCGCACGCCGCCGGCGTTACAACAAGATCAAAGGGCGAGCAGTGGAAACAAGAGCGAGCACCTGGCCTGCGGAAGAAGGCGCCGGGCGAACTGGGCGGTGGTGTTCTGCTCGCGGGGACCAATCACGCCCGCTCCCTGGCCCGCCAGCGGAGTGAGGGATTGAATCAAAGGAGAGGAAACGAAAAGCACCTTGCTTCGCCTCCGCTGCCGCCACCTTAGTGGAAACAAGAGCGAGCACCTGGCCTGCGGAAGAAGGCGCCGGGCGAACTGGGCGGTGGTGTTCTGCTCGCGGGGACCAATCACGCCCGCTCCCTGGCCCGCCAGCGGAGTGAGGGATTGAATCAAAGGAGAGGAAACGAAAAGCACCTTGCTTCGCCTCCGCTGCCGCCACCTACGTTCTGCGCGTGCCTGTCAGCGGCAGAACGCTCACCGGCGACAGCCGCGGGAGGAATGGACAACAAAGGCAACAAGGAGGTCGACAGCGATGCGATCGTGAGCGTTCACAGCCGCAACCGGGCGCCAGCCGCCCTGAAGCAACGCTGTGCGTTTGAAATTAGGCGGGCGACAGGCGGCGAGAGGCGCCAGAGGATGCAAGAAAGTACCTTCGAGCATCGTTTGCGCTAGAAGCCGACGAAGTTCGCTGCGGCGGCAGCAAGTCCGTTCGGCCTGGTTTGAAAAGCGGGGTCAGAGACGCGGGCAGCGATTCGAGACCCCGGAGGATTCGACGAACCGAGCCGCTTGATATTGGAGCGCGTCCGCTCGGCAGCCTTCCTTCGAGCCTGCAGCTTGCAGCAAGGCACCAAGGGGCCAAGGGGCCAGGGGCCAGGGCGAAGCTTGGGGTACACGACTGTTGGAAAGCTTTCCGAGGCTCACAGCGGCAGGGCCGCCACGGCGGCCGCGCCGTACACGTAGTTCAGCTTTTCGAGGCCGCAGAAGCGACTGCCAGCGGCTCTTGCGGCCCTCGCTTGCCCTAGGCGCAGACGGCGCTGCGCACCGCTACTCGCGCTGCGGCACCTTCGCGGGTGCTTGCGGCAGGCAGCGCGCGGCAGCTAATAGCACGCGGGCGTGTAACTGCGGGTCCAGCGACGCGCCGATCTACCGCAGATCGACCGGCGGCCGGTCCGCAACCCCGCGCCGGGCGACTTCGCCGTGCCGAGTTCTCTGCCTGCGTTTCAGCTCACTCACATCCGCTGTACCTCTACCAGACAGCCCCGCGGTCGATTTGGAGGGTTGAGGTGCACGCCGGCGCGGCCGGCCGCGGATGCGGCACTGGTCGCCGGCGGAGCTCTCTCGCATGTTTCGGTGCATAGCGCGTCCCTCTAAGATGCTCACGCAGTGCCTCTGACTCTGGACTGGCCGGGCGCTGCGTGAGCGCGCGGACCGACGCAACCTTCCGATCGGCGGTCGCCTCGGGTGCGCCTGCCAAGCACAGCATTTGGCCAGCGACGCGCGAGCGCGTGGCTGACGATGCCCAGATCGCCGGGATGGGTGAGCCGCCTCGGATCGTCGCAGTTTAAGAGACATTCTTCGGAGGCTCAGCTGACGGGGCGGAGGCGCGGCGGGCGGCCGCGCGGCTCGCCAGGCGGGACGGAGGCGCGGCAAGCGGCTGCGCGGCTCGCCGGGCGGGGCGGAGGCGTGGTGGACGGCGGCGCGGCTCGCCGAACGGGGCGGAGGCGCGGCGGACGGCGGCGCTGCTCGCCAGGCGGGGCGGAGGCGCGGCGGACGGCGGCGGAGGCTCGGCTGAAAGGGCGGAGGCGCGGCGGGTGGCCGCGCGGCTCGCGGGGCGCGGCGGAGGCGCGGCGCCGGCCGCGCGGCTCGCCAGGCGGGGCGGAGGCGCGGCGAGCGGCGGCGCGGCTCGCCAGGCGGAGCGGAGGCGCGGCGGGCGGCCGCGAGGCTCTTCGGGTGTGGCGGAGGCGCGGCGGGCGGCGGTGCGGCTCGCCGGGCGGGGCGGAGGCGCGGCGGGCGGCGGCGCGGCTCGCCGAGCGGGCCGGAGGCGCGGCGGACGGCGGCGGAGGCTCGGCTGACAGGGCGGAGGCGCGGCGGGTGGCCGCGCGGCTCGCGGGGCGCGGCGGAGGCGCGGCGCCGGCCGCGCGGCTCGCCAGGCGGGGCGGAGGCGCGGCGAGTGGCGGCGCGGCTCGCCAGGCGGAGCGGAGGCGCGGCGGGCGGTCGCGAGGCTCTTCGGGTGTGGCGGAGGCGCGGCGGGCGGCGGTGCGGCTCGCCGGGCGGGGCGGAGGCGCGGCGGGCGGCGGCGCGGCTCGCCGAGCGGGCCGGAGGCCCGGCGGGCGGCGGCGGGGCTCCGCCGGGCGGGCCGGAGGCGCGGCGCGCGGCCGCGCGGTTCGCTAGGCGGGGCGGAGGCGCGGCGGGCGGCGGCGGAGGCTCGGCTGACGGGGCGGAGGCGTGGCGAGCGGCGGCGGCTCGCCAGGCGGGGCAGAGGCGCGGCGGGCGGCGGTGGAGGCGGCGGACGGCCAGGCGCGGCTCATGAGTCTCTAGCGCCATCCTCAAAATCAAATCCAGCACTGTCAAGAACCCCCGAGAGCGTCTCATTTCCCGGATGTAACTTGTCAGATAAGATGCTTTCCTTGGTGATTTCTGTTGTCGAGGCATCTTGGGGCAAATTGACAGTCTCGAAGAGCCCCCTCGACCTGACGCGGCCCCGTCATCTGGCATCTGGGTCCGCGACTGACTCCACATTTGCACCCCGCCCATTTCGAGGGTGGGGAATCTGACTATGAAGTTCTCGTCAGCTCGTTTGTGCCCATATGCTCAGCGCGGCGACTTCGCACTTCTTTGCACATGATCATGATCATGAGTCTCTAGCTGCCATCAAAAGGAGACTGGGTTACTGGCACAAACGAGCTTCCGGAGATAATATCAGCGCCCGCCTGTGTATCTGTAGAGTATTTGACGAAAAGCTCAGGTCGCGCGGGCATTGCGGCGGGGGAGAACGACTCCCTAATAGGGTTTTTCCCGAGATCAATTTTGAGAGCCGATTCCCAGTCCGCCCGTGCCTTTCCAGCTCAGAAACCGACGGATACGAGTCATTCAATAGCGTGCTAGATAGGGCCACAACGTAATTACCGGCTTCCAGGCTTCTATTAGCACGCCCTGGCGCACGGGAAGGTCTCAAAATGCCCGCCAAAACTAATGGCGACTCGCCCGGCAAAATGATGCACGGCGCGCTACGAGCTAACTTTCGGCCTGCGCCGTCCTCAGAATCAAATCCAGCACTGTCAAGAACCCCCGAGAGCGTCTCATTGCCCGGATGTAACTTGTCAGATAAGATGAGTAATCCTGAGTACTACTTGACCTTATATTTTTCTTTGTCCCTGCGGGGCCTCCTGATACCCTCGGGCCGCCCGACAGGGACCGGGCCGTCACGGGGATTCAGGTCCTTCCTATGTGGCTATGTGGATTCAGGTCGTGGGGAGAGACGGACCCACCGCAATGCCGCCATCCTCGCCCCCTACGCCCGCCCGCCTCCAGAGCCGTACCCCGACTCCAACGGTCCGCGCGAGGGAGCGCACTTAGGCCTGGCCGCATTCCGGTCGGCGAGTACGGCGCGCGGCGGCGAGGCGCAGGGGGGGCACCCGCGACGAGCACGGCCCCGACCGCGATGAAGCCATCCCCGCCTCTGCTCCCTACGAGCCGCCGCCTCCCGAAGCCGTACCCCCCTCGCCTCGGCCTCTACCAGGGGGCGTGGATGGCTGCATCGCGGTCAGGTCGGGAGAGGGGTAGGGGACGAGGCGCCGAGGCTCGGACGCACCTGTTCGACGTGTCCGCGATGAGGCCAGCCCCGCCCCCTACACCGCCGCCGCCCGAGGCCATACCCCCCTCCAACGGTCCGCGCGAGGGAGCCGACGTCGACCTGGCCGCATCCCGGTCAGCCCGTCGCGCCCGCGGTCGAGGCGTAGGGCGCGCACCACGTCCCGATCTCGGCGCGCCGAGGGGCCCGAGGTCGACTGCGACAGAGCCGCTGCCGTGCACGCCGAGATAGGGGGCGGGGATGGCTGCATCTCGGTCAGCTCCAATGGGTAGGGATACAGCGGAGCACGTACGTACGCGTAGAATCCGGAGGAAGAGGTCATCCAAGCATGCGTGGATGAAAGTCGAGATGCCGTACCCCCCTCCAACGGTCCGCGCGAGGGAGCGGCCATACCTGCATCGCGGTTGGCGGCGGCGGCGAGGTGCGCGGCGTGTGGAGAGGCCTCCCACGCGCACCTGTTCGACGTGACCGCGATGCGGCCAGCTCCGCCCCCTACGGCGTCACCGCCCGAGGCCGTACCCCCCATCCAACGGTCCGCGCGAGGGAGCGGCCATACCTGCATCGCGGTCAGCGGCGGCGGCGAGGTGCGCGGCGCGCGGGGAGGCGTCCCACGCGCACCTGTTCGACGTGACCGCGATGCGGCCAGCTCCGCCCCCTACGGCTTCGCCGCCCGAGGCCGTACCCCCCTCCAACGGTCCGCGCGAGGGAGCCGACCTGGCCGCATCCCGGTCAGCCCGTCGCGTACGCCGCGCGAGGCGTAGGCGCGCACCAGGGCCCGACGTTCGGCGCATCGCGAGGCTCGCCGTGGCGCGCCGCGCGGAGGGGTACGAGTGCGAAAGTCGATCACCGTACTGTGAACGCGATAAAGCCATTCCCGCCCCCTCGCCCCACCCTCCGAGGCCAGCCGGCAGGGGCCGCCGATGGCTGCATCACGGTCAGCGCCGTGCGGAGGGGTACGAGGGCGAAAGTCGATCTCCGTACTGTGAACGCGATAAAGCCATTCCCGCCCCCTCGTCCCGCCCTCCGAGGCCGGCCGGCAGGGGCCGCCGATGGCTGCATCACGGTCAGCGCCGTGCGGAGGGGTACGAGGGCGAAAGTCGATCTCCGTACTGTGAACGCGATGAAGCCATTCCCGCCCCCTCGTCCTCGCCCTCCGAGGCCGGCCGGCAGGGGCCGCCGATGGCTGCATCACGGTCAGCGCCGCGCGGAGGGGTACGAAGGCAAAAGTCGATCTCCGTACTGTGAACGCGATAAAGCCATTCCTGCCCCCTCGTCCCGCCCTCCGAGGCCGGCCGGCAGGGGCCGCCGATGGCTGCATCACGGTCAGCGCCGTGCGGAGGGGTACGAGGGCAAAAGTCGATCTCCGTACTGTGAACGCGACAAAGCCATTCCCGCCACCTCGTCCCGCCCTCCGAGGCCGGCCGTTAGGGGCTGCCGATGGCTGCATCACGGTCAGCGCCGCGCGGGGGGTACGAGGACGATATCTCTTCGTACTGCCGGCGTTGGATGTGTCGCATTCGCCCGTATCCTCGTGCCTTCGCTCTGCGCCAGCGTCGCCGTCGCCGAGCGCAACCCGTAGGGGGTCCCGCTGGCCGCATCGCGGTCAGCGACGGAGGGGGTACGCGAACGGGGTACTGGGACAACGGACCTGACCGCGATGCGGCCATCCTCTCCCCCTACGCCCCCCGCACCCCTCGCCGCGAGGCCGACCTGTAGGGGGTCCTGCTGGCCGCATCTCGATCAGTGCCGCGACGCGGGCGGGCGGCGAGAAATGCACGCACACATTGCCCGGCTTGGCTCGAGCAGTTGGAAGAACCAGTTCCGATCGCTGCGGCTCCGCGAGCATCCGAGGGAGCGGGGCGGACGGGCGCTGGCCGAGTCGCCCAGACGTTTCCGACGGGCTTGTCGACTCATGGCCACTCCCAGAGCCCGCTGCGGGCGGTAAGCGCGCGATTCGACGGCGAAACCGAGCGCCAGGCTGCCTGGGACGAGTTGGAAGGCGCTGGGGCCGCTCGGGGGACCGGTTTCGCGGGACGAGCAAAGCCACCGCATGCTTAGCGCTGGAGAAACGCCCGCCAACGCGCCGCAGAAGCGAGCTGACGTCGAACATCGAGGTTAGGTCCCCATCCGCAGCCTCCGCTTGAGGTCCTGCTTGAGGGCTGGCCGCACGGGCAGCGTGCACGCGCGCGATGATGCTGGACAGCAGGTCGACAGCGCGCTCGAAACGTGCAGCCAGCGAAGTCAGCGTACCCCGCAGGGACAACCGCGGTTGAACCGCCCTTGTCCGGCCTCCCTGCGCCTAGCTCCGTCTCCTCTTGAGCCTTTTGCATACAGCAGAAGCTTCCGAGGCTTCCCAGGCTTCCTCTCCCTCCCGCGGCTCTCTCCTCTCGCATCTTCGGTCGAAATAGGAAAAACCCGGCCCTATAAAAGCGGGCTCCTGCGCCAGTCGACCGGAGACTTCGCGCAACACTCTCGGGGCGCCCGCCGCTCCGACCGCCCGAGGCCCTTCCCAGGTGCGCGCGTGCTTCCTGCGGCCGCTCGCGCGGCATTCCGGGCCTCGGGAAGGGTATTCGCCATTGCCGGGTTAGGATCCCAACCTCAGCATCTGTGTTGATCCAAATGGCAGCGCCGACGATGTTGTTCTTCGGCGCTTTCTCCACCCGCACGCTTGCCCTGAGACCGGCGGCCGCTGCTGCTCGCCGCGGACCATTCTGCAAGCTCGTCAGCACGCGGGCTATCTTCACCAGCGCCCCACGCAACCATTCGCCCGACGAAGGTTCGGAGCGCATTCGCGCCGCATCCGGGGCCTCGTTTTTCCGCTGAGCGCTTGCGGTCGTGCAGCGATCGACCATATCCTCGACATTGAGAACGCGTTGGCGGCCGAGAATCCGCAGGAGCGCGCAAGGCGCTTGTCTAAGGTCGGCAGCCGGAAGCGCCCGATTCTCGCGCTCGTTAGTCTGATGCGCGCACGCAGAGCATATTCGCATCGGCGCAGCACACGACTCGCGAGCTCTTGGATGCGGTCCGTGGGCTGCAGACCAGCATGAACAACATGGCCAGCGAGGTTGGCAGCATCAAGACCGAGGTTGGCAGCGTCAAGACCGAGGTTGGCAGCATGAAGACCGAGATCGGGGGCCTGAACAACAAGATCGGCGCCGAGGTTGGCAGCATGAAGACCGAGATCGGGGGCCTGAACAACAAGATCGGCGCCGAGGTTGGCAGCATGAAGACCGAGATCGGGGGACTGGACAACAAGATCGGCGCCATGAAGGTCGAGGTCGAGGCCGTGAAGTCCAAGATCGGGATGGCTGTCACGCTCTGGCAGGTTGGTCCTCTGCAGCTTGCGCGCGATCGGTCGCGGATGGCGCTCAAATCAACGCAGATTCTCGCTTTCGTCATCACGCTTATCTCGGCTATGTTCTCCGTGCAGTCGGGACTCGTCTCAATCTCAATCCCGTCTGTGCTGTTTGCTTGGTACCTGATCCCTGTTGACATATCCGCGTCCAGGCGGAAGGCTGGCGCAGGAGGGGAGGGGCCGCAGTAAGCTGGCCCTCCGGGACCGCCATGCTCGCGCAGCCCAGTCCCTCGCCACGCACGCCCCGCCTCGCCGTTCACTGCCCGAACTTCCTGCCCGGACCCCGCGCGCGGCCCCATTGCCGCCGGCTTCCCCGTACCTCCCCAGCACATAATTGCATTTTGTACATATCAGCTCAAGGCAGGATATGCAGTTCTAGCGAGCTAGCGCTTTCTCTTCTGCTCGATTCATCGGCTGCATCGCGCTTCTCTCCGTGCCCCTCTCGACCTTTCATCATTTTGGTGTCAAGGTCGAGCTTCCCGGCCTCGCCGCACCACCCGCCCCGTCCCCTGTTTCCGAACCCGCCCCCGCCCGTGTCTCTGCAAGTGAATAGCACGCGATTCGCATGTTTTTATTCGTGAGAACGGCGCGCTGGCCATGGATGGCGGGAGGGGGTCGGGGCGGGGAGGGAAGGGTCTAGGGGCGGGGAAGGCCAATCCATGGCCCACCGCGCCGTAGGGGGTCGGCCTGGCGTATCATTCCGATCCGGTCAGCGAGGGGCGCCTCGGCGGGGGTACAGTGCGGAGCTTACCTCGGCCCCGTACCCCGCAGCGTATTCTAGATCTTCTCTGCTCTGCTTCTCTGGTTTACTGCCCCCACGGTCGGTCGGTCGCCGGGGGCGATACGTAGGCGCGGGCGTGGACACCCAAGGGGTACGGCGATCCTCTCTGCTCTGCTTCTCTGGCTTGCTGCCGCCACGGTCGGTCGGTCGCCGGGGGCGATACGTAGCTAGCATATATTGCATCGGATCAGATTTAATCTATAGCTATATAATCTTCATCAGAGCGGTCTTCATCTATACATTGATCCCAGGCCTGGCGCCGGCCACGCATACGGCTACCCCATGGCCAGGCGACGGCGCGCCGCGCGAACGGCGCGTCGCGGCTGGCGAAGAAGCGCTCCACTTCCTCCGCCTGCGGACGCAGAGTGAAGTACCGTAAGGCGTCAGGCCGAAGGCGTCAGGGTACGCGCGTGGGAGGCCCCGCTGAGGTCGCCGCAGACGCCGGCGACAAGGGGGGTACGAGAGGCTCCGCGACCCTCGAGCTCCGTGCGACAGGGAAACTTCAGAGCCAGCCTCGAGTCCCCCACCACCCCCGGGCCCACGCCTTCAAATTAAAGCCCCCCGTTCCGCGGCGATGCACGCGATAACGGTGCTTCGTTATGCATTCACAGACGCTTGTAGAGTTTACACGTAGCCTAGCTGCTGGAACGCCAAGAGTGACCTGACTTGCCGTGTGCGAACACAATTCGCATACAGAGAGCCTTATAATTAATTACTGGTCATGAGCGCTAGCCTTCGCCGCGGCGCGATCCGACGGCCCCCGGGTCCTTCGACTCTCTCAAGGGAGGGCGCAGTAGGCCGGCGGGGCGTCCCGGCGGGCCCCCGAGTCGAAGAACAGGAGGGCGGGCGCCGCGGGCGGGAACGCGCCCGCACCCGCGCCCTCGGTCTTCATCGAGCGCGGCTCGGCGATGACGAGGCGGGAGTCGCCTGCCGGGTGCGCCGCGAGGGTCCGGACGAGCACGTCGGCGAGGGGCCCGGTTTGGGTGGAAAGGCGGAGCCAGTGCTCGGCGCCCGGCTCGGAGCAGGCGGCGGCGGCGGGGCGCGCCGCGCGCAGCGAGAACGAGAAGAGGGGCGGATCGACGGAGAGCAGCGTGAACCCATCCACAAACTCCTTGCCGGAGGGTACGTGGATCTCCGCCGCGGGGCGGGGCAGGCGCGCCGCCACTTCGGCGAAGGGTACGACGCCGTTGGGGAGCGGGGCAATGGCCGGAGCCGGGGCGGAATTCGGGGCGTTGAGGAGGGGCGCCGGGGCGCGGCAGGCGCGGTTGTACCAGACGGCGGGGAAGGCCGAAGCGGCGTTCGGTCCGGCGGGGCGGCGCTCGGCCGAGAGGACGCGGGCCGTGACCAGCGCGTGGTCGCCTGATATCGATCACGAGAGAATCCATTAGAGGAGTCGGAAGGCGCCAACACTAACAGTCTAACAGTCTAAATCCATTAGAAGAGTCGGAAGGCGCTAATTATAACGAAATCCATTAGAAGAACGCTAACAGTCGACGGGCGAAGCGGGCAGGGGCGGCAGGCGGCGGGCGGCGCACCGGAGGCGCCGCCATTAGAGTATAATAGTTAGAGTATTTGAGCAGAGTATTATAATAAGAGCGGTCGGAAGGAAGGCGGAGGAGGGCGGGGGGCTGGGGGCGGGGGGCGGCGCTCGGCAGAGAGGACTAAGGAAGGCGAAGCGGGGGGCGGGGGGCGGGCGGAGCGGGCGGCTGTCTTCACTCACGGGCGGCGCACCGGAGGCGATGACCTGCTCGACGGCGCAGCGGAGGACGGCGAAGCAGCCCTGGATCGACGGGATGCCTGCCGAGAAAGAGATCAGATTAGATTAGATGGCCTCGGACAAGCGGAGATGAAGCGAGCTTAAGTCGAGCTTGGAGAATAAGGTAGATATGGGGTCGGGCGCTTGGCGGCGGAACGCGCTTAGGCGGGCTCAAGTCGGGCGGGCGGGTGGGCGGGCGGGCCGGGGCGAAAGAGAGAGCTAGGATAAGCGGAGAGAGATGATAAGCGGTCGGGTCGGGTCGGGTCGGGTCGGGGCCGGGCTCGGGTTTGGCGGGCCAGGTCGGGCCGGGGCGGGGCCGGGCGGGGCGCACCGGTGGCGGGGTCGGTCTGGCAGTCGAGGCCGTCGAACTGCGTGCGGAGGCCGGCCTGGTTGGGGCCTGCCGCGCACAAAAGCAAGCGCCGGCGTCAGGCGCTTCTTCGTTCGTTTGTTTAAAGCTAAAGAAGCGGCGAGCGAGGAGGGGGACGGGGGGGGGGCGGGGGGGGGGAGGGGGGGGGGTGGCGGCGATGGCCGCGGGCGGGGGGGCGGGGGGGCGAAGCGGCCATTCCGGATTCCATATTAAATCGCCTAAGGAAGCAAAGAACGAGCGAGCGGGCGGGCGGGCGACAGCTTCCGAAGTTCGGAGACGGGCGGGCGCACCGGTGAAGCGCGAGGCGATGTCCGCCTGCCCCGCGCCCAGGAGGTGCACCGCCAGCGGCAGCGGGGCGCCCCTCTGCCAGCGACAAGGGGCGGCCGATCAGAGACGGGAACTAATTCGTCTGCGAGCTCTCTCTTCTATTCTAGGAGTCTTATAGATAGATGGCATTTCTTTGTGCGAACTTAGGCTTCTAGAATCCAGGCTTCTCTCCAGATCTTAAGAACTCGTGTACAGATTTCAGCGAATTTCCGATCCGGACCTGCTCCGTGAGGACGGCGTGCATGACGGAGCCGCGCATGACGTTGAACGAGACGAGGGGCGGGTCCGTCGAGGCCGCCGCCAGCGAGTTGGCCGTGATCCCGAAGGGGATGCCCCCGGCCGCCTGCGCGGTAGGGGGAGTGAGCGGAGCTGATAGGTCAGGCTGGACTCTCAGTAAAACTATCAGCTCTTTTTCTTCTCTCTAGATCTTTAGATCTAGGACAAGGCGGGCGGACCTGGGAGGGCGGGGCGGCGACGACGGCGACGGGCAGCGGGATGCAGCGCATCAGGTCCCGCAGCTGGTCGCCCGAGACCGGGGCCGGGGCCGGGGCCGCGGGGCCGAGGCGAGGCGGCGAAGCCGGCGAGGCGGCGGACTGCGCGGGCGAAAGCAAGCGAGCGCGCCCGCGTTAGATAGATGCAAAGAGGTGGGCAGGTGTGGAGTTGGCTCGTTCGTTCGGCTGACCTGGGAGGGCGCAGGGGCCTCGAGGCTCTGCAGGACGGCGGTCGAGGAGCGCGAGTAGAGGACGTATCCGTGCACGCGGCCCGGCATCTGAGCCCGCACCTGCGCAGAGCGGGGGATACGGTTACGTCCGGAGGGCTGCAGTGCTCGATAGAAGCCTAGAAGCTCAGAAGCAAGGCGCGCGGCTCGGCCTTGCGAGAGAAGCTTAGGCAGAGAACAGGCGCGCGCACGCTGTTGAGGAGGGCCTAACAGAATGCTCCTAACAGCCAAACCTTTTCAAGCTTCTAAAGGGGCGCATAGCTACACCATAGCAATCTAGCTAGCCATCTAAAGCCATAGGCGCACAGAGTCGAGGAGGGCCCTGCAGCTGGCGGCGGCGTCGCTCTCTAAGCTTCTAAGCCATCTAGATCTAAGCCTTCCAAGCCTTCTAACCTTCTTCTAAGCCCTCAATCTAATCTAAAATCGGATTGGCTTCAAGGAATGGGTAGACTAGACGCACGGAGTCGAGGAGGGCCTTGGCGGCGGCGTCGCTCTCGCAGGTCATGACCGCCGTCGCGAGGGCGTCCGCCAGCGCGCAGCTCCCCGCCACCACCTGAACGAGGAGAGGAGAGTAGAGGAGAGGAGGTCAGCAGGACAGAAGGGCCCGGGCGGGGGGGGGGGGGGGGGGGGGGGGGGGGATGGGAGGGATAAAGATGGCGAACAAGCGAGCGAGCTAGGAAAGAGTCTCTTGCGTTGCGAGCTTGGGCTCGCAGTTGGGCTCTAGCAAGCACAGAGAAAGAAGGGCTTAGGGCCCTCAGGACGGGGGCGGGCGCACGGTGGCAGAGTCGAAGAACAACGGGGGACGGCGCGGGGTGGCTTCGGAAGGCTTAATGTATGTCCAATCTAGAGCTAAAGAAAGCCTAGAGCCCAGTCTAACAGCGACGCCTCAGGACGGGCGCTTTGCGGTCGAGCCTATAGTTAAGAAAACTTAGAGCCTAATCTAAGTAAGAGCCTATAGCTTATAATAGCTTATAGTATAAAAAGCTTCGAGCCTAATCTAAGTTACAGCCTATAGCTTATAATAGCGTATAATAAGAGCCTCGGGGCGGGGGCGGGCGGGCGCACGGTGGCGGAGGCGAGTGACTTTGCGGTGGCCCTCATGGCCGCCCCGCGCCGCGGGTCGAAGATGTGGAAGTACCCGAACTTGAAGATCTGAGGGGAAGGGACGGACAGGCGGGGCGTCAGAAGAGGCGCCAGTTCTATCCTAGATTTGCTAAAGCTTCGTAAGCTCGCAGGGTCTATTAGCTATCTATAGAATAGATAGAATAGATCGGGGGGGGGGGAGGGGAGGGGGGGGGGGTTTGCGCCCGGCGGGGCGTCAGAAGGGGCGAGCGGTCGAGAAGCCCGGCGGGGGGCGTCAGAAGGGGAGCGCCCGGCGGGCCGGCGCCGTCAGAAGAAGAAGAAGAAGAAGCGGGGGGCAAGCAGCCGCAAGGTCGTAAGCTATCATCTATCAGCCTTCCTAAACTCCAGCTTAGAAAAAGGCTCAGTCTCTGCCCACCTGGAAGTAGTCGCCCGAGGTGGCGGCGGCGCTCCCCTGCAGGGGCAGGTCGGCGAGCATGCGGCGGTCCGACCAGCCCTGCGGGCCGCTCTGGGCGAACGAAAGAGGAAGGGCGGAGGGTTAGAACCCGGAACAACGGAACGGAGCAACGGAACCCTAGGAAGCTTCGAAGCTTAGAAGCAGTCCGGAGCTTAGGAAGCTCAGCCGAGAGGCGAAGGCACCTTCCAGGACTCGAAGATGTTGGCAAGCTCGGGGGGGCACGCCACAGCCGTCCGCCAGTCCCGCCCTGCGCAAACGCGAGCGAAGTTTCAGCCAGCGAAGATTCGAAGGCGGGCCGCGAATATTGTTGAGCCGCTCTTCCATTTAACTCGGGGGGGGGGGGGGGGGGGGGGGGCGGAGCGGGAAGCTTGAAGGTGTGATTTAACATGGTTTAGCAGCAGCAACTTGTCCGTGAGCGCATTCATTGAGAGTGGAGGGAGGCACGCGCGGCGGACCGGCGGGGTGGCGCCCCGCGGCGCGGACGTCTGCCTAAGAGCTAAGTCCGCGCCGCGGGGCTTCCTTCAGAGGAGGCCGTCTAAGAGCTAAGCCTAGGGAATGGGGGACGGGACGGGGCGGGGTGGGGTGGACGCTTTCACTAAAACTATGTATGGGGTGGGGCGGAACTGTGTAATCAACGTAAAGGTCAACGGGAAGGTTAAAAGGATTAGGCTATTTTTATAGGGCGGACCGGCGGGGTGGCGCCCGGCGGCGCGGATGTCGCCGGCCCAGTCGACGTAGCAGTCGAGGAAGCCGGCGGCCGCGAGGCGCTCGACGAGCATGTCCACCGCCAGGCCCTGCACGAGATTCTAATGAGGAGAGAATCTAATAGAGTAGATAGGCAGATCTTCAGATAGACAGATAACATAGATAGATAGATAGGTCAATCAAATCGAATCGAATCGGAGCGCACCTTGGAGATGGCGCAGAGGTCGAAAGTGACTCCCTGGGCGGACTTGGTGACGACTCCCTCCGGCGAGATCGAGACCTGAGCAAATCGAACGACGACTCAGGCTCGGCTCGGATTGGCGCATTCTAGCTGTTCATGAGAAATTGTGGACGCGCCTTGGACATGCCGACGAGGGCGGCAGCGGCGCGGGCCTCGTCGACCGTCGGCTTGGCCCCCTGGCGCAGCTTCTCGATCCACGTCTTGCGGAGCGGCCCGACCGTCGGGTCGAAGCGGCCCTCCGTCATCTAGCGGTGGTGAGTGGGTGAGGGGTAGCTATAGGTTGCCGGGGCGCCGCCGGCGGCGGCTGGCGCGCGGGGAGGGGGGTACCCTGTTGAGGTCGCGGCAGAGGAAGAGCAGCTGGGCCAGCGGCTGGGAGAGCTGGACTGGGGAGCCTGCCGGGGCCCCGTTGAGGCGGGAGATCTGAGGCGCGCGTTGAGGTTAGGATGGCCGAGATCACACGAGGAGGAGGACGCGCCTCCGACGCGGGGTTCCAGTTGTTGAAGACGCGATCGATCTGCGAGGCGGGGCGGCCGCGGGCCGCGGAATGAGCGCCGGCGCGGGCGCCGGCGGCGCGGTCCGATGGGCGCCCCGGCCGCACCTCCTCGAAGACTCCGTCCAGAATGCGCTGCAGCTCGCCGCGCGCGGTCTGCGGGGCGCTTACCATGACCTGCGCGACCATCAGCGAGAGGATGCGCCGGCGAGGGGGCGGGGGCGGGCGGAGCGCGCCTTGTAGTCCAGCGTGAGCGCGTTCCCCTTGAGTACGACGAGCCGCGGATCGCCGCCGCCGTCCGTCGCATCGTCGCCCGGAATGAGCGCCGGCAGCGTCGCCGCGAGGCCCGTCGCTGCAGCCACGTCAGCTTTCACCGCAGCGGAATGCGTGAGCGCCGATCGTGCGCACGCTTCGCCTTCGGCTTGAGGGACCCGAAGAAGTCATCGATAGAGCCGCCGGCGACCCACGATGCTTGGGACTGGCGCGGTAGCGGTCGGACGGCGCGGAGCGGCCAGGGGTTTGTGCAAGGCGGATCGTACGAACCACGGAGTCGACAGCTTTGGGCGCCGACGCTTTGTTCGCGACGGACTGCGCCCGCGCCTGGTGTGTGTGAGCGGCTCCGGGCTTCTGCTGCGCCGAAGATCGGCTTGCCGGCCGCCTGCTGCTCTGGCTGCCGCCCATCTCTAGATCTCAGAAACTGCAGCTGCGCGTCGAAATTGCAGAAGGCACGTCCGGCTGCTCGCCTAGCGCCAGATGTCAGCCGTCAGCGAGAGACAAGATCTGGAGGGAAGGGCGCGCCGCGCCGCTAGCTTACACGCACGTATGTGCGCGTCGGTGCAGACCGTCGGACCCGGGAAGGCGATCGATCGGCTTCGAATTCGCTCAGATCAGGCCGGGCCTCGAGCTCAGCTCCTCTTCTCTCCTGCGCTCCTCTTCTCTCGTCTCTTCGAGGCTTCTCCGATGGCCGAGGCTCTCCTGTCCGACGCTACTACCACGCCAGGCCGGCTCCTGCTCCGGAGGACCGGAGGCTCGGAGCTGCTACCGGGGTACCGGTAGTGTCGTTGTTGCACCGGCTGCACTGCGCATGCGCATGCGCAATGCGCATGCGCGCAGCGGCGTTAATTATAATTATGATTGTGCGGCGCATGCCATCGTCCAATCAGATTAGGGTGTGCCACGCGCCTTTTTTTAGGCGTGTGCCTTTTTTCTCACGCATGCGCAGCGAATCGCGCAGCGGCAATTGCAATTATTGATGTGGCGGATCGGCCCGCCGGGCCGCGCCAATTGCAAGCGCGCGTACCGGCGGGCAGCCGGCTCAGGGCCCGGCTGCCGGCGCCGGCGCCAAGCGCGCGCCGCCGCGGGCGCCGCTGCGCGCTGCCAGGCTGGGCAGAGTCGCCGCTGACTCCCGGAGTCCGCGGCGAGTCCGCGCTAGCGCTGAGTCGCCGAGTCGGTGGCTCGGTGCCGGGCACTGCCGGGCCAGTGCCGGCCCACTGCCGGGCATGCGCTCTCAGCCGCTCTGCCGGCACTGCCGGGCCACTGGCAGTCTGGCACTGGCCCAGTGTGGCAGTGGCCCAGGCCACAGTATATGTGGCAGTGGAAAGGTGTATTGCGAATATCATAGTATTATATATACCGAGACTTCGGCTCTTCTATGGCTTCGTTGTCACCAGCAGAGGTTCCGGCGACGTAGGGCTGCGGCTGAGCGAGGTCGACGGCCTGGCCGCGGGTGGGTGCCCATCGGGAACGACATCGACGCCGCCATAATCTTGCCCGCTGCTCGGCGCTATGCCCGATCGGCGTCGGACGTTCATGCTCCAATGTCCAGCATTATCAAATATGTTGCGCACGGTGAGCGGCTTTCGGCCTCGGGCTCCGGATGTTCGCGTGCCCAGCGCCGCACGATGTCAATGCGAATGAAATCCACCACCTTTGCACCCCAATTAATTACCGCGAAATGATACACAGAAACAGTACGCATGGGTATACGTAGTATACAAGATATCTGGAGAACACTTAAATCTGCGCACCTTGGACAGGCAGGACTGCTGGTGCTCGTGGTTCCACGAGATGGCGTTCATGATCATGCGCGGCAGGTTGCGCGTACACTTCTCGACGTGATATCGTATGCGACCATCCGATTCGTTGGAATCCAGGACCCCGACGAGCTTGAGTACTGCCAGCCGCCGTACAGGATTCTGCGGCCCCGGAAAAGACAAATCACTCATCTACGACTCTAAGAAGGAAGTGTACGTGCGCGCGCCGCGCCAGCGCCGCTTATACCCGGCAACACCACACGCACATTTTCCAGGAGCCTCCGAAATAGCTGACGGCCGGGGGGCGCGCTTATTATTAGAGATTACGAAAGCACATGCATATGTACAGCAAGAGTTGAGGAAGGGCTGCTTACGCTTGGTTCCCTGTGTACTGCCCCCACATGTAATAAGATCGTGAATATGAATCGAAGCCGTTCAGTGGCAGTGACGTCTAGACGGCGCTGGATCCCGATGTGTTGAGCGAGAAGAAAGCCTGGCGATAGCCATAGATACATCATCAATTCCAGCATTTGCAAAGAGGGCCGAAAATCTAGAAGCGTACCGTGGTTCCGGCATTGTGCGTCCGGATGTAGTAGCCCACGCTATTTCTGATCGCTGCGCTTTTAAAATCAGGGCCTGAAATCACACCTATATTTCACGAGACTGAAATGAAGCGATGCAATTACTTCACAAACGGAAATGCAATGACGTGGAATTAGAACTGAATTCGAATTAAATCAATCGCACCGGATCGGCTGCCCGGCGGCCGCCTGATCCAGTGACTTGGACCCCGACCAGTGGCGATACCTCCGGAGATGGGGTGGGGGTGGAGGCCGGCAGAGACGTCCAAGTCGCGGCGAGTGCGTGGTGGAGGCCGAGGAGCAGAATGGCGATCTGCGAGCTTCCCGTTAAATTCAAATTTGCTGCTTATTTTAATTTGATATATATATAGTGTGCACGTTTCTACAAGGCCGTGGAATGAAAGCTTAATTATAAGGTTTATGAGAGTGAGGCGGGGGCACACAAACGGACCCATATGCATGGCGAGAGGCTGAACGAAGCTCGGCGCTCTGGGAGCCTGCGCATGTATTGCCAGGCTAGATAGCTGGCAAGGTGGTGTATTGGGGGTACAGGTGGACTGACTACAGGGGTACAGGGCTACAGGGACTTGGACAGTATATCACTGCTGCAATATGTTACTATTTCACGAGTGCGCGTCCTCGCGCACTGGAACAATATAAAAGGAAGCAAGTGACAAGTAAAGGGGTACATGAGAGCGATCAGTGCTGGGTACAAGGGGGAGAGTGAGAGTCGTCAGGGGGAGACAAAAAAATTGTCTGCCGCCTACCAGCATGTTACTATTTCACGAGACGCTAGGCTCGTGGGATGTTACTATTTCACGAGACAGTAGGCTCGTGATACAATGCCGAGGAATGTTACTATTTCACGAGACAGTAGGCTCGTGGAATGAAGGGAGTCATAGATGTAAAGGACCGGGACGCCTATCTAGCCTACGCGCCCGCCGGTCAGAAATCCATAGATAGAGATACAGACTAATATAGACTAAAGTCCAATCAGCAGAGTCTGAACAACAGAAACCGGTCATGTGTGAGACCGCGCGGACTGCCGCTCAGGGGCAAAAGTGTGAGGGGCCCGGGCCCAGATGCTGCCCCCGAGGGTCACTAACGGCCAGAGGAAAACCGGGCGAAAAACCTCTGCCGTGCCGCCAACAACAGCGAAAATCCCATTGCCTCGTGCGCGAAGTTCCCGCCGCCTCCGTGCGGCGAGAAGATGCCGTGAAGATGGGACCCCGCCGCTGGCCGCGCGGCGAGGGGAAGCCGGGGAAGGGGGAAGGAATCCCGTGGAGGATCTGGGTCGCGCATGGCGCAAGTAAGTGAGCGGTTGCGCTCGCAGCGCAAAGCAACGCAGAGCTTTTATGCGCCGGCGGAAAGAGAGGAGCAGCGGCAATTTACACCGACAGAGAGGTCGTCCGGGGCACGATGCCGCGCCGGGTTTGGCCGCTATGGCTCTCGAGTCGCTGTGACTCTGCCGCTATGGCTTGCGTGCAGCGATGGCGTTTGCTGCCGCTATGGCTCGCGTGCCGCGATGGCTTTTTGATGCCGCTATGGCTCGCATGACCACGGTGGCCGTTCTTTAGCGCACGGGCCCGTTAGGCGTGACGTGGCTTACCGGACTGACAATGACGATTTCAGACTGTCAACGATTCCACGTTGTTCACGCATCAGACATCGGAGCAACTCCAGGCGCGTCAGCCGCCGGCCCCGGAGGTGCCTCGGGGGCCGCCGACTGTTGCGCCGCTTTCGGAGGTCTCCCGACGCGTTGACGCCGCGCCACATGTTCAGGCCGGTCACGGTACGGGATCATCAGATCAAGGTGGACGGCGATCGCCCGCGTCCTTCGGTGCCGCTCTGCGCCCTCCAGCGCCTTGACCTCGTAGATGTGGCCTCCGGAGAGCTTCCTCAAGACGACGAACGGGCCCGTCCAGCCCGTGTGGATTCCACGCTTGAGGCCTTCGAACCAGCAGAGCACTTTCTCCCCCGGCTTGAACGAGCGGCTCAACGGGCGGCCACCATGCGAGCGCAGGATCCGCTTGTTGTACGCCCGTCGGTGCGCCGCAACCGCCGCCTCCCGACTCTCCGCCGCACGCGCATAGTCGAGCAGACGTTCGTGGAGGAACGTCGGATCGAGTGGCCGCTGGCGCTCGTCGGGGTCGAAGCGAAGGTCTCCCGGGAGCGCGAGGTCCCGCCCGAAGTGCAGTACTGCTGGAGGGAAGCCCGTTGCCGCGTGAACGCCCGTCCGCATGGCCAGCAGCGCCTGGTGCACATAGTTCGACCAGTGGTTGTGCGGTTTCCCCGCCGCCTTGCAGAGTCCGTACACGAGGCGCTTGAAGGTCTGTCCGAGACGCTCGGCGCCGCCGTTCGACGACTGGTGGAATGCTGGCGCCCTGATGATGCGCGTGCCCTTGCTCTTCCAGAAGTTGTACCACTCCGACTGCTTGAGCTGTGACCCGTTGTCGATCAAGTAGCGCTGGATGATGCCCGTCGCGCCGTAGATCTTCTCGCCGCAGCGGCGCATTGTGCCCGCCTTCTCGTCCTTGATCGGGATCGCCTCCGGCCACTTGGTGTACGCGTCAATGTCGAGAAACACACCGACATGGCCGTCAATAGACAAGTCGAGGTGCGCGATGTCGGCCTGGTGCAAGTCGTTCGCGTAGCCAGATTCAATGATCTTGCAGAGGACCTTCGGCTGACGCTTCGCCCGTGCCGATTGGCAGTGCTTGCAGGTCCGTACGAAACGGTGCACCGCTGACGTCATACCGTCCCACCAGAAGCGCGTGATGATGCGCCGCGTCACGATGTCGGCGCCGCGGTGCGCCCAGTCATCGTGGAACGCCTCGAGGATCGCCTCCCGCATCGTCTCAGGTACCACGATCAGAGAGCGCATGCCCGGCCTGGGCGGCAGCCGTCGAACGACGCCATCCACGATCTCGTAGCCCTTCATCTCGCGTTCGAGGCCCGACTTGGCTCGCAAGCAGTGTTCGCACGTGATCTGATCTTCCACGAGGTCCAGCCCCTTGTGCGAGCGGCAGCGTGCCGGGTTCACCCCTTGCAGGATGAAGTCCCGCACGCGTTGACACCACGGGTCGTTCCGCTGCTCCAGCGTCATCGCCGTCGCGTCGGAGACGTGTCGGCGTAGCCTGTCCGGGATTGGCGGGTCGACACTGCGCCGCGCGCCCTCCGCCCACGTGTCCACGACAGGCACGTCGAGCGTCACGTCGATTGGTCGAACGCGGTCGCCCGTCGGGCCGTACAGAGGTGCCACGAAGCCCGGTGTAACCCGGACCGCACCCGCCTCCGCGTCGCTGCGGACGGACGCCGCCCCGTCGCGCGCCTCCTGTGGGAACTGTTTCCACTGCCCGCGCTTGCGGGGTCTGCGAGGCTGCTGCTCCGCTTGGGGGGGTCCAGCTGAGCCGACGCCCTCGTCGGCGGCCACGTCCACGTCCGCTGCTGAGTACTCCGGGATTGAAGACGGGGCGATCGAGTACCGCCCATGTCGCGACTTCCAGCCTCGGAGGCGCTTGCGTTGCAGCTGTGACGCTGCGTAGCTAGCGCGCTCCTCCTCCGTCGCCAGCGCTGGCCTCGGCTTGCCCTCGAGCGTCTTGCTGCCGTACAAGTACGCCTTGCGCGCGCGCCGCTGGGCCCGCTTCTCCGTTGGGGAGCGCGGGCCGCCGTCCCTGTCGAAGACTTGCGGAGTGAGGTTCGGGTGGTCGCCGTCGACATCGGAGTCACGCCGAGGCCGCGGGTTCTCCGGGTCGAAGTCGTGGAGCTCCGCCTCCGAGAGAGGTAGCGGGTCTGCCATGCGCCGCGCAGCCTCCTCGTTGCCGTACAGGGCGCCGCTGACCAACGAGCTCATCGCTGTCGACGCCTCGGATGGGGGCGCCGGGAGTTGGGCTCGCCGCGTCCGGGGGCGGGGTCCGGGTGCCGTCCTCCAAGCCGGTCCGAGAGACGACGCCAGGTTGTGCTGCTCGCGCCGCCGTGTCTGCTGCACCGCCTCCTCGGCGTCTGCTGAGGCCGGTCGTGCTCGCTTCGGCTCCGGCGGTCCGTCCGGGAAGTTGATGTTCAGCCAGGCGTCGACGTCGATCGCGTTTGCCGCCGACGGGCCCGCCGTTCGCCGTCTCGAAGCCGTTGACTGCCAGGCCGGGCCCAGCGTGTCGCCGAGGTTGAGGAGCTCGCGGGGTTGGCGCCGCGGTGGCTGCAGAGCTGCCTCGCCCTCCGGTGTCGTCCGTGCCATTCGCACCGCTTCGAGCGCCGGGTCAGTCCGGAGCGGCCGGACGAAGTACATGCCGATCGGCTCGTCGGGATCGCCAGGAACGGGGACAGCGAAGCCCTTGGCCCCCGCCGCCGCTCCCGGGGCGTTCTCCGAGCCGTCTGCCTCGCCGTTGTAGACGGGGTGGGACAATGGCGCCCGCGTCAGGGCGTCCGGCGCGCTGTTGCTCGTGCCCTTGCAGTGCTTGATGGTGTAGTTGTAACCTTGCAAGTACATGGCCACCTTCGCCAGGTAGCGGTTCGCTGGCTGGCGGAGGTCGGTGTTCCGCAGCGACAGCAGCGGTTCGTGGTCCGTGTGGATCTCGAACGGCTGGTTGCACTCGAAGTAGTGGTGCCACTGCTTGAGGGCCCACAGCAGCGTCATCGCCTCGCCTTCAACCGCGCCGTAGTTCCGCTCTGAGTCGCTGCAGGTACGGCTGCTGAAGGTGAGGGGCCGGACGTTCGAGGCCGCGTCGGCCTGGTGCAGGATGGCGCCCATCGCCTGCTTGCTCCAGTCCGTCGTGATGATGAACGGCCGGGTTGGGTCGTTGAAGTGGGGGAAGGGGAGGGCGACGTCTTCGATGAGGATCTGCTGCAGCTCCTTGAAGGCCTCGCGGCAGGCGTCGGTCCACGCCTCGGCGAACGACTGCGCCGAACCCCGTCGCTTCAAGATGTCGTAGAGCGGCTGGGCGATGCGCACGTAGTTGCGGACGAAGCGCCGGTAGTAGCCCATCAGGCCGACGAAGGAGTGGAGGTTGTCGACGTTGTTGGGCTCTGGCCACTTGGCGATCATGTCCATCTTCTTCTTGTCCTTGCGCACGCCGTCGCCGGAGACGCGGTGCCCCAGGAGCTCGATCTCGCGCACCATGAAGCGGCACTTGCTAGGCTTGAGCTTCAAGTTGCCGCGTTCCACAGCTGCGAAGAACGCCTCGAGGTCGAGGAGGTGCTGATCGACCGTTGAGGAGAAGATGGTGAGGTCGTCGACGTACGCCACAACGCAAGTCGACAGGAGCGGGCCCATGATGGACGAGATCGCCCGACAGAACGCCGACGGCCCATTCATCACACCGAACGGGGTCACCTTCCATTGGTAGCATCCCCATGGAACGAGGAACGTGGTGTACTTGCGCGACTCCTCCGACAGCGGCAGCTGCCAGAAGCCCGACGTCGCGTCGCAGGTCGAGAACACGCGCGCATGGCGCAGACGCTCCAGCTGATCGTCGATGCGAGGTAGGGGGAAGACGTCGCGCTCCGTCAGCAAGTTGAGCTTGCGGTAATCGATGCAGAACCGCAGCGTGCCGTCCTTCTTCGGCGCCAGCACCACGGGCGAGCCGTAGCCCGCCTGGGACGGCTCGATGAGGTCGTCCCGGAGTAGCTTCTCGATTTCCTTGCGTGTCGCCTCCTCCGCTGTTGGCGACATACAACGTGGATGCGTGTAGAGAGGGAGATGCGTCTTGTTGACATCCGGCAACAGCGTCAACGAGTGTTCGAACTTGAGGAGGTCGCGCGGGTCGAGCCGGTTGGTAAACGAGCGTTGGTTCTTGTTGAGAAGTGTCGCGAGTCGCTGCAGGTGCAGCTTCTGCGTCTCCGGCAGCTGGTCGGCCGCCGACGCCTCCAGTAACGAAGCCAACGCCTCCTTCCAGACTTGCTCTGGCGGCTTCTCGTCGGGCGGCTTGTCGGACGTCGGGGGGTCCATCGCGCCTGTGCTGAACGCCGTCTGACGCACCGCGATGGCGGCTCCGCTGGTCGTGTGGCCGTCTGCAGCCGTTGCGTGCTTGTCTCGCCACTGCTTGACTAGCAATCGCAGGTCGGCGATGTGAACGCGCGCCGCCTCGGCGTCGGTGTCGGTGCGGTTGGCCAGCAGCGTGGACCATTTGTCGAGGGCCTTGTCGAGCTCGACGACCTCCTCGGCTGTCAGAGGAGTGGGGTCCTCCCCGACGTCGTCGAGGTTGGTGCGCGTGAAGCACGACGGCCACGTCTGGCGCGCGACGCGTCGGAAGTGCTTGGGGCCGACTCGGCGTGTGACAACGACGGGTTTGGCCGCCTGGAGGATTCGACGGGCGGCCGCGCGGCGCTGGTCGTTGGTCCATGTTGACGACGGGCCTGAGGGGAAGGGGGTCGCGTCGGGAGTGAAATCGCCCTCTGGCCAGCGGCCAAACTCCGCGTAGCCGACGATGGTGCCCTCGGCGAGGTCGAGAGGTTTGCGGGAGGGGTTGCAGATGTGGACGGTGAGGTGGCGGACTGTGCGGGAGGCGTGGTGCCAGAGTTGAGCGGGGGTGGTGAAGGAGGGGGGGAGGAAGGGCGTCTCGTCGCCCTGCAAGATCACTGACGAGTCTGGCGGCGGGCCACCGTCGTACTCCGGTGCCGCCGTGATGCGAACTTCGTCTTTGTCCACAGGGAGCAAGCCGTGCATGTCGGGCACGTAGCCGCGTACCATGGCTTCGCCGCGGTGGACGGTGGTGGGACGTAGTAAGCGGACCGGAAGGGTCCCTCCCTCTCGGTCCGAGGCTGAAAAGGGACGAAGTGAAGTTCTTGGTCGTCCGGCGATGTGACGTGCATGCCCCACTTCTCCGGGGCGCAGCTGATCTGGGCCCGGAGCGCGATGAGCGTCGAGAGTCCCAGGAGCATCTTGACGTCCCCCATCGAATTCGCCGTCGTGACGACGAGCGTACGTGCGATGCGTACGGGCCCGATCTGCAGCACCACGTGCGCGGTCCGTCCGTACGTCGTGATGTTGGTCTGGAACCCAACCAACGGGACGCGCTCGTCGAGGTACCGGAAGCCGGGGAGGTGCTCCACGACGTCGGCGCTCGCCACGTCCAGCTCCGCCCCGGAGTCGACCAAGATCTGCACCGGCTTGCTCTCCTGTGCCCACCCGTTCGTGCCCAGCGCTGCGATTCTCCCCTCGACGACGAGTCGGGTCGCCCTCAGCCTGTCCATCCACGACTGCTCCTGACGCGCGGCCGCAGTCCTGAGGACCTGTGCCGCGAGCTGCTCGCCGACATCGCCCCCGACGGCGTCCATCACCTGCTTGGCCAATTCTTGCGCGAGAATCATGAGCGTCGATGGGATCTCCGTAAGCGGCCGGCCCGTCGAGTCGGTGCGCGTTGCCATCACCCGAGATAGCAGCGGGAGACCCGCGGGCTGGAAGACAAAGTGAGGGTCCGTGCTAGACGTGAGCATGTTGCGGTCGACCCGCATCTGCCTGGAGATGGCGTCGGTGCCACGTGAGAGACGGAGGACGTGGAGCTTCCGCCTCAGTGCCCGTTGCACTGCCGCACTTGTCGACTGCCCTGCCGCGCCGTCACCGTCGTCGCCATCCGAGGATCCCGCTTCGGCCTCATGCTCGGTTGGCGGCCCCGGGCCCTCGTGGCCCCGCTTGTTGCGCGTCCGTGCACGTCGCTCCTCTGCTAGCGTGCGGCTCCGTGATGGTTGCCACGCCGACATCACGAGTGGAGTGTCACGGTGCTTCGCGAAAGCGCCTACCCCCGACTTCTGCAGCACCGTCCGTTGCTCCCGTTGGTCTTCGCCGAAGCGCATGTGGAGATAAGGTTTCTCGAACGCCGCGACGGTCACCAGCATGCGAAGGATACCGTCGACGTCGATGCTCGCGAGCGACGCGTCCGCTGCCTCCAACGTGATGCCCTTGGCCTCCGCGACCCTCGTTGCCGCCTCCACCCGCAGCTTCCTCAGGTTGGAGTTGATGTGCTTGCTGCGCCTGGCGTTGTGGTGCATCTCGGTAAACCGACGGTCGTCGTCCAGCGTCGTGCGGTTCGCGTAAATGACGTTAACGGCCGCGTGATCCTCGATGGGGACGTGAAGGGGGCGACGCCTGTCACATGGCAGCTCGAAGGATTGGGAGATGTTGTTGAAGTCGTTGACAAACTTGACCAGTTCGGAGACGGTCGAGTCGAAGACATTGCGGTTCACCCCCGCGAGGCGGGTGTACCACGTGACCGTGTCGGGAACCGTGAGGGCCGTCTCCTTCGGCAAGTCAGGATGCATAGCTCGGGGGTCGAGCGGTGGAACTGCATTTGCCCGGAGAGTGTCCCGCGTCGTCCGCCCGCACGCGTTGCTGACTACCGTGAGGTAGAACGTTGCTTGGCGGTGAATCTCCATGGCCGCCGCCGCGAAGACGGAGAGGTTCGCCGTCAGAGTCAGCGTTCCCGCCGCCGTCGAGCATCACCTCGTCGGCGTCAGTGTCAGCGTCGGCGTCCCCGTCGGAGTAGCCGCCGCTGCGAAGACGGAGAGGCTCGCCGTCAGAGTCAGCGTTCCCGCCGCCGTCGAGCGTCACTTCGTCGGCGTCAGTGTCAGCGTCAACGTCCCCGTCGGAGTAGCCGCCGCCACGAAGATGGAGAGGCTCGCCGTCAGAGTCAGCGTTCCCACCGTCGTCGAGCATCACCTCGTCGGCGTCAGTGTCAGCGTCGGCGTCCCCGTCGGGGTAGCCGCCGCCGCGAAGACGGAGGGGCTCGCCGTCGAGGCTGTCCGTCTCCGAGTCCGTCGCCGCCTCCCCCGGGTCGTCGTCCTCCTCCCAGAGCTGCTGGTGTGCCGCGCGCTCCTCCTCCGGCATGGTCATGACCGTCTCCCGCTCCAGTGCCATATCCGCCAGCCGTGCACGCGCGCCATCGGTGATGAGCGCCAGCAAAGCCGACCGCTGCCGGCGCTCGGCCGGCGGGGCGCCCGAGTCCGTCCCCGCCGTCGCGACGATGCTGGGGGCCGTCGCCGCCGGCTGCGGGGATGTGGTCGTCGAGGCACCGCCGTGCTCTGAGCCCGCCGGGGTGGCCCACGTCGTTGACGGGGTCGTAGCGCCCGACCTCCACTCCGTGCGCTCCGCATCCTCTGGCGCGCCCATGCGGTAGCCGCGTGCCTCGTCGCCGAAGCGGAGGGCGTCCAGGGAGTAGGAGTTTGGACGGCTCGCCGGCTGCGTCTGCGTCGCCCGGGTCGCCAGCAGAGCGTCCATCTCAGCCCCCACCATAGCGTCGAGGTCGGCCTTGCTGACCGCCACCGCGTTCGTCTGCGCCGCCCGCGCTGCGAGCTTCTGCTGCATGATCGCCATGACCTCCGCGAAGAACTGCGGCGAGTTGGCATCCACGGGTGCCGCTGCCGGTGTGGCCGGTGCCACCGGGATGTAGCCCGCCGGTGCCACGGGGAACGCATTGGCTCCCGTCGCCGCGTAGTTCACCTGTGCCGGCTGCTGGGGGTGGTACTGCTGCGGGGGTGGGACCGAGCGGAAGTTCTCCCGGCGGCCGCCTCCGCGGCCCGCCGGCGCCGCCTGCTGCCTCGACTGCTGGCACTCGCGAGCAAAGTGGCCGGGTTGCTTGCAGATGTGGCAGGTCTGAGGGGGCTTCGCGGGCGGCGGCGGGGTCAGTGTCGCCGCCGGCGTCTGGCCGAGCGGGGGGTACTGTACGCCGTAGCCGGCCGGGAACGCTGCGGGAGGGTAGGGGTTGGCCGTCCACGGGTTCGCCGCCGCCGGCACCGGCGCCGGGAGCATGGGCTGGGGCTGGAAGCGCGGGGGCTGCGCCGTCGGGATCCGCGACTCCTGGATGACGCCCGCCTGGATCAGGAGGTCGCGCCAGCCGACTGGCAACTGCGGAAGGTGGTGCAGGGGCGCCATGTTCCGCAGGGCTCGCAACACCGGGCACTCCTCGCTCTCGTCGTGCCGATGGGGGGGGAGGTCCCGCGTGTCGTACAGCTGGGGGAAGAGAGTGTAGCACCGCCGGCAGTCTTCGCCCGGACACTCCGGCACCGGGTTCCGCTGCAGGATTCCCGCCGCCGTCGCGTTCACCGTGCGCCCCGGGTGCGCCATATCGTGGAGCTGGATCGCCGAGCGCCAGACCGCGTTCTGCTTGGCGTGGTTCACGCCGCAGACTTGGCCCCGCCGAAGTCCACGGTGGCAGAGGAGGCCGCAAACCTTGCCCTGCGGCTGCGGCCGAGCTCCGTCCCGCGTTCCGCCGAGCGGGGGCTGGAACGGGAGCGGGGTCGCCCCGCCCGGGGCGGTCGGGCCCTGGGGCCGCGGGGCATACGGCGCCGCGTTGAAGGCCGAGCCGATCTGCTGCGCCGTGGTGAGCTGCGTCGCCTGCACCGCCATGATGTGCGCGTGCGTCGCCGCCTGCTGCTGCTGCTGCTGCTGCTGGAGGGTCAGGAACTGCTGCGCCTGTTGCTGCTGCTGTTGCAGCAGCTGCTGCTGCAGCGCCGCCTGCTGATCGGAGAGTCGACGGAGCTCTCGGTCGGCCCCGAGCGTAAACGATGCCGCTGCGACGTCCGACGCCAACCGTGTCGCCGGGCTCGCCGTTGAGAGCTGCCTGTCACTCGTCGGAGAGCCGCTGAGCTCGTGGCGAGGCCGCTTGGTCGGCGTCACGTCGAACGAGTCGCCCCCGCTGCCTCCGAAGAGTGCCGACATCTCCTCCGTGTTGGACGCTGCGCCCTCCTCCGCCGATACCGCTGCTGCCATCCGGATCGAGTGAGCCGTGGACGACTTCGCGTCCTCCTCCCCGAGGTTGATGTCCCAGCTGTTGTTGTAGATCGGCGGTTGCAGGAAGATTGCCGGGGCGGAAGCGAGGAAGGAGGAAGTCTGGAGCTCGGTGTTGCCCGGCATGTCGGCCTCGAGCTGCCGACGGAGCTCCCGGAGCTGGGGCATCACCTTGTCGACCATTGTCTCGAAGTTCTTGCGCCGGTGATGGGCCTCGGTGCCGAACATCTCCCAGGCGTCGACATGCTGTTGGTGGCGGAGAAGGATCTGCTCTTCCAGCGCCTCCAGGACGACTGCCGGGGACGGGGTCCTGCCGCTGAGCTCAATCGCCTCCACCGTAGCCTCGAAGTGGTGGTTGGGCCGTAGACCAATGTGCATCTCGCGCGTGAAGCCGATGATGCGAGACTTGTCGATGGGGTCGATGCGGGCGTGGAGCCAGCGGGCGAGGTCGCCGACGTGACGCAACGGTGGTTGTGGGGCTCGCCGCTGCGCCGCCTGCAGTGTCCGCTGCAGTTCGTCGAGTCGGTTCTGCTCCTGCGTGCGCCGGAGAACGTCCGCCAACGGGATGCCTGCCAACGTCCGCTCCTGCGCGGCGACGTCCGCCGCCGGTTTGGCCAGCGCCGCGTCGTGCTGCTCTTGGCGGTGCAGGTGCTGGAGGAAGTCGGCCTTGTCCCGGGCCGAGAGTAGCTGGGAGAACTCCGTGAGGGTGTAGCTGACCGTGCGCCGTTCCTCCGGCGTGGTGGGAACGCCGGCGAAGTAGTTCTTGGTGTGCGCCACCTTCGTGAACTGGTCGAGCGTTTGCTTGACGTTCGACATCGTCAGCGGAGTGCCGAAGCTCATGACGACGGTGCCCTTGGCGAGCGTGACCGGCGCCGGCGGCTCCGTGTACTGCATCCGCTGGTTGTAGGTCTGCTGCTCCGCCGCCTTCCGGTTGGTGATGGCCGCGATGTGGGACATGCCCGCCGTCGGCACCGGCGGCGGCCGCCCGATCCGCCCGGGTCCGGAGCCCGAGTGCATCGTAGAGAGGTAGTAGTTGAAGGGGAGAAAGGAAGGACGATCAGGGATGAGGCTGTAGCTCGCGGTGCTGGAAGCTGTCCGCTGGCTGGTACGGGGCGACTGTCGGCTGATCGCTGGCGAGCCGGCGACGAGCTGAGCCAAAAATTTTGGCAGAGTCTCCCCCTTCGAAGGGCCGAGAGGTGCGCGGCGCTGAAGCGGGCGTCGTGGCGGGCTTGGTCGAGGTCGTGAGCGGGCCTCTGCGAGTTGCCGCCGTTACTCCGTCCGCCGAGCTCCGCGTGCGCCCACGTCCACCGAACACTGCGTACGACCCGTGGGTGGCGTCCCCGCACGCGCGCGCTCGTCTGGTGGCGAGTTGGGCTGGCGACCGCCTGCTGACGCTGGGTCGCCGGAAGGCTCGAGAGCGTACGCGCGGGGCAGCCGAAACGACCCCTGACGACGTCTCTTTACTACGATGAAAGGCGGACCTACGGGGTTGCCGAAACGCCCCCGCAAGCCTCTTTCGACCGTAGCTGCCTGGAGCTTACGAAGATCGCGGCCGCGATGCGGTGCGCGATCTGCGGGCTCCCACTGCTTTCGCAGTGTCCTCTGAGCACTGATCGCTCGCTCGCTGGCTCCGCTGGGCCGGCGATGGTCCAAGAGACAAGTTGCCCGTTGCGCACCGGACCGACCACGGGCGGCGTGCCCGGGCGGCTTGCGCCGGTGCGCACCTCACGATCTGAGGCTGTTGTCCCTCCCCCGTAGTCGCTAGCTGGCCGGATGAACCGCTGTTGCTGCACCACCGCGTAGACGCGCCGAACTCCTACGGCCTCGGCCGGCGCAACTGTTGTTGACAGCTGGCTAGCACGGAGTGCGCGTAGAGTCTCCGGCGAGGGTATTGCCAGGCTAGATAGCTGGCAAGGTGGTGTATTGGGGGTACAGGTGGACTGACTACAGGGGTACAGGGCTACAGGGACTTGGACAGTATATCACTGCTGCAATACATGCCAGTGCGGGCGTTTTCGAATTCTGCACTGGCGTGTCAGAAATTAAGAGCGGGAATTTGAACCGCGGGCTGTAATTTAATTTGAAGCAGGGCTGGCGCGTGAGGATATACACATAGCTAGTCACTAAACCCAGCAGCAATAAATGCGGGCAGCTGGGAAGTGCGTCACGGTGGTCATGGGGCAGCTCACCATGCAAGGGCATCCGCGAATCTGACCGCGTGCGCCCCTGAGCCCGAGCGCGAGCGGGCCTCATGATATCGATCGTGATATCGATCATCCCGCCCGAGCACTCGTCGTCGGGCCTGGCCGGCCGCGGGGCTCTGCGGCACTCGCGAAGTCCGACGTCGACGGACTACGGCCGCAAGAATCTCAGAATCTGAGAGTCTAGATCTGCGAAAGCGGCACACCGCCGCGGCGCAGACGCGCTAAGCGCCACGTATACGTTTACTGCGGTGGAACTGCGGCGCGGGCTGCTGGCAGCAGTCACTGAGTGAGTTGACTCAGTGATCGCCCCGCGCACGCTAACGTTGCAGCGTAGGTCTAGACCTTGGCCTAGGCCCTGCGGATTTGGAGCCGATCGCTCCGCGCGCGCAGTTCAGCCGCTTAAGCCTTCAAGCTTGTCGCTGCCTGCAGCTGCGCGCGCCTGCCAGGCTTTCCAGATCTAGACGGGCGATATCGATACGTAGACTCTGCGCGGCTGATTTCACCGATGGCAAGTCGCTGCCTGCAGCTGCGCGCGCCTGCCAGGCTTTCCAGATCTAGACTCTGCGCGGCTGATTTCAACTTGGCAAGGCTGCAGCTGTGCAGGCGCTGTGACAGTGCACCCGGTGACCTGGCCTGCACTGCGGCAGCTGCACCGATCACTCGAGCTCCCGCCGCCGCGAGCGCTGGGGCTATAGCTAGCCGCTAGCAAGAGGCTAGCTACAGCGCGCTTAAGCTTACGTATACGGGCATGCGCATGCGCGCACTGCGCAGCTGCGCACGAGATCTAGCTCGAGCTCGAGGCAACGCCGAGCTCGAGGTAGCCTAGTATACTAGTAGCGCGCGCCCGCGGCCGGCGCGGCCGCGCGCGGCGCCCCGGCCGTGCACGTGCGCGCGCCAACTCAACTTTAACTTAGTAACGTCGATCGCGATCGCAACGGGCGGCGCCGGCTAGCGCTGGACAGCCGCTAGCCGGCGCCGGCGCCGATGGCTTGCCAACTTGGCCGGCCCAGGCCGGCGCCAGCGCCGGCCGCGGCCCGCGGGCCGCCGGCCGCCGGCGCCAAGTCGCAATTTGCGAACTCGAGCTCGAGCTGGCGCCGGCGGTCCACTCTCGCAGAACGCCGTTTCAGCTCTACCCCCCCTGAAATTGCCCCTCCCCACAAGCCGGAGCTGCCGAACAGACGCGAGCGCTGAACGCACGGCGTGTGCATTGCTGGAAGCTCTAGACTATTTGCAACCTAGCGGAGCGGCTGGAAGTCTTAGCTGCGCGCCCCCCTCCGAAGTGCTATATCTGTCGCTGGCAGCTGCGGGCCAGCGCAGCGAGCGGGGGAGTGCCTCATCTCGCAGGCGAAGCGCTCAGCGGTCGCCGCGCGCTAGCAGCCGTAGAGCCACGCGATGGAGGTGAAGCTCTTCGACCCCGCGAAGGTCGAGGACCGCAGCAAGACCTACCTTTACATTCGCGTGGTCAAGGCGAAGAATCTCGCCAACGCGGACGCCGGCCGTGCGCCCCTCCGGATGGCTTCGAGGCGCGGCTCGACTCGGAGGCGCCGCTGACCGCCCGCGTGCGCAGTGTACGCGGGCAATCTGACGGACGCGTATGTGCGCCTCCAGCTCGGCAAGGCAGAGCTCGGGAAGACGAAGGCGATCCAGGTGCCCGCGGCGCGTCGCCTGCGGCTCCCGCCACGCGAGCTGACCGCCGCCCGCCTCAGAACAACTTGAACCCGGTCTGGAACGAGCTCGTCGGGCCCGTGTGAGCGCCCGCACCCTTCGTCGCCAGCCCGCCCGCCCGCCCGCCCGCCCTCCCGCCCGCCCGACCGGCCGGCCGCCGGCTAGCTGACTAAGGATTCTAGGATCGCCTCCCGCCCGCTCGCCTTCTAAGCGCCCGCGCCTCTCGCCCCTTCGCCGCCCGCCCGCCCGCCCGCCCACCCGCCCGCCCTCCCTCCCGCCCGCCCTCCCTCCCTCCCTCCCTCCCTCCCGCTCGCCCTCCCGACCGGCCGGCTGACCGGCCGGCCTCTTCGTTCGCAGGCCGCTGCTGGGCGACGCCCCGGCCGGGACCCTCCTGGCCCACGTGTGGGACGAGGACGTTGGCAAGGACGAGCTGATGGGTACAGCCGAGTTCGACATCTCGGGGGTGGACCAGACGAAGGCGCGCGGAGCGGTCCCCCGCCCCTCCCCTCCCCCCTCCTCTCCCACGCCCGCGCGGCTCACCCTGTCTGCCGCAGGCGGTCGACATGCAAGCGAAGGTAAAGGACTCCACCGGGAAGGTCGTCGGCACCCTCTTCGTCTCGGCTCAGTACCTGCCGGTGTGTGCGCCGAACGGCGTACCCCCCGCCGCCTGTCCCGCGCCTTCACGAGCTGAGCCGAGCCGCCGTCGGCCCCGCAAACAGCGCCAAGGCCCGCCCGTGCAGGAGGGTTTCATCGAACCGGAGACCGAGGCAGAGGCGGCGGCGCGCGCCCGCAAGGCCCGGGGTACCGTGTCCCTGCGGGGTGCGCCGCTCCCGTGCCCCGTACCCCCCACCTCGATCCCGCAGAGGCTGAAGTACCCCCCAGTGACGAGCGCGGACAAGCTGAAGCTGCCGAAGGGCCTTGTGACCGCATCCAGTGCGCGGGGGTCGTACCCCAGGTGCGGGGGGGTACGCTTACAAGCAACCCGCAGAGCTGGACCCGTACTGCGAAATTTGGGTGGAGGGGGAGAAGAAGCCCCGCCGCCGCACCACGACCAAGGTTCGCGTACCCCCGTGCCGCTCTTTTGCCCCCCTCCCCCCTCCATCCGAAACGCGCGCGTACCCCTACAGAAGCAAACGAGCTCGCCGGTGTTCGACGAGGATATTCTCCTGCCGCTGTCCGAACCCGCGGGCTCAGTCGTCGTGCTCAAGGCGAGGGCGTACCCCATCCCCCGAATCCCGTACCTCTTTTTCCTGATCGCACACCCGTCGGGGTACGCAGTTCTTCGACGAGAACCCACCGCTGCCCCCCACCCTCCTCGGCGAGATCCGCATACCCATCAGCGACGCCATCCTGTCCGGTACCCCTGAGTCGGGCCAGGTGCCCGCCCCCCTACCCCCCCTCCCACTCGCACTTCTCTGATTCTTCCGATAGCGCGCGCTGGAGGGGGGTACCTCAAAGGGCGAGTCGACGGCGCAGTTCGCTCTCTCGTACTCCCCCGAGGTTTCTTCCCCTCTCCCCCCCCCCCCCCCCTTTCTCCCCTGGGCGCACCGCCGACGCCCGCAGCAGAAGGGGGGGGAGGAGCGGCCGAAGAGCAGAACGCCGGAGCCCCCCCGCACTTCCACTACCCCCGGGGAGGGGACGGGGGTACGCCGCCCCCCGACCCTCCCGAAACGTGATCCAATCCTCGGTTCAATCCGTACCCCCCCACAGGCCAAATCGATGAAGAAATCGAAGACGGCAAAGAACTCAATCCTGGACGTGCGTACCCGTGCCCTGCTATCCCTCTCCCCCCTCCAAGAGCCCGGCTGAGCCTTTCGCCGCAGGAGATCGCAGCTGCGCAGGCGGCCGCCGGGGAGGAGGCGACCGGGCCCGGGGTACAATCGCCTCCGCCGCCGCCGCCGGAGCCGGCGGGGCGAGTCTTCGTTCGCGTCGTGAGGGGGGAGGGACTCCCCAAGGTCGAGCGTGCGCCGTGCCCCCCTCGTCATCGTACCCCCCCCCACCCCCCCCCCCCCCCCCCCCCCCTCCCATCAGGCTTCGGAACTGTGGACCCCTACGTCGTCGCGGAGCTGGTGCGCGCGTAACCCCGCCCCTCGCCCTGTACCCCCCCCCCTCCCCGAAAAAAAACCCCAACGGCTCTCTTCAGGTCGGCGGGCCGAAGGCGGAGCGCTCGGCGGTGGCGCGGGGTACGGACCCGGCCTTCGGGTGCGCGGGTTCGAATCCGGGCGGCCCCACTTTCTGATTCCCTTCTCTCTTTCTTTAGGTACGAGCCGCCGGGCTTCGAGGTGATGGAGCTCGCGGGATCGCGCCTCCGCCTCGCCGTGTGGGACCAGGAGAAGGTAGTACCCCCCAAGCGAGCGCCCCGGCCCGGCCGGCTTTGGGCTGACGCGGGGCGGCGGCAGGTCGGCTCGGCCTAAGCAACCTAAGCTAAGCCTGGCGGGCCCAGCCCTAAACCTAAGCCTTGTCCCGCGGCAGGTGGGGTCGGACCGGGGGATCGCCGAGGCAGCGCTGGACCTGGCCGACCTCTCCGACGCCGCCGTCCGCAGCGGGTCCGCAGCGACGGCTTTCCCCCGCCTCCTTCTAAACTACACCGGACCTTGCTTAGCTTTCCACGTCCTTAGCTTAGCTTCATCTTAACTCTTAACTTCATCTTTAGCTTTCCACGTCCTTCGCTTCATCTTAACTTTCTCCCTACCCCCCCACCTGTTTTCCCTCCGCCCCCTTTCTGCCTGACTCCGGCCCGGCCGCAGGGTCGTGGTGTCGCTGGGCCCCTTCGTGGCGGTGGGCCAGGAGCGCGGCCTCGCCCTCGCCGCGGCCTCCTACGGCCGCCTCGTCGTGGACCTCCACTTCGTGCCCCGCGTGCGCCCTCTACCCCCCCCCCCCCCCGCTCCCCGCTCCTCGCTTTCTGTCTTTCTAGTCCTACTACTCTAGCTTTATTACTACTCATATTGCTTTTGCTACTCATAGCTAGCTTTCTTACTAGCTCCCTGGCGTATCCTTAAAGCCCCTCCTACGGCCGCCTCGTAGTCGACCTCCACTTCGTGCCCCGCGTGCGTCCGGATCCGCGGCTTCGCTTTCTTCTTCTTCGTCTTCGAAGCCTATAGCTACTGCTTTCCATTCTTGAAGCTTGCTTCGTCTTATAAGCGCTTACTATTACTTCTACTCCTCAAATTGCTTCTTGCTACTTCTAGCTTTCGTACTAGCTCCCTATAGCTAGCGTATCCTTAAAGTCCCGGTCCACTTCGAGCCGGTTTTTTTCTTGCCTCTTCTTGCCTCCTTTTGCTTCCCTAACCTTTACCTACTTTCTCTGCTTTGTTTAGGGCGGGAGCGTGCGGCCCTGGAACTTGGACTCCAAGAGCCGCCTGGCGGCCGCCGCGTCGCGCCGTGACATTTCGACGTCGCCCTGGGCCTGCTACCCCGCCAAGCGCAACCCGGGGTACGTTTGCGTTCAGCGCAGCGCGCCACCTCTCTGTGTTCTCTGACGTCGCCGGTGCCCCCGCCGCAAAGGCCCCCGCCCACGTACGTCGTCATCGGGCGGGCCGACGACCTCGCGTTCGCGAAGGTGCGCGGGTTCGAATCCGCGCGGCTCCCGTTTCTTTCCGGGCTTAGCCGGGCGCAGACGGAGCTGCTGGCCCTCCTGCTGCAGGCGTCCCTCCCCTGCGTGACCGTTCAGGTGTGGCCGGGTCGGGGCCGCGTTTGGAGGCGCCGGTTCGAATCCGTGCAGGTCGACATGTTCCACCCGCGGGCGTGGACGCACCAGCTGCGGGAGACGTGCAAGCAGGCGCGCCGCCCCGGCCCCCTAACCCTTCAGCCAACTTCTTCTTAACTTCCCGACTCGAGCTCTCTTCTAACCCTCTCCTTCCGACGCAGCTGGGCTTCATGAAGCACGAGGGCTCGCCCCTCGTCTACGACGGGAGCTGCCGCTACATCGGCGGCGCGGAGGAGTGCGCCCTTGACTTATTATTAGTCCTAACTTATAATAGCTTAGACTCATAGAAGCGCCCGCCAACATCTTAAATAATAATAATAATACTAATGCGCCCTTGATTTAAATAGTGCGCCCTTGACTTCTATAATAATTATTAGTCCCACCTCATGACAGCTTAAACCACAATAAACGCGCCCTCATTAGCAGCTTATAATTAGCCTACATCGGCGGTGCCGAGGAGCCCTGAGCTAGCTTACTATAGCAGCTTAGACTACAATGAAAGCGCCTAATTAGCCCCGGTCGACCCGCCCCGCCCTCCTCCGCGCAGGTTCGCGCGGCTGGTGCTCCACAAGTACGGCCTCGCGGACGAGGCCAGCGTCGAGGTACCCCAGCTTACCCCCCCCCCCCTGGGGTCTCTACGGCCGCTCTGCGCGCCCCTCGCCCGCCCCGGGCCCGCCCCTAGGCTCCGCCCGCGCCCCGGCCCCTGCGGCCTCACCTCACATCACGCACTCTCTCCCGCCCAGAGCGTGCGGGAGGCGGCGGGGGAGAACATGGAGCTCTGCGAGGCATCCGTCCGCCGCGAGCGCCTCGACAACTACCTCGAGGTCCGCCCGAGCCAGAGCTTCTAAGAAGCCTTTTAAGTTCAGGCACCTAAGGCTGGAATGCTCAAATCTGAAGTTACAAGTCTCTCTCACTGGAAGCTTAATAAGCTTAAGCTTAAGCACCTAAGAAACCGCTCCTTTTATTTATTTATTAGTATATTAGAGGCACTTAACGCCGTCCGCCGCGGGCGCCTCGACCACTACCTCGAGGTCCGCCTAAGCGAAAGCTTCTAAGAAACTTCTACCTTTTTAGTTTAGGCTATATATTAGAAGAGCTTATTAGAAGAAGAAGAATCCTTCTCAGAAGAGCTTCGAAGTGAGGCCGCCGTCCGCCGCGGGCGCCTGGACCTCTACCTCGAGGTCCGCTTAATACAAGCTTGAGCTTAGGCACCTAAGAAATTAAACCGCTCTTTTCATTAATCTGTAGAGACTATTAGAGGCACTTAAGGCCGCCCGCCGCGGGAGCCTCGACAACTACCTGGAGGTCCCTCTGAGCTTAATAAGATTAAGCTTAAGCACCTAAGAAACCGTCTCTGTTTATTTATTTATAAGTATATTAGAGGCACTTAAAGCCGTTGCTCTAAAGCGCCTCGGCCTCTACCTCGAGGTCCCTTTATAGTCTTTTTTATATGAGCTTCTCAGAAGTCTTTTTATATGAGCTATTAGAGGCACTTAAGGCCGGTTCTGTTCGAATGTTAGAGTCCCGCTGCCAGAGCTTCTAATCTATAAGAAGCCCTTTTAGTCGGCACTAAGTTTGGAGACTTTTAAGCTCTAATATAAGCTCTAAGAAGAAGCCTTCTAAGAAGAGCTTCGAATTGGAAGCGAGGCCGCCGTCCGCCGCGAGCTCCTCAACTGTTACCTCGATATCCGCCCGAGCGAAAGCTTCTAAGAAACGTTTTCAGTTTAGGCTTCCAGAGGCACTTGAGGCCGGTACTATTCTAACTATGTTAGAGGCGCTGGGCCGCTGCCTCGATCTCGAAGCACACAAGTCTCTCTCACTGGAAGCGCTGCTCGCTGGAGTCTGATGCGCCCTCTCTGTCCTGCAGGAGCGGGAGGCGAGGATGGGCGAGCTGGCGGACCGCATCGGGGGGCTCCAGGCCCGCCAGGTAATTAATTAACAGATTAAGGTTTGAGTCACATTGGGCCCTATTGGATTTAATTGGTTCCGTTTACGGCAGGCGGCGCTGGAGCCGGTTCACGGGGCGCTGGGGCGGGCGGCCGCGGCGCTCGAGTCGCTCCGCGGAATGGCTGCCGCCGAGTCGGCTTTCACCGCAGTCGTACCCGAGGCCGCCGCCGGCTCCGAAGAGGGGGGGGCGGAGGCGGCGGCCTCCAGCGGCGGCGGAGGCGGCGGAGACGGCTCGGCCGCCGCCCCCGCGGCGTCGTCCTTCGAGGGGATGGCGGCGGCGCTGCAGGACGAGGCGGAGCTGGCGGGCGAGGACCCGAGGGCCCGGCCCCTCTCCGACGAGCTCGCGGCAGAGGTGCGCGCTCTGAGAAAATCGTGCAAGGTAGAAGGCTTACGGGGCGGCAGGTGGCGGCGGCGGCGGCGGCGGCGGCGCTCCCCGACCTCTCGGCCTCCGTAGCCTTCCCCGAGCACGCGGGCGAGGGCACCGTGGCGACCAAGGCCGAGCTGGCGAGGGCGGCGACGGCGGCGCTGGGCTCCCTCGCGGCGGCGGCGCGGCGGCACCACGCGCGCGAGGCGGCGCGGCGGGCGGCCGAGCGGCGGGCGGCCGAGGGCGGGGCGGGGCGGGCGAGGGGGACAGGCGGCGGAGGGCGCGCCGGCGGCAGAGGCGCCGGCGCCGGCGCCTGCGGCTGCGGCCGCGGCGGAAGGGGACCTCGTGGCAGAGGCGGAGGCGCTGCTGTCGGAGGGAACGGCGGCGGCTTCGGCTTCGGAGGCGGCGGCAGAGCCGACGGCGCCGGCGGAGGAGGGGGCGGCCGAGGCGGTACCCCTACTGGACTTTTTGGCGCAGGCGGCGAGCGCCCAGGTGCCCTAAACCAAAGCTGCCCCGCCGCCGCCTCTCTTGCGATAGAAGGCCCAATTAAGTTACATTGAAAACCCAATCATAGAGGGGAACGGCTGACCGGGCGGCACGCGCGCGTGCGCAGGCGGCGGTGCGGGCGGCGCTGGCGGCGGCGGGGGCGGCGCTGGCGGAGTGCGGCGGGGAGCTCGAGGCGGCGCGGGGCGCCCTCCAGCGCGCCCGCGACCTCACCGTGCGCCCCCGCGACCCCCCGCGCCCGCGCCGGCCTGCTTAGAATATATATACGGTTACGCTGGTTTCCGCTTAGAAATATAACATATACCGGCCTGCGACGACGCACGACGCATTATAATTTATAGTTTATAATAGAAACGCACGACGACGGCCCGCGCCGGGCTGCTAAGAATATACGATGACGCTGGTTTCCGCTTCGAGATCGATTCTGTAATCCTAGCCGGCTTCGAATTCGGCGCCGACCGCTCTCGTGAGCCGCTTAAGAGATCGAAAGTTTAGCGCCCTCTGACGGACTGGCGTTCGTCAATTTACTCTCTGGCGGCGCCATGGACTTCGCTGCGACGCGGACATGGACGGCTCAGTCACGCCGTTTAAAATTAATAGATGAACAGATCATCCGGCTGCTCCCATCTGCAGCTGACCTCTCTTAAGCCGCTTGAGACATCGACAGTTTAAAATTTAGTGCCCTCTGACAGCCTGGCGTTCGTTATGTGATTGATTCACTCTCTGACGCCGCCCCGGCCCGCGACCGTCTCTCAGGAGGCGGACGAGGCGGAGGAGTGGCTGCTGGAGGCGGCGCGGGAGCGGGCGCGGGGGCCGCCCCCGAGCCCCCGGCCCCTCGGCATGGACTAGCTAGGCCCGTGTGCGCGGTCCCATGATTAGGATATTCTACCCATATGCTGTTATGAAATCGGCATTTTACAGCACAATTACAGTTACCATTAATGCTTGAAACGTTGAAATTCTATCAGTACGTAATTCTTCTTCCTTCTGTCACCTCGGCATGGACTAGCAGCAGCGACCGGCGCGTCGCCCAGCGTGGCGATCCAGGGGCGGGAGGCGGTCCGTAGCGCGGGGCTGCACGCGCGCGCCCGTCTTTCCTGTGCAGCAGATATGATTAGTTTATGTTATTCTGTTATGGACTCGGCATATAACAGCTCAAATGCAATCACCATCAGTGCTTGAAACATTGAAATCGAAACTCTATCAGTGTGTCATGTACATGTTCAGAAACGATCTGGAGATCTGGGGGGCGGGGGGAGGGCGCGGCGGGAGGGCGGCGGCGAGAAATAAGAATCGCCTGCGCATGCGATTCTGCCGCCTAGCCACCACGTGCACGCACCTGCCTGATTGGATATCGAACGCGTCGCGCGCGCCATCATCGAATTTAAATGCATATACATTGATCAGCGGCGGCGTGACCGCCGCAGAGGCTGTACGCGTGACGCCGTGACGGTCGTGACGGAATCTATATGTAGCTAAGACGCGACCGTCGGACGGCCCAGTGCAGCGAAATAAAGTACCTGGCTAGCTACTTATTATAAGCAAAGCCGCGAAACCAGCGTGCACGTGCTACTAGGCTAGCTCTGCATAACAAGACTCTAGATCTGTCAGACTGTCACATCATGACTCGAGCGCACATGCTGTACAGGCCCTCTGCAGACTGCAGGGTCACATGACGTACGATCTGTCACATGCTGTTGACTACGGGCTGACGGGGGAGAGGGGCGACTGGGGCTCGGGGTACAGCGCCGAGCGCTCGTCGAAGCGGATGGGGTGGTACCCCACCGCGCGGTTTCGGTACGCGCGCCAGAGGCGGAGGGCGAGGGGTGCCGCGGCGGCCGCCGCCGTCGCCACGGCGAGGACGAAGAAGAAGATGGCAACGCCGCTGTGGCGAGGCGGCGAAGGCGCAGGCGGCGCCGGCGGCTCCCGCTTCTCACTGCCGGGGCCCTCGGGGGCGGGGGCGGGGGAGGGGTACGGGGACGGGGCGGGCGGGGTCGGCGAGGGGGTGGCGCCGGGCGCGCCGCCTGCCCCGGGCCGCTCGCCTTCGGGGGGTACGGAGTAGGCGCGGACCTCGCCGGGGGCCAGGGGCCGGGGGTCGGAGATCGTGTACCCCTCCAGGGGCACGTCCTCCCAGGCCCACTCGAGAGTGGTGGGATCGAGTCGGCCGGCCGAGCAAAGGGGCCGGGGGGAGCTGTCGGAGCTGCCGGGGTACGATGCTCAGCGGAAATCGTCGCGGGGAGTACGGGGAGCGAACCCGAGGGCGGGGAGGGATACAGAGAGGCGCGCGGGGGCGTCGGAAGGGTTCATGGCGATGACGAGGTACCCGGGGCGGGCGGCCCCGTCCGGGGGGTACCGCCACGCGGCGGCGAGGAGGCCGGGGCCGGCCTCGGGACCCCAGACACAGTCCCCCCCCGTTGTTCCGCAGGCGGCTCGGGCCCCGTGCGACAGCGCCGGTCCGCCCGCAGCCACCGCCTCCTACCCGGAAGCTTTAAAAAGGGGTACGCGAAATCGCGGAGGGGGTATGGGCTCACGGCGATGGCGGGTCCTAGTGCGGCGGCGGCGGCGGCCGAGTCGGGGGAGCCCGAGGCGTATACCCCCGTGGCGCCGGCCACGAGGGCCGATGCAGCCTTAGCCAGCCAGAGCCCGGCCTGCGAAAGGCGGGTACGCCGCTCAGGGAAGGGCGCGGTGCTGGACGAGTACAGGGAACGGCGGCGCACGTCGGGCTTGACCCCCTCCTGGACCGGGGGTACGGGGATCTCCGCCCAGAAGGGGGTACGCGGGGGAAACGCGTCGACGGCCACAGCGAGCCGCTCCGTGTACCCCCTGGCGCCCGCGCGTCAGGACGGGGGGGGGGGGAAATCCGATACAGGGCGATACCGCACCTTAGGCCGGACTCGGGGCCGGCGGTGAGGAGGAGCGGGGCGCGGGTGGAGGCGCCGGCGTCGAAAAGGACCGCTGGGGAATCGAACGCCGAGACGGGACGGAGGGCTGCGCAGGGTCAGCGCGCCGGTACCCCCGGAGGAAGGGTCGGATCGGGACGGGGTACGGCGCACTGGGATGGCAGGGATCCGATGAGACCAGGGCCGCGCGGACATTGTCGCCTGCGTCGAGGTAAGGCGGGCAAGGGAGGGGTACGGCGTTCAGCCGGGTAGGGGTACCAGACAGCCAGCCTAGGAGCGCGGGGCGGCCGCGGAATCGGGGTACCTGGGGGAGGGGTACGGTGGGACTAGGGACGACTGGGATCGGGCGGGATTCGAACTAGGTCGGAGGAGAATGTCGAAAAGTTGGAGGGAGCGAAATCGACGCTCAGAAGGACGCTGCGGGCGGGCTCAGATGAGTAAGGACCGATCAGGAGGGGTACGAACGCACCCGACGCCGGCGTCAGCGGCTGCGTCCATTGCAGCGAGGGCGAGCGAGACGTCTGCGGGGGGTACGTCGGACGCGACGCGGCAAAGCCGGCTGCACGCGCGCGCGCCTGCGGCGGAGTCGGAGGGCAGGCGGAGGAGGACGGCGTTTAGGCCGGCGGAGGCGGCGAGGCGCGGGGCGGCGGCCGCCGCGAGGGGGACTTCGGCGAGGAACGGGAGCGTCGGGAGGCGCGCGCGCGGCGCGGGCGGATCAAATCGCAGGCGACCGTCGTCGAAGCTCGTCTTCACGCAGGCCTCGCCGTCGCCGGGGCGCGCCCTGCCGAGCGAGCGAGCGAGCGCGCCAAAGTCAGACGTCGACGGAGGGATGGCGATCAGGTTTTGGGAGGTCGGACGGACGGACCGGGGAAGGGCGACGGAGAAGGAAGCGACCTCCATTAGCGCCCCCGTGGCCTTGTCCTCGTAAACGAGCCTGCGCGGGCGGCGCTGAGCGCTGAGGCATTCGGGGAGAGTGTTCGGCGCGTGCTCCCGGCGGAGGCGCACCGTCCGGCGAGGGACTTCACGGTCTCGGGGATCCCTTGCATGTCGATCTCGAGGCGCGAGGTTGCGAAGAAGCGCAGCGGGGCGCTCAGAAAGGGCGCGGAGCTCGAGCGGAGCGCGGCGGCGTCGAGGCCGAGCTCGGCGGTGACGTTGAGCCTGTCGAGCGCGTCGAAAGGGACCTGCAGGCCGCCGGGGACGGGCAGGAGGTCGAGGTCGAGCAGAACCAGTTCGCGCGCATTGCTCGTCACCGGCACGACGCCCAGGCGCGCCGAGACGCCGACGGGCACGAGCTCGCCCGCGGCCGCAACCGCGAAGACGCCGAGCGCGAGGCACAGGATTAACTCCCGCATTCTCGCCCAGCAGACGGCCGCGTACCCCTCCAAGAAACGAAGAAGCGGGCCGCGGTTTCCCGCGGAGCGGACAGGCGGGCGCACGAAGACCGCGGCTAGCTCCAGCCGCAAGAGCGCGCCCGCGGGCAGCCGGGGCGGTGTGACGGCGGAGATGAAGGTCGCGGCTGTCGTGTTCGTCGCGCTCCTCGCCGCGACCGTCGCCAGCGCGGCGTGTCCCGGCACGTCGGGTCTGCAGTGTGCGGCCGGCTCCGCGCTGGACCCAGCTTGCGAACGATGCGAATGCCCGGCGGGGCGGGCCGGGGCGGAGTGCGGGCTCTGCAGCGGCGCCCAGGGCTGCCCGGAGGCTGCCCACACGTGCGCTCGAGGCGTGTTCTTCGGCGGCGATCGGGCCACGTTCGAGTGCCAGCCGCTGGAAGAGATCTATATGCACGACCAAATCGTGCGCCGGTGTCGGCCCCCTCGCTCGTGACCGGGGCGCCCCGCCGCGCCGCCCGAGCCGCCACCGCAGGTCTGGGGCTGCTCTCGGGACGATAAGAAGTGCAGCATGAAGCGTGCGCGGCCCGGGGCCCTCGCGCGCGATTCGAACGGGCTACGAACCTTTCCTGACTCGCACTCGCGCGCTTCGTTCAGTTATGCAGCCAGCCGCGGGCGCCACCCCCGGTTCCTGGCAGGTTCTAGTCTCATGCGAGCTCACCGCCTGCACCATTCCCGCCTTCTGTGCGCCCGCCGCCCCGCCCGCGGCCGCCCGCCCGCACGCCCCCCCGCCGACGCGCCGCCCCGCGCGCAGCCGGCAGGCTGGATGACCAGCTGGAGGTTCGCTGCGAGGCGACGCGGTGCACGTGCGCCGCCGGCGGCTGCGAGGACGGACTCGCGCGGTACCTCCGCCGCGTCCGCAGGCGCGTGTACCCCCCTCGATTCTTCCCCCCCCCCGCCCCTCCGAGCCGGCTCGCAGCGACGCGCGCATCGTCTGCGATCCGAAGGATTCGACCTGCACCATCTTCCGTGAGCCGTACCCCCGGCCCCGGCGCGAACGCGTACCCCCCTGAACCCCCCTCTCACACACACCCAGAGGACGAACTCCAGCACGAGCGGCGAATGACGTGCCGGGGTACGGGGCAGTGCGTCTCGGAGCGACTTGGGCTAGTCCTTCCCCCTGGTACCCCCGGCTCCTTCCCCCTCCCTTCCCTCGGGAAGCAGACTGAGAGGCCTCGCGCAGAGTGGTCGGACAGCCGCCCTCCCCCTTCCCTCATCCCTTCTTCGGATCCCACATGCACGCCCCTTCCTGGCTTCTACACCCCCTTCCCTTTCCTGACCGGGGACGGCGCAGTATCCCCCTGGATCCGCGCTGTACCCCCCATCCTTATCGCCCTCGCCACCCTCGCCGCTATCCCCTGGCTGCTCCTACCCCCCTCCCGGTCCCGTACCCCCGGAAAGCAGTCCCTAGTCTCCCGCGTCGCCGCCGCCCTCTTCGCCCCCCTGCTCGCCTGGGTAGACCTTCTCCGCCCCCGCCCTCGGAAGGGGTACCAATGTGCGTCTCTCCCGCGCCCCCTCCCCCTCTACCCCATCCCCACGCTGAGCACGTACCCCCCCGCAGCGGTGGACGAGGAGGAGGGGGGTACCGGCGAGGGCCCGCTGACGCTTCGCTTCGAGGGCCTGTCCTGCACGATCGAGGATCGCCCAAGTGGCATCGCGCGCCTCTGGCGGCGGCGGCCGGCGGCCGGCCGCGCCGTTCTGTCCGGGGCGTGGGGAGAGGTCCGCTCAGGTCAGATGCTGGGCATAATCGGCGAGTCGGGTGAGCTCGTACCCCCCTCTCCGCCTGTCACTGTAGCCCCCTCCTCACTTCTCCCTGCCCAAGGCGGCGGCAAGTCGACGCTTCTTGCCATGCTCGGTACCCCCCTGCTGCTCTTCCTTCCTCCCCCCCCCCCTTCTCATCCGCGGACCGGCCGCAGCGGGCCGCAAGACGGTGGGGCGCCTCCGGGGTACCGTTTTCCTCGACGGCTCCCCGGCCTCCATGGCGCGCCTCCGCTCCGTCTCCGCGTGCGCGTACCCCCCTTTCTTCTTCCCCCCCGCTCTCAAATCGAACCTGTACCTCCCATCAGGTACGTCCCGCAGCAGGATCCGCTGGCGGAGCCGCTGACGGCGCTGGAGACGGTGGCTTTCGCGGCGGCCGTGGGGCTCGGGCTCGCGCCGCCGCTGGCGGCCGAGCGGGCGGAGCGGGCGCTGAGGCAGCTCGGCATCGCGCACCTCGCCCGGCAGCGCGTCGGCCACGCGGGCATCTCAGGCGGCGTGCGCCCGCGCCCTCCAATGCGAAAACATATCTAAACGATGTTAAAAACGGTGCCGAACGACGATATTCAGCTGCCTAGCCTACGATCCCTCCTCCTCCGCGTCCCCTTCAAATCTACCTGGCATAACCCTAGCAACCTGCCTGACCCGGCCGCAGGAGCGGCTGCGGGTCTCGCTGGCCGCGCGCCTCGTGCTCGAGCCGCGCCTCCTCTTCCTCGACGAGCCGACCTCGTACCCCCGCCCCCCCAACCTCCGTTCGAACCTCCCTTACTGAAGCGTCTCCTCCCCGCGTCCGCGCAGGGGCCTGGACTCGTACAACGCGCAGCGGGCGATGCGGCTTCTGCGGGCGGTCGCCCGCCGCGACGGCGCCGCCGTCGTCCTCACCCTCCACCAGGTGAACGCTCGCCCGCCTCCCCGCTAGCTTGATATCTCGTTAGCTTTTTAAAGACCTTTCCAGTGCTGTGACCTTCCGCTGCCCTCCTCAGCTTGTTGTTAACTTAAGCTTCTTAACTTGTTGAAAGCCTTTCGTCGCTGTTTCTGTCTTTCTTTCTTCTTACCTTCCGCGTTCGGTCCGCCGCGCAGCCGCGTGCCTCGCTGCTGGCGATGCTCGACCGGACGGCGATTCTCTGCCGCGGGCGCCTTCTCTACAGCGGGCCCACCTCCGAGGCCCCCGCCCGCCTCCAGGCGAGCCGCTTCATTATTATCTGCCCCCACAAAACTTGCGGCTTTAGAAGACTCCAGGCGGCTTCGTTGCCGTTATTTGTCCCGCCTCCTCCCCGCATTCCCGCCTCCAGGCGAGATCTAGATTGTTCCTTGACTTATGGGGCGCACGCAGGTGGTGTTGCAGGAGGCGAGGCCAGACGCCGAGCTCGGCGTCGGCGCGGGCGGGGGCGTGGGCGCCAGGGCGGGGCAGACCGGCGCGGGGGACAGGGGAGAAATGGGGAATGGGGGCGAGGAGCTCGGTGGTGGCGGCGGCGGCGGCGGGGGCGACGACGCAGAGGCGCGACCTACCTCCCCCCCCCCCTCTTCCCCCCTCTTCCCCCCCCCTTCACCCCCCTCTTCTCCCCTTCTTCGCCTCTGAATGTGAGGGCTTCGCGCACGCAGGAAGACGGCTCCGGAACCTTCGCCGACGCGTTCCGTGCGCGCCCCGCCCCGCGTCGCTTTAAAAACGAAGCCCCTAAACCATCTCATTGTGATACATTGCACCGCGTCTCTCCACCTTTGCCCCGACTCGCTCGTTTGATTTTCGCCGCAGTGGACGTGATGGGGCGGCTGCCCGACGCGGCGATCGGGCGCCTCGCCGACGCGCACGGCGGGCCCCCCGACGCGGCCCCCCGCGCCGGGAACGACCGCGGGGTGCGCTTAAGCTTCCCGCCTTAAGATGCCGCGCCATACAGATTAAGATCCCGCCTTGCATGCCGCCTCGATCCGACTCGACTCGTTTGAGACTAGGCGCGGCTCGTTTATAAAGTGCTCTTTCGCCGAACAAGATCTAGATCTAGAGGCGTTCCCGACCCGCCGCGTCAATCCGACTCGAGGCGAATGCATGCCTCATACACACGAGCCCTGAAGTTTACTTGGATGGCTTCACACGAGCCGCGCCTCCTATCAATTCCGCCTCGATCCGACTCGCGCTCGCTTGGATGCTTATGGATGCCTCCTATCAATGGATGGCTGCACACGAGCCGCGCCTCCTATCAATTCCGCCTCTATCCGCCTCGATCCGACTCGCGCTCGCCCGCGCAGGGCCCGGAGGCCGTCATCGAGCCGACGGACGAGGACCGGGAGTGGCCCCTCGGCCCCGCCCCCTTCTCCTTGCAGGTTGGTACCTTCAGGGGGGCCCGGGGGGGCCCGGAGGGGGCCTGCGGGCCGGCGGGGGGCCTGCCCGGAACTGTGTTGGGGCTCGCTGTGAGCCTTTCGCGGCTTCATCTAATAGAGAACTCAGCTTATAGCCGAGCGCCTTCACTTCATCTGTCCTAACCGCTCTTTCCTTCAATTACTAAGTTATCGCTCGCCCCGGATCGCAGTTCCGGGCCCTCCTGCGGCGCTCGTGGGCCGTCGCCTCCCGCAACCGATCGGCGATCACCACCCAGGCGCGCGCCCTTCTTTAAGCCTATATATTTTGATGCTTCTTTAACGGCTTAAGGCGCGCGCGCTTCCTCTTTTTTTAAGGATTCTTTGAAGTCTCACCAGCACTTCTGGCATGATGACCTTGCGGTGCAGCTGGCGCTCTCGGCCGGCGTGGGCCTCATCGTCGGGGCGACGTACCGCGGCCGCCTCGGTGCGGCCTCTCTTCTCGATCTCGGGGTCTAGTTTGGTTTCTAGACGCCATGGAGGCTGCCGCTGCGGCTGCCTGTGACATCGGCTGCCCCTCCGGAACTGCCTCTCTTCTCGGGGTCTAGTTCGGTTTGTAGATGCTAATCATATGTCGAACGCCGTGACGGCTGCTCGAGCTCAATGACATCTTAAGGCTGCCGCCCCGGCTACCCGTGACCCCGACCTCGCCTCTCCGGATCCGCATGCTTCGTCTGAGTGTCTGACGTGGGCCAGGGATGGACTCGGACGGGGCGTGGAACCGCTTCGGGCTCCTCTTTCTTCTCCCCGCCTTCGTCGCCATCAACTCCCTCACCACCATCGAGACCCGTGCGCCCTCGCACCCGCTGTAGCCGATGTATTTAACTCGTGGCCATCGAATCCCTCACCTCACCACGGGCGCGCAGTACTGGTGGACCGACCCCTGCTGGCCCAGGCCCGCCCCGCCCCGCCCTCCTATCTCCTCCTCCTTTCCACCTTTCAGCTTACAGCCGCCCCCCGCGCAGGAGCGGGCGGACGGGATGTACCACGTGCTCCCGTACGCCGCCGCCCGCACCCTCGCCGACTTCGCCTTCCTCCGGGTCCGAGTCATTCCGTGTTTAGATAGGAAACTTAAGTACTTTTATAGAACTCAAGAACAAACAGAAGTTTTTTAGAGCTTATAGTTTTAGAACTCGTAGCGACTTATAGAACTTGATGCCGACTTCGCCTTCCTCCGGGTCCGAATTCCATATTTACTTATTGTATTGAAACTTATAGCAAACAAACACAGAGCTATTAGAGCTCATAGCATCAACCGAACTCGCGCTTCCTCCTTCCTTACAAAACCTCGCATCGTATAAGCTTAAGCTTGGAGCGCTGACGCCCTCGCCCGCTCGGCCGCGCGCAGGCGCCGCCGGTGGCGGCGCTGGTGGCGTGCGTGTACGCCCTGGCGGGGCTGCGGCCCGAGCTCTTCGCCTTCCTCGCCGCCCTCCTCTACATGCAGTGCGCACTAAATATAAGGCCGCTTAAGACAGATCAAGATGCCTAGGCCCACCACTAATCCCTCGCCACCCTCCTCTACATGCAGTGCGCTCCTTTTAGGCCCGAATCTTAAGCGGGCCGATCTAATCTGATCTAGCCGATATAAGCGCCTTAGGACTAAGCTTCATAGAGCTTGAGCTCGAACTCTAAGGCCGCTTAAGAAGGCTATTCCAAGCACTATTCCTTGTAAAAACTGATCATGAACGCGCGCCCGCTGGCCGCCACTCTCCGACCTTAAGCTTCCGATCTAGATCTGCCGCCTTGCCCTCCTATCTAGCGGAAGCCGAGCTTCTTCTTTACTCTTGTGATGAGTAAGCTGAAGCCAAGGCCTCGATCAAGCTTGCTCTTTCCTCGCCACCGCCTTCAAGCCGAGGCTTAATCTCAATTAAGCAAGCTTAAGCTGGCGGACTAGCTATAAACGTGCGCGCGCGCGCGGGGGCAGGCTGCTGGCGGGGGCGGTGGCGGCGATGAGCCAGGCGGCCTCTGCATTCACCTCCAGCATCTCCTCCTCCCTCAACATCGCCTCCGTCGTGCGCATAATAATGCGCCCCCTCTCGATCTCAGAGCGGCGCCTCCTTTGCATTGTCACAGGGGGGTTCCGTTTGTCCATAGATATATCTCCCCCCTCTTCCGTCTCCCCTTCCCTCAGATAGAAGCGTTTTCTCTTCCCTCAATATCGCCCCCGTCGCGCGCATGCGCCCCCGCGTGCCACTCCCATGCGAAATTTTTTCTAAGCGTTCGCCTGCCTCCACAGCCCCCCCCCCCCCCCCCAACACCCCCCGCCCCCCCCCTCCGCCCCTCCCCCCCTCCGCCCCTTCCCCCCCTCTGCCCCTCTGCCCCTCCCCCCCCCTTCCGCCTGTGAGCCCGCTGAGCCCCCGAACCCCCGCAGGCGGTCTTCACGAGCCTGCTCTTCGGGGGGCACCTCGTCAAGGAGGCCTCGCCCTCCCTCCCCATGCGCCTCATGAACGTGCGCCGAACGCCCCGAAGAGCGCTAGAGCGAGCTTCTCTTATATATGTAACTTAGTAAGCTCAAGGTTTAAGATCTAAGACGAACTGCGCGCCGCCCTAAGAAAGATGAGATAAGAAAACAAGATGCGTCCGGATGCTGGTCTCTAGATCTGGTAAAGTCTCGTCTGACAACGCCGACCGCGTCCCCCCCGGCCTTTCTCCCTCCTTCTCCCTCGCCACAACCAAAACCCCCGCCCCGAGCATCTCACCTGAGCCCTCTGCAGTGCCTCTCGCCGCTGAACTGGGGGTACGAGGCCCTCCTGGCCCTCGAGTTCCGCGGCCGCCTGTGCGCCTCCCATCCCATCCCACCCGACCCGACCCAACCCGACCCGATCCGATCGGACGTGATCACATGATCTGACCCTACTTCATCCCCCCCCACCCCGGCCAGGTTCACGATCGACGTGGTGGAGTTCGGGCAGCTGACTGTACCCGGCGACGTCCTCGTCACCCGCCTCGGAGCCGTGCGTCGTTTAGCGTCTTAGAAACCTGGACTAAAATCGGCTGTGGACTAAAACCTCTAGCTTTGGCGCGCTCATACATGAAACCGAACTCGCCTATATATGAAAGCTTTGGCGCGCTCATACATGAAACGTCGATCCTAAATAGCTAGATCCCTCGGCGCCGTGCGCACGCCGTAGCTCATAAGTGAAGCTAAGAAGCTTAAGCTTATAACTCGATTCTCGATTACGCTTATAACTTGCGCTTTTCATTACGGCCGTCGGATTTATATACAGCTAGTCGGATTTCGGATTTAGATTATTTATGAGTCACCCGCCTCGGCGCCGTGAGCACGCTCATAAGCTTCGAATTCAGCCGATAGCCCGCTCATAAAACTAGCTTGCACAACAAAGAGCTAGTCGGATTTGGATTCTTTACGTTTCGATGCCGAGCCGCTTAGACTTCGTTCGCGCTCGCAGGAGACGGGGAACCTGGCGGCGGACGCGGCGGCGCTCGCGTGCGCCGCCCTCGCGTGGCTCGTCGCCGCCTGCGCCCTCCTCCGCCGCCACCTCCGCCCCCAGCGGTAGCTATAGTCCGGGCGGTAGCTTTAAATAGCCCGAGGCCTAAGCGTGGGTCGCCCGGAAGCCTCAAGCTTCGAATTCCGCCCTCCTCCGCCGCCTCCTCCGCCCCGAGCGGTAGCTAGGCAGGGCGGCCTCTTCTTTATTAATATTCTTACATACAAATGTCCTTGCGATTGAATTCTTGTCCTTGCGGTAGCTAGCTAGAAATAGCCCGAGGCCTAGGCCGGGCCGGGCCGGGCCGCCACCACCTCGCGCTCTCCTCCGCGGCTGCTTCCGCCCCAATCGCGAGCGGTAGCCCAGGCGGTGGGTGGCTCGCCGCGCATGCCCGCTTCTCCTTCTTTATTCTTACATACAAATGCCCTTGAATTCTTATAATTATATATAAATGTCCTCGCTGAATCTGGGCGCTCATGTCCAAGGCCTGGTCGGGGCGCCGGCTCTGCACCGAAATTCTAAAATTAAATATCAATCGGCTGCCCAGAAGGCTGCCCGGGGGAAGCTTAAGATCCAAATCGACAACATGTACACGCGATATTGGGATCCGGACACGATCGATCCAAAAGCGACCCTCTCGCTGCCGTTGCCTAACACGACACTTGATAACTTCAAGCGACGCGTACGGTTTAAATTTCATCCCGAGGACCCAGCTGCAGGACGTTGGCCAAGACGTAAGAACAAATTCTCTGCTGTAGTTGACTGCACAGAACACAAACATATCTAGTAGGACTACATAGTCTGCGAAGCGCTACCTGCTATGAAGAATTATGTGATTATACAAGCTTGAAGCGGGGGCGTCGACGAACTATTCTGCAATCACACCAATTCAAATGCGCTGAACTGAACGGCGATACCGATAGCTATATTATACAACCAGATTTTCGGGCGGGCTCGTTTAAATAATAACCAAGCGGGCTTGGCCGAGCCTCGGCACAGGCGCAGGCACGGAGGCCACGACAGCTTTCAATAAAAATCGATGATACAGGCCAAATCAAGACATAAGCGATAATAATACTAGACACTAGAGGCCCTCTAATTAAGGTGAGCCATCATTGCGGAACACACAACACAATACTGCCTACGACGTATTCGTCATATCTAATCGAAACAAATCCGTGCAAACGCACGTGATACTCTGCACTCAGATATTCTGGTAGCAAAATAACTGCAAGCTTAAGATCCAGAGTGCTATACATAACTGCGATCACACAAAAGCGGGGATAATTATGAGCGGGGCCGGCCGGATCACGACTACTTAATTATTCTGCGACGGGCAACTTGATAATAGATAGATAGCTGCCGAGACAACTATGCGGGCCTTGCGGGGCCCGAAGAAACCGGCGTGGACCCTCCGGAGGGGGCGACGGGCAACTTGATAATAGATAGCTGCCGAGTTTTATAACTATGCGGGCCTTGACGGGCTCGAGGAAACCGGCGCGGATCCTCCGGAGGGGGCGGCCTCCGTGGCTGGCCGGACGCGTGGCTGCCCGCCGGATCGTCGGGCGCCGCAGCAGAGCGCGAATAGGTCGCCGAGGCTCGCGGCGATCTCCCGGGCGCTGACGAGGCCGGAGCCCTCGCCCCCCCTGTCCTGGTCGTTCGCCCCCCGGAAGAACTGCGCCAAGGCGAATCGTCATCGTTTATAAACGCTCTCCTAGATCGTCTTCTTTTTAATTCGGTGTCTGTGCTCGTTATTTGTCCATGTATGTTGTTGATTGTTCGCATATACGGCGTTCTTATGATTTTGGTGCGCGCGCGCGCGCGAGCACAAGTCAAGGTTCTTGTCGAACGGGTAGATGTGTAGTTCTCGTTCTATAGTTTGCTCTTATAACAAGTCAAGGTTCTTGTTGATCGGCGAAATGTGCAGTTCTAGTTGTTCTTGTCGCTGATTGTAAGGCGCGGCGGACCTTCTGCAGGTCCTTGAGGAGGGGGAGCATGTCCTTCGGCAGCATTCGGAGCAGCTCGTCGCTGCGGGCCAGAGCGTCAGTTACGGCAGTTAGGGCAGTTAGGCCGCGTTGGGGCGTCAGTTAGGGCAGTTAGGCCGCGCCGGGGCGTCGGTTAGGGCAGTCAGGCCGCGCCGGGGCGTCGGTTAGGGCAGTTAGGCCGCGCCGGGGCGTCAGGGAAGTTAGGGCAGCTAGGCCGCGCCGGGGCATTTAAAATGAATATGCAATTTTATATGTGTGTGACAGATCTAGAGCGCAAGTTGCTTTTGTCGATTCTTTTGCTTCCGAGTCGCTCGGACGGAAAGGTGCCGCAGTGCGGACCTTCTGCCGCACTCGTCGCGGAGCTGGCGAATGCTGCGGGCGGGCGGGCGGGCACGGGGCCGGCGTCAGCCGCGGAACAAACGGGGTGACAAGCGAAGCGTGGCGTGGCGGCGCACATGGGGCGGAAGACGAAGGTAAAAACGACGAGGAGGGCCGCGAGCTGCAGGGCAAGAACGACCGCCTGCGCGTCGGCGTCGAATTGACTTGATCATCCTCACGTGTGCACGATCATAGGTCTTAAGCTCACGGCCAGCAGGCGGCTCTTATGATCTACTAAAGATCCTTTAAAGGTCGGTTGTCATCTTCGTGCTCTAAATTAGCTTACGGCGCCTCCTCTTTCCTGCATTTCATTGTTTATGCACTACTACTCCTACTTCTTCTAGATCCTCTTGTTCTTGAAACTCTACTCCACCCCAAATCGATCGATCATGAATTTAGAGGGCGCAGCGCACGGCGACTTTGAGGACGGTCTTATATATTAGATCTGATCTGGGTACATCTAATCTAACAATTTATGCACCGCTTCTTCTTTTAGATCTTAGACCTTAGATCTCATTAATCGTCTCTGCAGAAGAAAGCGCACGGCGACTTTGAGGACGGTCTGGAGGTCCTCGTCCGCGGCCGCAAGGTACATCAGCTGGCTCGTCGTCAGCCCCGCGTCCACGTAGTCGCTGCGCCGAAAATGCGCCGAAAGGCGTGTGTCGGAGACGGGCGGAGGTAGTAGCTAAAGAGGTAGTAGCTTATAGAAGCTAAAAGTAGCGGCGGACCTGTGGAGGTCGTAGAGCGCGCGCATGTTGGCAGAGCGCGGCTGGATCGAGTTGGCCGACGAGCAACAGGCGCCCCTGCGGGACAAAATATATAGTTCAGGGCGAACCGATGAATCCGGGGTCCGGTCGGACCTGCCGAGCTCGCCCTTGGCAATCGGGTTGGGGGGCGGTTCGCGGAAGAACGGCTGTTCCCTGTCCACCTTGCCGCTGCGCGCACCCGGCGGGTCAGGCCCAGGCCTAGGCCGCGCGCGCGCTCGGAACCCGGCAAGCAAAGCAAAGCATGCCCTTTCATTTTGAAGATTGGTTATAAGATTAGATAAGATCAGAACTTAGATTAGATTAGGTGAGAGTGCCCCGCGAAGGGCGCGCGCGCGCACTCTTCGGTGTAGACGTTGTTCTCCTTGAGGGCCTTCTGAACGAAGCCGACGTACTGCTGCACCAGGAAGTCTGCGATTCGAGGAAATCAAAGGGGGTTCGAGTGTGGGATTCGAGCAAATCGAGTCGAGCGAGTCGAGTGTGGGAAAGGTCGTCGCGACGACGACGAAGGAGAAGCTAGAACCAACGCACTAGGAAGGAAGAAAGGAAGGAAGGCGTTAAACCGATTGCACATCGACTGTCGTCGTGATGATGGAGAAGCTAGAGCGCTAGTTTACATGTGGCGAGGCGGGGCGGGGCGGGCGGGGCGGGGCGGGGCGGAGCGGGCGGGCGGGGCGGGCGGCGGGCGCACCGAGGCCGCTGGAGACGAGCGGGGCGACGTAGTTGAGCTTGGAGGCGGAGCAGTCGCCGTCGGCCCGCAGGCACGGCTTCCCGTACAGCAGCTCCCGCTGGTTCGGCTGCCTGCTCGAGTCGATTCGATTCGATTAATATTCAGGGGGCGAATTCGAGCGCGTCCACGATCAGCGGAGCAGAACGCTTATAATTATGGCCATGGCACTATTCGGCTGCCTGACGATAGAAAGATAGATAGATAGATAGATAGATAGATAGATAGGCCATGGCACTGTCTATTTATAGCTGGTTCGGCTGCCTGGCGATAGATAGATAGATTGAGGGCGTGAGAACAACGATCCCAAATTCGCGGCTCAAGCTTAAGCCGGCGGGACCGGAAAAGACCGGAAATTTTGTATGCAAGGGCGAACGGGTCCACGATCGGCGGAGCGGAGCGCTTATGGCACTATTAAAAGAAAGACTTGAGCTATTTAAAGGTTGAGAAGGGCCCGAGCTCACTGCGTGTATGAGGGCGAGACGTTGTCCTCGGCGTTCCCGTACTTGAGCCCGTTGTGGGTTTGCTGCAGCTCCTGCGCGCGCGCGCCCGCCGAAGGCGTCGAGATGAGATCGCACCAAGAGTGAGGCGCTGAGAATATTTAAGAGAGAAGAAGAAGCTTAGAATCTTGATCTAATAAGATCTAATAACATCCTAATAAATAAATAAGGGCGGAGTTCTTGGTGTCATTAGAATTCTCGGCGCTGAGAATATTTAACAGAGAAGAAGAAGCTTAGAGCTGGACATGCGCTGGCGCGTTCCCGTGCACAACAAACCCAAGCTAACTCCAAAGCTAACCGAAGCGACGGTCAGCACTGCCGAGCCAGCACTGAGAGCAAGGGAGGGGAAGGCTCCCTCGTCTGGAGGCCTACGGGCGCTCGCGCACGCGGACAACAAACCAAAATGAAGCTACGGCTGAACCGAATGAAAGCAAATGAAACGAGACACGGCGCACCGCGAATCGCTTCATGGCGCGCTCGACGGCCTCCGCTTTGGTGAGCCCAGCGGCGCCGTCGTCGACGTAGATCTGAGATATCATTCGGTCTTATCAGCTCTAGATTCCTAGGTCTTAATAGATCTTATCAGATCTAATATTAGGAGGCGCCGTCGTAGCTATAGATTCCTAGGTCTTATAAGATCTTATTAGATCTCGACGTAGATCTGAGGTCTTATTAGCTATAGGCTTTATTAGCTTTAGATTCTTAGATCTTATTAGATCTTATTAGATCTCATTAGTAAACCTGATTAAGTGAGACCGACGGGAGCGGTGTGTGATCATGAGCGGCGGATCCGGAGAAGAGCCGGGGGAGAGATCATGGGATGTTTTTATTATTAAAGTAAATCTTATCAGAATCAAGAGAGATTGGTTCACCTCGCGGGCGACATACGCCAGGTCGCGGGCGAAATAACGCCTGTTGCCGGCGTAGCGGATGACCGAGGCGGCCTGGGCGGCGCAGTTTCAAACAACTAGCGCGAAACAAAAGCGCAGACAGCGGGGGTTCTACAGCGCAATCGTAAGAAGAGGCGCGGCTTTAATCTTTAATCTGGATTCTTTTAGCGTGCCTGGGTCGCCTTCGAGACGAGAAGAACAGTGACGACGTATCCGATTATCTGAACCCGCCGATCAGAATTCGAACCGCAAACTCAAACAACTCGAACTCGAATCGAAGCACCGCGATGAGGGCGAGCGCGGCGAAGGCGATGAGGTATCTCGCCATCATGCGGGTGAAGATGCCTCCGCCGGCGCCGCGTCCGCCGCCCGCGGCGCCCGACTTCTCCTTCGCCTCCGCCTCGTCCGCCTCCTCGCGATCGCGCTCGTTGTCGGACGGCTTCGAATTCGACGCCGCCGCCACCGCCGATGCAGAAGACGCTCGCTTTGCGTTCGGGTCGGCTTCTGAGGCGGTTCCGGCGGCGGCGGCGGCGGCGGGCCCGTCGGTCCCCGAGAGAGGGTCGCCCGAGAGGATGTGGGCGAGGATGCTGCCAGGGCCCGGGGAGAGCTCGACGGGTACCGCCGCCGGCGCCGCCCGCGCCGCGGGCGCGCGGCCGCCGCGGTGCACGCGACCCTCCTCTTCGCTGCTGGAGGTGTCCCGCCGCGATGCGCTCCGCCGGCGGGCCGCGAGCGAGACGCGGCGACCACCGTTTGGCCTCTGCAGCTCCGCCGGCGCGGCCAGAAGCTCGGCCGAGGACGGCGGGTGCGGGCCGGGCGCCAGCCGGCGGCGCAGAAGGGATGAGCCGAGGCCGCTCTGGGGGGCGGCCACCGCCGCGGCGCCGGCGCCGGCCGGTTTGGGCGTGGGCGCGGCCGTGGGCACGCTGGACAGCGACGACGCGTTCGAGCCGAGCGGGGCCCCCGCCGCCGTCTCCGCCTGTCCTTCATGATCGATGTCCATCCAGACGGCCGTCGCGTGGCCGTGCGCGCCGACGCCGACGCCGACGCCGTTGCCGGCGCCGGTGCCGGTGGTCATGGTACCGGTGTGGACGCTGGCGCCGGGTTCCGGGTCCTGCACCCACGAGTCCGACACGCTCGTCTCGCCGGCGGCGCCCGGCCCCATGGCCATGGCCGCCATCATCGGCCGCAGCTCGGCAAGCGGCGTGTCCTCCACGTCGGTCCCGCCCTCGCCCTCGCCCTGGCCGTCGAGCCCCTTCAACGTCGCCGGGCGCATCGCCACCGCCGGCGCCGCCGACGCCTCCTTGTCCTCGCCAAACGCCTTCTTTGCCTCCGGGACGGCCGTCAACGGCACGACCAGGTCCTCGTTCTCGTCGGGGTCGCCGCCCAGCGAGTTGCGCCCGATCGATTCCGTGCTGCCCTTGCGCGCCTGGCCATGGGCCTTGTTGTCGATCTTCTCGCCGCCGGCGCCCTTCGAATTCGACACGACCGATCCCGACCGGGAGCGGCGGCGGCGCGCGAGGGCCGCGCGGGTCACGCCCTTGCCTGCAGGCCGTGTGTAAGATATAGCCGGAGCTGAATGAAATGATCATGAATCTGCCGGGATCCCGGACTTGCCTTCGCCGGCGCCGGCCGCGGCGACGTCGTCGTCTTCGTCGTCCCCTTCGCCGTCGTTGCCCGTCGCGCCCTCCTCGCCCCCCTTGCCCTCCTCCTCGTCGCTCTCGGCCGCCCCGGGCACCTTCATCCGGTTGTAGTGCCGCGAGATCTTGCGCAGCGCTGCCGGCGCTCAAGTCGGAAATGATGGGAAATGATGGGAAATGTTGGGAAAAGCGGCCGGACCTTTGCGCGGGATGACGCTCAGGATGTCGCTCACGCCCGACTTCGTCTTGCGGACGCGGCGGATCGCCGGCTGCAGCTGCGCGCGGGGCGAGGGCGGTTCGCGTCGGCTTAGCTACAGCTTCCGATATAGCTTAGCTATATAACCCATATATAGATATATCTTAGCTATTAGCTTTAGCTTTCGATATAGCTTTGCTTGAGCTTCCAGTAGCGATATTGCTCCCGCCTCGGCCCGCCGAGCGCGCGTGCGCGCGCGCGCGCACCACGCAGACGATGAGCGAGGCGATCGTGATGAGGAAGACGGCGAGGATGGCCCCGAGGATGCCAATGGAGACGTTCCGGTGGTCGTACGTCTGCGACGACGAAGTCAGAGTCAGCGGAGCCAGCCGAGCGAGGCTGCGAATTCGAAGGCCTACGTATACGACTAGCCTGGCCCCGCGGGCTACGAATATATGGGCCGGTTGGACGAAGGCCGCGGCCGCGCGCGGAGATGGGTGGAGTCAGCCGAGCGAGGCTGCGGAGGCCTACGGATGGCCTGGCCCTCCGTTCGACCGAGCCGACCGCCATCTAGCCACTGCAGCTGCTGGTTACGCTGCTTATCTAAGCTGAGCTAAGCTGTAAGCTTAGCTAAGCTGCTTATAAGTATAAGCTAAGCTGCTAGCGCTTATCACTTCTATCACTACTATAACTGCTAATTACGTTAGCTGAGCGCACCTCGTCCTCGTACTGGACGACGGCGTCGAGGATCGTTTTGGTGAGGACGTGCGCCCCTACGTCCTGCGCGCGGAAATCAAGAAATTAAGAAAATCCCGTAAATGGCGGATCGGAGCGGAAATGGCGGAGCGGAAATGGCGGAGCGGAGATAAAGAAATGAGGGATGAGAGCTAAGGGCCAGCGAAGGGAATGGGTGAGTGAAGGTCTGCGGGGCGACGCCCTCGCCATCCGTCGACAAAATGGTGCGGGTGCCCTCAGGGGTGCGGGTTGGCAGATGAGGATGGGGGGTGGGACCCGTGGGAGATCGGGGGTATGAAATCGTTTCTTATGGGTGGGGATGGGGGTGGGGGTGGGGGGGGGGTGAGGGGGGGGCAGGCCAGGGGTACCTGGATAAAGCGGAAGGACTCCATTTCGGCCGCCTTGAGCGTCTGGGCGAACGTTGAAGCCTGGAACTCGGCGGCAAGCGAGTAGAACATGTTGCCCAGATCGAACAGGCCCGTCTGCAAACGAACGAACAGCGCGTGAACAGATAGTACGTTTGATCCTGTATATGACGCTGTGCGAATTATTTTAACAATGCGTAACCCGGGTCGCACCTTCTGTGTGATTACAGTCGGCTTCTGCCCGGGACCACCGGGCAGGTACTTTGCGTATTCGATCGCCTGGTCGTTCCACAGGGCCTGCCGATCGCGAGCGTCGTTCGTGTGGGCAGAGATCGAGAGCGAGCGCCGGCAGCGGCGAGCAGGCGAGCACGCACGAGAACGTGGGGATCGTCCGAGGGGGGAACGCCGCCACGCCCAAAATACAGCGTCTGCGAGCGAAGGGATGGACCGGAGCCGCTCAGAATTGCGCGGCAACCGTTGCTAGGAGATGAAAGCATTTAAAGCTTGCCTGGTGCGTGTCTCGAAACTGCTGACCGCAACGAGGGCGCGTTGAGCTCATCAGCGAACTCAAAAGAAGCGATCGAGACATTATAATGGGCGTCGAGGGGTTCGCAGCGCACCTGGTCCGCTCGGACCTTCAGACGGCCCATCTGCGCTCAGAGTATGAGCCATGGCACACCAACGAGGCGAAGGCAACGTAATCGCTGACGGACCTGCTGAGTCCAAACCGTGCTTGAATTGATGTAGGCGGCAAGGTGCACGCTCCGCGCGTGGTCCGTGACGGACGCAATGAAGCGCGCCTGCGCCGCGAAATTAGATCTGGACTCGGGCGCAACAGGGGAGCGCGCGCGCGCCTGCGAGGCGACGTCCGTGATGCGGGCGAGACCTGGAGAAGATTCGCGTTCAGCGGGCGCCGGGGCTTCCGCGCCGGCCTCGAGGCTCGGCGCCGCACCGCCGGAGATAATAATACTAGACACTAGAGGCCCTCTAATTGAGGTGAGCCATTGCAGATAACACAAATCTTCGTATCATATCGTCGTACATCTAATCGATACGAATCCATGCAAGCAAGCAAACGCACCGCCGGAGATCTCGGCGAGGAGCTCGCGGCTCGCCACGTAGAACGCGACGACAATGGCGGCGAGGACCGCGAGGCCCGCCAGCACGCCGATCTGCAGGCGGCGCACCGCGCGCAGCTGCCGGGAGCATGCGTTCACAGGAGCTTCCACTCTCTGCCAAGTGTTCTCTATAGGATGTCTCAATGTTCTTAACGTTCTTCATAGGAGGTCTTAGGCAGGGCCAGGCGCGTCTAGTATAATCTTAGGGTTTAATGTTCTTAACGTTCTTCGTCTTGGAGGTCAAGGAAGCGTTCTTAGGAGTTCTAGTTCTGAGGCCAGAAGTTCTTTGCACTCGCAAAGCTTTGCAAGGGAGCGTTCACAGGAGCTTGCACTCGCTGTTCTCAATGTTCTTCATAGGATGTCATAATGTTCTTAATGTTCTTAATAATAAGCTCGAACCTGGCCCTCGTTGTTCAGGACGTTCTCGAGCCCCTCCTTCTTCTTCGCGGTCACGCGGTTCTTGACGTGCTCGCTGGAGCCCGACCCCGTGTTGCTCTGCTTCCCGGCCTCCGACGTCGCCTCCGTGTCGCCCACCTCGGACATGCCGTCCCCCGCCGACGCGTCCCCGCTGAGCGCCCGCCTGCGCGTGCAAGCGAGCAAGCGGAACCGGCGTGACGCGGCGCGACGTCGAAGCGAGCGCGTGCGCACGCTTCCTGCTCTTCGATCTCGTCCGCTTTCAGGAACAGGAGCGTGGCCTGCGTGCGACGAGGGGCGATCGCGGTCGCGATCGCGAGCGTCAAGATTTCCGGAAATCGAAACGCCGTTCCCGATCACCTTGTCGACGTTGTTCTCGACGCTGCGCGCGAAGTTGGCGTAGGAGCGAAGCAGCATCTTGCTCTTCGCGTGCTTCCGCAGGAGCCTGCGGGGCGGGGCCGAGGCTCAAGGGCCGAAGGCTGAGGCCTAGGCCGAGAGGGACATAGTAGAGGCTCGAGCGCCGCCCGCGCACGCTTCGTAGGCCGCGGCGGCCGCCTTCGATGCCTCGCTGATGCGGGTCACGTACAGGCTCGCCCCGGCAATGAACTGCGCGCGTGCGCGCGCGGGGTATCGCTCTGTCAGCTAGACCGGCTGGATCGCGAGCGAGAAGAAACAAAAGAGCGCCCGGAGTATCGCTCTGTCAGCGGCGACCGGCTGCATAGCATAGCGAGCGAGCATGCACAGGTCTAGAAACAGAGCCCGGGAAGCAAAGCTCCGGCACCTTCGCGTTCTGCTTCTTGGAGACGAAACGAGACTTAATATAGGCTTCTATAAGAGCCTTCTATAAGAGCCTTCTATAAGCTTCTATAGCTGGAATGCGAAACTTCAGCTTCTATATAAGCTGTAATGCGAGAATCCGGCACCTTGGCGTTCTGCTTCTTGGAGACGCCGGCCCAGAAGCGCTGGATGAGCGCCAGGGCCTCCCCGTGCTTCGACTGCGCCGTGGCGTAGACCTGCTCGAACTCCAGCAGGGAGAGGCTGCGCGGGGGGTTAAGTTAGACAAGCAAAATGGAAGGCAGAGGTTAGAGATCTAGAGAGAGATCTAGAGGGTTCGAGCAAGATCTAGATAGAGTCTACATAGAAAGATCTAAAACTCCAGCAGGGAGAGGCTGGACGAAAGGCGGGCAAAGAAGGCGGTGAGGCCAACGAGGTGAGGCCGAAGGCAGAGAAGGCGGTGAGATCTAGAGAGTGTGAGCAAGATCGAGAGCCTAGATAGAGAGAACTCCAGCAGGGAGAGGCTATAGCTAGATCTAGATCTAGATATGACCGCGACAGCAGACCTGTTCATGGTGCTCCCGATCGTCGTGCCCTGGCTGATTTGATCCCACATGCGCTGAGGAAGGAATATGGTGAGCCGCGGCCAGTTATAATTATCCGACCGCGATCTCGAGCGTAAGCGTTGACCGGCGGGCGGGCGGGCGCACCTGCTTCTCGAAGACGAGGTACCTCAGGTCGAACGCAATGGCGCCGCTCGCCCCCTCGGGCCCCGCCGCCGCGCCCCGCATCCGCTGCGCGGCCGCCCCCGTGTCCCCCTTGTAATCTATAGAACGAAAACAGCGAGATAAGACACAAAGAGAAGAAGACTTCGAAACTGAAGGGGCGCGCGCACGGCGGATGAAGAGGGAGTAGTGGATGCGGATGTAGGCGCTGCGGGGCAGTGCGAAAATGCCGTCCCTATAAATAGCCTCGGCAAGGGCGACGTCCTCGTGCTTGCGGAGAGCGATGCGCGCCCGCAGCTCGTACTGGTGTGCGGCGCTCGCGATCGTCAGTTAGGTCTTAAGCTTGCTTTGTTTGTTTAAAACTTCTCGCACTATGCTGACAGCTTTGTTTATCAAGTTTGTTTGGAGCGTGTTGCCTCTATTAAATAAATGGTTCATTTGATTCGAGGGCGGACGAGGGCGGGCGGCGCTCGTTAGTTCTGGCTTAGCTTAGTTAAATTTGTTTGGGGCTCGTCGCCTTCCTTCGTTCTAGAACAGCTAGTAACGTACTGACAGCTATGTTTAGAGCTTGCGTTGCCTTTAAGATTGGTTTGAGGGCGGGCGCTGCACTGCACCTGACACTCTACGAGGAAGATGAGGTTGGCGGCCTCGAGGAAGGCTAGACCGCGGCGGGCCAGCGCCGCCCGCAGCCGCCCCACATGCGCGTCGACCTTGCGCCTCGCGAGGGCGAGGCCGCCGGCGCGGTCGGGCCCCTCCCCCTCCTCCTCCCGTTCACGGTCCCCCGCGTGCGCCAGCTCCACGTCGGAGTTGTGGCCGGCGCCGCCGCCGGCGCCGCGGGAGCGCGTCGGGCTGACGGGCGCCGAGCCTTGGACGTAGCTCTGGGATCGTGCCATAGAAGCGGCGGCGCCAGCGGCGGCGAGGGAGGCCGCCGCCGCGGCGTCCGGCCGGTCCCACCGCACCGGCGTCAGATACCAGACGCGCAGGTCTGCGGGAGAAGGGAGGAAGCGGGGGGGCGGTCAGAGGTCAGAAAGCAGGTCAGGAAGAGGGCCGCAGAGTATGGGCACATGTGATCACGAATCCGATCGCGAAGACTGGCACCAGAAGCGACAGCGCCACAGTGGCCCAGTGGTGTGCAGACGGGCCTGTACATATATATGCGCGGACGCGATCATGATCACGATCAGCTGGACATATAACAGCTCGAGCAACTTAAACCACTAACTTAATACAAGCTTGTATAAGCAGCTTGATAGCAGCTAATAGCTACTACTACTTGTAAGCAGCTCATAGACCCCTTGGGCTAAGGGCGCAAACTCTCAGATCTAGACGACTACTAATTATAACGGCGCACCGTCGAGGTCTGTGGCGCTGCGGATGAACCTGTTTGCAAGGGGGAAGGAGGCCGCCGCGAGGAAGAGGCCTCCGCGCTGAGGGGACGAGGGCGAGGGCGGGTGAGAAGATGGAAAGGAGGAACGAGCGCGCTAGCTCAATAGCAGCTAATAGCTACTACTACTTATAAGCAGCTACTACTAATAGCTAGGAAAGGAGGAACGAGCATGCTAGCTGCGCGCGGGGGAGGGGAGCCGGGAGAGCGCACGAAAGCCGTCGTGAAAGTGGAGTAGAAACTGCGGGGCGATCGATCGCGGTGGACGTGGCGTCAGCTTCGTCTGGCCGGCACTACCGATCGCGGAAATGCAGCATCAAGAAAGTCAGGCTCACGGCGAGGAAATGAACTGCGAGAAGCGAGGATTACTCGATAGTGCCGGAGACAAGCAAGACAATCAAAATCAAAGCGACAAATTACCAAGAAGAGCCACAGGGAGATCAGCAGGGCGAAGTTGATCCCGTGGGCCGTCGCGACGTCGGCGCTGACGAAGAAGTTGCTGCGATCGATCGCGAAAAGTGAGGCGAGCGCGCGGATGTGCGAGCCACGACCAGGGCCGGAGGCCGGGTGCGACAGGAACAGGCGCACACGAAAATCATCGTCGCCTGCACGCAAACTGCGGGCGGGGAGCATCAGCACCGACGCGTTCGACTTCTGACTCGGATGGAGGGGGGGGGTGGGGGGGTACCGTAGAGGAAGGAGAAGCGGCCGTGGGGCCGGGCCTCGACGGCCGAGGAGACGGGGCACGAGTCGAAGAAGCTGGCGCGGCGGGGCGCGGCGGGGCGGGGCGGGAGGGGCGGGGCGGGGCGGGTCGGGGCGCGTGAGGCGGGCGCGCGCACGCGGGGCCGCCGGGGCGGCCGCGGGCGGGCGGGCGGCCGGGCGCACATCAGAGCGAAGACAAGGGCGTAGGGCTGCGGCGGCGGCGCGACGACGTCAGCGGAGGAGAAGACGAAGAGGAGAAGACGGAGGAGAAGCTAAAGCGTTAGGCGGGCGAGGGCAACGTGCACGCGGCCGCACCACGAAAGTCACGAGGAGGATCGTGGAGACCTGAGAGGGGTTTCGGCTCAAGGAAGGGGCGGGGGGGAAGGGGGGGGGAAGCAGGGGCATCAGGGTACCGCGAAGTAGACGGGGGCGATGCCGGTGTCGTAGGCGGGGCAGGAGGGGACGGCGCCCAGGACGGAGGCGCGGACGAGGCCGTCGGGCCCCGAGGCGCGCGCCGCGAGGAAGCACGCGAACGGCTGCGCCAGGATCTGCGTCACCGGAATCTGCGCGCCCGCCCGACCTACGCGTAAGGCCGAAGGCACAGCGATGTGCAACAGCTCTAACGGCGATCTTTGAGGGGGGGGATGGAAGGGGGGTACAGGGACGCCGCACGAAGAGGGCGTCGACGAGGGCGGTCGCGAGGACGCGGAGAATCTTGATGGGCAGCACGCGGAGGTTCTGGGTCTGCGGCGCGGCGCGGCGCGGGGCGGGGCGGGGCGGGGCGCGGGGCGTCAGCTGCAGGCGGGCCTGCAGGGAGAAGAAGCTCGAGGCGCTAAGCTTTAAGTTCGTCTCTCAGTTTTACAGCCGCACGGAGAAGCTATAGCTTCAGTCAGCTTCAGGCTCTAAGCTTCAGGCCAAGCTTAAGGCTTGAGCCGTTAAGCATTAGCCCTCGCCTTAGGCGGGCGGAGCCCCACCGTTCACGCACCAGGCTCATGTAGAACACGAATCCGGTCAGGACGAACGTCGTGACGATCAAGCTGCGTGCGGCGCGCGGCGCGCGGCTCGAACGACGCGGACCGAAGGGCGACGGGGGGAGGGGGGAAGGGAGAGGTAGCCTCGGGAGTCCAAGCCGAGGAGAGACATGCAGGGCCGAGGGTCTGTTCGCACCTTACTGCGAGCCAGAAGATGCCGATCGGCTGCATGCTCGCGAGCTGCGGGCGAGCGGGGCGCGCCGTCAGCGGGCGCAGACGTAGACAGGAGCGAGCGACGAGGAGGGTACCGTGGACTCGACGTTCCCGGCGTAGGAGAACCAGGAGACGGTATCGGTGGGGAACCCGGGGGGTAGCGAGAGGGTCATCAGCTGCGTGACTGTTCGGCGGAACCGGATCCCGGAGATCAAATCAGACGGGCCGCAAGAAGCAGGGTTCTCGCCCACGCAAGTCGGCTGCGGCGCACAGTCGTAGAGGAGGAAGATGTATGGGACGGCGAAGCGAGAGAAGAGGCTTGGCTCCTTGCCCTGCGCAATGACATGTGCGCGGATGGAGATCCGGATAAGCTGCAAGCCGAAGGCGCGCGAAGCTATGCGCCTTTGGTGCTTACGGTGCGGTCCGTGAGGTAGAAGAGGATGGAGAAGACGACGCCCTCAATCTTCTTGTAGAAGACGTGCCACGCGGAGTTTGTCTGGCTTCGCGCCCGCGCCGCGGCGGCCGGGTCGTAGTCGTAGAAGCGCTTGAAGGCCGGCTCGGCCCCCGGGCCGCCCGGCTGCTGGGGCACCACAACGGAGGCGCGGCTGAGGATGCGCCCGTGGCCCGCGGCCGCGGCCCCGGTACCGGTCGGGACCGTGGTGCCCTGACGGGGCCGCCCCGCGCCGAACGAGGCGCGCGAGGCGAGCCCCTCCGCGTCGCTCCCCTTCACCGACATCTTCGCCGACGCGTGCACCTTGGCAGACATCGCAAGAGCCGCGGGCCGGGGAGTCGGGCCGCGAACTGCCGCTGCCTCGCGGCTGGGCGAGCGGGCGCGCGCGCGGTGTTTGAGCTGCCGCCGTGCACTCGAAATCCCTGCAGCTGCCGCGCACTCCCTCCGTGCGGGCTTTTCTATATTAAGGCGCGGTGCAAAGGCTCCAGGAGCAGCTGCTGCAGCGGCGCTGCTTGCCAAAGTTGTTGCAGTGGTACTACGTATACCGGACCATATTACCGGTTGCTAGCTACTTCATGGCACAACATGCATCCATGCAGGCGCTATGTGCATGCTATCTGTAGCCTGCAGCTGCGCATGCTGGTGAATATGCATTTCTCCGTGAGACCGGACTCCGGAGTCACCGGACCTCTAAGACTCTGCAGACTGCATGCATTCTGCATACCCGGGAATGTGTGCTGCTCAATTGGAAAACTGGAAACCGCGTACTCGTCCGCAGAGGCCCCGCCAATGGGTTTCCAGGCTAGATTGCAGCAAAATTGCTGCAGCGCCGCGCATATGCGCGGCGCGCGCATTGCCGCGAGTTCGCCATTAAATTGCGGGTCTGCTCAGACTCTGCTGGCCTGCGGGCCAGGCTGCGGCCCTCAGGGCCTAGGCCTGCATGCGGGCCTGCATGCGCCGCTGCGCGGGCCAGGCTGCGGCCGCGGGGCCAGCAGCTGCAGTACAGTGCGGGGCAGGGGCAGACTCCCGGGCAGTGGGGGGGGCACTGCGGGCCCGGCGGCCTGCCCGGCCAGGCAGCCCAGGCTGCGGGCCTGCGGCCCGTCGACGTCGCGTCTCACGGTCTGCCGTTACAAAGTAAAGTTACATCCAACTTACTGATCTACATGTACGTACTATACGTACAGGTTCAGAAATGCAAGAAGCTCAAGAAGGCCATTCACCAAGTCGCTGAGTAGAGTTTAGAGACAGGCAGGCCCCCCAGACGTACACGTCGGCAGCGACGGAGAGGGCAGGGGGCCAAAGAAGTCGAAGTTGGAGGGCGGAGCTCGAGGGCGCGGCCGGGCGGGAAATCGAAGGCATGGCCCGGCGGCGGCGGCGGCGGCGGCGGCGGCGGGGCTCAGGGGGAGGGGGCTGCGGCGACGGCGACGCCCTCGGGCTCTTCGGGCCCGGGCGGGGCGGGCCGGCCATTGCGGCCCCGGACGACCACAAAGTGGAGGGCGGGGGTACCGCGGACGAACGAGGCCAGGGCCCCCTCCCACTGGCTGCCCGCCTCCGATCGCGAACAGCCGATCATCCGAAGGGAGGGGGCGCCGGCGCCGGCGCGTCCGGGCGGAGCGAGGGGCGCCAGGGCCCGGGCGGGGGCGACCGCGGCGGCCACGGCGGACGCCAGGCCGGAGCCCTGGCCCGACTCCGGGACGTAGTCGAGCTGGACCGACTCCAGAGCGGGGCCCCCCGCCGCCAGCGCCTCGGCCAGGGGTACAAGCTCTCCGGCGCTCCGCCAGCTCCGGAGGACGGGGCGCGCCGCGCGCACGAGCGCCGCCGCCGCCAGCACCTGCGCCGGTCGGCGGCTCGGCTCAGCGACCGTCGGACCCGGGGGGGAAGCGTCAGAAGGGGGTACGCCCTCGCCTCATCGGCCGCGTCCGCGAGCATGGCGATCGGCGTGCCGATGTCGGGTACAGCCGAGAGGAGCGTGACGTCAAGGGCGCGGAGGGCGGGGGCCCGCCCGATGGCGGCGGCGAGGGCGCGGATCAGCCCGGCCCCGTTGTAGCGGGCGTCCAGCATGACCCGCAGGACGAGGTCTTTGAGTCTGGGCAGGTTACCGAGCGCCCGTACCCCCGCGAGGCTCTCGTGGCCCACAGTGATCGAGAGGGATTCGAGGGCGGGCAGGGCGCCGATGGCGAGGAGCGAGGGTGGCGAGGGAAACGCGCCGGCGGGACGCCGCACGGGCGCACCCGGAGGCTCGGCGATGGCGAGGCGCTTGAGGTCGGGGGCGCCCCGGGGGCGCTCGAGCAGAGTCCCGAGCGGATGCATGCCGAAGCCGCCGCCGGCGTCGAACGAGACGGCCCGAGCGCGACCGATCAACTTTCCGCAGCACGCCACGCGTCGCGCGACGGACGCCAGCGTATGCTGCGGCAGGCCTGCCTGCTCGAGTCCGCCTGCCGTCACGTCGACGCGGTCCCACTCGGTCCCCGCCACGTTCAGACGGAAGCGCCGGCACACGTGGTGGAGCCGCGCTGTAGAGAGGGCACACAGTGCACCGACCTGCGGCGGGCAAGCTCAGGCCACGCGGCGGTCGCACGCGAACGAGGAGGGAGCTCGAGGCGGCGCAGGCTCACACAGTTGAAAACCCGCCGAAGGATTTCTTCGGGAAGGCACGCAAAGAGATCATCCTCGAGCTCCTGAACAAGAAGGTCCTTTGCGCCGGCGGCTGCGCCGACCTGAGATCAGGCTGAGCTCCGAGCGCGTGTGCGTGCGACCAGGCGCCGCAGCAGCCAGAAACGCACCCGCCGGCGTTGTTTGCAGGCGGACAGCTCGCCTTGAGCGTCGTCATCGTTGTACGCGATGTCGTCCGCGTTCGCCTGGAGGCGGGTGCGCTTCTTGGACGGTCCCCTCGCCTTCATCCTCTGTCCGGTGCTGAAACTCGAGGTACACAAGAGCTGGAGCACTGCCAGCAGAGTGGTAACACTGCACTGGGGGGTAGTCGTTTCGCCCACATCAAAAAAAAGCCAAGCTAAGAACCGAGCGGCGGTGGCGGGCGCGCCCCAGAAGCAGCCTGCAAGCGCAGACACACTAGTGCAGCGACCTTCAGCATCCGCGGAGCGTCTTGAGCATCCGCGATGCTGCTGGTCGACATCCCCGGCGGGGATGAGGCGGAGCCACGCGATGAGGAGATGATGAGCGAGAATGATGGTCCAGAGTCATCAACCATCAAACCTGGAGTGGGCCCGGCAGCCAACATGCGAGCCAAGCTGCTCCGCCTGCAGGACGGTGCGCCCAGGCTCCCCGCGGGCCCCGGCAGCTCTAGCTAAGCACGCACGCTGCGGCGTCACGTCAATGCTGCGATGCGTCGGCTGCGGCGCGGGCCGTTGTGCCGCCCTCGCTGAGCCGCCTTCACTCCGCAGATGTCCTGGATTACCAAGAGAAGGTGGTGGAGGAGCGGGTCCGGAACGAGATGCTCGATAAGCAGATGAAGGAGCTCAGGAGGTGCGCCGCGCCTTGCACCCGCGTAGCGCTAATTCCAGCTTGCGCCTTTGCTTGGACCCCGCCGCCTGACTCTGTTCGCAGCGCAATCGAGAACCAGATCATTGACATGGGAGGAGAGATGCAGCCGTCGCGCACGCGTGGCCTCTGCGCGAGGCTCATCGAGAACCAGGAGACGAAGCTGCTAAAGGCAGGCCGTCCCTCCTTGCCCGGCACGCGCCGCGGCCGGCGGCGGCGCTAACGCGTCGGGCGCAGCTGTCGAACGACGTTAGCTCCACCGTAGAGGAGAACCGGCGGCTGAAGGAGCTGGTCTCGAACATGCGGCTGGACCGGAGCCAGTTCCAGGATCACTGCGCGCGGCGCGAGAGGGACATCCGCGACCGCACGAAGCGCATCATGGACATGCTCAAGCACAACAGCAAGCTCTACGAAGAGCGGTGCGGCCTCCTTCCGCGCTCGCTCGCTCCCGTGCCCGGTGCTGACGCTGGCCGCGCGCAGGAACCACCTGAAGGAGCAGACGTCGAAGCTCCAGGCGGCATGGCAGGAAGTGCGCCCGCCGAGGATCCGGGGGCCGTTCCGGCAAGGAGCGGGCGCTGACGGAGCGGCGCCGCGCAGGAGGCGATGCGGCTGAACCAGGAGCGGGACATGCTGGACCAAGAGATCGCCAAGGTGCGAACAGAATTGCTCAAAGAGAAAGATCGAATCTTATCTGAGGGGTACGCAGCTCTCCACGGACGAGGATCTCGCGCTGGACCGCCGCATCTCCTCCCTGGCCGTCACAGTCAAGGGTCCGCGCCCCTTCCCTTCCTTGTCCTCTTCCTTTCACCTCCTTCTTATCCTTCCTTTCAGAGAAGTTCACGGGGAAGCACAAGGAGGCGAAGGAGGCGGACGCGGCCGCGCAGGCGCTCCGCCGCCTCCAGCTCATGGAGGAGGGGCTCCAGCGGGTACCCCGTCTTCTTTCTTCCCCCCCCCCCACTTCCCAACTCATGTTCCCCCCTCCTCCCCCAGATCCTGACGGCTACGAGCTGCGAGTCGGCCGACGAGCTCGTGAAGCGCTTCCAGGAGCGCGACCACGACATCTTCTCCATGTTCCGGGTACGGGATTTTCTCTTCCCCCCCCCCCTTCCTTTCGAGCTGACGCGGTACCCCCGCAGCACCTGGACCTGCAGTCGCAGGAGATCCAGGGGCTGGAGGACGCGATCGCCGAGCTGCGGGGGGAGCTGGAGGCCCTCGAGGGACCCGCCGGCGCCCAGGGAGACGAGGAGGGCCGGCCCCGCCTCTCCGAGACCTCGGGCGCACGCACCGCCCAGTCCCGCGAGGTCCGTCTGAGCCGTCTGAGCCGCCTCCTGAGCCGCCTGAGCGAGCGAGCGACCGGGCAGGTGGCGCGCCTAGAGGCGCTCGCCGAGTCGTACGAGAAGCGCTTCCAGTCGGGCATCTCGGTGCTCGACGGCGTCAAGGCCGTCGTGGAGCGCCTCATTGTCACACTCGGTCCGTCCGCTCTGTTTGTTTTTTCTTCGTTGCTGTCTGCGGCTAGCTTGCTAGCTAAGCGGCCGAGCGGCCGGTTCTCAGACATCAAGGAGAGCGAGACGCTGTCCGAGTGGGAGGAGCCGCTGCCGATCGGGGGGGTACTGGAGGGCAACGTGCACCAGTGGCTGGGCCTCATCGAGGCGAAGGCGAGCCAGCGCCTCGTGGCGACGGGGCACCTGAGGCCCCGGCCGGCCGTGCCCGCCCGCGAGCTCCAGATCCCGGAGTCGATGTTCCGGCCCACCTCTCTCGCTGACCTCGACAAGAAGAGTGCGCCGCTTTGCTGTTCCCGGATGGGTCCCCTCCGCCCGCACGTCGCCGGCGCTAACTCTCCGCCCAGTGTCGGTCGAGGACGCCATTCGCCACGACGCGCTCCTGCGGATGCCGCCGCGGACGGCCCGCACGGGCGGCGGCACGACGCGGCGGCGGGGGCAGAAGGCCCTCTTCGAAAGCTCCTCCACCGGGCTCCTCTCGGCGCGGGGGCCCGGGCCGCAGAGCCCGACGGCGGCGCAGCAGGCGGCGGCCGAGGCGGCGGCGGCGGCGGCGCGGGGCCTGGGCTTCAAGATCGCCCCGCCCAACATCGAGGGCGACGGGGACACGCTCAAGGCCTTTGCCGAGGCGCAGGACGCGGCGCGGGCGTCCGAGCCGGGCGCCAAGGGCAAGGCGGAGGCGGAGGCGGAGCTGAAGGAGGCGATCGAGCTGAAGGCGCTCGAGGCGAGGGAGCGGTACCTGGCGAGCCTGGACGGGCCCCGCTCCAAGCGCGTGGCGGCCGCCCGGCGCGCCGCCGCCGCCGGCCTCTCGGCCTCCATGTCCTCCACGGCGTCGGGCGAGGCTCTGGCGGGGCAGCAGCAGCAGGCGCTGCTGCGGCGCGGGCCCTCGCAGAGCTCGGCCGAGCCGGGCCCGGACCCGGGCCCGGGCCGCTGGCCCGCTCCAGCACGGCGGCCTCCACCCCGTCGCAGTCGCTGCGGGCGCGGGCGGCGGCGAACGCGCTGGCGGCGGCCGGCGTCGCCGACCCGCGGGCCTCGACGGAGGCCGGCGGGAGCGTGCGGAGCTCGCGCGGGTCGCAGCGGGAGGGGCGGACGCCCGGGACGGGCGACTCGGCGGCGCAGCCGGCGCTGGTGCTGGGCGTGCAGAACAGCCCCGTCTCGGCCGCCAAGTCGCCGCCGCTGCTCCAGTTCGGCCAGGAGTTCTTCGACACGGGCGTGCGGATGCTCTCGGGCGCCGCGGGAGGCTCGGACGACGAGGAGGGGCGCGGCGGGTCGCCCCCCAAGGGCGCCACCAAGGGCCTCTCGGGCCTGGCGAGCCTCAAGGGCGCCGGGGGCGGCGCCAAGTCGACGCGGGGCAAGCGGAAGGAGGGCGGCGAGCACATCTCTCGGGCCAACTCGGAGGGCTCGGCCCTGGCGCCGACTCGCTCGGGCCCGCCCCCGAAGGACCAGCATCAGCAGCCGCAGCAGCAGCAGCAGCAGCACCAGCAGCGCCCTGCAGCGCCCGCAGAGGACGCGGACCCTGCGGCGGCGGCGGCGGCCGCGGCGGCGGAGGAGGCGATGCGCGGCGTCGCGCGGTCCCTCGCGGAGGAGGCCGGGGAGCCCGTACCCCCCCAGGAGGACGAGCCCCTGCTCCTCGCGCCCTCCTCCTCGGAGCCCGCGGAGGATGCCGGCCCGCCCGCTTCGTCGGCGGCGTGGGCGTACCCCTCCGCGGAGGACGCGGAGGTGGCCCGGGTACTGGAGGAGGTGGGGCTGGACCTGGGCGGGCCCTCGGGCGCGGCGGGCGACGAGGGGCGGGCGGAGGGGGCGGCCCCCGCCCGGGCGGCGAGCGAGGAGCCGCGGGGCGGCGCGTCGCCGCCGCCCAAGCCGGGGAAGAAGCGCGGAGCCAAGGGCGCGAAGCCGGCGGCGGGATCGGGCCGCGTGGCGGCGCAGCGGGTGCACGAGGCGCGGGCGGAGGGCGGCGGCGGGGCGGGCCCGCTACAGGACGCATTGGACGGCGGCGGCGGGGGCGGCGCCTTCGACGGCGTGATCCTGCCCGAGACTCGCTTCCTGTGGGACATGCTCGTCTCGACGCACCCGCGGACGCGCAAGGTCGCGGAGAAGATCTCGGACCGGGCGATGTACCCCGCCGGCCTGCGCGACGCCGTCCAGCTGCAGCACATGCGGCGGTCGGCCTCCGAGCGCGGCGTGGAGCAGCAGCAACCGCCGGCGCGCGCCTCGGGCCTGGGGCACTCCGCAAGCGCCTCGGCGGTGGGGTACGGCGCTCAGTACCAGCAGCAGCAGATGTACGCGCAGGGGTACTACCAGCAGCAGCAGCAGCCGCAGCAGCCGATGTACGGGGCGTGGCAGCAGCAGCAGCAGCAGCAGCAACAGCGGCGGCCCGGGCCGATGGAGGAGGGGGGGTACATGGAGGCCCTGGACTACGCCGCGGTGGCGGAGGGCCTGGAGGCCATCGGGCAGCAGCAGTGGGCGCTGGCCCAGCAGCAGCAGGCGCTCCTTGCCCAGCTCCCGCCGGGAATGATGTACCCGGGCTACGGCGGCGTGGACGCGTACCCGGCGCCGGCGCCGGCTGCGGGGGGGCCGGGCGGCCCGCGGAAGATGCGGAGCCCGTACGTCGCCACGATGGATATGGGCGAGGGGCCCATCGCGCCGTCCCCGCAGGCGCGGGCGCTGGCGGCGAAACGGCGTGGGGGCAAGCCGCGGCGGGCGGCCCCAGGCCACGCCTCGGCCCCGAACCTCATGCAGCCTCTGGACGCCGGCGCCTACGCCCCCGCGGGCGGCTTCCCGCCCCCACAGTACCAGCCGGCGTACTCTCCGCCGCCGGCGTACGGGTACTCCCCCCAGCCGGCGTACGGGTACGAGGCGCAGCAGCTGGCGCCGGCGATGTACGTGCAGGGCCCGGCGTACCCCGGCGGCGGCGGCTTCCTCCCGCAGATCCCCGTCGGCGGCAGCTACTCGAGGTGACCCTCGGGGCCGGCCGCGGGGGGCGGAGCGAGCGCCCCCATCTCGTGGCTGTGATTTAAGCTATCTCTCGTTAGCTGTATGCGTAGCTTCTGTTTTCAAGGAGAGGATTCCAATAGTCCAGCTCGTCCACGACGCTGCGCCGGGGAGGCGGGAGGCGCGGCCGGGAGGTCCTCCGCATACTCCGAGTCTCCTAGTCTAGCCTCCGACTACAAACCTGCCGCGCGCGTGCAACGCGCTGGGGTTAACGTGCTGGGTTTAGCTATGGCTAGCTAACTATCATCTAGATCTAGCTAGTGCCAAGATAAACGCGCAGCGGACGCGCGCGATGCCGCAGTGCGAGCCGCGGCGAGCCTCGGTGACGCTATACGTGCGAACTCCGGATCAAATTGCCAAGCTTTGCGTACCCCCCCCCCTTACGCACTCCGGCTGCTTGGCGAAGGAGCGGGCCAACAACCATGAAGAAGCGAAGGGGCGGCCGCCCGGAGCCGCCCCGTTCATCTGTGGTCTCGTTAACGCTGCAGTCGGGTTCGCGGTGTAAGCGCGATCTGCCCGACCAACCTGACCCGAGCGTCTCGCAGCGGCTTCCGCCCCCGAGCAGCAAGCTTCGGGATCCATCGAATCGTTCCCCACCGCGGATATCATCGACTACCATCTCGCTGAAGATCAGCTCTTCGACAGGATCGCCGAGAACATCGACCAAGCCGGGGAGGTTTATCGCGGTTTCGCGGTGCCCACTTTGCAAAGCTATAGCTCTTTGGGTCGCCCCTCGCCGATCCGCGATGGTTCCAGGATGTCCAGCGAGAGGGGCGTGCCTTCCGTCTCCACCATCAGGCGCCATCGCTGCTCGTGTCTGTTCCACACGCGGGGCAGTACTCAGACGAGAAGTTCAAGCAGATCGTGCGCCCCGCCCCGCATGCCTCTCGTGGGCGCCTCCTAACCGGTCAAACAAACTTCTCACCCGCGCCCCGCCCGCAGTGTGTCACCCGGAACGAACCCGCTATCTTCGATGGTGCTGTTACCGTGGAGGAGCCCGCGCGATGGCGGCCGTCGGAGCTCGCGAGCACTCTCCGCGGGCGGAGCGTGAAGCTTCGCCATCTCTTCAGCCGCCAGGAGGTTCACGAGGATGCGGGCGACTTCTTCGATTACATGCAGTGCGTACTGCCCGTAGAACGGCCCGCGGCCCGCCCCCGCCGCCCCGGCCCATCTCGCCGCTTCGCCGCATGCGCCTTCGCCTCGCCCGGGCTGACCCGGCGGCGCCCCGCTCGCTCGCCATCCGCAGGCGCGATCCGGCTGATGTGGACGCCCCGCCGGGCGACATCAGTTACCTGCCGGACTTCAACATTGCCGAGGCGGCTCCGGACCTCGATGCTAACATCAAGGTCGCGGGGTGCCTCGCCAGCGACAGGCGAGCGATTGCCCTGCATCGGCTCCATCGCGCCGCCGCTGATCCGCGCCGCGCCGCAGCCCGGAGAATCTGTTCTCGCACCTGGGCGGCCGGTTCAGGCCCGTGCACCGCCTTGCGTACTCCGGGCCGCGTCTCTCGCACATGGGGCTTCATATGGATGCCTGCGGTCCGCCCCGCTCCGTCTCGGCCCGCCTGCGCGCGCCCCGCCCCGCTGACGCGCGGCCAGGCACCTACGCCTGGAACTCCACGGTCCACGGCCGCAAGCTATTCATGATCTGGCCGGAGCACAAGGCTCCGATTCTGCGGGAGAATGCGCTGCTGCGGGATGAGGTCTACAACCGCTTCCCGCCCACCTACATCCCCCTCGAGGCACGTCGCGCCCCGATCGCCTCACCGCCCCGGACCGCTAGCTGACGCCTTCCTGCAGGTCTTCGCGCGCTGCGGGGTGCTCCCCTGGATTGGCGTCGTCCGGCCTGGCCAGACCAGTGCGCTTCTCGCCCGCCCGCCGCCGCTCCCCGCGCGCCCGCTGACGCCCCGCCCCGCCCCGCCCCGCCTCCGCCCGCAGTCATCATCCCGGGTTCTTGCCCTCACCAAGTGCTGAACCTGGTCCGTGCTGCTCTGCCTGGCCGCCGCCCGCCCTGGCCGCCGCGCCGCCGCCGCCGACGCGCCGCCGCCGCGCAGGATTCTTCGGTCGCCATCGCCGCCGACATCTTGCCCCTGGACCGCCTACCTTACGCCTTCTCCAAGCTGCAGCTGGTGCGCCCGGGCGCCCCCCTCGCCCCCGCCCCGGACGCAGCGCACGCCCGACCGCCGACGCGCCGCGCGCAGGACCGGCAGATCCTCTCGGGCAGCCAGAGCGTGATTCCCCTCAAGAAGATGGTCTGGAATCTGGCGAACGCGATCCTGCGGGAGGCGAACGGGCGCCTGAAGCTTCCGCCCCCGCCGCCGCCCCCGCTCCGCCTGCCCCAGATCGCCCCGCCCCAGCGAAACGACGTCTTCTCAGCAGACGCCGCCTTTGCTCTGCTCGAGTTCGCCGCGTCCCCTTCCGCCGCCCGCGCGGCCGCCGCCGGCGCCAACAAGCACCCCGAGTACCCTGCGACCCCGGCCGCCGCCGGCGCCGCCGCCGCCGCCACCTCCACTCCCTCCGACTCCAACACTTTCTCCCTCGTTCCCGCCCCGGCTTCGCTGGCGGGCCCTTCCGCCCCGCTTCCCGTGGCCGCTGCCGCCGCCGCCGCCTCTCCCTCTGAGGCGCCGGCGCCGGCCGCGGCGTCCTCCTCCTCCTCCTCCGCCCCCCACGCCGGGCCCTCGGACGAGCCGGCGTCGCCCCTGCCCACGCTCTCGGCCTCGGCGCCCGCCCCGGCGCCGGCGGCTGGGCCCTCCAAGAGCGAGGACACCCCCATGCTCGACGCGGACGCCCCGCCGCCCCCCTCCGATCCGATGGCGGAGGACGGCGCTGCGCCGCGGACGCCCCCGCTGGCGGCCCCTGCCGCGCCGCCTCCTCCTCCCGAGCAGGCGGCCCCCAAGTCCCCTGGACCGGCCGTCAAGCAGGAGCCGCGGGATGGGCCGCTGCCGCCGCCGCCCGCGCCCGCGGAGGGCGCGTCGTCGGCGGCGGTGGAGGCGAAGCAGCAGCAGCAGCAGCAGCAGCAGGCCGAGAAGCAGGCGGAGGGCGATCAGAAGGGGCCGGCTGGCCTGCCGGACGGCCCGCTGCAGGCGCCGACGCCCGTGGCGGAGCCGATGGCTCTCGATCACCCCCCGTCGCCCGCCGTCTCGCCGGCCGCGGCTCCAGCCGCCGCCGCCGCAGCCGCCGACGGCCCGGCAGCGGCCTCGGCGCCGGCTCCCTCCTTTTCGTCTGCGGCGCCCGCAGCTTCGCTGGCGGCGGCGGCGGAGGAGGAGGACGGCGGCGCGTGGCGGGAGCGGCTCCGGCGGTGGGCCGCCCTCGCCCTGCAGGCCCTCCAGGAGATGATCCAGGAGGAAGGTGACTTGATCCGCCGCCCCGCCCCCCCCCCCCCCCCTCGCTTCTCCGGCGCCGACGCCGACGCCGCCCGCGCAGGCGAGTACCGTCCGTACCTTATCAAGGACTGGGAGGACCACGCCTCGCTTTCCGGGCACTCCGCGGCAGCCACCGGCGCCGGCGCCGGCGCCGGCGCCGGTCCCTCGGGCCACGCGGCCGCGGGCGACCTGCAGACGACGCCCTCGGTCACCGCCTCGCACGCGCTTCGGGTACGCTTCCACGCCGCGCGCGGCCCGGCCGCCGCCCGCCTCTTCTGACGCCGGCCCGTCCCCTCTGCGCAGTCGCTGGCCTTCGCGGGCGAAGAGGCTGCCGCCGCGGCGCCCTCCTCGTCCTCCTCCTCCTCCGGCCCCGCCGCTTCTTCCTCGGCTCCCCCGGCGGCGCCCAGCGACGCGCCGCCGGCCTCGGCTGCGTTGTCGTCGAGCCGAGCGGCGGCGGCGGCGGCGGCGGCGGGCGGCATGGCGATGATGGGCGTGGCGCACGGGGCGCACGGCGGGCGGTACGGCGGCTGGACGGGCGGCGAGCGCATGCAGTGCGACGCGTGCGAGGGCGAGATCTTCAACGCGCACGTCCACTGCCTCGAGTGTGGGCATGAGGAGCACGCGGCCGCAGCAGCCGCGCCCGGCGGCGCGCCCCGGCGCGCCTGGGGCAGCGGCGGCGCGCGCCGCGCCAGCGGAGGCGCCGCGGGGCGACTCGTCGGCGGCCGAGGCGGGCGCCGACGAGGAGGAGGCGGTCCTCGACGGCGAGGCGGGCGCCGAAGGCGACGCGGGGGACCGGCCGGTGGACCCTGAGGCGGCGGCGGCGGCGGCGCTGGCGGGCGGACCGGCGGGCGCGGGCGCGGGCGCCAGCAGCAGCAGCAACGGCCCGCATGCCGGCCCGTCGGCGGCGTCGTCGTCCTCGGCGGCGGCGGCGGCGGCGGCGGCCGGCGGCGAGTGGGACGGCGAGCGCCAGGTAGACCTCTGCGTGCAGTGCCACCGCTCCTTCGCGGTGGCGACCGGCCGCCGCGTCGTGCCGCGCAGCCGCGTGCCGTCGCAGCACCTGCGGCAGCACAAGACCGTCTGCCGCGCCCGCGTCCCGCTGGCGCGCCTGACGCGCGCCGCCGCGGACCTGTCTGCCCTCCTGGCCCTCCTTCAGGCTGGGCCCTTCTCGGCGCCGGCGGCGCTGCGGCCCAGCCGGGCCTTCCCGTGCGACCCGTGGGCCCCCGCGCCCGAGGCGGAGGAGGACCGGCCTCTCTCCGAGCGCCTCCGGGCGGCCCTGCTGGCGGCCGGCGAGATCCCGGCCGTCGCCGAGGGCGAGGCCGAGGAGGAGGAGGAGGAGGAGGCCGGGGAGGCGGCGCCGCGGGCGCGGCCGCGGGCGCGCCGGTCGGAGCGCGAGCGCGACTCGGAGCCGGCGGGCGCTGGCGACGAGGACGAGGACGACGACGAGGAGCGCGGCGGGGAGGGCTCCGCGCTCCGCCCGACCGGCAACTTCGGCGGCCGCGGCACGCACCAGCGCCGGCGCGGCCGGCAGGGCGGCGCGGCGGCCGCGGCCGCTGCCGCTGCCGCCGCTGCCGCCGCTGCGGCGGCGGCGGAGGCGGCGGCTGCTGCGGTCGGCCTGGCGCGGTCGAAGCGGCGGGCGGCGGCGGCGCTGCACTACGCGGAGGAGGCGTCGAGCGGGGACGAGGCGCACTCGCTGCGCGGCAGCACGGACGAGGAGGGGCGCGGCTCGGCCGCCTCGGCCGAGGACCTGGTCGAGGACCTGGTGGAGGACCAGGCCGAGATCGCGATCGTCAACGGGCTCCTGCACGGCGAGCCCGACGCCGAGGAGCGCGAGGGGGGGCCCTCGGCCAGGGGCCCCTACGGCGGCTACGGCAGCGGCAGCGACGAGGGCGGGCCCGTCTCCTGGCGCGGCGGCGCGGCGCCGGCGGCGGCGGCCGGGCCGGCCCCGCAGAAGAAGCGCGTGGAGCCGGCGACGGAGCTGGGGCGCGCGATCGCGACGGCGATCACGCGGGGCACGGGGCGGGCGGAGATGCTGCGCCTGCTGCGGGACTGCACGGACGAGGACCTGATCGACCTCTCCCAGCAGCACATCTTCGCCCTCTTCCAGACCGTCTCGGGCCAGGCCGTTCGCGCCGGCAAGTCCGCCAAGGTCAAGATGATCCCCAAGCTCATGCGCGGTCCGCCCGCCGGCCTCGCCCCCTCGCTTCGTTCGCGCCCGCCGCTTCTGACGCTTTCGGGGCAGCGGTCGCGGAGGCGGTCGAGGCGAACGACGCGGAGGAGGAGAGCGGCGCGGGGAAGAAGAAGGGCGGCAGCAGCAAGCGGCCGGCCTCGAGCCGTCCCAGCGGCGGCAGCACGGGGGCCCCGCCCGAGAAGCGGGCGCGGCCGGCGGCTGCGGCCGGCGAGAGCGCGGCTCCGTCGGCGGCGGCGACGCCGGCGGCCGGCGGCTCGCCGGACGCCAAGGAGCGGGAGGCGGCGCTGGAGGCGGCGATGCTGGCGCCCTTCCGGCGGCAGCTGCGGCGCTCCCGGCGCGGCGCCGAGGACGGGGCGGGCGACGCGGAGGACGGGGCGGGGCCCTCGGAGGGGGGCGAGGGGCTCCCGTCCCGGGGCCCCTCGTTCTTCCCCCCCGAGGCCGGCGGGGCGGACTCGGCGGCCGACGGGGAGGCGCAGCCGGCGCCGGCGCCGCCCGTGCGCGCCAAGGCCCGCGGCTCCTCGTCGTTCGGGTACCGCGGCGTGTCGCGGAACCGGAGCCGGTGGCGCATCCAGGTGCCGTGGCTGGGCACGCGCATCAACGCGCCGCCCGTGGACGACGAGACGGAGGCCGCGCGCTCCTTCGACCGCCTCTCGCTCGTCCTCAAGGGCCCCGACGCCGACAAGGAGACGCCGCTCAACTTCCCGCGGGCGGACTACGAGGCGGAGGCCTTCTACGTTCGCCTGGTGGACCCCGCGGACGGCGAGGGCGAGCCGGTCGGGTGGCGCGACCCCGTGGCCGAGGACGCCGATGCGACGCAGGAGGAGCTGCGGGCGGCGGCGCGGCGCGCGCTGCGGCGGCTCGCCGACGAGGGCGGCTGGCCGGCGAACAGCCAGATCCCGCCCCTGCCCTCGGCCGGCGAGGAGGCCGACGAGCCGCAGGCGCCCAAGAGCCGCAAGGAGCGCGGCCGCAGCGCGCGGGACGAGGAGGCTGGCGACGAGGACGAGGAGGGGTCCGGCGGCGCCCCGGCCGCGTCCGGCGCCGCCGAGGACGAGGGCGCCGCGGGGGAGGGCGACGGGGAGGAGGCGTCGGGAGCGGCGGCGAGCCCGCGGCGGCGCCCGGCGGGCGCCGGGTCGCGCTCGAAGCTGCGGGGAATCAAGGAGGTCGGGGGCCGCTTCTACGCCATCTACCCCCTGCACCAGGAGGTTGTGTACGCCCCCAAGACGGGGAGCCGCCAGACGGCCGCCCGCTACTACGACCGCATCCTCCTAGTCATGCGCGGCCTCGATCGCGCCCGCGAGAGCCTCAACTTCCCTTCCTCCGGTCCGGCCCCGCCCCGCCCCGCCCCGCCCCGGCTGGCGGCGCTCCCCGCGCCCCTCGCTCACGCTGGCCCCGCCGCGGCAGACTACTCCGGGGAGCCGTGGTACAAGCGGGTCTTCGGGCCGCCGGCGGAGGAGGGCGAGGCGTACCCCCCCGTCGGATTCCGGGACCCCGAAGTCGACGACGCCGGCCGCGCCGTCGAGGTGGGCCTACCCCCCCCCCCCGCCGCCCTCGGGCTGTACCCCGGCCTGGGGCTGACGGCGCGGGCCGGCGGCAGGTCGGGACGCGGGCGCTGCAGTTCCTTGTGGACAACGGCGGGTTCGAGGGGTCTTCGTCGACGCTGAGCCCGTCCCAGCCGCGCAAGCCGCCCGCCCCGCGGCGGCCGCCGGCGCCGGCGGGGGGCGAGGCCCGGAGCGAGGGCGGCGAGGCGGGGAGGAGGCGAGGGCGCGCGGGGCGAGGCGTTGGAGCGCGGGCGGCGAGCGGCGGCGAGTCGGGCGCCGAGGCTGAGGGCGAGGGCGAGGCGGCGGCGGCGGGCGAGGCGGCGGCGGCGGGCGAGGCGGCGGCGGCGGCAGCAGCAGCAGCTGCGGCGGCGGCGGGAGGCGAGGAGCGGGCCGAGCGGCGCGGGCGCGACGCGAAGCAGCCGCGCGACGAGGTCCGGCGCCCCCTCCTCAGCCTCGGGCGCTTCCCAAGCTTCTCTCTCTTAAGCCTGTTTGTTCTGCAAGCTTCGAAGCTTCCCTTAAGCTATCTTGAGCCTGTCCTTTTATGCTTCTTAGCTTCCCTTGAGCTGTTTTGAGTTCGTTCTTTTAAGCTCTTCTAAGCTTCTCGCGCAGAAGAAGCGGTGGCGGGGCGTCTCGTCCAACGGGCACAAGTTCAACGCGCACGTCGCGTGGCTCGGCAGCTCCCTCCACGTCCCCGTCGTCAACTCCGCCGAGGTCCCCTTTTCCCGCCTTCCTTTCTATTTTTAGCCGGCTTCGTCTGAGCTTCGTTCGCTCGCCCGCGCGCTCAGATCGCGGCACGCTGCCACGACCGCGTGGCGATCACGCTCTTCGGCGCGGACGGCTGCGAGGGCAAGCTCAACTTCCCCGTCTCCAGTGCGTTGTACCCGCCTCCGCGCCGCCCGCCGCGCCCTCCGACCGCCCGCCGGCCGCGCAGCGTACGCGGGGCAGCGGTTCTACAAGGCGCTGTACCCCCCCGAGGGGTCGGACCCGCCCGAGGTTGGCTTTCGGGACCCGCTCGCCTTCCGCGGGGCGCCGCGCGAGGCGGTGGAAGCGGCGGTGCAGAAGGCCCGCGCATTCCTCAACGCCCACTCGGCCATCCCGCCCCTCGTCCCCCGCCGCGGCTCCGGCTCCCACGGGCTTGTGGCGCCCCCGCCGGCGGCCGCCCCTGCCGCGGGAGACGCGGCGGCGGCGGCGGCGGCGACGACGACGACGACCGCCGCGGGCGGCCGTGGCGGGAGGAGGACGGGTACGTGAGCGGGACGAGCAGCTGGCGGCGATCCGGGCCGAGGCGGCGGTGTCGGTCAAGGCGGAGCCGCCGGGCTCGCCCCCGCAGCGCGGCTCCCTCTCCGCCTCATCCTCCCACTCGGCCCTCGCCGCCCTCGACGTCCCGGGCGGCGCCGCCGGCCCCGCCGCGCCCGTCCGGAGCCCCGCGGCGGCGGCCGCCGGCCGCTTCTCGCCTGCGCCGTCCCCTCGGGGCGCTCCGCAGCCCGGACGCCGCGCTCCAGCAGCGGGCGGCCGGCGCCGGCGCCGGCGCCGGCGGGGCCGCGCCGGGCGGCAGCGGCAGCGCGGGGCGCCCCGGCGGGGCGTGCGGGCGCGGCGGCCGGTCGAGACGCCGCTGACGCTGACGATCGGGGGCGAGCCGGGGGCGACGCCGGAGCAGCAGCCGACGCGGCCGCGCACGGGCGAGTTCGACCCGGTCACCATCGCCGAGTCGCTCTTCTCGATGCGCTCGTCGGCTGCGGGGACGCCGGCAAGCGCGCGGCGCTCGGAGCCGCCGGGGAGCGCCCGGCCGCCCTCGTGGCAGAGCCCCAGCGGCGACGGCGACTACAGCGACGACGGCGACGGCAGCGGCAGCGACGGCGACTACACCGGTGCGGCGCCCCGCCTCGCCTATCCTTCCCGAGGCCCGTCTGACCCGCACGCGCGCCCACAGACGACGAGAACGCGGGGCCGGCGGGGAGCGGCAGCGCCGGCGGCTCGGGGCGGCCGCGGCGGCCGCGGAAGCGGATCCGGAGGGACCTGCGGACGCCGGAGCCGCTGCCGAAGGGCGTCTTCCGCAACGGGACGGGCTTCCGTGCACGCGTGGACTGGCGGGGCACGTCGATCTACAGCCCGACCGTGCGGACGCCGGCGGACGCGGCGCGCATCTACGACCGCCTCCTCATCGGCCTCTGGGGCCTCCCCGACGCCACGAACTCCGGCCTCAACTGCCCCCTCGCCGACTACCAGGCCGAGGTCACTTCCCTCCTCCGCCCTTCTTCTCCTCCTTCGCTGACCTGGGGGTACGCTCGCTCGCGCGCGCAGATGTGGTACGAGGTGCTGTTCGCGGCGGACGGGAGCGCGCCGGTGCTGGGCTGGCGGGACCCGGAGGGGTACGGCGGGCAGGACATGGCGGCGACGAACCGGGCCAAGGAGCGGGCGCTGGCCTTCATGGAGAAGTACAGCGCGATCCCCATCCGGCGCCGCCGGCAGCGCGCGCGCGGCGGGCCCCGCGGCGGCAACTCGAGCGCCCGCGGCGACGGCGAGCGCTCTGGCAGCGCCCGCGGCCGCGGCGGGCCGACGAGGAGGAGGAGGACGCGGAGCCCGTACCCCTCCCCGCCTCCTCCGGCCGGGCCCCGGCCGGCGCCGGCGCCGGCGCGGCCCCCGGCCCGGGGCGGGCCCCTCCCGCCTCGTCACCTGCCCTCCCGGCCCTCTCCCCGGCGGGGGCCGGCCCCTCCTCCGCCCCGCCCTCGGCACGACCCGCCAAGACCCCTACGGCCGCGGGCCCTCGGCCCCGCCGGGGAGCAGCGGCCGCGGCCCGCAGGGCCTCGGCCTCGGCCCCCTCCCAGTCCCCGCGCGGGCCGTGCTCCCGCTCGGACCGCCCCCGTCCTCCTCCTCCTCGGCCGGCGCTGGCCGCTCGGGAGTCTCCTCCGCCTCCGCCGCCGCCCTCCGCCCGCCGGCGGTCGACGCCGGCGCGCTGCGGGCGGCGCTGGGCGGGCCGGCGCCTCTGGCGGCGTCGTCTCCGCGGCGGCCGCATCGGCGGCGGCGGCGGCGGCGGCGGCGGCGGCGGCGGGCGGGCGAAGAAGGCGCGGCCGCGCTCGCCGCAGGTGGCCGACACCGTGGCCCTCATCGAGCTCGCCTCGGCGAGCGCGCAGGGCGCATGCCGGCGGCCGCCGCGGAGCCCATCGCCGGCGAGCTCCCGAGCCCCGCGAGCTCGCCCCCGCCCTCGCCCCGGCGGGAGCCGGCGGCCGACGAGGCCGGCCGCCCGATGGCGCCCGGCCTCGCGACGCTGCCCAACGGGCTCTACGAGGCGACGCTGCACTGGCGGGGCGTCACGGTCCGCTGCAAGGCGGTCACGGGCGCCGAGGCGGCCCGCTCGCGCGACCGCCTCATCCTCACCCTCCGCGGCCGCCACGCCCCCTCCGCCTCCGAGCTCTACCGCCCCGCCGCCGGTCCGCCCGCCCCGCCCTCCCCTCCCTTCTTCTCGCTCCTTATCTGAGATTGACCGCTCGCTCGCCCGGTCGCCCGCCCCCGCAGACTACGCGGGCGAGGGCTGGTACCAGGCGCTCTTCGAGGGGGGCGAGGGGTCGCCCCGGCTGGGGTACAACGATCCCGCCGTCTCCGCAGGCTCCGCCACGTCCCTCGAGGCCGCGTGGCGCGCCGCCCGCCGCGCCGTCACGTTCCTCACGTGCGTACCCCCCTCCTCCTTCTCGGAGCCCCGGGGAGGGGGTACGGCGCCCGCCCGGCCGGCCTGCAGCTGATCCTCGGGTGCAGGGAGCAAGGCGTCGTGATCCCGATCCGCTCGGCGGCGTACCGAACGAAGCCGCCGGCGCCGCCCCCGCCCAAGAAGGCCGCGGCGGCGGCGGCAGCGGCGGCGGCGGCCGCAGCGGCCGCCGCCTCGGACAGCGCGGCGACGGAGTCGGACGTCGATATGGACGCGCCGCCTCGGAGGGAGCGTCGGCCCTCGGCCGGCAGCGAGGGCAGGGTGGCCGTCAAGCTCGAGAAGGGCGCCCCGCCGCCGGCGCGGACGCCCGGCGGCGTCGGCGGCGCCGGCGGCGGCTCGGGTCCCGGAGGCAGCGCCAGGGGCCCCGGGCCCGCCTCGGCGCAGCACTCGCACAAGGCCGGCGGCGGCGGCGCCGTCAGCGGCGGCGCCAGCGGCGACAAGGGCAAGGTGGCGGGTACCCCCAAGGAGGGGGGTAGCCACAAGAAGAAGGAGGAGGGGGAGCTCAAGCGGACGGGTAGCGGCTCCGGGGCCGGCGGCGGCTCCAAGCCGGCCGGCTCGGGCCCCGCTACCCCCTCGGAATTCATGGACCCCTCCCCCGAGGCCCTCCGCCGCCTCGGGCTCGGCCTCCGCGTCCGGAACCCCCCGAAGTAGCGTTGTACCCCCGTACCCCTCCGTCCCTACCCTCACGGCTACCCGCCCTCGCCCCTCTACCTCCTCTTCTTTTTCCTCGGCCCGCTTTCCCTCGTCGATGCGCGCGTTTTGCCCCCGATCCCCACTCTTCCCGCCCCTCAGGAGCAGAGCTTTTTCGTGTGTACCCCCGGTATTTGCTTTTGTACTTAGTGACCCGGGCCTCCAGGCTCTTATGAATGCAATGCTTGCGAACCAAACGCGTGAGGGCAGTTGAGTGAGGGCGGAATTCGTTTTCTATGCCAATATTGATAGCTGCAACGTTCAGTAGATCGACATCGACCCTCATCCTAACCATAGCCGACGCAGGTGCACAGGTGCGCATGCAGCTGCATTGCGGCAGATAGCAGGGCCAGCCCGGCCAGGCAGGCTGAGCCTCGGAGGCAGCTAGAAACTTGGAAGTTCAGAAGTTCATACTATGATACAGCATCATACGTGCAGGGAGGGACGTGGTGGGGCGGCACTGGGGCCCCGTGGCCCGTGGGCCGTGGCCCGTGGGCCGTGGCCAATGGCCATGCATATGAGGGTTTCTCAAAATTGTTTTCGTGTTGGCCCATTAGTATTGGTAGGTTCATGGTAACCAATTGTAAAAGATCCATATCCCTCAAGTGGGGCCTCAACAACGTAAACCGAAACGACCAGTAAATCGCGCATGTGTTCGGAGTCACTTCGGACAGTGTTAACGTTCCTACTAAAACGTCCTACTAAGTTCCTATGTGGCTTAAGCCACGGCCCACGAGGCTGGCACGAGCCAGTGAATCGGATGGCAGTGATCCGATCATGAGTACTAGTTCGGACTCTCTGTAACTTCGGAGCCTTGGAGAGTCAATGGAGACTACCGGTAAGTCGGCGCCGACTCGGCGGTAACTCGGCGGTAGCCGGTAAGTTGGAGTTCCTGGAAGTTGCTGGCTGGAACTTCCTGCTCACAGTTCAACGGTTCGGACCTCCCGCATTTATAAACGAACCGACCGATTCTTTGCGATTCATGTTTCCGAAACGATTCAATCTTCCGAATCTTCCGATTCAAGCCGGCTGGATTCCGCTGGAATCATCATGGCATTGAATGCATGCAATTCGCCGATTCGGAAAGTGTCTTGTCGATTTTCAGCAAGTGGGCACTTATAGTTTTAGTAATACCCCAAATGATAGTTTTATTCTGAACTCAACAGTTCTTATTATTAGCCTCGGGCCCTCGACAAAGTTCTGATCATGAATCATCATGGCATGATCTCCTTTAATTATTTTCGTGATTTTCTAAATCTAAATCTACGGAGGGCTGTCACAGTTTTGATTTAGTGTTAATGGGCAGTTGATTTACAGTATACCCTGGTAGCCTACTAGGCTAGTAGCTAGCTTATGGGCCAACGTTAAGTTGTCGTCGACTCGTCGTTACTAAGTTAACTTGGCAAGTTGTGGCCCAGTGGCTGCCCGCCGGTGCCCGGGCGAGCCTGCCGGCGCCGCGCCCGGCCGCTGCCAGTGCCTGCCACCCGTGACCGTGGCAGAGTGCACAGTGCAGTGACTGAGTGCACAGCCTCCGCGCATGCAGTGCCTAGTACATGTACACTGCCTATAGCTAGTAGTGTGCCTAGTACTACGGTACTATATACTGCCTACCAGTGGCTAGTACACTCAGGGCTGGCTACCACTGTGAATCCACAAATTAAAGTTAGGCGCCGACAAAGTTAGGCGCGGATAGACGAGTTCACCCATTCGTCTAACTTAATCCTCGTCTAACTGTCCCTGAAGGGGGTATGCCATAGTACTAGTAACGCTTGTATGGAGCGACCCGCAGCTCGTCACGGCGTCTATCTTTGTGAACGTCTATCACGACGGATGGGCAAAGTTTGTCTATGAAAAGCGACGCCTAACTTAATTTGTGGATCTACAGCACTGGTCCACTGCTTACTACAGTGCCTAGCTATAATCACTGAGTAGTGCCTAATACACTGCCTATTGCTACTACAGCCAACCACGTGCACTAACGTAAGTACCACTGCCTAGCCGGCGACGTCGACGGCCCGGCGTATACGTAGTACCGTAGACGACTTATATACCGCGCTGACTTAACTACTGCGCTACCAAATTACCGCGCTCAAAATGTTTATAACGCGGTAATTTGGTAGCGCGGTAATTGTCTTTTAATTTGCTTAGATTTGCTAATTATAACACTTTTGTATTATGGGCCGTACCCCAAATTGATGAAAACGCGCTAATTTGATGCCGCGCTAAAGCGCCTACCGGCGCCGAAATTTTAGAACGCGGTAATATGTGGCGCGGTATTTAAGTCGTCTACGGTAGCCGCTGATCATGACTCAGAATCGAGTCAGTGATCATCGGATCATGAGCTGCTACTAGTACTGCCACAGTGAGTCAGTGACAGTGTCGACGTCACAGTACCTGTGAATCTGCTACGTATACTGCTACTGTGAGTCTGTGATGCAGTACCGTCGATGCCTCGAGCTCGATCATCGGATCGCGCGCAGTCCCTAGGCCGGTGCTGGATACGTTCGCGCGCGCAGCGAGGCCACGAGGGAAAGATATCCCCCGGCCGGCGGCCGGCCCTGATCAGAATCGATATCTTCAAATTCGCCCGCGAAAGCAGCATCAATGCCGCCTGCCGCTACACATGCAACGCCTGCGCCTCTTGATCTAGCTGTGGGCGGATCCGAAAGCATGCGTGTGCGCCCGCCGCCAGCTGGTGTAAGTGCCCGATCGATGAGGCTGGTCGCTCCAGCTGCAGCATGGCTTGCGACCGACCAGGAGCCGCACACTGACCAAACGAAAGCATCTGACACGCCGAGCTCGAGCAAGCTTGCCGGCGCCGTCAGCTCGCGACCAGCTGCGCCGGCGCGGACGAGCAAGCTTAAGCAGCCGGAGATCACAGAAGGTAACGTTAACTGCGCATGCGCGCAAGTTGGATTAAACTGCGCATGCATATGTCAGTGTGGGCATCTTACGTGTGTATATCAATCGCAGAACTGCTCGAATACCTGCGAGAACGGGAGGAGATCTACAGCCAGCGATCAGATGTGCTCTTACGGACCTTGGACAAGGACCTGCTCACTCGATTCGGCGAGCCCCGGAGAATCGTTGCGGCCGGTTCGCTCGAGCTCCCTATAGCTTTTAGCTATACATGCATATGTTTATTCCATGATCACTGACGAGCCCCATTAATATTCAATGATTTTGCCTGTGAGCGCAGTGATTACAGCCATTCTGGTTGTAAGCCTAGCCCTTCGCATGCGCATGCGCAATATTAATCGCGCCATATCCACTATTATCCAGTATAGGTAATCACAACATGTTCAAAGTGATGTGTGATTCGAGTTCGCAGCTGTATGTTATCTCCGCGATCAATGAGACCGGAAAGCCCGAATTCTGCGAGAACGTGGATGTTTCCCGTCGAATCACTGTCCAATCGGACAACTGCCAGATCACATTCAAGAAGCAGCCTTGGAATCCTCTGCTCGGCCGGGCTTCGAAGGTCAGAGTGTGTGCAGAATACCACACAGGACAGTGGCCCATCAAAGAAGTGATGTCTTTCGGATCATACGCGAGGGGCGATAACACTTTCCTCGTCAAGGTATGCGCTTAAAGCTTCTACGGCCCGATAATTACTCCTTTTCTTGTTCGGCCCTCCTCTCAAATACCTGTTTACACTTGTACAGAATAGTCGCAAGAAGAACAAGAAGGATTTAACAGGGCCCAGCGATTTCTCCGAGTGGGGATGTCGCATCAGCATCACGGCCGACGGGGCGTTCCCATCGATTTCCATTATCTCGGATCCAAGCCTGGGCGACCGCACGGGGCTACCGGGGACTTCAGTGCTTCAGGAAGGAGACGCGTGCATGTCCGGTGCCAGGTCAATGCAGTTCTATGAAGATTCGGGGCTCACTCTGCAAGGTGGCTGCAATCTGCAGCATCCAACCATATGCATTTATACGCGTGACCTTCTCACGCGTGACTCAATTTCCAGGTCCCGACCTCCACGTGACCCTTGGCTGCTACAACGCTTCGGAGCTAAGCGTCGTCGACAAAGGACGGAGTCAGATCTCGGTGACAACGACGGCTCCTTTGGCAAGAACGACCGCAAGGCTCAGCTCTGGCCGCTTCCATCTCTGGCAGCCCGAACCCTACTGCGCCGTCATCTCCAACAACAACCTCGGCTTTTCAGCCCCACAAGGAGGCGGGACCTGCTTCTTTGCAGACCGCGTGGAACACAAGTCTTCGATCCGTCCCGGACTGTGGGCCATTGGACAGTCGAACTGCACGCGCCTGGAGTCCACTGTTGCGGAGGTTGTGACTCGCCGGACGGATTTTCTCGGAACGCTCACGCTCTTGTGTGCCGGCATTCTCCCTTCAATGCGGAACAACACCAACTTCGCCCTCTGTTTCGACGTAAAGAACGCAACCGTGACTACAGCGGTCGCCGCAGCCAGCACGCAGATCGAGCTCGAAACGGACGTTGCGTTCGTGCAGCTCGAGGCTCGGCTGAAGTACGACGCCACTTCTCGCAGCGCGTACGTAGGAGATCTGTTTCAGCTGCAGGTACTCATTTATCTCTGATCGATATTGCAACTCTCGCCTCCATTCGATTTCAATCGCAGAATTCAGCGGTGCCGTTTGTCATCAGACGGAACCTCGTTGACGGCGCCAACAGCCTTCCAACCGGCCTCGCCTTGACGGACTCTCAGCTTGAGTCGCTCCGGCAGGAATTCTACCGGGAATCCCCCACGCAGTTCACCTTGCCGGCGGACTACGTCCACTTCATTAACAGGGACCAGGCGCAGAACGAGGGCCAGTGGTTGATGGTCAGCAACATCATGTACGAGGTGAGCGCGACTGAGATCTGGAATCTGATCGCGCTTTGTGGAAGCACAATCGATATCCTTAAACGTGCACGTCGTAGCTTATCAGACCGGAGTACCTTGTTCTGATGACTGGTGGCTTGCTGTTTCCGACACGGCTTCGGCTCCCGGTCACGCTGTCACCCCCTTGCCCGACTTGGGCGTGGAAGTCGCCAACCTACACCGATGTTAACAATCCAGGAACGTCTGGTCTATTTCGGCTCCTCGTAAATGTGCGCATCTAAATTTTAAAGAAAAACCGCTCCCTGTCATGATAAGCTGATATTTGCACTATATATATCCTTTTCAGGCACTCGGAAATCCGCGAAACTGGTTCATTTACACCCCGCCCAACCGCCAGCTGGAGACACAGACCGTGCGAAACGAGGGGACACGGGAGACTGTGGAGGCGGTCTGGCGTCCTGTGCCCCTGTCGACGGTTTCTAATGAGACATACGTCTTCAGCACTTTACTGGCTCTCACCGCCATTCTGGCCCTCATCATGTTCTGCATCATCACTTCCGTCGCGTACAAGCAAGTCGTTTTTTTAAATTTTATAATTATATATTAATGTGCTCGCTTCTTCGAGTTCTTCTTCGCCTGATCATCATACGCGTTAAATTTCCAGGGGCTTGTCGAGCGTTAGCAAGACGCTAATTCAAGACGCCAATCGCATCATGCACACTCTGAAAGAGACAAGTCCAGAGCAAATTCGCGAGCATATGCGTGAACAGTCGCGACCCGCATCTTCAGCTGCACCGCTCAAATACCACCAACAGCAGGAGCAGTCGCCGCCAACGCAGCCCCCTGCTCCCCACGCTTCGGTGTTCTCCAAGAAATCGGCGTCGGACGCGGATGGCGACGAAATGAAGCCCCTCATTAATATTGATGACGGCAAAGGTGACGGGCGGATCGCGATCGTCTCCGAAGCTGCAGCGGAGGGCCAGACCGCCAACGAAAGCTCGGACGACATAGCTATAGAAGAATTCGAAGTCGCAGCTCCCGCATCACTGGCCCCGCTGGAGCTGCCGCATGCAGAGCTAGCAGCCACCTCAGAGCAGGCGCCTGCACTCCGGCCAGCTTATACCCAGGCTCCAGCCTTAGCCACAGATGCCGACCAAGCTCCGGCCGTGGATTCAGCCCATCATGAACATCACAATCATCCCAATCCAAAACGCACAGCGGATCATGCTGACAAGGGCCTGGCGTTGTTAAATTTCAAGGACCGCGAAACCCTCGTCGAAGAGTGGCTGAGAAGCCTTGCAGAACAGGCGAAGAAGATGAATGGCGGAGTTCTTCCAACTGCGACTCTCGGCTCCAAACTGCAGTACTGGTTTAACTTGCAGGTGGAGCGCTTCGCGAGCATGTGCGATACGACACGGCTGTTCTTGCTCATCGATGTCAGCCTCTGCCTCGATAGCATGCAGCGAGATGCGAAGCGCAAAGAGCGTCAAGCGGAGCGCGAGTCCGGCATTCAGCATGCTCAGCGCGTGGAGGCCCTGCTCATTGGTCTAAACCGGAATGACGAGGATCCGGACCAGCCTCTGTTGTCCGAGGAGCAGAGAAAGGAAGCTCTCGAAAAGGAGCAGCAGAAGTCGAAGCAAGAGAGGGAGATGCGGGACGCAGCTAACATGGATCCGGTGAGGCAAACGCAGCCGCCGCCGGTACCACGCTACGAAACCACGCAAGACAAGTTCCTGACCTACGCGACCAGCCCCCGTCTATGGAAGCTTGACATAATGTCTTTCGCGTTGCACCTCTGCGTCATTGTTATCCCCACGTTGCCTGTTCTCGTGGCGTCTTGGGGTTACAGCGTGACGCGAAGGGAATTCGACTTCGATTCTCGCGATGACCCGAGCGAGCACTCGAGGTATTTTGTTGTCGCTTCGCGCTGGGCCGTAGCCGTCTACATTCTGAACGGGGTAGGCTCTTTGTGCTGCGGCTGGAAATAAATTTATTACGTGTACAGAGCTTGACGCAATCGTGATCGCAGTTCTCATTGTGCATGTATTATTTCCACAACAAGGAATGGACTCAAAACCTGGTGAATCGTATCAACAGAATTGGCGCTGCTCACGACAAGTCGGCCATCCAAGATGACAGCATCCCGATGGATGGGAGACTTTTGTGGTGGCTGAAATTCGTGTTCTCGGTCGCGCTCTCCTTCTGGGTCATCTTTGCGATTGCGTCCCTCGTCGGGACTAGCGTGACGATATTATGGGTCTCACTTGGTGATTACATAATTTTCATTGATCTAAGATAATAATTTTCATTGTGGCTCTATATCTCACGTAACATAACGTAGGCGTTATTCTCAAGCCAGAGCGTGTCATACCGATTTGCGTGGGTATGCATTAATATTGTTAATATCTCTATTATTTGCGTACGTCTCGCTGTACATTTGGAGCTGAACATGCGACACGTGCACGTGCACGTGCGCAGCTATAGTATCGTTTCTGGGACACGTCTGGAGGTTGTGGAAGTTCCTCAAACGTCTTGGCGCCCAGCTTTCTTCCGAGATCAACAAAGCGCGCGCCGCTTTCACGGAGTTGATCGAAGAGATCAGAGACGTGAAGAAGGCGCTCACTTCGCTGAAGGGTCAGCGCCTGTGATCTAGATTACGAATGCCTAGATCTGCTTGCTATTCGACCTACACTGCTAATAAGCAATCCCTGAATACGATCGCTTTCCAGACCACAAGCAGAATATCGAGTTTATGAAATACGTGGAGAGCCGCCTTCAGATGCAGGCTCGTACCGCTGCTCAACAGCGTCTCATTCAGGCCGTTCGAATGGAAATCTTTAACTCAAGACGGGGTGCGCTAGCGCTCGCCGTGCTGGACACATGTCTCCGCTGCTTACTGCAGCCGCTGAGCTGCGCCGACCTTTTCTGCATCGACAGCCCTGGCCGAGGCAGAGAAAACCGCGAATCCACCTCAGGCCTCTCATGCGCGTCGTGGTCTGCGCATGCAGGCAGGTGCGCCAGAGAGCGAAACCGCCGATCGGGAAAATCAAGATGTACATGTCGAGGAGGTGGAGGGAGCGAGCACGATGGTCGTTGAGGTCGCGCACCCGAGCTCCAGCTCACGGAAACAAGGCCTAGAATCATTCAAAGGCATTCGAGAGCCCGCCAATTCCTATCACGTGCGTGCGCTTGCATTTCACTCGTTATTATTTAGTATTGCGCACTCGAATACATCAAGCAAAGCGCAGCAGGTTAATCAAGATGGCGAATCGGAGTTTGGAAATTTCCCTTTTACCCCTGCAACCCCCGGCGGCGAGCATGCAAACATTCAGGGAGCAAAGGAAAGCATCCAGAAGATGCTGACGAAGTTCAATTATGGGAAGGTCGGGATGATTGTTCGAATTTTCGCCATGCAAGAGCGATGCTCGTGCGTACGCACCCGAGCGCATGTACTTAAATATATGCGTGACATGTACAGGCAAATGTTGCAAATTGACTCCCCCTAAAGGTTGAGCGACGTTGGGCTGTTGTATGAAAGTTGTCTCTTCCTGTTTTTCTTCTTTATTTTCATTTTCGTCGGCATCGCGGTCCGTCGACGGTTTTAAAATTCAATTTTGCGCATGCGAGCCAAGTTTGAGCTCCCCATCATCAGGCCTTCGGAGTCCCGGGCTACCTGACAACCGCTATCCACAGCATCCTTGCTGGTGCGGCAAATTCGAAACACAATCACTGCGAAATCTCATGATCGTGGCCGCTAATCGTGAGCTGCCCTCCCGGATATCGATGATGGATTGTACCGCGGTAGGTGGAGCTGCGCTGTTTGTGAACAGGAACTCCACTGCGAAGGTCCGAATCCCGTCTCCTTCGCGATCGCTTGCTTTCCAATGTAGTGCTCACGTCTGGCGGATCGGACACATAATTGCCACAAGGCCCTGGAGACTGTGGACAAGGGCATTCGGGCGCCAACACCACCCAAATTGATGCCGCAATAACAAAGGTTTGGCACCGGCTTTAATAATAAATTTGAAAACATCGCCGAAGATCCAGGTACATATATATATAGAGCTCTAACGCGTGGGGGGGACGGTAGATTCTCAATAAGATTGAGGAAGTCTTTGGCGACTACACGAAGCTGAAAACGGCCACCTCTTTTGAAGCCACGATGCTCGTTGCTTTGATCGACTTCGGAAAGGACCTCCAGGCCGCGGCCGTGGTCGACCGTTAATTATACAATGCCGTGGCCTGCAGCGGAGCATATGCAAGCTGCTGTAGCTGTGAGCCGGATCGTGCAAGCTGCTTTATATAGTTATAGCGGATATCGATGAAATGCATCGGATCACCGATGTCGGATAGAACTAGAAAATGTCTTGAGATAAATATCGATATCAATATCCTGCCAAACGAACTAGCGTGTCAAAGATGGAGCTCAGCGCTAGCGGCTTGGTGTAAAATTATTGATATCGATTATCACTGAGTCGCCCGCTTGACTCATTGGCCTCATGATCAATTGCAAGATCTATAGCTAGAACTAAATATATATCTGTTTCATGATTATGATGTGATCAAGAAATATTTCACTGGGCCTGCGCACCGACTCTGACAGGCCTAGGCAGGGGAGCGGCAACCGGCCGCGGAGCGGGGAGGGAGAGGGGGGGGGGGTTCGAGTGGAGGGCACACAGCATATATATATATATATATACATAGCTAGCGCTAGCATGCAGCCCGAACGGCGCGTCGACCCTGCGCAGCCCTCCGCCCCGTCTCGGCGTGCGATTCTCTGATCCAGCGGCCATGGTCCGTTTCGATGTCCTCGCCCGCGCCCCGATCCTAGCTGTCCGGGCGGTGTACCCACACCAGCACCGCGCCCTTCCTTGTGCGACGTACCCCGCCAAATGCAGGCCGGGCTCTGGCTGGCTAAGGCTGCATCGGCCCTCGTGGCCGGAGCCACGGGGGCATACGCCTCAGGGTCACCAGATTCGGCTGCCGCCGCCGCCGCCCTCGGACCTGCCATTGCCGTGAGCCCGTACCCCCTTCTCCCCCGATTTCGTGTACCCTTTTCTGAAGCTCTCCGCAGGAGGCGGTGGCTGCGGGCGGTCCGGCGGCCCGATCGCGACCCGGGCGGCCGGGCCGACCGATCGCGGCCGCAGCCGCCCGACTCCATCACATACGTACATCGGTGGGCCACGGTGGGCGGGGGTGCGGGGGGCTAGCGCTTGCCCCCTGCTTGTGATTTCCGAGAGAAGTGAGAAAGGGCGGTGGCCTGGGCGAAGCTAGCGCTTGACTCAGTGATGACTTGAACAATTGCTTATAAATTAATCCCCGCACGCCCTCTGGCCCGCCACTCCCGTACAACCGCGGACTCCCGCCCCCCCCTTCGAAAATTCGAATTCTCTTCTCATTCTCAGAGTTTCGAATTCACAGTCGAAACTCGGATGTTTGAAAGTGTTCGCCGAGTCGGATGCTGGTTCTGAAAAATAGATCTAGAGCGGGTATTTGATTTGGAATTTACTTCGCCATTTGGCATTTGTCAATGTCGTCATCGGCTCATGATCAGGAGGCTTCCAGAATGCCGACCAGCTCCCCGGCGGTCTATGTATACCGCAGCGTTCGCGCAGGTCCAGTGAGCTAAACTTGAAACTGGGGTAGACAAATTCACGCGCTAGAGGGCGATCGTGGGTACCTCGGGGCTGGCCTCGAAGCAAAGGTTGTCGAGGCCCTCGAGCTCGCCGTCGACATCGGTATCCGCCAAGGCCGGATCCTGCACACACTGTGACACGCGCCGTGCACTCCCGTATTAATATTCAGTGGCTCGAGAGAAGTCACGGTGTGCGCGAGGGAGTGCAGCCGACCTCGAATTCCTCCTCGGCGACATTGACGTCTTCGTCTAGTAGGTTCCACTGCGATTTGGGTGTGCAAGCATAATAGCCTTGTTTGCTCTGAAGCATGCAAAGATTAGTTGAAGCTTCAGCGTTGAAGTAGCAAGCCTCAATATAGGTGGCCATGAGATCCTGGATCCGTATACGCACGGCAGCTGTGTTTGAAGGGCAATTGGCCCTGTCAAAGACGTACGTCGGGGTAGAGTAGCACCGTTCATCTGAGTAGCTGCGCATGCACAGCTGCATTATAACCTTATCCATGATATATCGCTGAACATGAATACGTATATATATAATTACCAGGCGTAGCCAACGTGAATGTTTGAGTTACACTGACCGCCCGTTTCCTTGACTGACAATGTGCCGCCCTACGGACCGGAATTTTTAATGAGCGTGTCATTTGTAGTACAAGCCTGGCAAGTACATTGAACAGAAAATATAAGATTTAATTGCACGTGTAAGTTTACATGCACATGCGTGCACGTGCGCACCGGACAGCGCGCCCAGGCCTGCTCGTTCGTGACGCCCTCCGGTTGACTGCGTGCGCACATCGATATCATGGCACGCATTTCATTACGATTGATTATATATATCAAATGTTTTACTTAAGAAAAGGTTTCCTATGGCTAGACCGCGCTTGCGCGTGCGCATGCGGATGAGGACCCGCGGCCGGGAGAAAACGGTGCGGAACGAACGTACTATTTGTCGACTGGTTGGCCTGACGAGTCTTTCCCGACTCCGAGTGGCGTGCCACAATATCTGCCGCAGTGGCGAAATCAATGATCCGATGATCACTTAGTAGCGCTAGCTAGCTGTTCACAAGGTGTGAGCCCCGGCCCGCCGGCTAATTATAATTAATTACGCAAGCGCGTACGTGTCGGCGTAACACGTCAGTTTCGCAGGGGTGCATCGTATGTCGGAGGCATACCGCCCGAAAGGGGCAAGAAGGACGCGGCGGACTTCGGGCAAGACGCCGCATCGAAAGCGAAGGTCACGTCTTTCTCACTTGGATCGGACGACGTGCAGTCCAAGCTCTGATCGTGGCGAGGCACAGTTTTAGCATTCATCAGTGGACTTGCAATTGGAGAGCACACGGGAAAGCAAATCTGAAGATCTAGCCATGGAGTCTGAACCAACCTCAAAGCACTTCCCCCCCTTGACTGAATTGGAGCACCCGTTTGACTGATATACCGAGGTGTCTCCGTACCAAGTGAATTCACCCGGTGCTCTCATGAAGGACAGCGTCCTGTCGACCGTTTCAAAAAGATGGCGAGCGGTCCGGATCAGGCGGGCCGGCGCCGCTGTGCAATTAATATTCTCTGGAACAATGGTGGCATGCATATCGAAATCATGATCACTGTTAGGTACCCTGTAGGGCATTTCTCGTAGATTGTTTTGTCGGAATGGCCATACAAGTAACTGCGCCCGTAGTGTTAATTTCGACGATGAGCTTGAATACAAAGTTGATTAATATTGGGATTCCGAACGTTAACGTACTAAGCTTTGTGAACGGATCCTTCAGGAGTTCTTCCAACCGTTGCAGTGCCCGTGCAATCGCGGCCGGAATAGCAGAGGAGGGCCGCTTTGTTGCACCCATCCGAGCCCATGAATTTCCAGCTAGCCGAGGGTCCTGGGCATCGCGCGCTGCAAATAATTGCAACCCGCGCGCGGCCATGCCGAAGCATCTCACGATCAGCGAGCACGACAACGAAGGTCAGAGCGCGAGCATGAGATTTCAGTAGGAGCGCACGCGTCGGTATCTCGGTCCCCATAAATGTAGGTTACATCGCCTCCCGAGCTCGTGCAATCGATGCTCTTGTGACACTCGATAGTGCCCTTGGCGCGCGTACACCAGTCGTAGGGTTCGTAACCGTTCATGTACGCCGTTGTGCCAAGCTGTGCAATGCAAGATGCTTAAGATTACGAATTCGAAGGATGTACGTGAGATCGCTATATTTATAAACAACGACAAAATATGGCGATCGATTGCATGCATATGTGCATGCATATGTATGAGCACGCGTACGGACTCACCGGACAGCGCGCCCAGACCTGGTCGTTCGACATCCCCGCGATTTGGCTGCACGGTTTCCTCCAGTTCATCACAACAGCGCTACCACCATCGCGGCCGCGGGAGGGCTCGCGTACTATTTGCTGAGGATGTTTCCCGCGCTGCCCTTCGCGACCGTTGGGGTGTCTTTGCACTGCCCGTCGCGGAAGCAGAGGAGGGCCGAGCGATGGCATGTCCCCGCGGTCGTTCCGTTCACGTCACGGATGCTTAGCGTATCCGCGGGCAGAAGTTCAGCTCCGGATTCCGTTCGAGCGATCCGAAAACATAGGTGATGTCGTCTCCCGTGCTCGCGCAATCCAGACTTTTGTGGCAAGCCATGTACTTGGGGACTGCTTGGCATGTATTGCTGACTGTGGAGTCGTTGGGGTCGAGGTCAGCGTTCTTGTAGCTCACGGTTCCAATCTACAGATCATGCAGCAGCGTATGCGTAAGTTCCGCGCAACACTATAGATAGTACTTGGCGCAACGTTCACTGAACACGCACAGGACATTGTCTGATCGCTGTGTCATTAGCTGTAGATATCGGCCAAATCTGCTTTAAGCTCATTGGCCAACTGCGCATGCGAACATGATTCTCTGATTAGAAAAGATTGAATCTAAGATTGATCATGAATCTTTTTAAATTACGATAGATTGTACTCGTTAACGCTCTGCAAGAAATGTATCATGATCAGAGGCTAGGGTGTCGCGCACAATTCGGTGACAGGGTTGCCTGCAGCATCCTTTCCAATCGTTGGGGTGCCAGAGCAGTCTCTGCGAGCCCAGGCCGATGTGAGCGCATCGTGATCACCTTGAAGAGCCATACATGCAATTGGGACACTGACGCTGAGTTGTAGCAGAGCAGATAGTCATCATACTTTAGGGCGGAATGACATTGGTCCTTGTCGCCGCCGTTCTTGTAGCTCAGGGTGCCGTTCTAAACGTCATCCGGGCATACGAAAAACGCCCGATGAGTTCGAATTCCGCAAAAAACAGCAGAAATCTAGAGGAGCGCAATTCACGGAGACGCCATCAAAACGCACAGGACACTGACGGATCGCTTCGTCAATAGAGACCCCGTCGGGTTGACTGCGGACGCGAACGTTGGAATGATTGCTTTCAAAGATCGGATTGATAAATGAAATCACATTATCAATATATTCGTCAACGTCCTGAATTATCGAAAAGACTTCGTCAATTCTAGCTCTAGAGGGCGCGCGCGCACTATGCGGTGACGGCCTTGCCAGCAGCGTCCTTTCCAATCGTTGGGATGCCTGAGCAGTCTCTGCGCACGTACGCATAGATCATCGATCGCGATATCGTGATCATCATGGCATGATCGGATTAACTTTGTAAAGCGAGCCTTGGAGGCCCGGGCCCGGAGCACGATCTCTTCGTATATCTACATATAGATAGATAGATAGACGTATGCATATATGTACACGCCCGGCCGCGGCCATGATGCATATCATAGTATAGATATGAGCTCTAATGCACGGCACGACAAGAGTACGGACGTTGAGTTGTAGCACAGCAGCTTTGCTGCGATGCACGTCGACGTCTTGTCGCCCTTCTCAATTCCGGACGCGTACGCTGGATTCGAGCAGACAGATACCACGTTTCCATCGCTGCGCGCGCGCGCGCGTCCTCATGCATCAGGAATCGTTCGTTGGATCGCGGCGTGGCGCCCGCGTGGCCCGGCCGCCCGGGCCAGTGGACGGCGGCCACCTGTCCGACTTGAAGGCTTCGGTTCCAGAGCAGTCGGAGCTGGTGTAACACTTGGCCTGCGCAGCACCCATCTTGGCGACGTTAACGTTGGAACCTGCCGCAGTGTGCCGCGGACCGCCCCCGTCGGATGTCGACCCGCACGACAGTCGGATCAAGCGCAATTAAGGCCGGCGACTACTAATATATATAGGCTGCTATACAGTACCACGGTAGACAGGGAGCGAGCGCCGAGCTCGAGCCGCTTACCACTGGTTCAACGGTTAGCAGTGGTTACCAGTATTCCAGGCTTTTCCAGCTTCGGGCCTTCGGCTGCCGCGGCCGGGCCGCTGCCCCGCACTGGGCCCGGCGCCGGGCCGGCGGCTCGCAGTGCCCCGCCGGCGCACTGGCCCCGCAGTACTACTAGTACCGTAAAACACTTAAGTAATGCGCGCACTTATAATTAAGTAATGCGGTACCTAATTAATGCGTTTTCTGCAATGAAATTAAAACGCATTAATTTAGGACCGCATTAATATCAACACGCTACGAAAAGTGCTGTCCCCCTCAGCAGCCAAAATTTTTCGAAACGCATTATTCCGGTGCGAGTTTTGACGGGCAGAACGGGACGCGCCGCCACGGCCCGGGGCCCGGGGCCGGGGTCGGGGCCGGGGGCCGGGGCCCGCGGCCGGCCGCCCGGGGCGGGCCGTCACGGTCCCGGGGCCCGTCCGCCCGTCCGACCGTCGGACGGTCGCCCGATCGGATCATCGGAATTCGAGTCTCCGGATCCGGCGATCGCGAGTCGGCGGCGACTCTCCCGGAGTCCGCCCGGCCGGGCGGCCCGGGCCGGGCCGCCGGGCCCCCGGGCCCGGCCCCCACTGGCCCCCCAGCCTGGGCCCCAGGGCCGCCGACGTCGACTTTCCGCCGATAAAAAATCGACTTCGAAATTCCCGGTACCGTACTACTGCGGTACTAGTACTACCGGTAGTATCCGGTACCCGGCCCCTGCTGCCGGTACCGGTCCCTCCTTCGAGCCTTGGCAGCCTCCTAGGCTCGGACGAGTTGGACCCCCGCCGGTCCCCCGGACCCCGGTCCGATCCGGTCCCCCGCTCGGTTACGACTGACGAGTCAGTGACGACTCACGAGTCTTCTTACGACGCGGCCGACGCCAGCCGTTACGTAAACCACAGTACCGAGAGGCGGTGGGAGCTCTGGGAGCTACCGGTACCGGACTACTAGTAGTACCGGTACCGTACTATACCGGTCCGGTACTCAGTACCGGTAGCGGCGCGGCGGCTGCAGCTGATGCTGCGGCGGTAGTACAGGAAAATAACAAGCAGGGGGGCAAGCCCCCCCGCACCCCCCCATTTATAAATTTAATAATTGTTTTTGAAGCCTTCTGATATCGATGCATATGCCGAGTAATTAATATAAGTCGGTCTCGCGAATATCCTTGCAAACTCTGGATCATCGGATCCAGCAGTCTGGCATGCGCAGCAGATTCCAGCTGCAGTCTCTGTCTGAGCGTGATACGCGCATGAATTGTAATTCGATGCTTGTAAGTGCGATATTAATATTCGCACTACTGGTTTAACTTGCAGGTGGAGCGCTTCGCGAGCATGTGCGATACGACACGGCTGTTCTTGCTCATCGATGTCAGCCTCTGCCTCGATAGCATGCAGCGAGATGCGAAGCGCAAAGAGCGTCAAGCGGAGCGCGAGTCCGGCATTCAGCATGCTCAGCGCGTGGAGGCCCTGCTCATTGGTCTAAACCGGAATGACGAGGATCCGGACCAGCCTCTGTTGTCCGAGGAGCAGAGAAAGGAAGCTCTCGAAAAGGAGCAGCAGAAGTCGAAGCAAGAGAGGGAGATGCGGGACGCAGCTAACATGGATCCGGTGAGGCAAACGCAGCCGCCGCCGGTACCACGCTACGAAACCACGCAAGACAAGTTCCTGACCTACGCGACCAGCCCCCGTCTATGGAAGCTTGACATAATGTCTTTCGCGTTGCACCTCTGCGTCATTGTTATCCCCACGTTGCCTGTTCTCGTGGCGTCTTGGGGTTACAGCGTGACGCGAAGGGAATTCGACTTCGATTCTCGCGATGACCCGAGCGAGCACTCGAGGTATTTTGTTGTCGCTTCGCGCTGGGCCGTAGCCGTCTACACACATAGAGAAAGCCCGCGTTTTATCCCTCGGCAAAGTTTAATTATATTTTGTTTATATTTTACCTATATTTATTGCATATTTAACGATAATTTATGTGTATTTTATCCTTTATTCTTGTCTTTTATGTGCGTATTTCTTATAAATTACTATCCAAACCCTTACTGTTATTTAATTTACTCGTATCTCCGATGTATTTCACCTCTATCTCTCGTAATCACTTGTATTTGAGGTGGATTTTAAACTTAGTTAAATTATATCACGCCTCCTGATAAAACGCGGGCTTTCTCTATGTGTGATATTACGCATTATCGTGTATAATGATATGGAAATAATATGGGTATGCATTTAATGAAAAATATGTATTTAATTATACAAGAAATATGTATGAAATTATAATGGAATTCCAACGAAAAATAAAAAAATGTTCTTTGCGCTTGCGCAAGGCAAGCTTAGCGTGCCGCTGGATATAATGCGATGATGAGTCGTCAGACAAGCTGCCTTGGCTGCGCCTATGGAGCGCATATGGCGCCGTTGTAAACAGCTACAAGTCGTCAGACAAGCTGCCTCGGCTGCGCCTGTGCTGTAAGGAGCGTGGAGCGTGTATTATAAGAAAGATAAGTTAGTATTCTATATAGATCTTCTGTTATTATAATGGTATTTCCTATGTGTAACAGGTGTAACAGGTTCATCCCAAACTTTCCCCTAGGAGGAGGTCGGCGGTTTGGAACTTTGGGATTGACCTGTTACACCCGTTACAATGTAAACAACTATAAGTCGTCAGACAAGCTGCCTCGGCTGCGCCTGTGCTGTGTGGGAGGCGGAGCGTATAATACAATAAAGATAACGTAGTATTACTTATGGTATATTATGTTATTTTAAGACTGAGATTATGTTATTTTAATGGGTTCTTACTGAAAATGGTATGTGTAACAGGTGTAACAGGTTCATCCCAAACTTTCCCCTAGGAGGAGGTCGGCGGCTTGGAACTTTGGGGAGAACCTGTTACACCTGTTACACCACACTTAAATACTATAAATTAACCTGTTACATCTTCTTTTACCACTTATTACCGTGTCGGAAATCTCGATACTTTATGTCTCTCCGTATGTGGAGATCCACCAAAGATACCTATTATCCTCTCTTCTATTAACGATGATATATTACATGTCTTTCGCTCCGCTTCCCTTCCGCAACTGAATATATCGATTGCTAACATGCCCTCGTCTGAGTAACAATGAGCGGTGCAATGACTCTCATCTAATAGGAGAACTAATGTAAAACCAGGAGGTGAAAGACCACCATCGAAAATCTCGTAATGCTTGTGAACTACTCGTATACCTTGCTCTTGTATAATATCTTGTAAAAAGTGCATTAACCATTTCGTTGTGGTCTCTAAGTTGTCCACTCCCGTAATTAGTGGACTCGAAAACTTGTAATCTAACATCACATGGAAGCCCCGATGGGGCGCTTGCCGAGTCTCGCTTGCGGGACGCTTCATTTATGAATTATATAGAAAAATTAAATTACGGAAATAAGGTAAAGATGCCTTCCGCACAGATAGGATTAAGACCCATTCCTAAGATCGTAAAGAAGAGCATGAAAGAAGATCAGGGTAACATGCTACCTATAACCATTCCGATAGAACAGAAAAACACACGAATTTTAAAGAAGTCTGAGATAGTTAAAGAACTGATCCCGGAGGCATTGCCTACTGAGACTGTAACAAAAGAATCTAAGATAGCTAAGAAGTTTTACGATCCGCGCACCGGTTACAAGGGTTTCGGAGCGATGAGGAAGGAGTTACCAGATGAAGACTATAAGAAGATGAGGGAATGGTATGATAAACAGGAAGTCGTTCAGATTAACGCGCCGACTCTTTCCAGAAAGAGAGACCCGATGATACCAATTAGGCAGCCTCTCGATACCTATGTTATTGATCTTCTGTTTTTCCCGGCTTATAAGAAGCAAAATGACGGATATGATACGTTTATGTCGGCTATGGAATCAACACTTAGAACAGGTTATATTATTCCGATGAGAGATAAGAGCGCTATTACGACTCTTGCCGCATTCGAACAGCTACAAAAGAGAGTGCCACGACCTATTGCACGCGTCCAAAGTGATAGCGGTAGCGAATTTACTAATACTATGTTTACTAACTATCTTGCTAAGAAGTTCATCGACCATCAGATTAGCGATGTCGCAGATCATCGGAGTCAGGGTAGAATTGAAGCGTTTAACAAACAGATCAAACGGCTTATTACGAACTATTGCATAGCGAATAACACGGCGCGATTCTTTGATGTATTGGGTGACATTGAGTATAATTATAACCATACTGTTCATTCAGCGACTAAGAGGAAACCCGCAGAAACCACAGATGAGCATTATAGAGAGATCATAGGTTTAGAAGATGAGAAGTTTAAGAAGTCGATGGCTTACTTAGACGGTATTCAAAAGGGTATGTTTGTGCGGGTGAGAATAGAAAAGAACCCATTCGCTAAACAGGGTGTCAATTGGTCGCGAATCGTTTATACTGTCGAGGGTAGGGAGGGTTTTAAGTTTCGGTTACGAAATCCTAATGGCGAATTGGTCGATGGAAGGTTTGCTTTCCACGAACTGTTACCTATCAAAGGTGTAGAGTATCATGAGGCGCCCACAGGTGATGCATTAGAACAAGCCAAAGAAGAAGCTCGGATAGATTCGGCAATACGTAAGGAAGGCATCGAAAAAGCGGATGATGTCCCAGAAGAACCGCTATTACAAGCCAGATTAAAGAAAAAAAGTAAAGTTATAAGAGAATTAAAGAAACTTACAATAAATGGAACTGAAAAGCTCTAATTTCTAATAAATGCGCCTGACACATCGACTCTCATAGTCGGAGCATTTATATATACTAATGGATAAATTCGAATATATCGTGTTCTCAATGGATAACCTATGTAAAATACATCATTTACCGAAAGTGGGAACCCCATAGCATATGATACATCCCCAGAATTATTAGCATTATTTATATTCTCACATACAAACATTCTATTTACACCCTCATATTTGATAAATGACCATGTTAAACCATCTTGCGATGTCGCAACATTAAAAGTCTTAATAAACGCAGTCGTTATACCTGATCCATATGCAATTATAGAAGCGATTTCATATGTATATGGAAAAGCAATTTGCAAATATTCAGTTGGCGTTTCCCATATTCCGTTTATGGCGGATGCATTCGCTTCCCATCCAGTTAATGATGGGCGGGCTTTAAATGCCTCTTTTCCGAATTTTGCAGAAGAAGCGGTAAACGCATTATCCGATAGAAGATACCAATTAGCATCGATAGGAGGTATGTTATTAAGAGTGGATGATACATAAGATCTGATAGGGTTCTTAATCTCATAATTTGTAACAAGTAACTCACAGAGTCGATTTATCATGGCGTCGTTTGCTTGTATATACGTTTCAGTCGCCGCGATCATGTCCGGAATCTTTGAAGTATCATCGAGAGAATTTAAGATATCTTTCGGGAGCGGCACAGAGATACGGTAGTATCGCGCGTATCCTTGGTCATCATTATATGGTAAAAACTCATGCATCTTTTCAAGAGCCGATAATTCACTTGCAGCCATTAGCATATTGATTAATGGACTTCCTGATGTGGAAGCAATCCATGATAGAATTCCCCAGGTATTCACACTTTCGTAAGAGTAACCCACATTTGGTGCGTCGGTTTCGTTAACCTCACCACATGATATGCTAATAACTATAATATCGTCGTCGTTATCATAAATCTTTTTTGCGTGACTGTAACCACAAACACTTGGGTTATTGTTACCTGATATCGCACCATCAATTAGACACATCCCCTCGTAATGAGAGCTTCCCCAGTCACAGAGAAAATAGCGGTTTCTAATGGTGATACATCGTATTTAGTATTAAAAAGTGCATTCTCTATGATATTCCGTGGATTCGCAAAGATCAATGGGAGATGATATAGGTAAGTATTATGAAGGTCGGTAGCTGTTAATTTAGGTTCATCGGGAAATTCGGGATTTTTCACATTGAGACCAATAGCAATAATACCGCCTGTGGACGTTCCACTTACAAGATCGACCAAATCAATAACGCGTTTACCTGTTCTTGTTTCTATTTCTTTTAACAACCTTGTTATGATAATACCACGTGCGCCGCCGCCAGACAAAGCTAAAACGACCTTTAAAGGCATCTTTACTTTATTGAAATTTAATAAATCTCTATTATTAGAGTAACCAGGGATGAGTTTCAATTATCCAGCAAATTTACAAACCATAACAGGTAGTGGTAAAGGAAACACTAAACATGTTAACTTTGATAATATCACCATTAAAGGGTCGGCGTCAATTGATCAGAGCGCCGATAAACCCAGTAAGACGTATCCCAGAATTCATGCTTTAACGGTGAATCAAACAGACCCAGAGAAAGAAGATGTAAGTATAGCTTTCAGTTTGGGGAATGTAAAAAAAAATACGGTTGCGGAGATCAAGGCAACAAGAAGGAGACCACGGAAACTTAAAGCAAGTGGAACGCATCCCGATATTCCCACACGTTACGATAGCGGACGTTTGGTTTTTAATGTCCAGGATGAGAAGGGAGTTCATCGTAGCGGTTTACGGATCTATAATGAAGGATCAAATTCGATAGCACAAATCCCTGAAATATTGCAAATTGCACCACATGGTGAAGAGAATCAGATTCGCCACACCAACAATGTTTACCCAAAGGACATTGTCAACAATTCAAACACTAATGCACTGTTTGGTTTCACTCTTCCACCGGATACTTCCAAAGAAAAGGATTCGATCACAGTCGACAGTAGTCCCAGTCAACCAGTAGCTATACATTTACATCCTGATCTTGTCGAAATGGATCGCCACCTTTTACCTTTGAAGACAAACACCAAAGACCTTGGAATTAGAACCCGACAATGGCGAAATATTCATGGTAGTAATGTTTATGCAAATGGGGAGCGGCTCGTTAGTGAAAAGACCATAAGAGAAATCATAGAGCATTACGGACCTACTCCGGTTCCATTTCCACTACCATGGGATCCACCAGATCTTACACCAAAGAAACAACCCGGTAGAGAATACACAGCGGATGAGACGGTAGCGTTTGGGCAACATTTAGTTAGTTGGGAAAAAGTTTATAATAAACCAGTTTTTAAAGATTACAAACCGCCCGCTGAGGAACTCTTAGCACCAGATATTAATGTTATACCTCTCGAACATAAAGAATGTGAAGACGTGGAAGAATTGCCGGATGGATTTGATCCTAACCATATGTTATATGATCGTTACGAACCTTTCGATGAACAACTTTTACCAGATGGATTAAATCCACCTAACATAGATTACGAACAACCACATATACCAGATGAAGAGTTATTACCAGACGGATTACAGCCGGGTTTTTTCGATTTTACCGTAGATTGGAGGGATATTATTAACAAACCCGAAACATTTCCACCAGATCCACACGAACACGAATGGGAAGACATTTTAAACAAACCGGAAAGATTTCCGCCCACAGAGCATAGGCACAATTGGGAAGATTTAGATAACATACCTACTGAATTTCCACCAGAAGACCATAGGCATAATTGGGACGAAATCGATGAGCAACCTACTTTCGCATCCGCAGGAAATGTATTAACAGATTTTCAACATGGTGTAAGTCTTTATAGAAATATTAACATAGAAGAAAGATTACAATTAAATGACCACTACCTTAATCGCATGGGAATAGAAGCAGGCACAGGAATGGAAGCCGAATTATACATTAGACCACCCAGAAGAGAGGGGATTTTACCAATCAATGGTAATTTTGGTTTATATGAGACGAAACCCGGAATTTATTTAACAAGCTTCTACCCTGAGGATATCCCGATGACAGATGTATTACCTCCGATACCGTCACTTCCATTAGATCCAAATAGTTATGATATCAAAGATGCCGCAATGCAAATTAATGTAACAGATGTAAGCGATTTTGACCAATCGAGACCGAAATTAGTATTTAGTCGGCAGCGTCTTTTACCAAATACTTTTATAGGAGATCGTGATGATTACAGAAGATGTGAGGTAGCATGGATAAAAACAAATTATAACGGTGGTGTTGGTGAAGGTTTATTAGAAATCAATCAAAGAGCAAGCGCCAAAAACATACACAATGAAGATATTTCGAGAGTGGTAACGGAAGATTATTTAGAACATCAAGGATACATTGATGAAGGCGAACTTACTAATATATTTTCTTTATTTGTTATCAAAAACGACACAAACCTTACAGTCACAAGTAACATTTATACCAGTAACATTTCAGCAAGTAACATATGGACAAGTAACCTATGGGCAAGTAATCTATGGGCAAGTAATATTTATGGAAGTAATTTAATAGTCGACTACTTAACTGTGAATATTGAAGCAAACCTTCCACATCATCCTACTTCGAATGTTGTCTTAGATTGGTTAGCAAAACAAAAACACACAAAAGCAGATATTACAGATTTTGACCATACTCACACAAAATCGCAAATCACAGATTTTGACCATACTCACACAAAATCTCAAATCACAGATTTCGCCCATACTCATTTATGGGAGCATATCACAAATCCTCCGTTAACCTTCCCACCTGATTCACACACTCATGATTATTCAGAGATTACCAATAGTAACCACAGGCACCCATGGGAGGAAATAGATGAGCAGCCAGTTTTTGCGCAATTGAATGCAATCGGAAATGTTTTTAATGGGGTCACACTTTACCAATCGATTAATACACCTGAAAGGCTATTTTTGAATGATCATTATGTTAGTCTGAATGGGTCGTTTACAGGTGAAACAGGCACACCGATGGTGGGAACTCTTGCTGTAAGATTACCCAGGGATCCAATCGTAAACGGAGTGTATAGTGGCGATTTCAATGTAGGAGTAAATGATACTTTCCCAGTATCTATGTTACGAATTATCACCCAGGAGAAATAGGACAAGAAGCGGATTTTTCAGCAGCAATTCAAGTAAATGTAACGGATCAAAGCGCATATGATGGAGCAAGACCTAAGATTGTGTTCACAAGGGAGAAAGTTGTAAACTATCTTCCTGTTGTGGGACAACCCACAGATGATCACGGAAAATGCGAGATTGCATGGATTAAAACAACAACAGGTGGCGCCTTAGAAGTCAATCAGAGAATGGCGGCGAAAAACTTACACAATACAACCCTTTCAGGTGTGGTAACAGATGATTACCTCCAAAGCAAAAACTATGTAGATGATACAGAACTTGCAGCAATTCTTGAAGATTATGTTACAGATACCGAATTAACGTCGGCTCTTGGGAATTATCTACCTCTTACAGGTGGGACTCTTACAGGTGATGTGCACGCCCCGAATTTCTTTGTCGACACTCCACATGATCAAACATTTCCTGTTGTCCACCTTGGTGCTGAATATGTATTAGATCCAAACACTCCAATAAGTCGACTCGAATTACCCAATGTTCACAAGCATTTTTGGGAGCATATTGTTAATCCCCCATCGACCTATCCACCTGATTCACACGATCATGATTATTTACCACTAACAGGTGGAACTGTGGCAGGTGATGTGCATGCTTCTAATTTCTTTGTTACTACTCCGAATGATCAAACATTTCCTGTTGTCCACCTTGGTGCTGAATATGTATTAGATCCAAACACCCCAATCAGTCGCCTCGAATTACCCACGAATTCCACCTTTAATGTCGTGGATGACTTCCCTAACAGTCAAAACCTCATGTATTTCACCTCTGAAAATCGCCTTTCGGGTGCATTCTCACCAATTGAGCTGTCTATACCAAAGCAAAAGGTGAGCTATAAGGAGCTTACAGATGTGCCGGCGGGATTCAGTGGGAAGTGGAGTGATATCATTCAGAAGCCGACTTGGAGTAGTGTAGCATACACAGGAAATTACTATGATCTTGTAAATCCTCCCGATTTCACAAGCTATATACCTCGTTGGATCGATCAAGGTGTAATTATATCAGAATCTACACTACCTTTCAATGGGACATGGGATAGATTATTTACTAAACCGAATTTACATGCTGTTGCCACAAGTGGAAATTATGATGATCTGATAAACACACCAAACCTACATGCTGTGGCTACAAGTGGAAATTATGATGATCTGATAAACACACCAAACCTACATGCTGTGGCTACAAGTGGAAATTATGATGATCTGATAAACACACCAAACCTACATGCTGTGGCTACAAGTGGAAATTATGATGACCTGATTAACACACCTACTTCGCCACCTACTCACAATCACAGCATCGAGTTGCTCACGAATTTCGGTAGCTATGTAAATCCAAATGCATATGTGCAACAGGGGACAGCGGATGTAGTTATACCTAATCAAGTTTATACAGTAGGGCAAGTGTTTACAGCATCAGGAACCGTTACGTTTTCTACCCCATATTATAGTGATCCAATAGTTAATGCTACTCTCGAAAACAGTATTATTTTAACGAGTGTCGATTTCACCAATAGCATATATATCTCCGCTGAATTTGTGAGTGGGAACCGTGTTGGTTTCAAAAATAAATTCACCTGGATTGCTATATTTACTTGTTATTCGGCGATCAATTATACGAATGTGCCACAAAACGAAAGAACGCTTAAACTCCATTGGATTGCTGTCGGACCTCTCCAAAACAATAATATTCTCACGTAATAATAAAGAACAATCAAAAGATGTCGACTGTGTTCACGCCTGTGTTTTCCTTATCAGCCAGTGCTGTCCATAACGTGCAACACACTGTATATGATCTAAACGAGTCATTCCCTTCGACTGAGACAGCGAAAACCGATTCTTTCAATGAGACCTCCATACTCAGAGTCAAAGAACTCAGAGCCGACAAGGCTGGTGGAATCGTTAAAGCTACTCAAATGATCGTATCGAATCGACCCGCAATATCTTCGGGGCTGGTCACCAAAGAAAATCTATATGAAGGTCAAGCGGATTATAAAACAGCTTTCGATCCGGCTGATAGGAATTCCGCGGCTTTTCAAGTTTACAGTGGTGGGGCATGGATTGGGACTGGCTTGGGGGTGAATGGGAATGCGACAATTACTGGAAATGCGACAATCAATGGAAGCCTTACAGCTGGATCATTTGGGACAGTTAAAACGACGACTATTGATTCTGGGGCGAACACAGAATTAGTAATTAAGCGAAATAATGAGAATATCGCTTCTACATTTGTGAAAACTTCCACCAATTCAACACCGAATGCAGTCGCTGGAACTTACAACTGGAAAGGTCTTACAATTAATGGGGCGAACTCTTATCTTGCACTTCCTAATCATCCACGATTTTCTGTTGCATTAGTTGCACCAGTTAATTCTGCTGCATATATAACCACTTATGGTCGAACAATATTAAATCACGGCAACTGTTTCGATTCTTCGACAGGTAAATTTACAGCTCCTGTTAATGGTGATTATAAATTCATGCTCGCTGCATTTACTGGAAACGTCACAGTTCAAACCAAAGTTGCAATACATGTTAATAATGCTGATCCATCGAGTATTGAAATACTAGCTTCCACAGCTGTCGGTGTTGCATATGTTCCCGCATTATTCAATGTAAATTTAAATCTTGTAGCCGGAGACTCCGTTAGAATATATATTAGAACAGGTAGTTTATATGGCGAGTATGGCGGGAGTTACACGATTTTTTCTGGTGAATTAATTTCTGCAACATAAAGTAAAAGAATGTCGAACATCTATCAAGTAGTTCTAACTGATACTGAAAAACTGGGAATGGAATACTGTGCCTACTCTGTTCAGGATTGGATCGATAATGCTGCTCATAATAGGGCGAGAATCGCGATTGATGAGATTGTGGACAAAGAAGTTAAATCGTGTATTGCTGCTGGAATTCCGATTCCACTCACAAAGGAAGCGATTGTAGAGCAAGCGTTTAATCGGGGGACTGTTCGAAAGGCAAGCGAAATTACTGTGAGTGCTCCTATGTAAAGAGAGATGGGTTTATTGTTATTTTTCATAGATCATGCATAAGAAAGGCATGTATCTTGCATGTCCTTCTTGAAAGTCGTTTATTTTTCTTTCCTTCTTAGTAAAAGAAGCAATGGGCGAATATAATCGTGTGCAATTACCTGTTTACGCTTTGGGATCGCCCGCCGTCCACTTTCGACAACACGAGGTAGCCGATGAAATCCGCGGTGTGGAATCTACGGAACGGGCTAATTCCGCGAATGCATTCGATAAAAACAGTATGATACGTGTGAAAGAACTACGAGCCGATAAGAATTCAGGAGTGGTTAAAACTACTCAGCTTCTTGTAACAAATGCGAATTTTAACGCGGGTATTGGGCAACCTGACGCATGGGGTGTGGATATTAGAACGTTAGATTTTGACGGAGAACGTGCCGCCGCTGTTGTCCGATCAGGTGGCGCTGTTATTGGTGGCGGTTGTCGTGTGTCGGGTATGCTTGCATCCTCCGTTGCCGTTACCGATATTCCCGATACTCTACCTGAGCATGCGGAGAATCCGCAACGTATCCGTATGTATACTCCATGTGGAGACTATCCTTACGTGTTTGGAATGGTTAGAGTTGCGGTAGATAACGTAAATGCAACACAACCCGATGGAATTTTGGGAAATTGGTTACTACCAAATATCGCTATTCCTAAATCTATTGAGTCTATATGTCGTTCACAAAATGGTATTATTGGTCCGGCTTATACTTTCTTTGTTCAGGGAATCGGACGCGGTAGAGGTTGGGTGGAATTTGACAACCAGAACCCCGCAACATTCAATGTTTGGACGACAGAAGTAGGAGGTTACGATATTCTCATTTTCGGAATGCGAACAGATCCAGCCGCTGTGGCGGCTACACGTGGTCTCAATCCCGATAACAACCTAAATAACTTCTACGATGATCCGTTCCCAGGTGATCCCACACCATAATTATGTTTTAATATATTAAATGGCGGCACCCGCTCCACCTGAGCGTATCTTAACAGCGCAACTTTCATTAGCCGCGCCGGCTAATCACGTATTACAACATGCTGTTATCGATAATGTAGATGGTCTCGAATCTACCGAACTTGCACCTACTCTTAATACTTTTGGTGATACGCATAAATTGCGACTGAAAGAGTTAAGATGTGACAAAAATAACGGCATTGTGAAAACTACTAAACTCCTTGTAACAAATGCAAATTTTAACGCTTTTTATGGAGATCCCGACAGTTATAATGATGATAACAAGGTTACAAACTTTGCTTATGAATCGAGAAACGGAGCAATTAAATGTAGATCGGGAGGCGCTTACATTGGTGATGGTCTCCGAGTCGGTGGTATCATTGGAGCGCCTCTAATCGTAAATGACCAACCAAACCCCGACGATGAGAACACACGAATTAGGACATATTGCCCAGGTATGAATGAGCCGTATATTATTAAGATTTATACAATCGTTATTAGTTTACAAACAGCGGTAGCCGATGTTTTAGAACCGTTGGGAAATCATTATAGATATAGAGACACGATACCAGAGGACATTTACGCACTATGTAGAAGAACCGACGGAGCAAGACCACGCCTAACGATACACATTATCCCCATAGATAATTTCGGTCAGGCGTTCCACTCAATACCTCTTTTAGATACACAAGATAACCAATTTATAATAAGAGCTACACAACTCGGAAATTATAGAGTTATTATGTATGCCGAAAGAAACGACGCAATCGCGACGGCTAACCGATTCGGTCAATATCTAAACACCAATCTATACAATCCCGTCGGCGGTAGAGATCCACAACCATAAATCTAAGGTATATATAGAGGAATGGATGAAAAAACAAGAAAGTTTATAGATACCGCTATGTCAGTCCATGGTAAGGATAAATTTGATTATACCGACACTGTTTATAAGAAAGCGCAAGAAAAGGTATCTGTTAGATGCCTACAATGTAATAAAACGTTCCAAACCTACGGATTTAACCACATTAAGGGGTCAGGTTGCCGACAGTGTTCTAAAAAACACTCTCACGCATACAGAAAAAGGACAACATGGGGAATAGTCATAGAGGAGAAACCGATTATGTTGTATTTTGATTAAAGTTTAGACAAACAAATAAGAATTTTTCCACATTTACCTTTGGTGATTATACGAGTATCAAAGCAATTAGGACACGTCTTATGGTAATGGATCATTATGATATCGACAAGCTCATATGGGAATACTTTCGCTAAGATGGTGCGCATCCTACTTAATCTCTGATATATTTATAATGGACGACTCAGTATGGAAAGAGAACCCCATACCTAATTTCTATGAAATTGACCCAAAAGATCAATTTCAAAAATGTATATGGTTATTACACATCCTCCGAGGTATATTACTTTTAGGAGACCGAAAAAATAAAAAGAGAAGTATAGATACAGTGTATCAGACACCAAATGGGACACTGTGAATGCCGTCGTTTGATATCTTCCTTTTGCTATCGATTTGGTTTAGCGCCACCCTTCTGCTCTCCAAATCATATAGGCTGTGGTCTTGTCGTCGCTTGTTTCTTACTGTTACTGTTTTGGTGATGCCTTCGAATAGACATTTCTTAAAATCGTCAAAATGGACTTCTTTCGATGCTGTCCCGGACATTTTTATTTTTTCATAGGTTTCAGTTCTGAAAGCGTAAAGTTTCGATCTCAAACCCACATATTCTAAGATCTTTGCATTTGGGAATTCGTTTTTATACTTCCCCGGAGTCAATCGATTCGACAAACTATATAATGGATGATCGCGATTATAATTACTCCTATCGAGGTGTTCACCGATGGCTTTCATGTCCGCATTTAGATTATCGGTTTTCAGAAATAGACAGAACGAATCGGTATCGTGGAATAGTAGCTTAGCCGTTTCCCATTTCTTTTTTACCACATCATAAAAGAATTGATAATTATGTAACTTCGCGAAATCCAAAACGAAAGCACCAATAGCTACGGGTTTATCTAAGTTTACATGTTTCGAATACATTTCAAACGCTACGGCGTTTTCGTTTAATACATTGGTTGCTTTGATAAGTGGACTTGCGGCATATTTCTTACATAGTTTCTCACTATTGGCGATCTTTACAGAAGAGCGACCCCTACAAGATTCTAAGCATTTTCCATATATCGCATTATTCATGAGTTTAAAAAAGTCGCTTTCGAATCTATTCCCTGACTCGTGTCTTAGTCTTGTATTTAGAGCTATGTAAGATTTCATGAAAGGGGACGTAGCGAATGAGATCACCTTATGAATCGCTTTTATGACTACACCCTTTTTAACGAGATAGATAAGTAGAGGTTGTGATATGACATAGTTAGTCTTTGGTGTAAATGTTGCTGTAAGTCGTGGATCTTTGGTTAACTTTTCACCTGTCATATATAATAGGTTTTGTTGGTATTCACCTAACATATCTGTCGTGATAACTTCTTTATTCACAATAAGTGGAAAATCATAATGATCTTCGAGGGAAATAGGATATTCTAAATCGACCTCAATAAATGCGTTTCGTCCTTCTACTTCTTTAAGTGCCTCTGTGGTTTCTTCCCATCGATAGTCACCAATAGGTAAAGGTTGGCTGAGTGCAAAACCATATAAATTATTTGCGTCCAATAAAACTATATGATCGTCGGGATTCTCTACCTTTGCATATCGTGTGGCATAGTAGCAAATCCACCCCGAATAGCTCTTTCAATAAATTCGTATTTGTCTACATCATCGATAAGTGCAATCTTTGCCTTTGTATGTTTTAACATAGCGTCCCATGATAGACCGGGAGCGCTAACGTAATGACATGGATCTAATCCATATTGAGAGAACGCCAATTTACGGAATTCTTCGAATTTAAACATAAGATCATCGACATTTGCACTTTGGAAATCCATAAAATGCGATGCATCGATGAATTTCCACATGCCCCATTGTAGCGATAGATACTGATCGAAATTTTTACTTAGAATTTCCACACGTTGTGTGTCGTCTTGTTGGGCAATCTTTCGGAATATCCATGTCCGCATTCGTCCATTTGATCCACCACGATAGCTACTTTTGTTTGTTTAGAAATTCGCCTATGGAGGTTACAGTTTCGGCATGCTTTCCCGATATAATCGCCCGTTTGGTGACAGTGATCGCGAACCGAAACGTTTTCAGCTGTGAATCGTTGCAAGCAAATATAACAATGTTTTGTGGTTCTATATTCCGCCTTCTGATCTTCCGTAAGGGGATGCATGGGAATATTTCTAAATAGGGTTTGCACTACATGAGGTCTTATTTCTATGAGTTTTGCGAACAGCGAACCCAAAGGATCGGCTCCCTCAAAATGAAAAGCTACCACTTCTTCTCCTATTACCACTCTCAATGACACAGCTTTAATTTCACGTTTGGTTTTGTTTGCACTCACAGATACCGAATGATCTTCGATTTTAACGTAACAGATCACATGAAGCCATACAGTCTTTCTTAGGTGTTTTAATCCAAATTCCATGTAAGTATCAGGTTTCGGACATTTTCCTTTACTTTCCCTCCAATCGATGCACCGATTAGCTTCTATGTGTAGGTCTAATTTCGCCTGAGATCGGAAACGTGATAGACAGGTTTCACAGTAATAAATGCGTCCATCACATGCTTTATCGAACGTGGTTTTAAGGAGGCGACTTAGAGACACAATAGCTACATAATGTCCTCTATTCTCCTCCGTATTTTCAATGAGTAAAAGGTTAATCTTATTCTTTCTACGTGGATTGCTCGACATATGTAACGGATAAAACGACTCCTTTTCGTTATCAGCACCGTAGATATTAACCGATAAGTCAGGGTTCTGTTCTTCGAATCGATCGATAACATCAGCATCACATGCTACCGGAAATTCGATATTATTAAAGTTCAGTTCATTAAGCCATCGGCGATATTGAATGGGATCATAGCTTTTATGGCGGTTAATGTCCTTTCGGTGTAGACGAGCCAAAATAGCATATTTAAAACAATCTTGTCCGTCGATATTCTTAACGTTAACGGTTGCTTTCTTTCTTGCGATCCATTCGGGAGTAGCAAAATAGCAACCACCCACCGGTGCGTAAGACATGATAACAACCCTAAGGATCTCTAAGCGATCCAAACGGTAACTATCTACTTGTTTCATTTGCTCTTGCATTTCTTGTAGAGCTTTACGCAATTCCGTATTTATATTACGGGATCGTGTGATAACAAAGTAGTCACTGTAAATATATTTAGTAATAAAAATGCGTTCATTACTTACTTTTACAAACCGACAAACGAATGTAAGGCGGACTTTAACGGCTCTTAATTGTTCTAACTTCGTTCTAATTCGCTGTGGAAGGTTAGTAGCGATGCGTTCCAAATAATCGATAGTATCCACAACTATTTGATTTCTTGCGCGGTAAGAATGCCATGAGTAAGCTTGATTCATTGCCTCTCCATCTTCTACTTCGGGTTCAATTGCTCCTAAGCGTTGTCCTTCGTCCATAAAGTCTTCCATTCTTTGCATGCGATCATAAAGGTCATTGGCGATATCGGTAAGTTGTTGTAGTCGCGGCTTCCGATCTAAAATGGCGGCTTCTCTATCATATTCGGCTTCTGTGATTTCACCGGTAGTTAAAAGGGTTCCTAACAGTCCGATAATCTCATTTTTCTTTTCTTTAATAAGTCTATTAGTTTGGCGGGGCATCTTTGCTTTATAGGAACATTATTTTTTCGGAAATGAAACGCGTTTAAAAATGTAGAAACGTATTTAAAGACAACTCAAAAATTGACAGATGAGAAAACATTTTATGTGTAACACATACAGAGAAACAGAAATGACAACAGAAAAGAAAAATAGCTATCTCGAACAGTTAAAAGAGACTTTACGTAACCTATGTGGTTCTGATAACTTCCTAGATTATGTTGAGTTGGGAAGTGAGCATAATATGAAACGGATACGCGCTAAACTTGCACACTATAATGTAGGAATTGAAAACCTTCCTCCAAAACATAATAAATGTGCCTGTTCTCATCACATAGAAGAGCAATGTTATATATTGCATGTCGAAAAGAAAATTATCGTTTTGGTTGGAAATCATTGTATAGAACGGTTCATGCCAGAAGAACACAGAGGTGACTTATGTCATCAATGTGAGGAAAGGCATTGGAACCGTAAAGAAGACTATTGTAATCATTGTAGAAAACAAAAAGCAAAAGAAGAGAGGAAAAGGCAAAGAGAAGAGAAGAAACGGCAAGAAGAAGAAAAGAAACGGCAAGAAGAAGAAAAGAAACGGCAAGAAGAAGAAAAGAAACGGCAAGAAGAAGAACAAAAAAGAAGACAAAGACAGGAAGAATGGGAACAGAGACAGAAAGAATGGGAACAACAACAGCTTATTAATCAGGCAAATGCGAGAAAGTTTGTAGTTTGGTGTGAAAACTTTGTTCCAAACATGGATAAAATGAGAAAACACGATATAGATAAATTCAGAGCTGAAAGGAAGCAATTCCTTGAATGGCTCGCTGAATACATGGAATGTCCACGTATTGAAATTCGCTTACATTTCAAAGTCGCATGGGAACGTAGAGATATTCCGAAACAATTAGATTGTTTATGGGATCGTGATACTAATTGTTCAGTGGCGTATACAATCGAACAAGTTGTTGAATTGTTAAAAAAACATTTTAAATTGGCAAGTATACGAATTAGAATATGCAGCGATCGTTACATTGTGCAAGGTTGAAAAAACTAATAAAATCTTTTTTATTTTGTGGTTTAATAGATTTTTGAGCATTTCTATTTCACTTTTGGACACATTTCGGATCATAAACGGTAACTCCACGAATGCGCACTTTAACGCCCTCAGGAAGTATAAGGTTAAGTTGGACGTTATTCGCTTTGATAACATGAGTGCGGCGTTTCTTTGTTTCCAATAACGGATTAGAACCGAATACCCTTTTTAAATATTCCGCTGTTGCTTCCATGGTAATTTCTTGTTTTATGTTTTGGTCTAATTCTTCATCGGTCATTTCGAAAGCAAACTTACGGGTAGCCATTGATAACTTCGTAGAGAACTTCGTATAGTCAAACAAATAAATGCTTAAATATCTTGTTCAATTTTTACAGATTATAGTAATAAAACACTACAAATTATATTAATAAGGATATTCACACTGAGTTTTTATGTTTTTAAAGGGGTCTTACTGAGAATGGTATGTGTAACAGGTGTAACAGGTTCATCCCAAACTTTCCCCTAGGAGGGGGGTCAGAGGTCAGAACTTTGGGATAGACCTGTTACACCTGTTACACGAGACTGAAAACCAAAAATCCACCTGTTACATTGTTAATTCTTACCATACACAGTAAGGTTATAAAAAATAGTAAGAAAGCAATCATTCAATTCATTTATATTTACGCTTCTACATCATCATCCACAAATTCGTTATGGTGAATTATGGCTTTGATTCCATAATATCCACGAATAACCGCGCCCCTTTCGCGCTTAGACTCAGACTTAACATTAAATATCTCGCGCATCCGTTTACCGATGCTTGTCGGTTCCGCCTTATCATCCACTTGTCTATATTTCTTCATGATAGAATCACTTGAAACAAAGTCATCACGGTTTCCTGTCTTTTCATAAGTATTTCTGATCCATTCACCGATCTTATCATTTTCAGCGAAATATTCCGATCCGTAATCGATGATAGATTGGGGCGGATTTTGCATAAGGTCGGCAAGGTCTTGCGTTCTAAACATGTCCAAGAATATAGACATTTGAGCCATTTTATACTCGTCGTCATCGAGAAGATGCATAAGGGTAATATCGGCTTTCTTTTCACCTTCCTTAGGATTCGGCTTAAAGACACTCTTGAATGTGCAATAGATGAGCCGACGTAATATGGCTTCATCAGCTTTGCTGAGAGAAAGGTTATCATTGGTGGATAGGAAGATTTGACACATCGGAATAAAGGCGACGGGATCCTTAAAGAGAGCGCGAACCTTCATTTCGTTTCCACCTGTGATTTCCTTAATCTTACTGATTTGCAACTTATCGCCATCTTCCGCTTCGTTACTGAATACGATTCGCTTCCCAAGAATTGCGGCAAGATCGGGCGTAGCATCTGATGAATTCTTTTTAGGCTTTGTCCAGTAGCTCATACTGATCGAGCCGTAGTAATCGCCGAATGTTTTCTTAGCCATTTCTTGCAGTAGCGATTTACCATTAGCACCTTTTCCAGACCAGAAATTGAATTTTTGGATATCAGTCCGACCTGTGAGAGCGAAAGCAAGCGCTCCGATAATATAGTTACGCTCATCGGGATCTTCGATAATATCAGCATAGATGGATTGAATCTTAGCGATTTTCTGACGGTCGGCAGCGATGAATTCATAGCCTACGGTCTTGCTAACCATATCATCGGGTTTTCCCTTACGGAAGGTCATAGTGTTAAGATCGAAAACACCATTAGTGAAACCGATAATGTTAGGCACTGTATCCAATCTTTCGAAAAAGGTCGGACGACTAAACCGATTTTTGAATTCACGGTATTCGGGGTCTTCCTCATACTTCTTTCGCAGTCTCAGCACTTCACGGATCCGATAATTTAACCCATCGGCACTCTTAGGATTAAGTTTAACCTTTGGTGGTGAGTTAACAATTTCATCGCTGTCACTTTCGAATTCGAATTCAATTACGCTAACATCATCGGCGATAGCAGCCATTCTTACTTTCAGCACAGAAAATATTTTATCAGTTTGTATTATCGCTGTTTCTTTAAATACTTTTAGGGTTGTCATTTTTTGGCGACCGAACAAGCTCTTGTCTACGTTTTTCTATCGCAGATTGAATGGCGTAAATCTGACGTTTCGCTAAAATAATATTATAGACTTCTTCGAGCATTTTCCGATACTTATTACAAATATTTTAATTACCGTGATAATCAAACGCTTGCCTTCGTAAATCATCGCTATTATCTACGGAAAACCGGCGACCCTGTTCCGGTGTAGGTGGTCGCGAACCAGTCGAAACATTTGAATTTCTTCGGGATCGTCTACCTTCTGTCTCATTATCTTCGTTGTCTGAAAAACCCACTTCTACGGTTGTATCACAGCACCCGCTGTGGCAATTGCTAACCACGTGGATATTAAACATCTCTATGATCTTTTGCAAAAAGTCCATGTCTCTATAAAGATATATAAATTTTAAAGCCAAACTCTCCGCTTGTATACTGTTGGTGCTACGGCTTTCTCTACTTCCGCTTTGGTAGCGCCAGGTTCTATGGTTCCCTTCTTTTTGGTATTCATTTCATCCACCGCTTGCTCATCTATTTGTGTCTCTTTCTTCCGAATAAATTGAGTATCAGGAAGTCCCGTAATTCCCATACGGAAAACCTCTTTACGTAACATTTCCTTCATTTTAGCGCGTTCTTTCTTCTCCATTACATACTGTTCTAGCGCACTTGACTTAGCTTCGAGATCGCGTAGTTTAGCGGTCATTGTGTCCCATTCAGCCTTTGGCATTCGGTGGACGTTTTGAGTCGGAGCGACTTTATAAGTTACTTCTCCCGCCATCGATTGTATAACCTTGTCCGATTCTTTCGAAACACCTTGACCTTTACGAGCAAGTGCAAGATCTTGTAGACCAAGACCGCGATCATCAGCGGCACCGATAATACGACGCGCACCCTCACCGACCGCCTTCATCTTCGATGCATCCGGTGATACATTGAGTGTTTCACTTGTCGATGCTTGCGGCGCTTTGTCCGCCGGCGATTCTTCATAAGCGGCATTTAAGGGATCTTCTTCCGGTTGCGATGGTTTCACTTGATTAACTCCATCGAATTTCATAGGTGTAGTATTAAGTGACCCGTAACTTTCACCACCGGAATATGAAATAGCCCCAGCGGGGACACCTACTTTACGTTTTGGCGGCATTGTATCTTTAATTATATGGAAGATAATTTTAAAGTCCTCTCTTATATCGCATCAATTTATTCGTATGAATAGCGCTTTTAATTTCTTTTGGCGCTTCCTCCTTCTCAGGTGGTTTTAATTCGTCTTCTTTCTTTTTAGGTTTGCGATGGAACCGCGGAAATCCAAAGTTTTTAACGAGATCCGCTTTATCTACATAATACTTTACCGAATAATCAGCGGATGACCAAATGAGGAATTGGTAGGAATGCACGTATTCCTCAAACATCTTATAAAAAGCGTCTTTATCTCTTATTATATTGTATTCTTCTTCTATTGCTTCGAGTTCTTTCCGATTAGCGGCGCTAAGAAACATTGCATAATCCGAATTAACGCGAATAGTGGAAGAAACCTTACGCAGTTTCTGTGTGATACAGATAATGGATATATTTGAGTGGCGACCACGCGAATACAGAGAACCAATAATTTTATCGCGGGTAAGGTCGACTAACTCATTATCTATAAGATCATCGAGAACTACACACAATTGGTTAACGGGTTCTCCTTTCTCTATTTTCTCTTGTCTTTCATCGAGAAGTTTAGCGATATAAGGAGCATCCCATTTACCGAGCTGTATAGTAGCTACATTATTCCAGAAATGATTAAATGCGGTTCCACTTACAACTAAAACAACATCTAACTTTTTCTCATCGTGTAACTGTTTTAGCCAGTATTTAACGGCTTCCGACTTACCCGTAGCCGATTTTCCGATTGCGAGGACGCGAAATGGTGGTTTAATCATTTCGCCAGCGTTAAATTCGGGGACATCATCCATGGTGTTGTAGATCTTCTTAATAAAGCCAGATAAAAATAACGAAATATGACTAAATAATGGTAACAAACACACACAGTGCTTATTACAAATTTACCCTTCTTAAACCATCGCGGTCCGCTATGAGCATCGTGTGCATGAGAGCGCGCACGTTAACAGTAAGGCGCATGTTTTGTGGGACGTAGAGGGTTAGGAAACTTGATGAGGAGTTAGTTAGATCGACATAACCACTTTGGGCAATGTTACGAATTGCCTTCTCTCCGTCCAGACAGAACGGAAGACCGGACAGGACATAGCGGTTAGCTTCCTTATCCATGTTAGAACACTTGAATGCATCGGCGATGAGTTCCGCACCTTTGAGGAGTGGGATAGGCTCCGTGGAATAAAGACGCTGTCCGTTAATCTCCACCGTGTATGTGATATCCTTCGAGTCCGCATATGTTTTAAGGACACTGTGGGAGCCGCTGTTATCCTGACCGGTTTTAAGGTAGTCACGAACCGAGAATAGAAGAGCGAAAGCAAGCCCCGACATTTGGCTAATGTTAATACGGTTAGGTTGGTTATTGCCGTTGGCGGCAACATCGAAAGCATCGACGTAGCCGATGTCGATAGCCGGAATCGCAATACCAGTAGTCTTAACCTTCTCAATGACCGTAGCAAACAGCTCATCGGAAACATTGACGGCATGCATGTAAAGGCGTGGGTTGGTGATCATAATAGTATCCACGGGTGCAGATGATGGAATGGACAGACCGGTAATGGTTCCAGTTGTGATGTTTTGACCGACATTAGCAAGGGTTACATTAGTAGCGTTTCCGAGACCGTCATTAGCGGTTTGATCGGCAGCGGTTCCACCTACAACCGGAAGAGCGCGACCACCATAAGAAGTCTCAATGAATCCACCCTTAGCGGGGTCACGGAACCATGCGGTAACTACCATTTCGCCTGAGAGCGCGCCAAGTGGTAGGTAACTGTTTAACCACGGAACCGGGATTTCCACAAAGAATGACCCACCAAGTCGGTTAGTTCCGTGTTGTGGGATGCCGTGTAGGAAACCAGCCGAACGTTTCTTTTTCGCTAGCTGATCCTCCGAATAATAAACCAGAGGGAAGTGAGCGAGGAAATCAGAAGGCACAGTGAAAAGGTAAGAGCCATACGAGATTTCGAGACGCTCTACAAGAGCGCCGACGGGGCGCACATAACCATTACGAACAAGATCGGTATCACCGATGAAACCCGCAATTTCGCTTAGATCGAAAGCGAGTTCCAGCTTACCGATGAAGTTGTAACGTGGAAGTTTGAAACTTACTCGTTGCGCAGCGTTGTTAGGGAAGGTTGTCGATGGGCTAACAGTAACGAGAACGGGTTTAGTCTTCGATTCCAGACCAAGCATAAGCGAGTTATCGAGGAAGAACGCCTTCGCCTCTTCGGGGGTGGTTAGCGCCTCTTTGAGGGAAAGACGTTGGAGGGTTGTCGTGACGTCCATGTTTTCTCTTTTACAATAATAAAATATAAAAATTCTGTGAATGATCCTTAATTATCCAAAATTGCAAATCACCGGATAATTTGGATGCGTTTCCGCCATCCGCATTTTGAAATACTCATAAATAGGATCACCGGCGGGCTCATTTCCATATCGGATCTCGAAAGTTAAATGCACAGGTTGCCCTTCGAAATCAATTAATTCGTTTTGAGCATTCACAATTTCTACGGACAATTGAGAAATAGAGAATGATTTACCATAATATTTATATAACGGGTTTGCTTCTGTTGAGTTATAAACAACGTGTTCCGCAAAGTCTTTATCTTGCACAACGAGTTTATGGAAATATCCAGATAGGAGACCATCGGAACACTGAACGAGGTCACCCAGTTCTTTCACTCTTACGAATAATACGTTATCTTTGCAACTCTCAGTAGGGAATGTAGAGATGATACCATGAACATTAGCACCGGTAAAAACTGAATCATATTCAGTTGAGTAAATGTTAGATTTGATGAAACGGTTACCGGCTCTTCCGGCATCGAGACCAAGCATACGACCGTGTCGGTTTGACTTTTCAGCCATCGAACTAGAAGGATCCTTAGCAGTCGTGAATGCTATGTAAAATTCATGTGGAGCATAGAATATTACGCGTTTATTTTCGGTTTCCCATTTACACCTAATTTGAGGATCGGGTGTAGCCCCAGCAAAACGAGTATTTATACGGTTAACCAGTTCCTGATGCGTATTAATTACTGTGCTTCCGATATTTTGACCGGGACGAATCGAGCGCCAAACATCGAAACCGGGAGCGGGTGCATTGGTAGAGTTGATAGCTGAATTAGCGATACTAAAATTAATAGTGAAAGAATCATTAACTGTGACATCTCCGGGGACACTTTCACCGCTGATAAGAGGAATGGAGTTATAGAATTCCGCCGAAACAAGTCGGACAGCTCTTACATTCTCATACATCTTTGGTAATTCAGCGATAAACTTAGACGTCGGCGCATCGAGATTAGGAGCCTGTCTAAATGATGAAACTTCGACATATTCGACCGGCATGTTTCTTTAATGTATATTCATATAATAAAATGATTCGTCTTATCAATGTCGATAGTAGAGATCGACAACAAGGACAAAAAGAAAACTCTTATAGGGTTGCACTCACAAGACCAATAACCAAACCGCGGCAATGTCGCGTTTTGTATGCTGAGATTCCGAACAGTATCTATAATTCAATAGGAACCGATTTTATAACTATACGATACAATATTGATGGTGTTTATCTTAATCAGCAAGTATACCCATTACCGAGTGGTTACATAAACCAAGGACACTTTGGTGTGACACAGCCGTATAATTACGGTTTGAATTACGCCGTTACTGACAATATATTATTTAAGATCTACTACAATCCGACGACATACAAGTTAGAGTTTTATAGTAATTATGCTTTTGAACTCATCGCAGGAAACAATAGGATAGCTAAGTTATTGGGTCTCAGTGCAACAACATTATTAGGAAGCGCAGCACAGATAATAGATAATAATAGGTCTTTATATGCTCCCGAAAATATCTTATTTTATGCGGGGACTCCGATAACACCAGATCACCCACAGTGGGGGATAACATTCGAGGGAGCGGAGTTAGTAGCGGCGCCGATGGCTTTTAAAGCGGTTAGTCCAAAGATGGCGGACATGAACGCTGAACAATACATTTATATGCACATTAAAGAAATTGCCACATTTGCGGCAAACCATAATATAGTCCCACGATCGCAACCACAGAACCAAGGCGCAATTTTGCGTTTACAATTAAGTCAGGACATCGGGAAGTATATCTACCATAGCGGAGAGCATGGCGAATACATAAAAATAAACGATCGAAATTTGGTGATTAATGAGTTAACGGTAGAGTTTCGTGATTATTATGGTGATGTTGTAGATATGAACGGTATCGATAATTCGTTCCAGTTGGAATTTTTAGCGTTAGGTATTGATTAGTGGTTTTTGAATTCGATGAGAGGGATGAACTCACCACCAAAGTTAAACAGTGCTTTAACATTGTATTCCACCTTTCCTCTTTTTAAAGTTTGCTTTTGATAGTGGAAAAAGTGGTTTTCATCACTCTTTGCATACAGTCGGTCGGGTCTATCAGCTAAGAAACCGATCGCTACAATTTGAGACAGAGAAGGGTAAAGGGTATCGTTTTCTTTATAGAAGTATTCAGCGGCTTCCATGATATCGGAGATCTCCTTAAACATTTCAGCGCGCGACATTGTAATACGTCACGGAAAAATTTTTCTCTTTCTTTGTTACCCCTATATATCGCAACTTCCTTAAATCATTTTGTGTAGCCCACGGGGCTTTCAATTTTTGCCTTATTAATCACGATCAATCAAACTGAATATGTCGCCCACTATACCCACTTTGTCCTTTTCTTCAATATACCACATGCGATGTCCACGACTCCATGCGGCACCATTGGCTTTTAAGAATTCACGAACCGATGCACGGGTAGTTAACTTTAAGTTATGCCCTTCAAACTTGCGATGATAAACCGAGAGATCACGATTTACTTTAAAATAATAACGTGGTTGCATCTGATTACCGTAATCTCTTACAATTACATCCATGACATCAGATACCTTATATTGAGTGCATCGGACATGTCGCCAGAAATTGACAATTTCTACATATTCTTCATCCTCTGTTTCATCATAACGGAGTTGTCTTACAAGGAATTTAATATTTCCCATAGGCTCAATGGCTTTCGCAATGTAAAACCGATCATCAACATGTCTAACAACTATTTGATGAGGTTTATGCATGAAATAACCGACACCCCGCATATCAGAATAAGTGGGTGAATTGCCTATTAATCTTCCGTTATGATGGATAGCATTTATAATTTCCAGCATTTCACCGACGGAAAACGGAATATCACGAATACGAACAGAGAAGATGATTTGACCATTGAACAGATAAGACATGTTTGCTTTTATATTAGACACAGAAAATAATTTTCTTTCTTACACCTCTATATCGCAACTTCCTTAAATCAATTTGTGTAGCTCACGGGACTTTCATTTTTTGCACGAGCGAAAGACATGTAATATATCATCGTTAATAGAAGAGAGGATAATAGGTATCTTTGGTGGATCTCCACATACGGAGAGACATAAAGTATCGAGATTTCCGACACGGTAATAAGTGGTAAAAGAAGATGTAACAGGTTAATTTATAGTATTTAAGTGTGGTGTAACAGGTGTAACAGGTTCTCCCCAAAGTTCCAAGCCGCCGACCTCCTCCTAGGGGAAAGTTTGGGATGAACCTGTTACACCTGTTACACATACCATTTTCAGTAAGAACCCATTAAAATAACATAATCTCAGTCTTAAAATAACATAATATACCATAAGTAATACTACGTTATCTTTATTGTATTATACGCTCCGCCTCCCACACAGCACAGGCGCAGCCGAGGCAGCTTGTCTGACGACTTATAGTTGTTTACGTTGTAACGGGTGTAACAGGTCAATCCCAAAGTTCCAAACCGCCGACCTCCTCCTAGGGGAAAGTTTGGGATGAACCTGTTACACCTGTTACACATAGGAAATACCATTATAATAACAGAAGATCTATATAGAATACTAACTTATCTTTCTTATAATACACGCTCCACGCTCCTTACAGCACAGGCGCAGCCGAGGCAGCTTGTCTGACGACTTGTAGCTGTTTACAACGGCGCCATATGCGCTCCATAGGCGCAGCCAAGGCAGCTTGTCTGACGACTCATCATCGCATTATATCCAGCGGCACGCTAAGCTTGCCTTGCGCAAGCGCAAAGAACATTTTTTTATTTTTCGTTGGAATTCCATTATAATTTCATACATATTTCTTGTATAATTAAATACATATTTTTCATTAAATGCATACCCATATTATTTCCATATCATTATACACGATAATGCGTAATATCACACATAGAGAAAGCCCGCGTTTTATCAGGAGGCGTGATATAATTTAACTAAGTTTAAAATCCACCTCAAATACAAGTGATTACGAGAGATAGAGGTGAAATACATCGGAGATACGAGTAAATTAAATAACAGTAAGGGTTTGGATAGTAATTTATAAGAAATACGCACATAAAAGACAAGAATAAAGGATAAAATACACATAAATTATCGTTAAATATGCAATAAATATAGGTAAAATATAAACAAAATATAATTAAACTTTGCCGAGGGATAAAACGCGGGCTTTCTCTATGTGTGTCTACATTCTGAACGGGGTAGGCTCTTTGTGCTGCGGCTGGAAATAAATTTATTACGTGTACAGAGCTTGACGCAATCGTGATCGCAGTTCTCATTGTGCATGTATTATTTCCACAACAAGGAATGGACTCAAAACCTGGTGAATCGTATCAACAGAATTGGCGCTGCTCACGACAAGTCGGCCATCCAAGATGACAGCATCCCGATGGATGGGAGACTTTTGTGGTGGCTGAAATTCGTGTTCTCGGTCGCGCTCTCCTTCTGGGTCATCTTTGCGATTGCGTCCCTCGTCGGGACTAGCGTGACGATATTATGGGTCTCACTTGGTGATTACATAATTTTCATTGATCTAAGATAATAATTTTCATTGTGGCTCTATATCTCACGTAACATAACGTAGGCGTTATTCTCAAGCCAGAGCGTGTCATACCGATTTGCGTGGGTATGCATTAATATTGTTAATATCTCTATTATTTGCGTACGTCTCGCTGTACATTTGGAGCTGAACATGCGACACGTGCACGTGCACGTGCGCAGCTATAGTATCGTTTCTGGGACACGTCTGGAGGTTGTGGAAGTTCCTCAAACGTCTTGGCGCCCAGCTTTCTTCCGAGATCAACAAAGCGCGCGCCGCTTTCACGGAGTTGATCGAAGAGATCAGAGACGTGAAGAAGGCGCTCACTTCGCTGAAGGGTCAGCGCCTGTGATCTAGATTACGAATGCCTAGATCTGCTTGCTATTCGACCTACACTGCTAATAAGCAATCCCTGAATACGATCGCTTTCCAGACCACAAGCAGAATATCGAGTTTATGAAATACGTGGAGAGCCGCCTTCAGATGCAGGCTCGTACCGCTGCTCAACAGCGTCTCATTCAGGCCGTTCGAATGGAAATCTTTAACTCAAGACGGGGTGCGCTAGCGCTCGCCGTGCTGGACACATGTCTCCGCTGCTTACTGCAGCCGCTGAGCTGCGCCGACCTTTTCTGCATCGACAGCCCTGGCCGAGGCAGAGAAAACCGCGAATCCACCTCAGGCCTCTCATGCGCGTCGTGGTCTGCGCATGCAGGCAGGTGCGCCAGAGAGCGAAACCGCCGATCGGGAAAATCAAGATGTACATGTCGAGGAGGTGGAGGGAGCGAGCACGATGGTCGTTGAGGTCGCGCACCCGAGCTCCAGCTCACGGAAACAAGGCCTAGAATCGTTCAAAGGCATTCGAGAGCCCGCCAATTCCTATCACGTGCGTGCGCTTGCATTTCACTCGTTATTATTTAGTATTGCGCACTCGAATACATCAAGCAAAGCGCAGCAGGTTAATCAAGATGGCGAATCGGAGTTTGGAAATTTCCCTTTTACCCCTGCAACCCCCGGCGGCGAGCATGCAAACATTCAGGGAGCAAAGGAAAGCATCCAGAAGATGCTGACGAAGTTCAATTATGGGAAGGTCGGGATGATTGTTCGAATTTTCGCCATGCAAGAGCGATGCTCGTGCGTACGCACCCGAGCGCATGTACTTAAATATATGCGTGACATGTACAGGCAAATGTTGCAAATTGACTCCCCCTAAAGGTTGAGCGACGTTGGGCTGTTGTATGAAAGTTGTCTCTTCCTGTTTTTCTTCTTTATTTTCATTTTCGTCGGCATCGCGGTCCGTCGACGGTTTTAAAATTCAATTTTGCGCATGCGAGCCAAGTTTGAGCTCCCCATCATCAGGCCTTCGGAGTCCCGGGCTACCTGACAACCGCTATCCACAGCATCCTTGCTGGTGCGGCAAATTCGAAACACAATCACTGCGAAATCTCATGATCGTGGCCGCTAATCGTGAGCTGCCCTCCCGGATATCGATGATGGATTGTACCGCGGTAGGTGGAGCTGCGCTGTTTGTGAACAGGAACTCCACTGCGAAGGTCCGAATCCCGTCTCCTTCGCGATCGCTTGCTTTCCAATGTAGTGCTCACGTCTGGCGGATCGGACACATAATTGCCACAAGGCCCTGGAGACTGTGGACAAGGGCATTCGGGGCGCCAACACCACCCAAATTGATGCCGCAATAACAAAGGTTTGGCACCGGCTTTAATAATAAATTTGAAAACATCGCCGAAGATCCAGGTACATATATATATAGAGCTCTAACGCGTGGGGGGGACGGTAGATTCTCAATAAGATTGAGGAAGTCTTTGGCGACTACACGAAGCTGAAAACGGCCACCTCTTTTGAAGCCACGATGCTCGTTGCTTTGATCGACTTCGGAAAGGACCTCCAGGCCGCGGCCGTGGTCGACCGTTAATTATACAATGCCGTGGCCTGCAGCGGAGCATATGCAAGCTGCTGTAGCTGTGAGCCGGATCGTGCAAGCTGCTTTATATAGTTATAGCGGATATCGATGAAATGCATCGGATCACCGATGTCGGATAGAACTAGAAAATGTCTTGAGATAAATATCGATATCAATATCCTGCCAAACGAACTAGCGTGTCAAAGATGGAGCTCAGCGCTAGCGGCTTGGTGTAAAATTATTGATATCGATTATCACTGAGTCGCCCGCTTGACTCATTGGCCTCATGATCAATTGCAAGATCTATAGCTAGAACTAAATATATATCTGTTTCATGATTATGATGTGATCAAGAAATATTTCACTGGGCCTGCGCACCGACTCTGACAGGCCTAGGCAGGGGAGCGGCAACCGGCCGCGGAGCGGGGAGGGAGAGGGGGGGGGGGTTCGAGTGGAGGGCACGCAGCATATATATATATATATACATAGCTAGCGCTAGCATGCAGCCCGAACGGCGCGTCGACCCTGCGCAGCCCTCCGCCCCGTCTCGGCGTGCGATTCTCTGATCCAGCGGCCATGGTCCGTTTCGATGTCCTCGCCCGCGCCCCGATCCTAGCTGTCCGGGCGGTGTACCCACACCAGCACCGCGCCCTTCCTTGTGCGACGTACCCCGCCAAATGCAGGCCGGGCTCTGGCTGGCTAAGGCTGCATCGGCCCTCGTAGCCGGAGCCACGGGGGCATACGCCTCAGGGTCACCAGATTCGGCTGCCGCCGCCGCCGCCCTCGGACCTGCCATTGCCGTGAGCCCGTACCCCCTTCTCCCCCGATTTCGTGTACCCTTTTCTGAAGCTCTCCGCAGGAGGCGGTGGCTGCGGGCGGTCCGGCGGCCCGATCGCGACCCGGGCGGCCGGGCCGACCGATCGCGGCCGCAGCCGCCCGACTCCATCACATACGTACATCGGTGGGCCACGGTGGGCGGGGGGTGCGGGGGGGCTAGCGCTTGCCCCCCTGCTTGTGATTTCCGAGAGAAGTGAGAAAGGGGCGGTGGCCTGGGCGAAGCTAGCGCTTGACTCAGTGATGACTTGAACAATTGCTTATAAATTAATCCCCGCACGCCCTCTGGCCCGCCACTCCCGTACAACCGCGGACTCCCGCCCCCCCCTTCGAAAATTCGAATTCTCTTCTCATTCTCAGAGTTTCGAATTCACAGTCGAAACTCGGATGTTTGAAAGTGTTCGCCGAGTCGGATGCTGGTTCTGAAAAATAGATCTAGAGCGGGTATTTGATTTGGAATTTACTTCGCCATTTGGCATTTGTCAATGTCGTCATCGGCTCATGATCAGGAGGCTTCCAGAATGCCGACCAGCTCCCCGGCGGTCTATGTATACCGCAGCGTTCGCGCAGGTCCAGTGAGCTAAACTTGAAACTGGGGTAGACAAATTCACGCGCTAGAGGGCGATCGTGGGTACCTCGGGGCTGGCCTCGAAGCAAAGGTTGTCGAGGCCCTCGAGCTCGCCGTCGACATCGGTATCCGCCAAGGCCGGATCCTGCACACACTGTGACACGCGCCGTGCACTCCCGTATTAATATTCAGTGGCTCGAGAGAAGTCACGGTGTGCGCGAGGGAGTGCAGCCGACCTCGAATTCCTCCTCGGCGACATTGACGTCTTCGTCTAGTAGGTTCCACTGCGATTTGGGTGTGCAAGCATAATAGCCTTGTTTGCTCTGAAGCATGCAAAGATTAGTTGAAGCTTCAGCGTTGAAGTAGCAAGCCTCAATATAGGTGGCCATGAGATCCTGGATCCGTATACGCACGGCAGCTGTGTTTGAAGGGCAATTGGCCCTGTCAAAGACGTACGTCGGGGTAGAGTAGCACCGTTCATCTGAGTAGCTGCGCATGCACAGCTGCATTATAACCTTATCCATGATATATCGCTGAACATGAATACGTATATATATAATTACCAGGCGTAGCCAACGTGAATGTTTGAGTTACACTGACCGCCCGTTTCCTTGACTGACAATGTGCCGCCCTACGGACCGGAATTTTTAATGAGCGTGTCATTTGTAGTACAAGCCTGGCAAGTACATTGAACAGAAAATATAAGATTTAATTGCACGTGTAAGTTTACATGCACATGCGTGCACGTGCGCACCGGACAGCGCGCCCAGGCCTGCTCGTTCGTGACGCCCTCCGGTTGACTGCGTGCGCACATCGATATCATGGCACGCATTTCATTACGATTGATTATATATATCAAATGTTTTACTTAAGAAAAGGTTTCCTATGGCTAGACCGCGCTTGCGCGTGCGCATGCGGATGAGGACCCGCGGCCGGGAGAAAACGGTGCGGAACGAACGTACTATTTGTCGACTGGTTGGCCTGACGAGTCTTTCCCGACTCCGAGTGGCGTGCCACAATATCTGCCGCAGTGGCGAAATCAATGATCCGATGATCACTTAGTAGCGCTAGCTAGCTGTTCACAAGGTGTGAGCCCCGGCCCGCCGGCTAATTATAATTAATTACGCAAGCGCGTACGTGTCGGCGTAACACGTCAGTTTCGCAGGGGTGCATCGTATGTCGGAGGCATACCGCCCCGAAAGGGGCAAGAAGGACGCGGCGGACTTCGGGCAAGACGCCGCATCGAAAGCGAAGGTCACGTCTTTCTCACTTGGATCGGACGACGTGCAGTCCAAGCTCTGATCGTGGCGAGGCACAGTTTTAGCATTCATCAGTGGACTTGCAATTGGAGAGCACACGGGAAAGCAAATCTGAAGATCTAGCCATGGAGTCTGAACCAACCTCAAAGCACTTCCCCCCCTTGACTGAATTGGAGCACCCGTTTGACTGATATACCGAGGTGTCTCCGTACCAAGTGAATTCACCCGGTGCTCTCATGAAGGACAGCGTCCTGTCGACCGTTTCAAAAAGATGGCGAGCGGTCCGGATCAGGCGGGCCGGCGCCGCTGTGCAATTAATATTCTCTGGAACAATGGTGGCATGCATATCGAAATCATGATCACTGTTAGGTACCCTGTAGGGCATTTCTCGTAGATTGTTTTGTCGGAATGGCCATACAAGTAACTGCGCCCGTAGTGTTAATTTCGACGATGAGCTTGAATACAAAGTTGATTAATATTGGGATTCCGAACGTTAACGTACTAAGCTTTGTGAACGGATCCTTCAGGAGTTCTTCCAACCGTTGCAGTGCCCGTGCAATCGCGGCCGGAATAGCAGAGGAGGGCCGCTTTGTTGCACCCATCCGAGCCCATGAATTTCCAGCTAGCCGAGGGTCCTGGGCATCGCGCGCTGCAAATAATTGCAACCCGCGCGCGGCCATGCCGAAGCATCTCACGATCAGCGAGCACGACAACGAAGGTCAGAGCGCGAGCATGAGATTTCAGTAGGAGCGCACGCGTCGGTATCTCGGTCCCCATAAATGTAGGTTACATCGCCTCCCGAGCTCGTGCAATCGATGCTCTTGTGACACTCGATAGTGCCCTTGGCGCGCGTACACCAGTCGTAGGGTTCGTAACCGTTCATGTACGCCGTTGTGCCAAGCTGTGCAATGCAAGATGCTTAAGATTACGAATTCGAAGGATGTACGTGAGATCGCTATATTTATAAACAACGACAAAATATGGCGATCGATTGCATGCATATGTGCATGCATATGTATGAGCACGCGTACGGACTCACCGGACAGCGCGCCCAGACCTGGTCGTTCGACATCCCCGCGATTTGGCTGCACGGTTTCCTCCAGTTCATCACAACAGCGCTACCACCATCGCGGCCGCGGGAGGGCTCGCGTACTATTTGCTGAGGATGTTTCCCGCGCTGCCCTTCGCGACCGTTGGGGTGTCTTTGCACTGCCCGTCGCGGAAGCAGAGGAGGGCCGAGCGATGGCATGTCCCCGCGGTCGTTCCGTTCACGTCACGGATGCTTAGCGTATCCGCGGGGCAGAAGTTCAGCTCCGGATTCCGTTCGAGCGATCCGAAAACATAGGTGATGTCGTCTCCCGTGCTCGCGCAATCCAGACTTTTGTGGCAAGCCATGTACTTGGGGACTGCTTGGCATGTATTGCTGACTGTGGAGTCGTTGGGGTCGAGGTCAGCGTTCTTGTAGCTCACGGTTCCAATCTACAGATCATGCAGCAGCGTATGCGTAAGTTCCGCGCAACACTATAGATAGTACTTGGCGCAACGTTCACTGAACACGCACAGGACATTGTCTGATCGCTGTGTCATTAGCTGTAGATATCGGCCAAATCTGCTTTAAGCTCATTGGCCAACTGCGCATGCGAACATGATTTCTCTGATTAGAAAAGATTGAATCTAAGATTGATCATGAATCTTTTTAAATTACGATAGATTGTACTCGTTAACGCTCTGCAAGAAATGTATCATGATCAGAGGCTAGGGTGTCGCGCACAATTCGGTGACAGGGTTGCCTGCAGCATCCTTTCCAATCGTTGGGGTGCCAGAGCAGTCTCTGCGAGCCCAGGCCGATGTGAGCGCATCGTGATCACCTTGAAGAGCCATACATGCAATTGGGACACTGACGCTGAGTTGTAGCAGAGCAGATAGTCATCATACTTTAGGGCGGAATGACATTGGTCCTTGTCGCCGCCGTTCTTGTAGCTCAGGGTGCCGTTCTAAACGTCATCCGGGCATACGAAAAACGCCCGATGAGTTCGAATTCCGCAAAAAACAGCAGAAATCTAGAGGAGCGCAATTCACGGAGACGCCATCAAAACGCACAGGACACTGACGGATCGCTTCGTCAATAGAGACCCCGTCGGGTTGACTGCGGACGCGAACGTTGGAATGATTGCTTTCAAAGATCGGATTGATAAATGAAATCACATTATCAATATATTCGTCAACGTCCTGAATTATCGAAAAGACTTCGTCAATTCTAGCTCTAGAGGGCGCGCGCGCACTATGCGGTGACGGCCTTGCCAGCAGCGTCCTTTCCAATCGTTGGGATGCCTGAGCAGTCTCTGCGCACGTACGCATAGATCATCGATCGCGATATCGTGATCATCATGGCATGATCGGATTAACTTTGTAAAGCGAGCCTTGGAGGCCCGGGGCCCGGAGCACGATCTCTTCGTATATCTACATATAGATAGATAGATAGACGTATGCATATATGTACACGCCCGGCCGCGGCCATGATGCATATCATAGTATAGATATGAGCTCTAATGCACGGCACGACAAGAGTACGGACGTTGAGTTGTAGCACAGCAGCTTTGCTGCGATGCACGTCGACGTCTTGTCGCCCTTCTCAATTCCGGACGCGTACGCTGGATTCGAGCAGACAGATACCACGTTTCCATCGCTGCGCGCGCGCGCGCGTCCTCATGCATCAGGAATCGTTCGTTGGATCGCGGCGTGGCGCCCGCGTGGCCCGGCCGCCCCGGGCCAGTGGACGGCGGCCACCTGTCCGACTTGAAGGCTTCGGTTCCAGAGCAGTCGGAGCTGGTGTAACACTTGGCCTGCGCAGCACCCATCTTGGCGACGTTAACGTTGGAACCTGCCGCAGTGTGCCGCGGACCGCCCCCGTCGGATGTCGACCCGCACGACAGTCGGATCAAGCGCAATTAAGGCCGGCGACTACTAATATATATAGGCTGCTATACAGTACCACGGTAGACAGGGAGCGAGCGCCGAGCTCGAGCCGCTTACCACTGGTTCAACGGTTAGCAGTGGTTACCAGTATTCCAGGCTTTTCCAGCTTCGGGCCTTCGGCTGCCGCGGCCGGGCCGCTGCCCCCGCACTGGGCCCGGCGCCGGGCCGGCGGCTCGCAGTGCCCCGCCGGCGCACTGGCCCCGCAGTACTACTAGTACCGTAAAACACTTAAGTAATGCGCGCACTTATAATTAAGTAATGCGGTACCTAATTAATGCGTTTTCTGCAATGAAATTAAAACGCATTAATTTAGGACCGCATTAATATCAACACGCTACGAAAAGTGCTGTCCCCCTCAGCAGCCAAAATTTTTCGAAACGCATTATTCCGGTGCGAGTTTTGACGGGCAGAACGGGACGCGCCGCCACGGCCCGGGGCCCGGGGGCCGGGGGTCGGGGCCCGGGGGCCGGGGCCGCGGCCGGCCGCCCGGGGCGGGCCGTCACGGTCCCGGGGCCCGTCCGCCGTCCGACCGTCGGACGGTCGCCCGATCGGATCATCGGAATTCGAGTCTCCGGATCCGGCGATCGCGAGTCGGCGGCGACTCTCCCGGAGTCCGCCCGGCCGGGCGGCCCGGGCCGGGCCGCCGGGCCCCCGGGCCCGGCCCCCACTGGCCCCCCAGCCTGGGCCCCAGGGCCGCCGACGTCGACTTTCCGCCGATAAAAAATCGACTTCGAAATTCCCGGTACCGTACTACTGCGGTACTAGTACTACCGGTAGTATCCGGTACCCGGCCCCTGCTGCCGGTACCGGTCCCTCCTTCGAGCCTTGGCAGCCTCCTAGGCTCGGACGAGTTGGACCCCCGCCGGTCCCCCGGACCCCGGTCCGATCCGGTCCCCCGCTCGGTTACGACTGACGAGTCAGTGACGACTCACGAGTCTTCTTACGACGCGGCCGACGCCAGCCGTTACGTAAACCACAGTACCGAGAGGCGGTGGGAGCTCTGGGAGCTACCGGTACCGGACTACTAGTAGTACCGGTACCGTACTATACCGGTCCGGTACTCAGTACCGGTAGCGGCGCGGCGGCTGCAGCTGATGCTGCGGCGGTAGTACAGGAAAATAACAAGCAGGGGGGCAAGCCCCCCCGCACCCCCCCATTTATAAATTTAATAATTGTTTTTGAAGCCTTCTGATATCGATGCATATGCCGAGTAATTAATATAAGTCGGTCTAGCGAATATCCTTGCAAACTCTGGATCATCGGATCCAGCAGTCTGGCATGCGCAGCAGATTCCAGCTGCAGTCTCTGTCTGAGCGTGATACGCGCATGAATTGTAATTCGATGCTTGTAAGTGCGATATTAATATTCGCACTGCTGTTCGCGGTTTGCAACATTGCGGCGGCCGCGGGCAGCTGCAGGTGCTTATAATTATAATTAAACCGTGCTTTGCGCATGCGCTACCTACGTGACTAGAGGCTACGTCTATGCGTACGTGTGGCAAAATAATAATCATTGAAATTTTAAATATTAATTATAATCTCTCTCCGCCTCGAGCTCGCTACTTCGAATTCAGGAGACGGCCGCGGCGCTGCGTTGACTCCGCTTGCTGATGTGCTCCTTCAAGACAAGCGCCTTTGCTAGCGCACGCTAGCGCTATAGCCACATACGCGTGCACATGTACTACGGTACACTGTGACAGAAGCTGCAGCTGCAGCTGCCGTATGCAGCGCGCTGCTGCAGCCTGCGCTGCGCATGCGCTGCTGTAGTCCAGCTGCATGCAGACTTTCCGTTCCTTTCCGTTACATGCAGACTACCCCGGGTAGTTCCTTTCCGTTACTTTCCGTTACTAGTATCCGCCATTTTCCGTTACTTCCGTATCCGCGGACCCGGGCCCGAGATAATCTGCCACGTAGTTTCCGTTTGCAAACAATGTCAAAATCTAGCGTTTTGGGGAACGACGTCGATTTGGGGAACTACGTTCCGAAGTTCCGAATTTCGTCGATCGATATCGCAATCGATGTCCACGTACGCGTACGTGTACGCGTACGTGTGCACGCGGCCGCCGACTCGGCGAGTCGGCGCCGATCGCCGGCCGCGGAGATTCGCCGCCGCTAGCCGGGTCGCCGATGTCGAGGCCTAGCCTCTAGTAGCTATATAGGCGCCGGCCGACTCTCCGAGTTGCGAGGCGCCGCGGCGACGTGACTCTGAGTGAGCTCGTGAGCCCGCGGTGGCAGCTGTCGGGGTGAGTCGGGTCTACGCCGATGTCGACACTCGACGTGTTCGCACATGAGGGTTCATATTGGGTGCGACAAAACGGGGAACTGAATCGAAACTGCAAGCTCAGCCGGCCGTGTTAACCCGATTTTTTTCGCAAGTGTCCGCTTGCGTCTTAAGTAATAAGTTATAACTTAGTATTAATACTTCGCGAAAATTTAGAATTTTCGAGACAGACAGAAGAAGAGCTAGATCTAGAGCTAGGACAGTAGGTGAGTCTAAGGTGACTGTAGGTCTAAGGCTTTTTATATACATTGCAATTGCAATACGCAAACGACCCCGGCGGGGTCCCCTCCTGGAATTGGCATTTTCAAGTTTATTATTATGTACTTGCGCATGCCTGCATACTGCGGGAGTCTGCGGCAGCTATAGCTAGCGCTGGCCGGGCCTAGGGCCTAGGCCCCCGGCTCGGCCCCCCGGGCCCGGCGCCTCCGAGGAGGGCGCGGGCGAGGGTGCGGGCCGCGTGGCGCGGGCGGCGCGGGCGTGGGCCTAGGCCTTAGCCGCCTCGGGCGTTTGACGGTCAGAGTCGGGCCCCTTTCCCTAGCTGCCCCTTTATATGATATATATATAGAAGCTGAAATTCAAGCGATTTCATAACTTCAGATACATGAAAGTCTCGTGGTACGTATCGCGGGGCTCTCACGCGGCGGGAGCGGGGGCCCCGATGAGGGCGCGGGCGCGGGCGGCGCGGGCGCGGGCCTTGGCCGCCACGGGCCCCTCCCCCTGTCCCGCCGCCTGCCGCGAGGGAAATCAAAGAAATCAAATGCTTCCTGCTGTAATTTGGTAACAGGAGTACAAATAGACCGACCTCGGCCTCCCTTAGGGACTTCTCGGCGGCCAGGAGAGCCTCCTCGGCCCACGCCGCTGCCGGCCCCGAGGTCAGGCTAGGACATAGTTTAGATTTAAAAAGAGGAAACTCTAGCTAAGATTGAAGCAAGTCTTAGCGTCGAGTGATATTCTAGGCGCAGAGAAAGCCTGAAACCGTGAAGTGAAAGGGAAAGGGAGTAAAAGGGCGAGGGGCGGGCGCACGGCCCAGGGCGAGGTCCGCCTCGGCCAGGTTCCCGCAGAGCGCCGCCCGCGTCTCCCGCTCCGACCCCGGGCAGCGCGCCAGGCCCACCCCTGAGGCGGAGGGGGACTCGGAGGGGGCGGGGGGCGGGGGGAGTGAGGGGGGAGGGGAAGGGGGGTACCGTAGAGGAGGGAGGCGAGGGCGTAGTTCCGCTTCTTGAAGACGTCGTTCGCGACGGTCTGGGGGTACGCCATCAAGCGGAGCAAGAGAGAGGGGGGAGGGGAGCAAGAGGGGGGCGGGGGGGTATTGCCTTGAACAACATTGCCATCCCGGCCGCGAACCTGCGCCGCCGAGCAGAGCCCCGTCAGAAAGAAAGGGAGGAACAAAGAGGCCACTCCAGGGCTCGAGCAGGTCTGTGGGGAGGGGGGTACGCGCTTGTTCTCCGTGGCGGTAAGCGCCGGGACCTTGTCGGGGTACGCGGCGCGGAGGCGGAGGAGCGCCGCGGCACACCCTGCGGGGGGGTTGGGGGAGGAACCAAGCCTCAGTGGAGAGGGGTGGAGGAGGAGGAGGGGGGGGGAGGGGTAGGGGGGGGTACGCGGCTCGCGCACCGGCGACGGCGCTGCCGATGGCGCCGGTGACGACGTCGTCCTCGGGGGTCTCCCACGAGTGGCCAGAGTAGAGCTGCGCGAACCGAGTTCGAACACGATCAACAAACAGTTCGCGGTTCTCGGAAGAGCTCCGCGCGCGCTCCCCAGGCCTAGGCCTGGCTCGAGCACGGAGGGCGGGGGCACTCTAGGGTCCCGGCCCTATCTATCTCGAGCTTAGCTCTTAAGGAGAAGTTCGAAAGCTTGGGGCCGGCGCGCCCCTTTGGCCCCGGACGCACCGCCTCTGCCTCGGGGTCCCCCTCTCCACCGGCGGCCTTTGCGATGACCTGAGCCGAAAAAGTTAGAAAGAGAAGGAGCGGGGGGAAAGGGGCGGGGGGTACCTTGCGGAGGGCGGGGGCGTGCGGGAGGGCGGCGCGTGCGCCCTCCGGGAGGGCGCTCAGGTGAGCGAGTCACCAGGCCAGCTCCTCGATTTGCTGCGCGACGCTCTGGGAAAAAAGGACGGGTAGGAGAAGAATCGCGTACCCTGCGGCGCGAGGCGTGCGCCTTTTCGATGTGCTGCGGCTCCGGGCCGTCGGCCGGGTGCAGGCACATCCTGCGGGGGGTACAGCGATGGAACGCACGAAGCGAACACAATCGGCGCGAACGGTTCGAATTCTGCAGCTGCTGTATAGTTGCGATGCAGTTCTCTTACACGGCACCAGCCTGGCAGCCAATCGTGAGGGTCAGTCCGCCAGCAGGCCCGCCGTGCCGCGTCATGATCACTCATGATAAGGCCCGCTCAAGATCATTGGTTTATGTTATTAGAGCCGCTATATATCACGCGTACGCGTCAAGATGAATCCAGAAAAGCCAAACATGGATAGCGGCTACATTTGTGTCCTACAGCTAAGAAATGGATTTGTCAGCGGCATTGAACAGGACAGGCTCCGATCTGGGCACTGGCGATCTGGAGGTGCTCTGACCCGACCGCGCGCGCTGCAAATGCATGGCTCCCGTGGCTGCTACTGGGGACGGGGCCGCGCCTCTAACAACCTGCACATGGACTTCGTCGTTGACACCAGCGCCTGCGCCTCTCGCGGCTGGGGACTCGAGTTGAAGATCGGGCCTGCGCGCCGTGGTGGGATTGTCGGAGAGAAGTCTACCCGGGGCCAGCGGATCCGTCACGATGATCGTGCTAGCCTGTGAGGTTGCGCCCATGCGATTAGCCCGACGATGGCCAAGCGTAGCTCTTGCGACGTTGGACATTGATGTGGACCCGTCTGCGGGGTCGTTCGGCCCGATATCGACATCGAACGAGTCGATGTCCGGCTGGGGGTCGACAGCGCCAGCGGCTGGGAACTCGAGCTGAAGCTCGGGCCTCTGGGCTGCAGCTGCAACGGGATTGTCGGAGAGAAGGCCACCCGAGGCCAGCGGGTCCGTCACGATATTTGCGCCAGCTTGTGAGATCGCGCCCATGCGATTAGCTCGGTGATGATCATATGCATCCGCGGGGACGTCGGGCCCGATGTCGACATCAAACGATCGCGAGTCCGAATCGATAGCGCCTGCTTTGCCTGCGTCGGAGGGTGTCTCTAGACGCCCTCCTTGCAGGCGGCGGCGCCTGACGTTGTAAATGTACAGGGCTGCCAATAGTGCTGCGACGCCCACTGCGGCGCCTGCTGCCACGCCCGAAATCACGCCTATGGACGGAGCGCCACTAGTACTTCCGCCTTGGCCGTTATTGACAGTGCTGGTTGATCCCGAAGCCGTGCCTTCCGCGCCCGCCACTGGCACCGGCGTGGTCGTGGAAGGCAGAACGGAAGTGACTTGCGCGCGAAGGATCTTCACGCCGCCGGTCGCTGTGTCGATCTCGCGCGCGGTGGCGTCCGACAGCACTACGTCCTTGATGCGCTGCAGCGCAGCGGCCGGGTCCGTCGACGTCTCTTGCACGCTGTCGCTAGCATTGGTGTACCCCAAAAAAAGGGGGCTTCCTGAAAACGTCTTTCCTGCTCGTGCAAAAGCGCGGCGGGACCAGCGGCTAGCGTAGAAGCATTCGGTAGCCCCTGGCGCGCCCGGTGGTATCGACATCAACGGAATTCCGGAGATGGAGGTATGCCGGCCGTCCTCTCGCGTTTCGCTCTAAAATCGGACCTTTCGCCACCAAATCCATGGAATAGAAGTTGTTCTCAGTCAGGGGAAGCCCTCTGGCGCGCGCCATGTTCCCGAAATTTGAATAGTTCTCGTGCCCCCGCTGCCTGCGCAAGCTCCCTCGCGGCGGCGTGCACATGCCCAGACCCTCTAAAACATAGACTTAGATCCCCGCCGCCGCCGCGTACGTCCGTTCGGCCCGCCGGGATTTCGCTTGTTGCTCGGTGGCCCGCCGGGCGCCCACGGAATTTGATCTCCGACTTTCGAGTCGTGATTCGGAATGTCTCTTCGCCGATCGAGCTTTTCCCGGCCCCGGGTCAAGCTCCGGCGACTCAGTCGTGCCCGCAGTGCAAACGATCCATGCCAGTTCCTGCCGGCGACCACGCCGCGCCCCGGATGCCGCCTTCGTCTCTGAAAGAAGTGCTGCCGACGAATCCCTGCTGCCCTCGAGATTGCACGTTGACGTTCACGTCTTCGTTGCGCAGAGCAGCCCAGCTGCGCATGCGTCGCTATCAGACCATAGCCAGTACGACCTGCAAGTCGAAGACTTGTCCGAGGAAGCCCTTTTGACCTCGTCGCTGGCCCCGCGCTCCGCCCGGCTGCATATGCGCGTGCCCCCAGCAAGCGGCCGTTGCCGCAGCGCTAGCCGGCGTCTAGATTTGATCATGAGCATCGCTAGCCACCGCCCTTTGTGCTCCCTCTGTGCTCTGTGCTCTGACAATGAGAATCCCTTCACTTCTAGCAGGCTTAAGCTTGCCTGTAACCTCCCCGCTCAGGCCTTGTCAACTGCACCACCGGTATCTGCCCCGCAGGTCATAGCTTTCCCGTGCACATCCGCGGGGGCACTGGGATGCAAAAAGTCCACGCATCTAATGTTACTAAATGAAAAAGAAAACTAAATCTGCGGCCGCGGCCCCCGCCGCGGCAAAAGCAGCCCCACCTACAAAGGCGTCCGGCAGCAAGCCGACGGGCCAAAAGAAACAAAATGCAACCAAGCTGCAGCTGAACAAGAAGGCCGGGGCGCGGGACCCGCGGCGGCTGCGACGCTCCGTCTGGAGAATGTCTTTCCCCCCAGACTGTTCCCGAAGGTGGCGACTTCATAGGGGACGAGCCGGCTATCAGGAAGCAGAAACCGGACGGGGTGCTGAGGACCATGACCTTCAACACGAGAGGGTCCAGCGCCTACAAGCTGCAGCAGCTAGAAGAATTCTGCTGCCGCTGGGACGTCGATGTAGCGGGCGTGCAGGAGCTGTCGATGACAAGGCCCAGATGGCCGCCGCCCTGAGGTCGAGAGGGGAGGACCCGCTCCAGCCGGAAGGCGCGATAACGCACGGAAAGCTCCTGTACACGCTAAAATCAGGAGACGGAACGCGAGGGAGCGGCGCCGCTCTCTGGGTCGCGCCGCAATGGGTCAAGCACCTCACGACGAAGTACGAGGTCCAGGGCCGGCTGATCGGATTCGAGCTCCGCTTCAAAGGGAACCTCCAGCTCTTCGTGGCGAGCGTGTACATGCCCGCGTCCGAGAGCAAAGCTGCGCATCGCCAGGATCAGGAGAAGGTCGTCGAAGAACTGACGAAGATGTACGACGACTTCTACGAGCGTGAAAACGCGCACCTGCTGCTCCTGGGAGACTGGAACTCGGTCCCGGTCCCGTCGAGCTCGCGCATCCGAAACGGCGCCCTGGCCCAGAGCCACAAAGCCGAACGGAAGTGGTGGCACACGATGATCGACTCGTGGGACCTGCGCGACGCCGGGATGTCCACGCGGCGAAACATGATGACGGAACTCTCTGCGGAGCACGCGAGATCACGCACCGCACCCCGCACGGAAGCAAGGGCCAAGGGGCGTCGGTCGGGCGGCGGCGGCACCTGTGCCGTCAGACGGCGTAGACGAGTCAGAGGACGCGGAACGCGAAGCAGAGGAGGAAACGCCGGCTGACCTACCAAAAGATGCGCTCTGGCACGCGGCGCGCATCGATGCAGTGCTGGTCTCGGAATCACTGGATCACGTGCTCCTCAGCGCGCACACGTGCCCCGCGTGGGTCGATGCGCCGCACGACTCGGACCACTATCCAGCGTTCGCGGACTTCGACCTGAAGGAGGCGGGCATGACAGCGCCGGTGGGACCGAAGCCAGAACCGAAACCCGGGCCACCAGTATTTGACCCGGACGGCCTGAAGCGCACACAAAACGAGAAAGATGAGCTGAAAAGAGAGCTAAACAGGCAGCTCGGCGAAGCTGTCGGGGCGGACCTTGACGCCGTCGGCGAGGGCACGCCGGAAGAGCGTCTCGAACGACTGAGCCGCATCCACGCTGCGTGCGCGAGCCTTGTTCAGGAGGTGGCAAAGGAACATCTATGCATGAGGGGCCGAGGGGGAAGCCGACCAAGCCGCGCAACCTGCCGTGGCAGGCGAAGGCCGACGCCAGAGTCGCCCGCATTCTCGCTGCTTGGAGGAAGGAACCAGGCGGGATCCCGTCGGAGCTGACGGTCCAGGCGATCGAGAAGCTGCTGCACTACGTGACCGCCAGGGAAGGCCTCCGACCCTTCCCGCTCCATCCGGCTGAACGGCGCCAAGCAAGGGCTGAGCAAGGCTCACCGCCGCCCGGATCCCCACATGCGCACTCGAGCTCGCACAGCTCACAAGGCTCGCGCAGCGGTAGCCCCGCGCCGGTCCCAGCCGTACCCCGGTCCCCAGGTACCCCCCCGGCTGATCAGGAAGAGGACTGGGCCGAGGTGCACCGGCGGCAGCTCAAAGAAGACTGGGCGACCTTCTTCCGGGAGCTGAAAGTATGGCGAAACCGGACGCGGCACGACCTGCAGAAAATCCGCCGGGCGCTCCAGGCGGAGGACGTCGAGAGGGCATTAAAAGAGAGGCTAGACAAGTTCATGGACGGCCGCCAGCTCGGATCCTATATAGCCGCGGTGCTAGAAAAGCCGCGAAACCGCCCGATCATGCACATCACGCGTGTGTCCAAGGACGGAAAAACGTATGAAATCTACACGGAGCCTGAGGAAGTGAAACGACTCCTAAAAGAGCACTGGCGGAAATGGTGCCGGCGCCGACGCCCACGCGTGGGCTGCACCCAGAGACAATACCGGAAAGCACGCTGAAGGATAGCATGGGGAAAGAACTGCTCGACTTCTGGAGGTTGGAATACGAGCCAAAAGCATACGCGGATCCTGAACTATTCCGAAACGACATGTCGGTGCCGAGCGAAGGCGAGCTCGGCGACTACATTAAAACGCTAAGAAACACGGCAGCCGGGCCGTCGAACTTCTCGTATGCTATGGTAAAGTTCCTATGGGCGCCGGTGCCCAAGCCGAAGCCCAAAGACGGTAAGGGCGACGAGGCCGGTGGCCCAGCGCCGGAGGGCCCGAGCCCAGCCAACGAGAGCGCCGAGGAGGCCACGGAAGAGGAGCCCGTACACTGGGCCGGAAGCTGCTGCTCTCGCTGGTGGCTGAAGCGATCCGCCTCCGGGACCTGCCGGATGCCGTGTGTCAGGGCAACATTCTCGGCATTACTAAGAGCCGGGAGTGGGACGGGGATATCGAAAATAACCTGCGACCGATCACCCTGCAGGAGGTGGCCTTGAAGCTGACCACTGGCCTCCTGAACGCGCGCCTGTCCCGGACAATCCATCAGAACGGGCTCCTGAAAGGGGCCAACTACGGCTTCAGACCTGGTTGCTCGACGGACGACGCCCTCCACGTCTTTAACGCAGTCCTCGAGGACGCGAAGGAGTTCAAGAAGCCCCTGTACATCCTGCTGCAGGATATCAGGCGAGCGTACGACTCCGTCTCGTGGGAGAGCATGGAGCTCTCGATGCGGAGGCTGAACGTACCCGAGGGGTACATCGAGCTCCACAGGAACATATTCCGGCGCCGCAGGGCGCGGGCAATCTCCGGTCACGGCCTCTCCGACGAGTTCGAGCTCGAGTGCGGGCTGCCGCAGGGCGGTGTCGAGTCGCCGCTGCACTGGCTGATCTTCTACGATGCCCTCCTCTGCGCGCAAGAGCGCCTGGATCAGCACGAGCGCCAGCACGGAAAGAAGACGGCAAAGACGATAGAGCACTATGCCCACCCGAGAGCTGGGAGGAGCCGGGCACGGCGTACGTGATGGGGAACCCGAGGGAGACCGATGCTGCGGAACGCGAGGGCCGGGCCCGCGTCAGCGGCGTGGCGTACGCCGATGACACGAAGTGGATGAGCGGAAGCATGCGGGGGCTACAGGCCCAGGCCGACGTGGCCGGCGAGTTCTTCCGCCTGCACGATATCGAGGTCAACGCGAAGAAGACGATCTTCACGTGGAACAACGCACGTCGCGAAGTTGAGAGCAAACCTGGGGCCCACCCCGCCGCGAAGAAGAAGGAGAAGCAGCCCTCCCCGCCGAAGATCAACGGTACCCCGTCGGACTTGTCCGCCAGCCCCAAGAGCACTTCAAGCTCCTCGGGGTATACATGAGCGCAAACCTGAACTGGGATCGTCAGTGGCAGTACATCTGCGATCAGGCGCGGGGCGCAGTCGCGCTGATAGAACGCAAGAAGCTCACCGCGAACGAGGCCTGCTACCTTGTCGAGGCCGTAGTGCAGGCCCGCATCTCGTACGGCCTGAAGCTCATGACCCTGAGCGAGAGTCAGTGCCAGGAACTCGATCGTATTTGGATGAGGGTCGTCAAGCACCACGGGAACCTCGCCGCCTCGACGACGAATTACGCAATCTGGAGCCACGGGGGTACAGCCTCAAACGAACAGCCACCTGCAAGCGGAGGCGCAAATCACAGAGGCTCAGATCCGGCTCTGCGCGCCCGAGGGCTCGCTGCTGGCTCGGGGGTACGGCACCGGGTGCGCGCACTGCAGGAGAAGCTTGGGGTGCCTCTGCTCCCGACCGAGTTCCTAAACGCGCCCATCTCCAGCGAACTCGCCCGCGGGAACTCCCTGGCGGCGATCATGCCGCAAATGCAGCGCCGTAAGTACCGGCTGATGTCGAATCACGCGCGCTATGCGGCGTTCCGCACCTTGCCCGGGGCGGAGCCTTGGCCTGACCCGGAGCGCCTCGACCGGCGCTACGTCGTGGCAATGCACATCCCAAGATCCGTCTTCAGCGTCGCGGCCCTGCCCTGTACGGGCGGGCGTGACGACCATGGACGCGGTGACGGCAGCGGACGGCGAGACCCTGCGAACCTGGCAGGACCTGTACATGGGCGCGCCCAAGGGGACGCTGCAGAAGAGCGAACCTGCGTGGTGGCGTGAGGTAGCGAACGCGCTCGCGTTGATGGGAAGCAGCTGCGGCACCCGATGCGGCGGGCAGGAGAGCGCGCGTCAGCCATGGCCTCGCTCCCTGGCGGGCCCGGAAGGTGAAGTGGCAAAGGACGCGTTCGTAGCCGTATTTGAGGCGGAGCAACTGCACGATGAATCTGCCGAGCCCACGTGGGGCGAGTCGTTACGTTCAAATCCGAGACGGGCAGCATATTAGCGTCGGAGTACCTGCTGGAGCACTGGGTGCCGGTGCCGAAGGGCGCGGACCCCGACGCGGAGAAAGAGGGACTCTACTGCCGGTGCGACGGTCACTGCCGGCACCCCGAAATAGAGGGGCGGACGAGCACGTACACGGCGGTGCAGGGGACAGGGAAGCAGTACTGGCACCATGACGACCGGTGCACGCGCAATGCTCCATCGCGCTGCCCCGAAATGAGTCAGTGCGACGGCTCGTGGACGCACGGAAGGGCTGGTGGGAGGAGGAGGATACCCTCCTCGCCTTGGAAGGCGAACCGACGGAGGAGACGCCGGCGGTAGCGGCGGGTCAGGAGACGAAGTCGAAGCGCGGGCGCAAGCAGGTCGCCCTGCGACCGACCTTGGAGTACTACGACCCGGGCCTGCGCACGCAAGACGACGAGAAACGCAGGGCGCTGCTTCTCCAGGCCCGCGTGAAAGCCGTACAGGATGGTGACGAGCGCTTCCTCCGCGAACAGCTGAGCCCGGAGGCCGAGGCTGAGCTGCAGGCCGCGCTGGAAGTGGCTGCGGCGGCGACGCCGGGCGCCGAGCCGCGGGACGAGGCACAACCTGTGTCAGATTCAGCAGAGCAGAGCGAACTCTACTACGCGGGCGGAGCGCCGCGCCACTGGGACTCCGGGCGGCGCAGGAAGGGGTCACCCTCACCGTTTACTGGCAGCACATGCTGGCAAATTGGGAGCAGATCGAAGAGGCGGAACTCGCGAAGCTCGGCCGTCGCCCGGGAAACTCGAGCAGTGGATATGGACGGACGGGAGCCTGAAGAAGGGTCAAACGGAAGGGGCGCACGCGGGCCTCGGCGTCGTGAGCCCGGCTGAGTTCCCGGACGGGACCGTGGCGAACCACCCGGAATGGGCAGGCACGTACGTTGGCAGGCTGCGCGGGCTTCAAGAGAACAACAAGGCTGAGCTCCAGGCTGCGATCGTCGCCGACGTGCTCGCGGCGCAGGGGGTGCGCCTGCACACGGACAGTCAGAACGTCTGCACGTGGTTCGATAAGTTCGTGCTGAATGCGCACGATATGCACATGCGAGACTACATCCGGAACACGTGCAGCGCTGAGCTGTACGCGTGGTCCAAGTTCCGTGCCCTGGTGATGGGACGGGATCGGCAGCGGCCGGCTGCGGTTATCAAGGTCAAGGCGCACAGCGACGAGGATATGCACGAGCTAAACGACGCCGCCGACAGAGCGGCCGATCAAGGCGCGCACCTGGAACAGGAGGAACTGGACGAGAACATCTTCCTGCCGCCCGAGTTCAGCATGCCGGCAGTGCTGACGATCGAGGACCGACCGGGATAGTCAGGCGAGTCGAAGGCGACCCCCGGCGGCACGCCGCTGTGCTTCACGCGCACCACACGCACTTCGCGTGGACGAACCAGCTCAAGGCCGGGGAGTGGCTACGGCTGCCAGTGGACCATGGGGCCGTGTACGATCAGATGGCTATGGGGCCCGCCGAGTCGGGGTGAGCCGGGAGAGCAACTGCTTCCGGGTACGCACATGAAACTCGTGATGGGTACGGTGGCGACGGCCCTCGTCCGCAAGCGAGACGCGCCCGAGCTCTACAGCGAAGTGAACCCGGCAGGACTCTGTGCGCTCTGCAGCACGCGGGAAATCGATGGCGAAGGCCGGCCCCGGCTTGTGATTGGGCCCGAGGAGACGCTGGAGCACGTCCTCACCTGCCCCAGCGCGGTGGCGACGGAGGCGCGCACCGCTGCGGAAGCACGCATCGCAGCGACGGTCAGCGAGGCCCTCGAAGGCGCGCAGAAGCGATCAGTGCCACACGCGCTCTCCAGATCCCTGAAGGTCACGAGAGTCAACGACCCGACGCTCACGGCGGCTGAACGGCAGGCGCAGATGTGCGTGCTACGGGGGCTGCCCCGGCGGGCCTCACCGACATGGTCCGCGAGACCGTCCCGGACGCCAAGAAAGCTGCCCAGGTCGTGCGCAAGCTGGCGACGGCCATAGGCGAGCAGGCCCATAAAACGTGGGCCGCCAGATGCCAGGCGTACGCGGAGTGGGAGAAGGCGTGCGGATCACGAAGGTCATGAAAGAACGTCGCGCCAAGGCGAAGCGCACTGGGGCGCGCGACCGCGAGGCCGACGCGCCGCCTGACGATACGGCTGGCAACGCTCGCAGGAAGCGCGCGGATCCGGAGCCCCGGCAGCGGGAACGCTGCAGGGAGTGCGGTGCCCTCGAGTCCCGCCACCAGGGCGGGGAAACCCTAGCCCTCTCACACCTGAGCTGCCCGCCAGACGACTACGGCTGGGTCCGGGCTTCGGCGGCCATGCAAGTGTACGACCATACGAACAGGTATGCTTGGGGCGTGGGCACAAAAAGGGCGCGCCCGCGCTAGAGGGAGACACGGGGGGATTGCGGTCTGGGGGCGGGGCCGGAGGACGCAACACCAACAACTGGAGGCGGCGGAGGCGACGGCAGGAGGCGGCCAGTAGCCCAATCTACTGGGGCTGGCGAGGAGCCTGGCACACGGCGCGGCGAGGCCCTTGGGCAGCGCTGGCGGCGGACGTACCATGATTGGGAGTCTTTTGTAGAGATAGGACCTCGTAGCCGGGAGTTTAGGTTAGTTTAGAAATCGATACAGCTAGCTTCCACATCATTAGTATTAGGTAGAAACCTCCTTAGCTAGATATCTAGACACGAAACCTTCAAACCTTTCGTTCATTTTGTACTTTCTAAAGCACAGCATACGACGGTCCTCGATAGTATCTAGTCGGAGAGATTTATTGGGCGATGTGAAACTCATTGTAGTTGTGTTGTGTGCTAATGCAAGAGACCACTGACGCTGTCGCTAGCATTGACAACGGCCGCAAAGTCTGCGACGATGACCTCGTCGGCGTCTGTTTCTTGCAATACAGTCCTCTTCGAGGAAGATGTGGCAGGCTTAAGCGCGAACGTTCTTCGCACACAGCGGACAGCAGCTATCTTCACCGCTGACTTCTCCTTGGTGAGCGCCTGCCAACGAATGTAAACGGAGGCAATAAAATAAGGGCGGGCTTTTCATTTGATTCACCTTGACAAGTCCCGCAATGATGGATTTTGCAAGGTTACCTGTCAGCATTGTGCACGGCAGGTCGAACGCAAACGTGAACGTCAGAGTCAACGCTGGCGCTGGAGCCTGACCCGCGGCCGTTCCAGTACTAGTAGCAGATTCCCCATTCGGATTCGTAGCCGAGGAGCCAGGCACCGCGATCGTCAGCTCTGCTTTCTCCGCGTCCGAGAAAAAGAATGACAGCGGGATCTCGAAAGCGGCCCCGGTTGACGTCGTGTCATTAATATTGACAGCGGGTGAAGCGTCCGCATCTGCAACAGCCGTCAAGAATATACTGATATTCCGACACATGGCTTGATCTACAATTGCAAATGTAAGTATACGTACCAGAAAGTGTCCGCACGAATGCGCGATCCAGCGGGAATGATTCGAGCATACCCACCCATCCCTGCTGCACGCTCACACCGAAGTCCGTGCCCGTCGGGAGACCCGTCGCGTTCCAGTATGCGGAAAAGATATCGGTCCACTCGAAGCGTTTTCCATCCCGGCCCGTGAGCATTACAGTGAAGTTGGGAGCTGCCCAACCAGACTGATACACCAAGGCCTGCTCCAATGGCCCAGTTCTAGCACTGAAAGCTGCCTCTGCAAATTCGAAGCTTTCTGCGGGGCCAACGTTAGATCCAGAGTTCAGTCTCATTTTTTCGCGTATGAACCAGCTTACCCCAAGATAGAAGGACCCACGATGAGCCCTTCTGCGTAACAGTCACAGTGTAGAGCATGTTCGAACCATCCCGCGACACTTCTACGAAATATACGCATCAATTGCAAATATTGTAAGCGGACTCGAATTCACGCAGTGTAATCCAGCGAACAAACAACCGCAGCAAGTGTGCTCACGAGGAAATTGGCAGATAGTGGAGACTGGGGGCAGTTGCTGTCGGGTTTGAAAAGAGTTCGACAACTTGGCCTCAAGCTCCCCATGGAGCACTGCCCGAAGCAGATACACCATTCCGTATTGCAAACGCTGATCTTGAGCTCGCAATACGAACCCGCCCGCATCTTTTGCAAGGACTGTCGACAGCCATTTCGCAGATGTCGCCGGAAGCTGCATAACAGCAGAGGCATTGTACTCAAAGACCCCAATGGCGTATTCTGCGCAATTTCCGCTTGCGTTCCATGAAACGGACACGCGGTTGACACCAATTAAGCGGGTCTCCAATTTTTGCAGCGCGCACTCCTGCTGCTTGTCTGCATCTGTGCATAAGCGGACCTGTGGAATGGAACCACTTGCGACAGATACACGCACGATCAGATGCCGAAACTACTGGCGGCGAAATGATGGCCGACAGGCTCGGGCTCGGGCTCGCAGTCGGCGACGGGCTGGGCGACGGGCTCGGGCTCGGGCTCGCAGTCGGCGACGGGCTGGGCGACGGGCTCGGGCTCGGGCTTGCAGTCGGCGACGGGCTGGGCGACGGGCTCGGGCTCGGGCTCGCAGTCGGCGACGGGCTGGGCGACGGGCTCGGGCTCGGGCTCGCAGTCGGCGACGGGCTGGGCGACGGGCTCGGGCTCGGGCTCGCAGTCGGCGACGGGCTGGGCGACGGGCTCGGGCTCGGGCTCGCAGTCGGCGACGGGCTGGGCGACGGGCTCGGGCTCGGGCTCGCAGTCGGCGACGGGCTGGGCGACGGGCTCGGGCTCGGGCTCGCAGTCGGCGACGGGCTGGGCGACGGGCTCGGGCTCGAGCTCGCAGTCGGCGACGGGCTGGGCGACGGGCTCGGGCTCGGGCTTGCAGTCGGCGACGGGCTGGGCGACGGGCTCGGGCTCGGGCTCGCAGTTGGCGACGGGCTGGGCGACGGGCTCGGGCTCGGGCTCGCAGTCGGCGACGGGCTGGGCGAAGGGCTCGGGCTCGGGCTCGCAGTCGGCGACGGGCTGGGCGACGGGCTCGGGCTCGGGCTTGCAGTCGGCGACGGGCTGGGCGACGGGCTCGGGCTCGGCGTCGAAGTCGGCAACGGGCTGGGCGACGGGCTCGGGCTCGGGCTCGCAGTCGGCGACGGGCTGGGCGACGGGCTCGGACTCGGGCTTGCAGTCGGCGACGGGCTGGGCGACGGGCTCGGGCTCGGGCTCGCAGTCGGCGACGGGCTGGGCGACGGGCTCGGGCTCGGGCTTGCAGTCGGCGACAGGCTGGGCGACGGGCTCGGGCTCGAGCTCGCAGTCGGCGACGGGCTGGGCGACGGGCTCGGACTCGGGCTTGCAGTCGGCGACGGGCTGGGCGACGGGCTCGGGCTCGGGCTCGCAGTCGGCGACGGGCTGGGCGACGGGCTCGGGCTCGGGCTTGCAGTCGGCGACAGGCTGGGCGACGGGCTCGGGCTCGAGCTCGCAGTCGGCGACGGGCTCGGCGACGGGCTCGGGCTCGGGCTTGCAGTTGGCGACGGGCTGCAGGTGGGCGACGGGCTCGGGCTCGGGCTTGCAGTCGGCGACGGGCTGGGCGACGGGCTCGGGCTCGGGCTCGCAGTCGGCGACGGGCTGGGCGACGGGCTCGGGCTCGGGCTTGCAGTCGTCGACGGGCTGGGCGACGGGCTCGGGCTCGAGCTCGCAGTCGGCAACGGGCTGGGCGACGGGCTCGGGCTTGGCGTCTCCGCGGTGCAGGGATGCAGATATCGGATTTCTGATTCATCGTAAATATTGCAATCTTAAGACTGGCCATCGAACAGTTCCCCATACCTATTTTTTGAATCGCATTGACCCAGCTCCGGTCATTAGGTTGCTCGCGCGTTACTCCTGGAGGTCTGTAAACCGCACACACATCGCCTGGCAGCGGCGCCACTTGATTATGATATCCGATCAAAGCAGCCCCTGCTGGAATCTGGAAGAAGACAGTCTTGTCTGATGTTGCGCCATGCATCAGCGCGTATTCAATTGAAACATGACAGATCTAAAGTAGTAGCCCTTGCAGGCTCCGGATTTCAATTTAAGATGGATTAAGGCGGTACGTTTTCAGCGGCGGGCGGGATTTATGCACACCGATGGCGGCCGTGTCCAGGACGAGGATGTTCTCTTGAGGACTTCCAGACGACGAAGTTGGAAGTAGAGATCCCAAATACCCGCCCACAATGAAAACAAGAAGCTCAGCACTGCGCCGTGTCTCCAAAAAAATACCCGCAAAAAAATCAAAAACAAATCAGAAAACAAACCATTCCCAGTAACCCAATCTTGAATATCAGTAAATCTCAGTAAGCCTCAGTAACAAAAATTTAATTAATCGACGTTATATCATAATCTCGATTAATTATATCTTATCGCAGTTATATCTTTTTTATGCGCCTTGTCTCCAAAACAATTCCCAAGAAAAACAAACCATTCCCAGTAACCCTATTCGTATTCAACAGTAATCTCAGTAAGCCTCAGTAACAAAAATCGAATTAATCGAAGTTATATCTTAAATCTTATTTATCGAAGTTATATCATAATCTCGATTAATTATATTTAATCGAAGTTATTTCCTTTTTATCCGCCGTGTCTCCCATGATTTAGCGTTTCGTTAAACCACTTCTCAGATTGTATCTTCTCCTTACAACATTACTTCGATTGGGTTTTATGCCTTCCTTTGCTACCAATCGATTCACTTTATTCGTCTTATTAACCTGCTGAATTCTTTTTTGCGATGGGATCTTTATGATATCATCTTTATTCACCTTTTGCAATTCTTGCTTCTTAAATCTCCTCTTCACTTCTTTCGTTTCCTCACCATCATTATCTTCAAGCACTTTGAAACGATTCCTATCAGCCTTTGCAACAGTGTAGACCTTCTGACTGAATTGCGCACCTTCTTTTTCAAATAACCCTTCGGTTGCAAAACTCGAACTGTGTCTCCTGGTTTCACTTGATTAGTATCAGCCTCCTTTACACGATTGTTGTGAACAGTATCTCTCATGTAAATAAATAACTGTTTATCTTCATTTGTATACACTGCATTCGGTGAGTCATTTTTCAATGCCGAATGGGGACTGCTATTATACAAGTCAATAACATCACTAAGTAGATCGATCCATTTCGTGGTTCCCTTTGCTGTCATCGTTTTTCTGAGATACTGTTTGAAAGTCCTAGTGAACCTATCAATAATCCCCAGTTTATCTCCTACTGTGATGTGGTCATCCTTTGCCACATCTGTGTAAAGCATCACACCATGTTCACTGCACCAATTTCGGTATACTGCTTGGGAGAACTCATTATCCCAGAGAGAGCATTAACTTTGCCTGCTTCTTGCTTGAACCTATTTAAAATACTCGGGATCTCACTGCTGTTTTTAAAAGGATAAACAAATCCTTTGCGACTAAGTATGTCTACGAAACTAAGCATTTTGAAAATGCCATTGTTGGCAGTCTGAAACCCTCTGAAATATGTTATATCGATTTGAAACGATCTAGGCTTTGCCACTATGCGAAGAAACGATTTGGGTTTCCTTGGTTTCTTGTAGATTTGTTGGAGTTCTGAGTTTTTGAATTTCTTTTTCAACTCTTTTTCATCAAAACTCACTTTTTCATTAATCAGTTTCTGCCTATACTTTTTGAATGATAATACACTATCCATTATTGGGCGGCGCAGTTACACTTAATATGAGAGAGGAAACAATTTTTGGTAACGTGAGCCACAGCATTATTAATTCGATCTACCGAAATATCTTCAAAGTCCATGGCATTGTAGCATCGCAGGCAATGCCCATACTGCTTCCCATATCGCTGCTTGATCCAATCCCATGTGATGTAATCATGCTCATCGAATTGTCTGTTTGCTGCTCGGTCCTGATCCTTGTAAGTCGATATTTTCTCGTTATTCTCTCTCTTCCACACCTTCCAGTGAGCCATTTCGAAATTATCATGGTAAATAACGACATCATCCAGCCTTGTGGTTCGTGTGAGAGCAACATAGAGCCACTTCTTTGACACAAATGGCGCCCCAGTTTCGAACACAACTACCCTGTTCCCTTTGCAGCGAATAGTATCACCTTGAACAACATGGCATGTGTTTGCATAAGCCAGGGCGAAATGTTTGACTGCATCCCTGCTGAGAACAATCTCATCCTTCTTGTTGGCAATGTCAGCAATAATGAAACTGTCCTTTGAGAGCTTGACAATCTTGTAGACAAATCCATTATGAACTATTTTTCCGCCCTTTGCAATACGAGTCTTTGCAACAACTTTGATGCCGCCAGCATAAATGGAAACATTATCCCCGTAGTTCATTTTGTGAAGGGCTAGGTTCACCTCTGCACCCTTGCGGTTTGTGTAAACACAATTCGTCCACAACCTTGAACCCATACTTCGCAAGGACCTCACTTACACTCAAACCTTTCTCGAACAAATCGATTCGAATCTGCTCAACCTTTCTGCGATCTTCCTCAGTCTCATGTCGCTTGTTCACTTGGAGTAACAATTCGTTGGGGAACAGGCGATGGAGAATATCGAGGTAATACTCATCTTGGTCAACACTCATATCTTGGATGGGTGGGTTTTGGTACGGGTCCCCTGTGGCGATGTATACCTTATCTGGGAACTGCTCATTCATGATGTGGTCCAAGGCTGCCAGTTCCCCAATCTTAAACTGACAGATCTCATCAATAACAATGCAATCAAATTCTACCAAACCAGAGGCATTTCCTCCTACAATTTCATCCATGTTTGACTCATCAATTTTAAGGTGAAGGGCATCATAGATTGTCTTTACATTTTTCAATCCTTGCTCTTTCATTTCTTTCACTCGCTTATTGGTGGGAACAATGTAGAGGGGATTTTGGAAACGCTTCCCATAATCAACTGTCATGTAAGTCTTTCCAACTCCCGGAACTACTCCGAGAAGAACCCATCGTTTTTGTGTAGCCAGCAAATCACAAATCGCGGTTGTGTCATACTCATCAACCACAGAGTGTTTGGTATAACTGTAGTTCTCGATTTTCACAAAGTCAGTCGCTCTCTCAAACTTTCCGTAACGAATTCGTTTTGCCTCGAGGTCTTTCTTCTCACCTGAAAACTTTTTAGAAAAATTGGGGCAGCATTTCACACTGAAGTTTCCAATATTCTCAAAGGCATTGCGATCGAATGACACTGGGGCAATGGGTTCATAAGCGATCCCATAAACACAATCGGTGTTCAAAGCGAGTGGTCGGATTTGCTGTTTAGCGAGTTCGACACACTTCTCATACATACACATCCTCATAATTGACAAGAGGGTAGTGTACAATGGCATGAAGCCATCAATGAGCTGCTTTTCTGCTACCTGATTGACATAGTAGATATGGGGTTCGGTCATCTCTTCCTCACACAGAACGAACTCTGTCTCCTCATAAGTGGCAAGAGTCTCACCAAAGAGGTAAATTTTAACCTCCCCTCCGTTCTGTTTCTGGAACTCGATCGCATCGTCTCTGTTGTGGAAAATGGTGGTTTTCACTCTGCTATTTCGTTGCTTTCCAGTTTGCCCAATTGCACTCACCAAGATCTGCTTCTTATCAACAGGATCGAGGTCGCTATCTAAGATTCGAGCAACTGTGTTGCCTGCAAGGTTGGGAATGAGTTTGTAAGGTCGCAGAACCGCTTTGATGGAGATGTCATCCTTGAAATCCTCGAAATGCTTTTTGAGAACCAAACCAGGAACAACATTGTACTTGGAATCAATGATCATCCTCTTGTATCTGTTGTAGGTGTTTGCTTCGTACTCCTTTCCGTTCTTGTCTTTGGCTTTGAAAAAGTATTTGTCGTCCAGTTTCACGTAATAGAAGCTGTATTCCTCGATTTGCTCTGCATCTGTGATTGTCACACTCTTGAAGACATCGAACTTGCTGAGAACAGGAACGAATTTGATCATCAAGGCTACAATGTAAGGGTATGCTTTGCACATATCGAACTCGTAAATATCTGTGTTATAGCGAATTTCATCAAAGGTCTCCTCATCCACATCAAAGAGACCACGAAGGGCAGTCTGCACTCCATTCTTGAATGCATTTATGGTTTGCTCATTGTAAGTACTCTTGTTGGAAGTGTTGATTAGAGACCTATACATATCCAGATTTAGTTTCTCGAATTTATCTCTGTACTCAGCATTCTTGAAGCTAATCTCGAAAGCTGTTTCCACATCTGTATCGTTACCAGGTGGGGTCACGACAACATCCTTATCGTCAATAGTGAAACGAATATGGGTTGCCTTTCCGATTTGGGAGAACCCAGGTTGGACCTGATAATTATGCACCACAATGAACTCTCTGAGTAGTTCATCCAGTGAACCACCATAGCAGATTCGAATGCTCGATTGGTTCTTTGGATTGTCAGACCTGACAATTCTCAGAATGTCATCGGGATTTGTGGCAAACTCCTTGAACCTTCTTTGCTTTATAATCTTGTAACGAGAACTGAGTGGAACATCGGTATCTTTTGGCTTGGAGCCATTGAAGGACTGTGTGAGAGCCTTAATATTGTGATTTAACAAATACATGTGACCATTCTCAATCTTCACATATGCAACAGAAGGGGTCAAGTGTGTGTTCCTGGTCTTGGGCAGGAAAGTCAGTTCAGGGACAGGGGTTCTGTCGTCCTTTCCAATTGTAACCATGCCTAGGCGCAGTGGGTCAAGAACCTTCTCCGAAATGGACTTGAAAGAAATGCCCCAATCATCTCCTTCAACAGGGTCTCGCCCATTCACCATCTTAAAGAGTCCGTTGTAAGACCAATCGATTCGCTTGTATTTCCCTTTGGTCTTAGCCTTCTCAAACGCTCCTCCAAACCATTTGATGAGGACATCGAAAACACACTTCCCAACCTTGAATGAATCACCTTTCAAGAACATTTCCTTGAATGTGGTGGCTTGGGGGTTCCCTTCGTTTTTAATGAAATTCGAAATAATCATTGGAGCGTTTGTATTGTCTCTGAGGACTTGTTCATTTCTTGGGATGTATTCTTCATTATCTGTCGTGATGACTCTTTCAATTGTCATAATATCGGGGTAGGTATCTTGCTCAATTAGTTTTAGGTAGCGGAAATCTTGATTGGTCGAGTTAAACTCAATAACTGCTGCAATAAATTCAGCAATGACAGTCCCCTCAACACATGGGAACGTATTGAAGGTGGATTGAACCAGACCGAGAGCATTCAGAAAAGCTGCCTTGGTACACTGGATACCAAAGGGGCGATTGTTCCGAAGCCTCTTCGATTCAATGTAGGTCACACCATTCTCAGTGACCCTGTTTGCATTTGCAGGGGCTTGTTCTCCCTCTTGCAACTCACGGAAGAGTCTCACATTCAGGGTGACCATGTTTCCAGGTGAGTTTTCAACAAACTCACGGAGGTTAGCAATCATCTGCTGGAAAGGAGTCAAGCGCTTCCGCTCTCTCGCTTGCTCCGCTTTCTTGTTTTGCTTCTCAACATTCTTAGCGGCTCTCTCAGCCCTCTTCTCCTTCTTCTCCTGCTTGCGATACAAACGAGGCTCTACGATACCTCTCAGTGTATCTCTGATATCAATCAACTTTGGAATTCTAATTGCTTTGAAAGTAAATTCTCTCAAGAAATAGATATCCTGCTCTCGGGTCAATTTGTCTTCTACTTTTGCTTGCATGTAGTAGCCAAGAATCTCATCCTGCAAATTTTTCGAAATTCGATTACTTGGTCGAGGCATTTCTTTGTTCACTCTATTAATATATACCTACAAAAGTTTTCTTTAAATACTTTTATACTCGCGTCAAATTTTACCGACAAAACCAAAAGTCTCCAACAAAATAAATTTAGTCGAGGGCATTCATAAAAATAACAAAGGGTTGGCTCGATCATCGAACTCTAAAAATAACAGAATGATTATATTTGTGGTTCCAGCGCGTTTCCCACGGGTTTCTCAGAGCAGATCGCGCTGAGAAAAACGATTAACAGAGATATTTCGATTTGCGACCACGGTTAGAATACGGGACACCATAGAGATACTTCACAAAGCAGACTGCATTGGAAGCATAGAGACGCTGGGAACTCTCAACGATCTTCATGGCTCTGTAACACTCATCAGTATGGTATAAGTCACGCATTTGCTTTGCAAATCTGGCATTGTACTTTTTCAAATATTCCTGACCTTTTTCAGTTTTACGATAACGATAAGTAGCACGCTTCTGAGCCTCACTGATTGGCATGTTGTCCTTTTCTACTCTCTTAATATATGTTAAGAAATCTTTAAGTAGTTTTTCTGTCTGTATATAGCGAATAAACTCCTGTCAAATTTTGGTCCGATTGCAGAGCATCCAGTACGAAAGAAGATGCTGGAAAAATGATAAAGCCACCGATACCCAGAAGGTTCACTTGTCGGCTGCAAGTTTCTACCACTGAACCCGGTAGAACAGGTGATTAAAGTGATTTACCTATGGATATTTCACTTCGCTCTACAACGCCTCCATAAAAATGAAGAAGTTTTGAGCCTACGGGATAGGATTGGTTACGTAGCGCTAACAATGTTTGAGAAATTATATTATTCAGATTGATCCTTAACGGCGATAACCGGTCTTATACCAAGCTTGGCGAATCCAGAGACCATTGGGCAGCATTTGGAATCGAGTTGACTGGATCAGCCTGCGAAGTGGCAACCCGAAGGATCGACTTATTGAGAACCGGCAAATCCGTTTTGTTGGAGTCTTGATACTCAATGGTCTTTGCAATCAATTCTGTAGGTGAGTCTTTTGCCACATGAACAGGTTCGGGAATAACTTCATGGGTTACTTCTGGTTTCTTCTCAACCTTTTCCTTTGTGATTGGCTGTTCCTTGATCTTGTTTTCGTTTTTGGTCTCTGCTGCAATACCATCAACAAGACTCTTAGCATACTGATATGTTACAGATTTCAGTCCACCAGTGGTTGAACGAATAAAGTAGCGGTTGCGATGGTCTTTCTCGGAATAGGTTGAGTAGAGTCGCTCACCACCATCAAGCAGTTTCAGCAGTGTCGATGATGAGGCAACCTTGTCCTTTGTGGATGATTTGAACTGTCCTTTCTTGATTCCTCGTTTGGCTCCGGGCATGCGGTTCAGTGGGACTTGGTCAACAAGGGCATTATCATCATTACTGTTTTTCGTAGTGGCTTGGGTGAATTGGTTTCGTTCTTTATGGACTTCCTTTTCGAGGTCACCAGTTCCGTATGCAGCGAGTCCTTTCGATTTCTTATACCAGTTCCTTCCATTCTCACCATTGCCAACATCCGCTTCAGCGGCTGGTTTGGCTAAGAAATTCTTGGGTTGAGTCTTGCGAGCCATTTGTAATATTGAAACAAATTTATTCTACAGTATTTCCTATGACCGTGAGAACGGCAGGTAGAGTCCCTCCAACTCTTTTATGACATTCTTCAATGCTTTTTTCGTCAGATCTTTATCATCTTCAGTAATCAGTTCAAGAGTCATCGACCAGTCGGTAGTAATGTCTGCTGTGGCTCCATTCCAGTAAGAAAGTCTCACATCTAGAGTCTCAACCTCAACCAAGCCATTCTGCTCGTGAACGATCATGGAATTATTCGATGAATCATATTTTAATAGACTGCCAACCGTTTGGTCAATCTCAATTTTCGCGATAGCATTGTTATCTCGTTTGTTATTGCTCACATATCTTCCTTTCAGTGGATCAACATGAAGAAGCAAATAGGAATTAAATAGTAGATCTAATGGCATTTCACTATCAATGTAGTGAGCATAAGTAAAGGCTCCAACTGTGACATTAGATGATAGAGGACTCGATTGGTACAGTGTGTTAGCATTTTCAAAACCACAGAAATTGGCTAAGAGTTGAGTGTTCATAGTGATTGAGAATGGAACCTCACACATGAACCTTAGAAGCAATGTTGTGGGATCATAGGTTACATAGAAATGGCGAGTGTAAGTTCCGCCACCCGCTTGATTATAGGGCTGGGATCCAATGCGAGCGATCAGATAATTCACCAGTGAATCCGGTGTATATGCACCTCGGAGGACTTCGTTGTTTCTATTCTTTGGGTTCCCAGCATTATCGAGTGTTTGTGTGGTGAGGGTTCCTACTTCAGAGAGGTTGTAAAGATTGTGAAACATCTCAAAGTTCGTTACTCGACAGGCTCTGACCTTTTGGATCGCATAAGGGAGTCTGTATGTGAAATTAGTTGGGGTTCCATCCGATCGGTCCCTGGAATCAATATTGAGATAGTAACGCGTCATTCTGTTTAATAAAGCATTTTAAAAATTTCTTTTGGTATTTTAAACATAAGAGATGGCACTCACTGGAACTACCCTGAAGGAACTCCTCGTAACTCCCGGTTCCGATCAAATTTATCTTTCCCCTGGTCTCCAAATCGGAACCAACCCAAATACAAACCATTCCTCGAGCAAGTTCGTCCCCGGGGCAACACTTTTGGCTTCAAGAATACCGCTTACTTTGATCTACCTCGCAAGCAACTCCTTGCTGGTGTTTCGCTCTATTTCAAGATTGCCACTGGTGGTGGTGTAGCCTGCACCCTCCCAATGGTGGTTCTTCTTTTATTAATGAGGTCCGTTTCGTTCATGGTGGTTTCAAGTATATTATCCCTGGTGATTGGATCACTGTAAACGCCCTGGTCGATAATGATCACGCTACCATGAGCAGCATGTATGCTTCTCTCGGTTACTTCAAAGAGACAGATCGTGAAAGCACAGATGAAGCAATGGAATACATCGTTAGAATCCCCGCTGCTTTCTGGGAAGAAGCTTATTTCCCATTATGTACGCTAGCCGATATGCCAACAATCGAGGTTGATTTCCGTGATGCTGCGATTGTCCAAGTTCCGGCTGGTGGATCTGTAACCTTTGCGGATTGCTCTCTGATCTGCCAATTCGTAAACATTGCTTCGGCTGAGGCTGAGACACTCCTTAAAATGGCGAACGAACAAGGTGGCATTCGCATCCCGATCACAGAGGTCATTCACAAGAAGACCCGAGCGCTCAAAACCGCTGATGCTGGTGAATCTGTTGAGGTTACACTCGCTAATGTTTCTGGTCTGGTTCACTCGATTCTGATGACTGTTCGAGAGGTGAACAAACTTAACACCTACACTCACTCGGATTTCTGCGGTCATGAATCTGCTGTTAAGATTGATCAGTTCCAGATCTTCCACAACAATCGCTCCCTGGATATATCTAACAAACCCATTTCCGGTTTCCTCTCTGCTGTCAATCACATTCCTTCTCACTACAAGGGTGTTACTGTGGGCAATACCACGTACGGATTCGAGTCTGGAAATGTTTACGGAATTGTTCTTTCCAAGTCTGGAAAAGATTCGCTTCGGAACTCGGTTATGGGTTACCAGGATTTCTTCAACAGCAGCTCGAGTTACATGGATCTCACTGTTTCCGGATGCACTGATGCCGCTCCTGTTCAGGTTGATATCTATGCCCTCCGACACAATGTTATGGTACTTAATGGCTACAACATCTCTACCCTGAAAGTCTCGAACTTCTAAAGTTCTTTTCTTTTGTTAGTGTAGGAAGCGCAATTATTTGTAGGTGTGTACTTTATTTTGTTTTTTATCTTATTACTGTAATGGATAACACAGTAAATCTTGATGATATTCCGGAGTTCGATCCGAGTAAGACGGTTCGAATCCCGACAAGAATTTTGAATGTTGGTCGCTCCAATACAGGTAAGACAATGTTCACAAAATACTTACTTTACGAGCTTCGTGACAAGATCGATCAAATCGTTATATTTAGTTCAACAGCTTTTACTGGACAATTCAATGACATCACCCATCCCGATAACATCTATGAAGAGTGGGATGATAACATTGTTTTGAGATTGATCAGTATGCAAAAGAAACGAATTGAGAATAACGAAAAGCGAAATAACCTAGTTATCATACTCGATGACATGATAGGTTCAAATTTGGATATGCATAATTCGGCTGTGTTATCTAAATTAGTAACGAGTGGAAGACATTATTCAATCTCGGTAATCTTTAATGTTCAGCGTTTGTGTTCTATTTCTACTACCATTCGTCGCAATGTGGAGTTCGTTGTATTTTTCAATATTCTTGGGAACGAGAAAGAGTTCAATTGCGCCTTTGATGAGTACAATGGTGGTTTGGATAAGAAGACCTACAAGGAATTGCATAGACTATGGGGTTACAATTACCAAACTGTCATAGCTAGCCTGCAAGGTTATGATATCAAGACCTATACTGATCGAGCAGTACTCACTGATGATGATATAAAGGGCTTTAAGAAGTTTGTGAAGAGAAAAGCAATTAAAAGGAGTCAGATGGCTCGGATTCAGCGAGAAATGACCACAATCAGTGTGTAAAAGGTCGATTTCTGAAGAATATTGTATGATAAGGTAGCTTGAAATACTAAGAAAATAGCATAGTTGCGTAGAGCTTTCATAGCGCTTCAAAACGCTATGCAGAACGTTGCGATTTGATGATCTGGTGATGAGATACAAGCGTTTGAAGATGCCGATAATCGAAAAAACCGAAGACGTGTGATAAATACCTCGAGGTAAATATCTCGCGGTAAATACCTCGCAGTAAATACCTCGGCGAGATAAATACCTCGAGGTAAATACCTCAGAGAGATAAATACCTCAAGGTAAATACCTCAGAGAGGTAAATACTACTCTGTGGCATAGTCCAATGGGAATCGAACAAAATTACATTTAATATCTGAGATATCATCTGAGGTATTATCTGAGCTAGGTATAATCTGAGGTATTATCTGAGGTATTATCTGAGGTATTATCTGAGATGTTATCTGTGATATAAACCTGGGGAGAAGTTGAAGGGGATACAACAAAACAAGTAGCACACCAATCAGATTGCGTCACACATATATACATATACATCATGACAATATACACATCGCCGTGATCGTCATGATCTCCCGAATAAGCCGGTGTGTCATATATATCAGATACATATACATCATCATCATGACGTCATATATGAATATATATCACATATACACAAATTGATATGTTATAGGTTTGACTATAAATCGATTTCCTATGATATATATGATATATATTACAGTGATATATTGACGTATATACGATTCAAAAACAATTAAAATTCTATTGTTTTTATTGTCGTTTCTATTGTTGTTTCTAGTGTAACAAATACAGTAAAAAATCGTTCAAAAAATACAGTAAAAAATGAGAGGTTTTTCTTTCGAGGTTTTAACTAAACTTACTTAGTTATTCATGGGAGACACGGCGGATAAAAAGGATATAACTTCGATTAAATATAATTAATCGAGATAATGATATAACTTCGATAAATAAGATTTAAGATATAACTTCGATAAATTCGATTTTTGTTACTGAGGCTTACTGAGATTACTGTTGAATACGAATAGGGTTACTGGGAATGGTTTGTTTTTCTTGGGAATTGTTTTGGAGACAAGGCGCATAAAAAAGATATAACTGCGATAAGATATAATTAATCGAGATTATGATATAACGTCGATTAATTAAATTTTTGTTACTGAGGCTTACTGAGATTTACTGATATTCAAGATTGGGTTACTGGGAATGGTTTGTTTTCTGATTTGTTTTTGATTTTTTTGCGGGTATTTTTTTGGAGACACGGCGCAGTGCTGAGCTACAAGATGCTCGCAGGACCACGCAGAGCCGCCCACAAACCCTCCCCACGGCGCCGACCCCGCTGCCTGCGGTGCAAATATATATCCCGTGCGCGTCGGCCGCGGATACCAGCATGCCAGCAAATTAATCAAACGTCGTTCGGCACCTGCCACGTGAGTGTTGTGGAGTTGTCCTTCAGGTTCGCATACATCACGTCGCTCAAGTACTTATGGAACTCCTGCTGACCTTGAACAATCGACGACCCCGCACTATCATAATACAGTTCGGTGTACGGACGCCCCCCTCCGTAGACGTACAGCCGGCCGTTGGATACCGCTCCGGAAGCTTGCTGTCGCGCACTGAAAGGCCCGCTGTATGTCTTGATCGCTTTGTAACGCCAACCGAAGCCGTTGGTGTAATATTGCTCTTTGGGTCCTGTCGTGAGGAAGCTGCTCCTTGGGATGCGAGTCGACCACGAGAGCGACACCAGATCGAACACGACGAGCCCGTTGGTCATTTCTTGTATGTCTCGTCTGTATCCAAACGCAATCCAGATCTGGAGAGCATTGCGCTCAGACGTCAAAAGGTCGCAAAGAAGTCTTTCATGCAAATGCATATATACCTTTTGCTCAGAGAGAACGACAAGTGGAAAAATGACAGAGACATCCGACGGCATAAAAGCAATAGTCTGGCAAGGCACTGACGTCGACCCGTCTGCAAGCGCCGCAAACGCATTAACGGTGATATCGATAATCCCACGTGGCAGTTACGCAAACAGACATCCGGTCGTTATCTCCGAATTTAACCATCATAATCAGTTCTCATAACCCCTCGGCACTCACTCCATCGCAGAATGGCGATCCCGTGGAACGTCCCATATCTATCATAATAGGTTGTGAAGCCGTACACGATCTTTGTGACTGGATCCTCCATGAGAGTGACGTAACGCCCCCTGTCGGTCTTCAGTTTAATTTGATGAACCCGACATGCAGCAATTCGCCGAAGTCAATTAAACGCTAAAGCTACCAGTTGCATAGAGATGAAAAGTAGGCGGCGCTGGTTGATGCATTATTGGCGAAGCGATCAAAGTTCCCTTCGTAACCTTGCGAGCAATGAGGCTCAGCCGCACAAAGTAAATGCGCCACGGCAAAACGAGGATCAACATCTGCCTACCAACGAAGAGAGCGTCGTTGATGGTTGAAAACACGCTGCCCCTTTCAGTCCCACCGACGGTCGCAGCATGATTCGTCACGTAGGCCTTGAAGGGAACGGGCGTCGGCGTTGGCGTCGGCGCCGCGCTTTGGATTTCTTCCGGGTTTCCTCCAGATGTTAAATATTGCAGCACAAAATCGATTCAATGCCGATCGTACCTATTCTTTGAATGGCATTTAGCCTTGGAAGGCCTGCGCTTGCAGCTTGCTCCGGTGTTACTCCTGGAGGTCTGTAAACCGCACACACATCGCCTGGCAGCGGCGCCACTTGATTATGATATCCGATCAAAGCAGCCCCTGCTGGAATCTGGAAGAAGACAGTCTTGTCTGATGTTGCGCCATGCATCAGTGCGTATTCAATTGAAACATGACAGATCTAAAGTAGTAGCCCTTGCAGGCTCCGGATTTCAATTTAAGATGGTTTAAGGCGGTACGTTTTCGGCGGCGGGCGGGATTTATGCACACCGATGGCGGCCGTGTCCAGGACGAGGATGTTCTCTTGAGGACTTCCAGACGACGAAGTTGGAAGTAGAGATCCCAAATACCCGCCCACAATGAAAACAAGATGCTCGCAGGACCACGCAGAGCCGCCCACAAACCCTCCCCACGGCGCCGACCCCGCTGCCTGCGGTGCAAATATATATCCCGTGCGCGTCGGCCGCGGATACCAGCATGCCAGCAAATTAATCAAACGTCGTTCGGCACCTGCCACGTGAGTGTTGTGGAGTTGTCCTTCAGGTTCGCATACATCACGTCGCTCAAGTACTTATGGAACTCCTGCTGACCTTGAACAATCGACGAAAAAAATCCACTTTGTGCCCACTCTACGGGACTGGGCCTCTTCGCCGTCATCCGCCACCCCATCCCCTCGTCATCACGTTAGCGGTGTCTGATTGCAACCTGACTCATAAAGAGCATTCAGGGTCATAGCTAGTCGCAAAATCGTCTTCTTCCTCCTGGTCCAGCTCGTAGTGCTATGGCTTTGTCTCTCAACGATTCAAGTTCGATTCTGAGCGATTTCTTTCAAGCATTTCCAAGTCTCGAAATCGTTAAAATAAATAAATCGATGATCGGAGAGTAAAAGAAAAAACATACTGCTGGATTTATTTATAGCCTATGCAGTACCCATGCAGCACTTAAAGAGATCGCACTCTTCTTGTAGAAAAGAGGAATGGCAAACGTTAACACACACACCATTAAATACGAGATGAGAGCAGGTGTATGCCGGGTCATGTTCAAAGACGAGTGGAATCAAAACCGTGTTGTTGAAACAGTAATTCCCGAGGGCTGTGTTGGAATACCGCTTGGAGGAAGTAAAATGAGAGGGAAGTGCGCTATCGTATCAGCCCATCGTTACCCCGAACTCAAAAGCTATTATATGTGGTCATCATCAGGAGATTATGTTGGCATGGCTGACAACAACATTGATCCGAAGTCGAAGTTGTTGCACTTGCATATCAAAGGGAAAGCACCTCCTGGCTTTTCTTGGAGACATAAAGACGGCAACCGACTAAACAATGCGGATGAGAACTTGATTCTTGTCTCACACACTGCGCGTGCGATAAGCGGGATGATTGGTCGGAATAATACATCAGGCTACATTGGAGTGTCGTTGCATAAACGCGATAACAAGTGGAGAGCACAGTTGACAATCAATGGAAAACGTAAGATCATTGGAAGCTATCCCACTGCCGAGGCCGCTGCCAGAGCTCGCGATGCCTACGCCCTACAGCATATCTCTGAGGAAGACCGTCCTTTCCTACGCCTGAACTTTCCTACTCCCAACGTCGAAGCATCACAGCCAGAGGCCGAAATCCAGCAGCCATCGGCTTGACTGGGACAACCGAGACGGGTTCTTCTGAGCTGCTCGCAATCCGCAGGATCGATTTGTTAGCGGTGGGCATCTCTGTCGCATTGCTCTCAGCGAGCTCAGCGGTCCTCTCGAGCAGGCTTGAACCTGACTCTTTCTTTACAACTGAAATCTCCGCTCCGGCGGGGTCTTCCTTTTTTCAATCTTCTGCTTCGAAGGTTTATCCTCCAATATTCGATTATCCAGTTTCGTTTCCAAAGCAATACCCTCCATCAGCCGCTTAGCCGTAACAGCAGAAACCGTTGTGAGTTTATTACCATTCGACTTGGTAAAGAAGCGTTTCGTTTTCCCATTATCGCTTACATACAGCTCAGAATCAGCTAATTTCTTCAACAGCTTAGTATTTGTCTTACGAGTCCTTGAATTTGGCACCCGCTCGAAGATCGAGTTAAGATCAGCTTCAGCAGCGAAATCGATCTCATCCGATCGTCCAGCTCGCTTAACGATGGGTAGGTACCAACGTCTCCACTGAGAGTTTGAACTCGGCGAGCACTCATATCTGCAGGAGCTCGCTCAGGGACAGCATCCAGAGGGATCTTCCTTGGCCTCCCACGTCCACGCTTGGTTTCCATCTTTTATTTTAAATAAGAAATAAATGCGCGAGTCTCTACGCGAAAGTCCTCATGAACGGCTGATATTCGAGGTTAGAGCTACGGATGTTACCCTTCAGCGAGGCCTTGCTATACTCACTGTCTTCGAATTCAAACTCTAGAATGAGAGAGAAATCAGTGTTTGAAAGCGCTAGGCTGCCATCGAAATAACGAAGGCTGATATCGAGCTCAGAAAATTCGGTGGTACCGGCTATTCCGGAAACAGGAGTCCTATCGTCTGCTGTGTACTTGATGAGCTCGTTGAACTTGCTATCGATGTTAATCTTAGCAATCGCCCCCGTCGTAAACGGATTACTAGTCTTTATCGAACCCTTAATCTGAGCGATGTGCAGCAGCAAGTAAGAGTGATAAAGGAAGTCGAGAGGACGGTCGCTCACTATCTCGTCGGTATATTCAATTCCACCGATAGTCTCAGCAGTATCCAGCGCCAGAGAAGCGGCGGTCAAAGAGTCAGGAAAGCCAAGAAGACCGGCAAATTCTTTCGAAGAGAACTCAAGCTCGAAAGGGGCCTCGCATAGGAAGCGCAGTCTCATCGTTACCTCATCGAATTCGACTAGATATTTAAGCTGGAACGTGCTTCCGCTATAGCTGTACTGCTGTGTCTTCAGTATGGCGTTCAGGTAATTCACAAGAGATGTTGCCGTGTAGACGCCCGCCTTGAAATTATTAGCCCGCGATTTCGTGGCGTTCGCAGGATCATCGGTATACGTTGTAATGACACCTCCGCTTGTCAGATTATAAAGATTATGAAAGAGTTCCAGCAATGCGACTCGCACCGACTTAACGTTAGTCAACGGCTCAGGCAGGACGTATTTGAAATTAGTCTGAGTCCCTTCGCTCCTCTCTCTTGAGTCGATATTAACACGCACTTTCATCTTGTTATTACGTCAAGATTATTTTCGTTTGATAATAGCATAAGAAAAATGGCACTCGCTGGAACCACTCTGAAAGAACTGCTCGTGACGAAGGGCAGCTCGGAATTGTACATGTCGCCAGGTCTTTCGGTTGGTCTCAACCCGAAATTCAAGTCGTTCCTGGAGTCAATTCGACCCCGCGGAAACAGCTTCGGATTTGCGCAGACAGTTACATTCGATCTTCCCCGGAAGCAACTGCTCAATGGCGTCTCCCTCTATTTCAAGGTAGCTGTTGCCGGCGGTTCCGCAGCCTCGGTGCTACCTTGCGGCGCCTCGGCCTTCATCGAAAGCATCCGCTTTGTCCACGGGAGCTTCAAGCTGATTCTCCCCGGAGACTGGCTTACGGTGGCCACGCTTGTCGATAACTCTGTGGCTCAGTCGCAGGCAATGGCGTCAAGCTACGGCTTCGGTAAGGACGGAGCCCTTGAGATCAATAACGCCAGCCGGGAGTACGTCGTAAAGATCCCCTGCTCGCTCTGGGATGATGCTCATTTCCCTCTGCTCGCTCTCGCCGATATGCCCAGCATTGAAGTCGATTTTCGCTCATCGGCTGTCATCGGAACCGATACTAATGCGGTGGCCACGATGTCCGATGCCGCGCTCGTGTGCTCATTCGCCAATATCCCTGCCGAAGATGCCGAGGCTATGTTGAAGTCTGCGAACAGCGACGGTGGTATCCGTATCCCCTTCACCGAAGTGATTACGAAGCGTTCTCGTCAGCTTAAAACCGATGACGCTGGTCAGCCAGTCGAAGTCTCTCTTGCAAACGTCTCGGGCCTGGTACACTCGGTGCTGATGACAGTTCGGGCTGCGACGAAGCTGAACACTCGTGCGCATAACGAGTTCGCTGGCTACGGCAGTGCCCTTAAGATTGAAGACTTTGAATTGTATCACAACAATCGCGCGATTGACATCAGCAATAAACCGATCTCAGGGTTTGTTTCCGCTGCCTACCACATCCCTAGCCAGTACCGAGGCTCGACGACCGGAAATGCTGCTCTAGGATTCGAGGAGGCCAACGTCTATGGAATCGTTCTCTCCAAGAGCGGCAAAGACTCTCTTCACAACGCTGTCCTTGGTTATCACGACTTTTATAATAGCAGCAGCAGCTACTGTACTCTCACCGTGTCCGGCTGCACCAATGCTGCCCCAGCTGTCGTCGATTTCTTTGTCCTCAGGCACAACGTCCTGGTCATCAACTCGTATCAAATGTCGACCCTTAAAGTAAGCAACTTTTAGATATGGACATATTTGATGCAAGCAAAATCGAGCACCCGAAGCGCTTCCTCCTGGTGGGGCCGACGAACACAGGCAAGTCTACTTATTTGAAGAATCTGCTTGCAAAAACGGTGGATCAGCTGTCCGAGATATATATCTTCAGCTCAACGGCTTTTACAGGTCAATGGAACGATGTAACCCGCAAGGAGAACATTTATGAAGGCTGGGAAGAAGAGATCGTATTTAATCTGCTGCATCGTCAAAAAAGTTTAATCGCCGGAGGCAAGCCGGCCCCGATAACAGCGGTTATCTTAGATGATCTGCTTGACGATTTCTCGATTAACGTACACAACAACCGGCTGCTGCAGAAGCTATTTACATCCGGAAGGCACTACCGTATCTCGCTGCTGATAACCACGCAGAGGCTCTGCGGAATCAGTCCAACGATTAGGCGCAATTGCGAGTACGTCTGCTTTTCCAGCGTCCTGAGCAACATAAAAGAATTCAACTGCTGCTTCGATGAATATAATGCAGGAATGACTCGAGAGGAGCTTAAGCGGCTGCACTTGGAGTACGGTCATTCTTACCAGGTCCTCGTTTACGATTCCTCCGGATACGACCGTCAGTACTGCGTGGACAAGGCGCCAGCGGCGGTTTCCGCTTCGGGTTTTTCAAAGTTCGGGAGAGCTCGCTCAAAGCGGCCCGATCAAAAGCGGGTAGCCAGGGCTGATCGAGCAGCCACAGAGCGTAGTCGCGTCTCATGCTGAGCAGGTCCTTATACCACCAGCCCTTGTAAGTGCCGAAAGTGATCCGATCAGCGGAAGAGAAGATCGTGCGCCCGGGCCATCTAAGCTCAAACGTAGTGCTGTCGGGGTCGTTTTCGCAAGATGAGTCGCTCGATGATTCGCTGTCACTTTTTGAACTCATTTTAACAGCACGCGGCACGCAAGCATGCCTTGGCATTGCGCCTTAAAGAAAACGCTCCGCTATAATATAAAAGGAATAGCGCGCTCGAACTGATCGCGTGATATTATCGAAAAATAAATCCCGTCGCTATTATCGATGAATGAGCAGGAAATGCAGAGCTGCAACAACGATTTGACCCCTCAGGGCGCTATGAAAGTGCTGATGGTGCGAGTCTACGAGAAGACTGTGATACCTCACGAGGAGGTCCTCCGGATTCGTAGGCTGAGGCGTCAGCAGAATATCGAGCATTATCGTGAGGGTGAACGTCTGCGACGCCGCAAGTACATGGCAGACCCGGTAAAGCACGAGCGGATTAAGGAGGTGAATCGTCAGTGGCGTTTGCGCAAGCGGGCTGCAGAACTCGCAGCATCATCAACCGAATCGCAAACAGCATCTCAGGGGTCGCAGACAAACAGCGACGTCGAGTCGCAGGCTAGCGATGTTGCCCCGTCGCCTATGATAGAGTAAGTGGACATTGGAAGACAATTCGTTCGAGGTAAGTGGTAAGAGATGGGGCGGCAGCCAAGGAGGCAGCCTTGCCTCCGGCTATAGCTAGCTTTTGCTTGCCGCCTCTTATTTTTTGAAACGCAGTTGCGTGCCGCCCCACGCCTTAAAGGGAGCGTGATCTGTATGAATATAGAAAGGAGTCCCGTCAGAACCGATGCGTTGAATCTCTCGAAATATAATCTCGTCTTACATTTGAAAAAGAAAATGTCGCGGTCGCGTCAGAGATTGCTAGATGAGATCAAGCAGAGACTGTTCGCGGATGCCGTTGCTTTGCGCTTGCAGGGAGTTATAACAAGTGTGTTTGAAAATAAAATTCTGAGAATTGCGGCGGCCAGCTCTCGGGCTAGGTTTACGACAATTCAAAAGTACAAGATTATCGTCGACGCTCTGAAGACTCTTAACTTCAGACCGAGGCGCCGTATCTCAGAGAGGGCTGCCCCAATCACAATTGCAGCGGACCGAGCTATGGCCTACGATGAGCTACCTGGGTATGAGCCTGATCCTGAAGGCCAGCAGATACGAGTGGTTGCTGGCGCGCACGAGTTTTATGTGAGAACGACTGCTTTGAATGGTGTTTCCGACACAGTGACAGACCGCATTCCTCTCGAGCTGCAGCCAGTCCAATCCCTTGCAGCACTCGTGCGCACTAATTCAGAGTTCCGAGATGGCTTCGTCGAGTACCTGAGTCGGCGGGTAGCTGATGCAAACGAGAGAGACCAGGGAATCATCATGAAGGTTTCTGCCTGGGGTCAATTCAAGAAAATCGAGATCATCAACGGGGAGGTCCATGAGACGTTCTCTAGGCCTAGAATCTTTGAGCCAGATTACAAGCGGATATTGCCTGGCGAGGATCTGTCCGAGGTTCTCCTCAGGCACATGATTGAAATCGATAACATTGTGGAGCACTCAAATGACAGCTGGGAGCTGGTGACCTATCTGGACGTGAGAGTTCATACACTCATGCATCTGCGATTGATCGGAGGAGCTCGCAATACCGTTGAAATCCCGACTTGGATAAAGAACAAGAAATGCGCAATCAATCCGAACTCGCCCGAAGGTCAATGCTTCAAGTACGCTGTGCTGGCCGCTCTGCATCCTCCCCCCACAGGTGCTGATGCGCGAGACCTAACGCACTATCGAGAGCACGCTTCCAAATACGACTGGACGATGATCCCTGAGCCGACACCGCTAGACTCAAATATCTTCAGACGTTTCGAGACCGCGAATGATCTAAAGTTGTGCATTTACATGCCTTCTGATGACGATGAGGGAAAAGTCTCGCTTGTTTATTTCTCAGGCTCAAACGACGCAATCGTTTTGCTGTATATCCCTCGAGAAAATGCGGAGCACGTCGGGCATTACGTCTGGGTTAAGAACGTTAGTCGGTTATTGAGATCGGCCAATGAGCATGCTAAAAAGATATGCCTCGCCTGTCAGCGTGCATTCTCGAGTGAGTCTGCATACGATAATCACATGAAATTCGACCGCTGTCTTGAGAGAACTGAGCTTGTTGCCGATAAGCTTCCGAAGGAGGGAAAACATAATTTGAAGTTTATGGATTTCGCAAAGACTATTCGCGCTCGTTTGATTGGCAGCTTTGATACAGAGACTCGTTTTAAAGCGATTAGTGATAGCGGCACGCAAGCGAACTCGCAAAAGAAGAAGAAGAAAACTACAGTAGACTTGTCAAAGAATGAGCTCGCTGCAATCGGATGCCAGATCATCGGGAAGGGATTGCGTGAACCACTTTGGTTTAAGAAATCGGGTCCTGATGAAGCAGCTTTAGCCGAAGAATTCGTGGGTTGGCTAGATGAAATTGAGCCTAAACTTTGGAAACTGTTGAAACGGAAAAAGCCAATCGTAATGACTGCGGACGATAAGGAATTCCACAGAGCTGCAACGCACTGTTATCTTTGCAAAGAGGAGATCAATGGGGAGAAAAAAGCTGATCACAACCATGATACCGGGGAATATCTAGGCGCTGCTTGTCATGGATGCAACCGTCGCAGGGCAAAGTCAATTGAGGTATCGATATTCGCTCATAACCTCACAGGCTTTGACTCGCATCTGGTACTCATGGCTTTAATCAAAGGAATGGTTCGTCGAAAGGCTGCGGCTGAGGATTATAAGAAACGCGTCAAGGACGAGATCGAGCGTTTGAAGCCGATAATCACTGCTGAAAATCAGGCGTCACTGTCCGAGGCTGCGATCAAAGAACTGATCGAGCAAAAACATAAGGAACTGATGTGGACGATGCGACCGGAAGGACTCTTGTCGGATAGTTGGGGAGACATTTTCCAGAACAGCGAGAAGATATCCCAGCTTACTTACGGCATCTACAAATTCAGAGACAGCTCAAAGCATATGCTGGGCAGCCTCGAAGAACTGGCTAAAGGCCTGATCTTAAAACATGAAGACGGTTCTCCCGATTATTCGAAATTCGTTTACACTAGGAAGCTTTTCCCTGAGCTGCATATGTTTGAACTGATGACTCGCAAAGGTGTTTTTCCTTATGAGTACGTTGATGACGACTCAAAGCTTGAAGATACTTGCTTGCCAGTGAAGGAGCGATTTTTTAGCAGCCTCAAGAACGAGGGGATATCTGATGATGATTATCTGCATGCACAGAGGGTATGGTCTGCGCTTGGTTGTATGACTTTGCGAGACTATATGCTCCATTATATGGCTCTCGATATCACTTTGCTCGCCGACATCTTCGAGAACTATCGGTCTGAATCAATGGATACTTACGGTCTGGACCCTGCCTATTACATGTCGTCGCCTGGGTTTTTCTGGAACACTGCTCTTAAACTAACGAAGGTTGAATTCGACCTGTTGCACGAAGGCCAGGAGTCGATATACCGTATGTTTGAGAATGGAATAAGAGGCGGTATATCCATGATTTCAAAGCGCCATGCAAAGGCGAACAACAAGTATCTGAAGGATCATGATCGGACAAAGCTTACATCGTATCTTATGTACTTCGACGCTAATGCTCTGTATTGCTTTGCAGAGTCACAAAAGCTTCCCGTTGGCGATTTCAAGTTAGACGAGACACTCGATATATCACAGATTGCAAGCTTTGACTTTGATGGCGACCGTGGCTATACATTGGAGATCGACCTAGAAGTGCCAAATGAATTACACGACAAGTTTTCGGATTACCCACTTGCCCAGAGACTATGCTTGTATCTTCCAGTCTCCTCTCCGCCGCTCAGCAGAAGGTTATAGCTGACGAAAAGCTTATTCACGTTGAGAAGACGAAGAAGCTCGTGCCGAATCTGCTAAGCAAGAAGAATTACGTTACCGATGGACGAGTTCTCCAGTTCTATGTTCAAATGGGATTAGTTGTAAAGAAGATCCACCGAGTCGTCAGCTATAAGCAAGTGGCTTGGCTTAAAACATTTACCGATCTAAACACGCTAAAACGGGCAGAGGCCTCGTACAAGTTCTTGCAAGATTATTTCAAGTTGGCAAGCAACAGCGTTTTCGGCAAGAATATCGAAAATGTTCGTAATCATATCAAGGCCGAACTTGTTACTGATCCCGCTAGGTTGAGTAAGCTTGCTGCTGAACCAAAGCGTGTAAAAAGAGTCGAAGAATTCGGAGACTTTGCTTTCGTTGAAAATAGAAAGACTGTCCAGCTTTTAAACAAACCGATTTACGGTGGCTTTGCTATTCTCGAACTGGCCAAGTTGCACATGTACAAGTTCTACTATACCGTTCTGAAGCCGTTGTGGGGAGACAACATGAGGCTGCTCGCCACCGATACTGACAGTTTGATCCTTGAGGTAACTTCATCAGACCCAGATTATGACATCTACGATGATATGAGGAAGATCATGCCGCACCTAGATGTGAGCGGTTACAAAGATGATCATCCGCTGTTTACTGGGATGACTCTCGATCAGATTAAAAGGATTAAAAAGGCGACGAAGAAGGTGCCAGGGCTTTTCAAGGATGTAATGAACGGCGTGCAAATGCTGGAGTTCATTGGGAACCGACCAAAGAGCTACTGGTATAGTTTGCCAGAGGATCGCGAAAAAGAAAAGGACGAGGATGATGAAAAAGTCGTTTGCAAGGGAATAAACAGAAATTACATGAAGCAGCTAAGACGTCAGCAATTCTTCGACTGCATCGATAAGGGCGCATCATGCGTTGTTGAAGGCATTCATCAGTTTCGATCAAAGCAACATGAGATCATTTTACAGAGGACGACTAAGCAGGCGTTGCACACTCTCGATACAAAGCGATTCCTGTGCGACAACAAGGTCGATACTCGAGCGCTTGGACACTGGCACAATAATGCTGCGTAATCATTAAATGTATCAAATCTCAGCCCCGCCTGGCGCATATCAAGTCGACGTACTTTTCATTGGAAAGTACAGGCTCTTCGCTGCGATTGAAATTGCCTCGCGCTTTGCTGTCGTCAGAAAACTGGAGACGTTCTCACAGCTACCGAAATTCATTGCTAGCTTAGATGGGATATGGGGCTTTGCGGCTGATGCTGGCTTTAATACGAAAGCGATAAGGGACATGGCTGCTTCCAATAATCTGAGTATGCACACTGACATCGCAAAGGACGATCATATTACGAAGGGTGATAAGCTCGGGATTATTGATCGCTTCGCTCGGACTCTGAGGGCTCTGATTCGAAAGGATTCCGAGGCTCGGGCTCTCCCTTCTTCCTGAGCCGGATCCCAATGCTAGTGAAGGCCTATAACGGAACAAAGCACTCTGCCTTCGGTGGTGAGGTATCTCCCTTGTGGGTGCATGAGCGTCCTGCGGTAGGACAGCAGCTGCACGAATTAATTCAGAAGCAAAATCAAATCGAGCGCGAGGCTGCGCCTAAGTTCGAGCCTGGGACCAAGGTGCGCGTCTTAGAGCCGAAGCCCTCAATATTTGCAAAGGGAACGGCTCAGCCAAGCAAGGAGGTGTACACGGTCGTCGGCGCTGACAGGAACCGTGTGAGGCTGATCACCAAGGACGGAGTCGAGATTAAACGGAGGGTCAAACCCCAGGAGATCAGGCCTGCTAGCACCGCAGTCCCTATAGCTAGCGAGCGTATAGAGAAGAAAGCGACTAAGGAGAAGGTCGAGCGCAAGCTGAGGCGAGAGGGCTTGATCGAAACTAAGAAATATGCCGGACAGACGCGGCAGGCGAGGGAGCTGAAGAAGCTTGCGAGCGATTTTAATCCGAAATATTTAGGTGGTCCCGTCAAGCATAATTTGCGAAGCGCGCCGAAACAGAAGTAGCAACTCGAAAGGTCGATTGGTCGGTTCGTTGGCTATAAGGTTAATTATGAGCCAGGCTTCTTCAAGGAAACCGTAGTAGGGACGATTTGAATTTTATTAATTATGAGCTGTGGTTCATCTAGGAATTCGTTTTTTAAATCGTTACCCCACGCCAAATTTCGTTACTACACGCCAAATCTCTTTTCAGACGATTTTGCGACTAGCTATGACCCTGAATGCTCTTTATGAGTCAGGTTGCAATCAGACACCGCTAACGTGATGACGAGGGGATGGGGTGGCGGATGACGGCGAAGAGGCCCAGTCCCGTAGAGTGGGCACAAAGTGGATTTTTTTTCGACGACCCCGCACTATCATAATACAGTTCGGTGTACGGACGCCCCCCTCCGTAGACGTACAGCCGGCCGTTGGATACCGCTCCGGAAGCTTGCTGTCGCGCACTGAAAGGCCCGCTGTATGTCTTGATCGCTTTGTAACGCCAACCGAAGCCGTTGGTGTAATATTGCTCTTTGGGTCCTGTCGTGAGGAAGCTGCTCCTTGGGATGCGAGTCGACCACGAGAGCGACACCAGATCGAACACGACGAGCCCGTTGGTCATTTCTTGTATGTCTCGTCTGTATCCAAACGCAATCCAGATCTGGAGAGCATTGCGCTCAGACGTCAAAAGGTCGCAAAGAAGTCTTTCATGCAAATGCATATATACCTTTTGCTCAGAGAGAACGACAAGTGGAAAAATGACAGAGACATCCGACGGCATAAAAGCAATAGTCTGGCAAGGCACTGACGTCGACCCGTCTGCAAGCGCCGCAAACACATTAACGGTGATGCGAACAGACATCCGGTCGTTATCTCCGAATTTAACCATCGCGATCAGTTTTCGAAACCCCTCGCCACTCACTCCATCGGAGAATGGCGATCCCGTTGAACGTCCCATATCTATCGTAGTAGGTTGTGAAGCCGTACACGATCTTCGTGACTGGATCCTCCATTAGCGTGACGTAGCGTCCCCTGTCGGTATTCATTTAATATTTGATGAGACCAGACATGCATTTTGCAAAGTTCTGCAGCGAGATAGAAAGCTAGAGCTACCAGTTGCATAGAGACGTAAACGAATTCGAAACAAGACTCGATGCGTTGTTGCCAAAGCGATCAAAGTTCCCTTCGTAACCTTGCGAGCAAAGAGGCTCAGCCGCACAAAGTAAATGCGCCACGGCGAAACGAGGATCAACATCTGCCTACCAACGAAGAGAGCGTCGTTGATGGTTGAAAACACGCTGCCTCTTTCAGTCCCACCGACGGTCGCAGCATGATTCGTCACGTAGGCCTTGAAGGGAACAGGCATCGGAGTTGCAATTGCTGTAGGAGGATCGCTGAGCATGAACGAACAGGGCGCCGTGCTCAGAGTCTCGTTTGTCTGAGGCCGTACTCTGGGCGACGGGCTCGGGCTCGGCGTCCCGCTCGGCGATGGGCTGAGCGACGGGCTCGGGCTCGGGCTTGCAGTCGGCGACGGGCTTGGGCTCGGGCTACCAGTCGGCGATGGGCTTGGCGACGGGCTCGGACTCGGACTTGGGCTTGGGCTCGGCGTCATTGTCTCTGGCCGCAACAGCGAAGGGCTGGGTGTCGGGCATGGCGGCATCGATCCGGATGTTGCGGATATCAGGACGGGCCCGGTTGTAGCTTGCGTCTCCGGGCATCCTGTGCTGCTTAGAGCAATCCAGTAGCACCCTGGCTGCAAGGACGGGGGCGGCTGCCAAAACAGAAAGAGGCAAATAAGATAAAAAAAAAGCCGCAATTAAAGCGCAGCAGGCGAATCACCGTCCAAGTGTAGCTGCCATTGAAGTAAGAACCCGGAATTGCATCCGTCGCAATGAGGAGAACGTCGATGTCGGAAACATTGACGCTCTTCAGCGCGACAGTCATCGTCGGGATTGTGCCCTGCCACGTGTACGATATGGTGCACGACTGGCCCACAATGCACTCCGATGGGCCCGGGACGACCGGAAAGATTTTCGGCACCCACGCTGCGGGAAACGGACGGAATTCATGTGAGCTGAAGGGTCTAGCGGAAGTTCAAGAGCCGTTGAAAGCCCGCTGCGCACAGCACTTCGCGGTGGAGCCGCATGAGATCATGGTCGAGCTGACTTGCCAGTTGTAGGAACGGCCGGGCGTTGCGTAAGGGTTGGCCATCATCGCTGAGACCTGCGCTGGGAAGCAATCCGAGCACGCCGACACAGAATGGGTCGAGAAATCCAGATCGGCCGTCGTTGTAGGGCAGTATGCTTTTCGTTGAGTCTGCCCGGAGACACTGGCGCAGAGATAATATATAATTAGAGGATTTGTTTGAAAGACCATCTGTTTGCAATCGCTGACCTTGTTCCCGGCAGCGCAACCCCGTTCAATCTGGCCGAGGAATAAATACATACAACGCACAGTATATCGAGAGCTGATCATCGCTTTTTCTCACGCGCCTTGTGTAGAAGTGGATGTACTCGTTTGTGTAGTCCGGATACTCGTTCAAGCACAGTGCCGTGTAGGTTGCCGAACAGCCTGCACGAGATCGCTCGCTTGTCCTGTATTTCTCTAATCAAAGTAATGCATCACGTGCAAAATCACCGGGTGGGATGGTGAGGGTCGGAAGATAGGTGAAGGACGACGGGTTCACGCTGCCGTTGATCTTGCCTGTCAATCCGGACGGGCAGTTGGGTGTTGTGTCAACTCCAGTGCACTTATTGTGCCCTGATAATCACAATAACCAATAGCAAACCGTCACGATCAGCCATTCAAAGCTGTTACGTGGCGAAAGGGTGCGCCGACCTGTGATCAGCCAGCGGAGCGTCGCCTTTGTGGTTGAGAGGGGTGCGGAGGTTCGAGTCGTGTAGAAATGAACAAGCGCGCAGCGACCCGCAGAAATGTGCAACGTACCCTCTGTGTACTCGCCCCACAGAGTGCGCAGCAGATTAGCCGACGTCTTCGTGGCTCCGGTGTAAACGTACACCCGGTCGGGGTCGTTGTACACTGTACTGAAGTAGGGGAAGGCGACGTGAACGGTTTGCCCTTCCCCTCCACAGATGACCTTGCACAGGTCCTGATAGTACGCGGGCGGTACCCACGTGTAGTCCCCTGTACTCTCTGTGAGGTACTCGCACGGACTGGGTGACAGGTTCGGGCTTGACGAAGGGGTCGGTCTGGGCGACGGGCTAGGGCTGGGCGACGGGCTCGGGCTCGGGCTGGGCGACGGGCTCGGGCTGGGCGACGGGCTCGGGCTTGGCGACGGGCTCGGGCTGGGACTGGGCGACGGGCTGGGGCTGGGCGACGGGCTAGGGCTGGGGGATGGGCTGGGGCTGGGCGAAGGGCTGGGACTGGGCGACGGGCTCGGCCTGGCCATGCAACAGTATGCGTTCGTGAGAGATGCGATACCATTCCCCGCAGACTCGGTAACAATGTCGCAACAGTATTTCCCAGCTGCAAATTCAGCCGCACATGTCGAAGAAGGCCCCGTTGCGTTGACCGTGGCCTCGGTCGCAATCGAGATGCTGTCGAGAACCTTTGCGGTCTCGTTGCAAACGCGTACCGAAAGGGGTTCGCCGTCAGCTACCAGAAACGCCCCGAAGACAGTGATCCGAATTCCAGGCGTTGGGAAGCTCTCCCGCTTGAATTGCGGAGGGCTGGTGCTGTTAGACGCATTTGCATTGAAGACCGCTCGAGTGAGTACGGGGGCTGCAAGACGTAAATAAGCTAGTAATTGAGTGTCTGTTAAAAGCACATTAAAGAATGCAGCAAGCGAAAGCTCAGCTTGGCGCGGTGTCTCCAACAATTAAATCCGCGGATCCTTACGATTCACCGTAACAGCATCGAATCTAATCGAAAATCACCGTAAGGCTCAGTGTCACGATCGATAATTTCGGTTTCACAATCGATATAATACAACTTCATCGATTAACTCGACCCAATTCATCTTTTTATGCGCGGTGACTTCGTTAAGTCGGCAGAACGCCTCTTCTCCCACGATTCCGCACGATTCCGCTCGATACACAGTAAGAATTCGTCTTTTTTCGCGCGGTGTCTCCCACGATTCACAGTAACTTTTAACCAAAAGTTTAATAAAAATAAATCATGCACGACTTCTTAGATTATACTTGAACAGTATAGAGGGCGTCGCGAGTCGCGACGATTCCGAATCTGTTTTCAGAATTGAAAACGGAGCAGTTGGTGAAAAGTTACAGGAGTTTATCGGTTCGCGATAAACTCCTGTAACTCAATGATGTAATGACATGATGTCTGATGAAAACTTTCAAAAAAAGTTTATGCGATGATGTAACGCAATGACATCATACTGTTGGCTCAGTGGTAACGCGATGACGTCGAATTTGATGATTTTGAATTCCCGGGAAAAGTATATATATACGAGCATACACACACGAACAACCGAAGTACGGAAATAATCGTAACTCTTCACCAGATCATCGCCATTCAAATCTGAAACAAGCGCCGGAATGCTCGTAAAAAGCGCTTTCCAACTACACTGTTATCGTTGTTGGCTCGTTACTAATTCGTATCGAAACTCTCTTTTTTATCGCTCGTCGCTTCACAAACTTGCGAAAAGCCTTCATATCATCATCTGTTAAAATCGCTCGGTCGGTATAGGTCTTTATATCATACCCTTGCAGTCCAGTTATGACTGTTTGGTAATTGTAACCCCAAAGTCTATGTAGTTCCTTGTAAGTCTTCTTATCCATTCCTCCGTTATACTCATCGTAAGCGCAGTTAAACTCTTTCTCGTTCCAAGAATATTGAAAAATACAATGAATTCCACATTACGACGAATGGTAGTAGAAATAGAGCATAAACGTTGAGTATTAATTATTACTGTAATCGAATAATGTCTTGCCGTTGTTATTAATTTAGATAACACAGCGGAATTATGCATATCCAAAGAGGAACCTATCATATCATCAAGTATTATAACTAAACTATTGCGCTTCTCATTGTTCTCAATTCGTTTCTTTTGCATACTAATGAGTTTCACTACTACATTATCGTCCCATTCCTCATATATATTATCAGGATGCGTTATATCTCTGAACTGACCGGTAAACGCAGTGGAACTAAACACTACAATCTGATCAATCTTATCCCGCAGTTCATAAAGTAGATATTTACAATACGTTGTCTTACCAGAATTGCTGCGTCCGGCAAGGAGAAAACGCGAAGGGAGTTTAGCTGTTTTTACCGGGTCGAATTCCGGAATATCATTTAAATCTACATCCATTACTGTGTGTCCGTTACAGTAATAAGATAAAAAACAAAATCATGCGCTAACCTATACGCAATTCGCAGGCTTCCTACTTTAAAGAAAGAAAAGAACTTTAATTCCTTCGGTCGTTGCGCGCGGGCGAAACCGCGCTTAGAAGTTGGAAACTTTCAGTGTGGAAATGTTATAGCCGTTGAGAACCATGACATTGTGACGGAGCGCGTAAATATCCACCTGAACCGGCGCCGCATCAGTGCAACCAGAAACGGTCAGATCCATGTACGAACTCGAAGAGTTGAAGAAATCTTGGTATCCCATGACGGAGTTGTGTAGGGAATCCTTGCCGCTCTTGCTGAGAACAATTCCGTAAACATTACCAGCCTCAAATCCATAAGAGACATTACCAACTGTAACACCCTTATAATGAGTAGGAATGTGATTAATAGCGGAGAGGAAACCGCTAATTGGTTTGTTGGAAATATCGAGCGAACGGTTGTTGTGGAAGATTTGGAACTGATCAATTTTAACATCCGAAACGTGACCGCAGAAGTCAGAGTGAGTGTAAGTATTGAGTTTATTTACCTCACGTACCGTCATCAGAATACTGTGAACCAGACCAGAAACATTAGCAAGCGTCACCTCGACGGTTTCCCCAGCATCGGCAGTTTTCAGCGCACGAGTCTTCTTGTGGATCACCTCAGTAATAGGGATGCGAATACCGCCTTGCTCATTCGCCGTCTTTAACAGAGTCTCAGCCTCCGCAGAAGCAATATTAACAAATTGACAGATGAGTGAACAGTCCGCAATGCTTACCGATCCACCAGCAGGGACTTCAACTATTCCAACATCGCGGAAATCAACCTCAATCGTGGGCATATCCGCCAGAACGCAAAGAGGGAAATACGCATCATCCCAGAATTGCGCGGGAATTCTTACAATGTACTCCATCGATTCATTGGTGCTGTCACGTTCAATTTCCTTGAAGAAACCGAGAGAAGCATGCAGACTACCCATGGTAGAATGATCAGTATCAACCAGGGCATTAACAGTAATCCAATCACCGGGGATGATGTACTTAAACCCACCATGTACGAAGCGGATCTCATTGATGAATGAAGCGCCGCCATTGGGAAGAGTGCAAGCAACACCACCACCAGTGGTCACTTTGAAATAAAGCGAAACGCCACTGAGGAGTTGCTTGCGTGGGAGATCGAAGTAAGCGGTCGTCTTAAACCCAAAGGTATTACCGCGTGGACGGACTTGTTCGAGGAATGGTTTGTATTTGGGGTTGGTTCCGATTTGGAGACCGGGTGATAGGTAAATTTGATCCGATCCGGGAGTTACAAGGAGTTCTTTAAGGGTCGTTCCAGTAAGAGCCATGTCTTATGTTTAAAATACGAAAAGAAATTTTTAATTTACATTATTAAACAGAATGACGCGTCATTATATTAATATTGATTCCAGAGACCGAGATGATGGAACCCCAACAAACTTTACTTACAAACTTCCCCATGCAATCCAGAAGGTTAAAGCGTGTCGCGTTACCAATTTCGAAATGTTCAACAACATCTACAATCTCAGCGAAAATGGAACGCTCATTACATCTACTTACGATGCTGCAAATGTGATTAAGACCAGAAGTAATATTATTACGAAAGGTACATACACAACAGATAGTTTGGTGAATCTACTAAATGCAAAACTCGCCTCACAGTCATATGGTGCAGTTGGAACTACCTACACTCGCCATTTCCATGTGACATACGATCCTGTTACCATATCTCTAAGGTTCATGTCGGATGCAGTATTTAACCTACGATTTGGTAGTAGGATCTTAGCGAACTTCCTTGGTTTCCCTGATCTTACACCTGCAAGTTCGGAAAATGGTTACGCTTCCGCTCCACTTGATGCGCCAGTTGAGATTGGTTCAATCACTTACAACCATTACGTCGATAGCGTAATACCACTTGATCTTCTGTTCAATTCTTACATCCTTCTACATGTTGACCCCTTCAAAGGCAATTACGTAAGCAAGAACACCAGTGACGATAAAGCGCTTGCTAAAATTGAGATCGACCAAACGGTAGGTAGTCTTCTGAAATATGATTCAGCAAATAACTCTATGATCTTGCATGAGCAGAATGGGGAAGTAGAAGTTGAAACACTGAAAGTGCGTCTCACGTATTGGAATGGTGTAGAAACCGATATTACCACTGATTGGTCGATGACTCTTGAACTGATAACACAAGATGACAAGGATCTGACAAAGAAGGCATTGAAAAACGTCATAAAAGAGTTAGAAGGCGTTTACTTGCCATTCTCCCGTAATATGTAATTTTGTAAATTATTTTTGTTGTGTTATTTCAAATGCCTCGCAAGACTCAACCTAAGAATTTCTTAGCCAAACCAGCGGTGGAAGCGGACGTTGGCGATGGTGAAATGAAAGGAAGGAATTGGTACAAGAAATCCAAGGGTGTTGCAGCGTATGGTAATGGTGACATTGATCGTGACGTTCACAAAGACAGAAACCAATATACACAAGCATCAACAAAAGATGTGCATGATGATAACGCCCTTGTTAATCAAGTCCCGCTAAACCGTATGCCCGGTGCAAAGCGCGGAATTAAAAAGGGTCAGTTCAAATCATCGACCACTGAGAAGGTAGCAACATCGTCGACCCTTCTTAAACTCCTTGATGGCGGTGAACGTCTATACTCAACCTATTCTGAGAAAGACCACCGCAACCGTTACTTTATTAGAGCGGTAACAGGCGGTCTCAAAACGATCACATACCAACACGCTAAAAGTCTCATTGAGGGAATCGCCGATGAGACACAAAAAGAGAAGAAGATCAAAGAGCAACCTATAACCAAAGAGAAGGTAGAGAAGAAACCCGAAGTTACTTTTGATGTGCTACCTGATCCCATTAAGGTTGTCAAGGAATCACCAACCGAATTAATCGCTAAGACTATTGATTATCAAGAATCGAACAAAACCGATTTGCCGGTGCTTAATAAATCTATTTTGAGGGTGGCTACATCGCAATCCGACCCGCTTAACTCGATTCCCAATGCGGCGCCAATGGTTTCAGGATTCGCTAAGTTGGGCATTCGTCCAGGCTACCGTCGTTAAGCGACAGCTCACGCATCATTCTCACGCTAAAATAATCTCTTTAAAGAATAGCGCTAAACATCCATTCCGAAAGTTTGCGCTCACGTTTACTTATTTTTATAAGTGGCGTTGTAGAAAAGTTGTGATATCCATGATCACGCTTTAAAATCACCTGTTCTGCGGGGTTCATTCGTAGAAACTTGAAGGGGTGACCTTCGACTTATTTTTCCGGCATCTTCTCAGTAACGATGCGCAAAAAATGACGATGTTCCTAAAAGGGTATATACCAATAACAAAAAGGATTTAAAGATTTCTTGCTATATATCAGAAGAGGAACAAGGAGAGAATGCCGATCAGCAAAGCCCAGAAACGCGCCATTTACCGCTACCGCAAGACAGAGAAAGGACGGGAGTATTTGAAGAAGTACAGTACAAAACTCTCCAAACAAATGACTGAGATTTACAATTCCGATGAATGTTACCGGGCAATGAAAATCATGGAGAGTTCACAACGCCAGTACACCGCTAACGCTGTGTGCTACATCAAGTATCTGTATGGCGTTCCCTATTCCAATCGTGGGCGCCCATCCATTTACTTCTAATCTTGTTTTTCTCGGCGCGCTTGCTCTGAGAAAGACGAAATCGCGGTAAACGCGCTTCAAAAAGATAAACAACCCCATTCGAGTTATTTTTAGAACCATCGAATGATGGTCGAACCCTTTCCTTCTTTTTATAATTTGCTTGACCGGTGGATATTCCCAATTGGTCAAAAAATGACGTCTTGCTATGAAAATCACTTAAAGAAATAATTTATTTGTATAGAATAAGAAAGAAGCAACATGCCGCGAGCGTCGAATTTGAGGCTGAGAAAGAAGAAGCAAGAGATTGTGGCGAAGTCTATGCAAGCGTTCGTAGACGACAAGATAAACCGTGAGAAGTTCGAAGAGTTTCTCGATGTGGTAACTTACCAGCGACCACGAGAGGATAAGTTGGATGATATCATTAGACAAATCAATCGTTCGCTCTACCAGCGGTTTGAGCGTAAGCAACAGAAGAAGGAGGCAAAGGCGGAGAGGACGGCTAAGAACATTGAGAAGCGTGAGAAGCGCAAGCGTCGGGATCCCTTCCAAGAAATGATGGATAACCTTCGCGAGTACATCCAGAACTCACCCGGAAATATGGTAGTTCTGCATGTCCGAGTCTACAAGGACATCACACCTGATAAGATCCCAAACCTGCCCGCTAATTCCAATGTGGTCGAGGATGGCGGTATGTTCTACTTCGAGATGAAGAAGACAAGCACTAACCAACCTCTCGCAATTCAGTGTTCGAAAGAGGATCTGTTGAAGTCACTTGACAAAATCAAAAACACGTTCAATACCTTCCCAGCTCTGATGGGTGTTGAGAATATCCAAGAGTTCATGTTAGCGATCGCACAAGCGAATGTGGGCAATCGTGATTTCCGATTCTTCGTTAAAGTTCAAAATGATATTTACGGGGATATTGTCACATTCGAGCGAATCATTACCACAGACAATCAAGCGTATGTACCGAGACAACAGCAAGCACTACGGGATTCGCAACATGCCCCAATGATCATCTCCAAGTATCTGCGAACTGAGACCAACCCACAAGCAAAGACATTGGGGGAACTCTTTGTACGCGGTGACAACTTCAAAGTGGGTCGCTGCGTTCCTGATGTTCTTGTTATGCACTTCGCCCAAGCGTTCCAGAAAGCCAATTCCAAAGGCAAGTATAAATCGGTTGATTGGAGCCACAACGGTATATTCAAAATGATTCGTGGACGTGACCCAGTAGAAGGTGATGATTGGGGCTTTACATTTGAGGAAATTGTGGAAAAGGTTCTGTCACCTTACCGCATTGGGATGGTTACTATTGACAAAGACGACAAGACTGAGATACCTGAACTCACTTTCAAACCGAAAACGAGGAATACCCACCTCACGCCATCGGTTGCCTATGTGAAGATCGAAAATGGTCACTTATACCTTCTGAACGAGAATCTCAAATCTCTCACTCACTCTTTCAATGGATCCAAGTCAAACTCTGACACGAATCTTACGGTGGGGTCGCGATTCAAGATTATCAAGCAAAGAAAACATCGTGAGTTTGCGGCAACTCCTGAGGATATCGTGAAGATTATCAATTCGGAGGAGATGAAGATTCAGAGTAAAATTTCAATCTGTTACAGTGGGTTCTTGGACGATCTTCTGAAAGAGTTCATTGTTGATGTTAACTACCAGGTTCACGCGGGATTCTCCCCGATGCGGAAGATCACACACATTCATTTCACATACGGTGAGAAGAGCATCACGGTTACCCCACCCGGTTCAGATACGGATGTGGAGACTGCTTATGCGGTGAAATTCAAGGACGCTGAATATCGTGAGAAATTCGAGCGGCTCAATCTGAAAATGTATCTGAGTCTTGTTAACAATGCTAACAAGAGTACGTACAATGACCAAACTTCAACAGCGTTCCGCATTGGTTCACAGACTGCCCTTCGTGGGTTCTTTGATTTGGAGAAGGAGACCATTGATGAGATTGGGTGGAGCGAGAATATCTACGAACACGACATGTGCAAAGCCTATCCTGCAATTATCGCAAAACAGATTGAATTCGTCCCAGTCATTAGTAAATTCGACAATTTCCAGAAGACCGCGATCACTTCTGCTGAGGAAATCGAAAACTACAACTTCTACTATGTTCAGTTGAAATCCAAGTATTTCAAATCGATGAAAAATGCGGATGGAACGAAATACGAACTGAACATCTACGACCGTTATAAGCGCATGCTTATCGATTCACGGTACAATGTCATCCCAGGCATGGTTCTCAAAAAATACTACGAGGATCTGAAAGAAGACATAACCATTAAGGGGGTTCTTCGACCATATAAATTGGTTCCAAACTATGCAGGCGACGTGATTAAGCAAATCATGGAAAGTGACCTTGACCCAACAGACAAGAAGCAGATGCTTGTTGCTAATATTGGGCAAATAGGAAAACAGAAGAACCACAAAGTAAAGACCACGATCTTTAACAAGCGCGACGATGCGATTGAATTCCAAAAGCAATATGGCGGAGAGGTAAAACCATACGTGTTTGGTAAAGATCCAGCATCGTATGACCCAACCTGTTACGTCATCGCAGAGGAAGAAATCACAGAACCGTGCATCTACTATGTGAATCAAGTAGCAGAAAAGTATCTTACTGATGGGTTCCTACCGTTTCACAATCTCATGTATTCTCTTATGAGAATGAATCTATACGAGAAGTGCATCGAACTCAGTAAGAAAGGACTTAATCCAGTCTCTGTTAATACTGATTGTGTCTACACGACCTCTTGTGATCCGATCCCTCTTGTGAGTTTCGACCGTCACAGATACGACAACATTGGTGAATTCAGCGTCAAGCATTGCCCCAATTTCACAAAGAAGTATATCGGGAACAATAAGGAGTTCAATTTCAAGCGCATTCACTACGGGAAATTGGAGCGCGAGGAGAACTTCGTGAAATTAGAGAAGTCGAATCACATTATTTACTCGGTAGTTGATGAGTATAACACCACGGCAATTTGCGAAACTCTTGCTGCTCAGAAGCGATGGATTATATTGGGTGTCGTTCCAGGAGTGGGAAAGACCTACATTGGTGTTCAGTTTGGTAAGCGTTTCCAAAATCCCCTGTTCATTGTTCCGACAAATAAGAGGATTCGCGACATGAAGCTACAACATGGTCTTGCAAATGTTAAGACCATCTACGATGCTCTGCATCTGAAAGTGGACGATTCGAACATGGACGAGATCGTGGGTGGTAATGCTTCCGGATTGGTTGAGTACGATTGCATCGTAATCGATGAAATCTGTCAATTCACAGTTCCAGAATTGGCGGCGCTTGCATACATTATGGAAGTGCTGTTCCGGATAAGGTCTACATCGCTACAGGTGACCCACACCAAAATCCGCCCATCCAGGATATGACGGTTGACCAAAAAGAATACTACTCATACATTCTGCGTCTCCTGTTCAAGAACGAGTTAGTATTGAAGGTTAATAAGCGTCACAAGACCCAAGAAGACCGCGACACTGTCGAGGAAATCAAAAAGGATCTCTTCGAAAATCGTTTGAGTGTTCCCGATGTCATTAAAAAGTACAGGTTTGAAACGGTCGATACTTTGGAGAAAGATGACAGGGCGATCGTTTACACCAATCGCAAGGCTGCGGAAGTCAACCTGCAATTGCATAAATTGAACTACGGGGAAGATGTCCCAATTTTTGCGAAAGGTGTGGAGATTGTCGCAAAGCAAAGGATCGTGAAAAATGGTGTGACTATTCACAATGGATTTACGTACACCATCAAGGCATATGACGACAAAGAGTTCGTCATCGAAGATATCGCTACAAAGGAAGTGATCACATTAGACCCACCTGCAATGAGATATTTCTCACTTCCTTACGCTTATACCTGTCACGTGATTCAGGGTGATACAATAGATTGCAAGAGCGGTAATGTGGTGATCTATGAAGCGGGTGCGCCCTTCGTTTCTGCGGAATGGTTCTACACAGCAATCACCCGAACTACCGAGCTAAGTCGTGTGAAGATTTACCATGATGGGTATGAGTGGGCAGAACACGTTGTGAACATGAAGAAGTTCAGCGAGAGAATTGAGCAGTACAAGGAGCAAGACAAGAAGGCAAACAGACCGTATGACGAGAAGGAGTATGTCAATTGGGATTGGTGCAAGAAACGCTACGGCAAGCAATATGGTCACTGTCTTCGTTGTTATGGTGGTATGGACTTCGATCTGAACGTAATTTCTATTGATCGAATCAATAATGCGTTGCCCCATACTACCAAAAATTGTTTCCTGTCACATATTAGGTGTAACTGCGCTGCTCAATAATGGATAATGTGTTATCTTACAAGAAGTATCGCCAGAAATTGATTAATGATAAAGTAAACTTTGATGAGGAAGAATTGAAAAAACGCTTTTTAAACTCAGAAGTGCATCAGATATTCAAGAAACCGAAAAAGCCTAAATCATTCCTAAGGATTGTTGCGAAACCACGTTCATTCCAAGTAGATATTATGTATTTCAAAGGATTTCAAACTGCAAACAATGGTATTTTTAAGATGATTAGTTTTGTTGATATTCTGAGCAGAAAGGCATTCGTGTATCCTTTCAAAACGAACGAAAACATCCCAAGTATTCTAAATCGATTCAAACAGGATGCAGGTAAAGTTGCTGCTCTATCGGGAGATAATGAGTTTTCCAGCGCAATGTATCGCAATTGGTGTGGAGAACATGGGGTGCGATTGTATACCGATGTCGCTAAGGATGAACACATTACAGTTGGTGATAAACTCGGAATTATCGATCGATTCACCAGGACTTTCAAGCAGTATTTACGGAAGGCAATGACATCGAATGGGACAAGTAAGTGGATTGATTTAGTGACCGAAGTTCTCGCCATTTATAACAATTCACCCCATAGTGCCTTGAAGAATGATTCACCAAATACAGTGTATTCTAACGAAGATAAACAACTATATATTTACCTTCGGGATACTGTTCACAATAATAACGTGAAGGGAAATGAGAGAGTCGATGTTAAACCAGGTGATACTGTTCGAGTGTTAGAAGGTAAGAAGAGTGCATTTGAAAAGGAAGGTGCAAGGTTTAGTCAAAAGGTTTATAAAGTTGGAAGGTCTGATGGGAATAGATTCAAAGTGTTGGAAGATATGGATGGGGACGAGAAGGAAGTTAAGCGACGCTTCAAGAAGCAAGAATTACAGAAAGTGAAAGTTAATGAAGTCATTAAGATTCCATCGCAAAAACGAATAACAAGAGTAAAGAAAACGAATACAGTTAATCAAAGGTTGAAGAAAGAAGGAATCAAACCAAACCGTAGCAATGTTGTGAGAAGAAAGTATAATCTAAGAAGTCGTGCATGATTTATTTTTATTAAACTTTTGGTTAAAAGTTACTGTGAATCGTGGGAGACACCGCGCGAAAAAAGACGAATTCTTACTGTGTATCGAGCGGAATCGTGCGGAATCGTGGGAGAAGAGGCATTCTGCCGACTTAACGAAGTCACCGCGCATAAAAAGATGAATTGGGTCGAGTTAATCGATGAAGTTGTATTATATCGATTGTGAAACCGAAATTATCGATCGTGACACTGAGCCTTACGGTGATTTTCGATTAGATTCGATGCTGTTACGGTGAATCGTAAGGATCCGCGGATTTAATTGTTGGAGACACCGCGCCAAGCTGAGCTAGCGAACCTCCGAGAACGGCAGCGAGCGATGCTGTCGTCGAGGGTGGCGAGAGGCTCGTTACGTTCGCTTCCTTGTCGAAGATATCGAGATCGATAGGCCCCACGAACTCCGACAACGACGACGGGGTCACAAACGTGAGACGGCTCGGGGAAGACCCCGCAGAAGCCGCAAGCGTCGCTATAGCTATGACACCGGCCGATGACGAACGCAGGCGCACGACAGGCGTCCCTGCCGTCGCGTTGAACAGATTGGTCCCGTTCACGGTGACGGTTTGAGACCCTGAGGCTCGCCAATATCGAGGAGTAACAGAAGCCGCGTAGCCTGAATACGTATACAAGCAGTCATTTCTCGTAAAATGGGTCCGAGGAAGCCACAGTCGCTACCTTGCAGGCGGATCGAGATGGTTGTGTTGCGACTGCAGACAGGCCCCCGCGACCCAATCACGACGTAGACGGTCTGTCCGGTGCGGAGGGCCACCGCTTGCGAGGAGAGACCGTCATCCACCTGAGCTGTGGGCGACGAAGAGGAGCTCAGAATCGTGTCGCAAGCCTGATCGCGAATCTCTACCACCGGCCACACTGTCGAGTTGGAAGCGTCGAGATCCCCTGCAGAGGCGAACGTGTCGAAGCTGTAGTTCCCGGCGGCGCTCGCCGCGAACACCCAGCGGCCGCCAAACGATGCCGCCGTGGAAGCTACGAAGGTCCCTTCGTCTTCATCCTGAGCTTCAAGCGGTCGGGAGCAGAGGGAGCCGAGCTTGTTCATTCCGAGGCGGAGCATGGCGGGCTCGGTCGCGAGAGAGGGGAAGCAAGGCCCGCGAGGCAAAACTGCGCACAAACTTTTAAAATAGCAAGTTTAACCGTCGATCCAGGACTGGATCACGCACTGCTGGTAACGTTGATGACGTTTTCTGCAATCACAGAGATGCGAGGATCGTCGACGCTGGCGATGCGAATGGAATACACGCCAGATGGGAAGGTAGTATTCAGTAAGACATATGTTCTCGTCTGCTGTATTGCGCTGGAAACATTGAGGAGCGGCACCCAAGCCCCAGATGGTGTCGGCTTGCGGCCAATGCTGACGGAGAAAACGCGGAAGGAGGGATCGATAGCCCACGCGATCTCATACACCCGCTCATACTTCCAATACGTGATGCCCCCACTGATCGGCTTCGTGACGGAAAACGAAGGCGCTGCCAGGAAATAGAAAGCTTAAGTATCTGCTCAAAGCAATTGATCATGACCGGAATGTAAAATGCGCAGACCTGGGCGAACGAATATCGGAGTAGAGACTGTTTGCGTTTCCGGACACCCGGTGCTGCTCAGCGCGAGGAGATAGCTTCCTGCCTGAATAGAAGCTGGAGGCTGTTCGCATAGTCAGGCAGATGTCATCGCATGGAATGGCATGGCACTAGCACCGTCCAAGTGAAAGTTCCAGCAAAGTTGGACCCCGAAGGCGCATCGGTGGCGATAATTAAAACATCGGAAAGATTGGCGGTCTTCAGCGCGACAGTCAACGTCGGAATCGTGCCCTGCCATGTGTACGATATGGTGCACGGCCAGCCTGCAAGGCACTCCGATGGGCCCGGGACAGACGGAAAGATTTTCGGCACCCACGCTGCGGAAAACGGAAGGAAAGCATGTGAGCACAAGGGTCTAGCGGAAGTTCAAGAGCTGTCGAAGGCCCGCGCACAGCACTTCGCGGTGGAGCCGCACGAGCTCATGGTCGAGCTGACTTGCCAGTTGTAGTAGCGGCCGGACGTTGTGTAAGGGTTGGCCATCATTGCCGAGACCTGCGCTGGGAAGCATACCGAGCACGCCGACACAGAATGGGTCGAGAACTCCAGATCGGCCGTCGTTGTAGGGCAGTACGCTTTTCGTTGAATTTGCTGGGAGTCACTGGCGCAGAGATTAGAGGATTAGTTGGAAAGACCGTCTGTTCGCAATCGCTTCACCTTGCTCCCGTCAGCGCAACCCCGTTCGATCTGATCAACGAATAAATACAAAGCACAGTTCATCAATAACTGATCATCGCTTTCATTCACGCGCCTTGTGTAGAAGTGGATGTACTCGTTCGTGTAGGCTGCATACTCGTTCGAGCACAGTGCTGTGTACGTTGCCGAGCAGCCTGCACGAAATCGCGCGCTTGTCATTTTGTGCCCTAATTATAATAGTGCATCGCGTGCAATATTACCGGGTGGGATTGTGAGGGTCGGAAGATAGGTGAAGGACGACGGATTCACGCTGCCACTCGTGCTGCCTGTCAATCCGGATGGGCAGTTGGGTGTTGTATCAACAAGCCCCTTGCACTTGCTCTGCCCTGAGGATGACAGAACCAAGGCCGTCAACCATTCAAAGCTGGTACTGGGGGAGGATGCGAAGGTGTACCGACCTGTGATCAGCCAGCGGAGCGTCGCCTTTGTAGTTGAGAGGGGTGTCGTGGTTCGAGTCGTGTAGAAATGCACGAGCGCGCAGCGACCGGCTGAAATGTGCAAGGTGCCCTCCGTGTACCCGCCCCACAGAGTTCTCAGCAGATTAGCCGACGTCTTCGTGGCTCCGGTGTAAACGTACACCCGATCGGGGTCGTTGTACACTGTACTGAAATAGGGGAATGCGACGTGAACGGTTTGCCCTTCCCCGCCGCAGATGACCTTGCAAAGGCCCTGATTGTACGCGGCCGGTACCCATGTGTAAGCCCCGTTGCTGTCTGTAAGGTACTCACACGAAGCATCGTATGTGATAGGAGCCGGCGTCACTGCAAGCGGTGATGGTCATCAGCATATGTATCGGCCAAGAACAACAACAAGCAAGCTTGCCGACTGGAGCAGGCGCAACGGACGCCGCAAGGCCGACAAAGCCCGCCAGCTCACGCCCGTCGTCGGAGGAGAACTTCAGCAACAGGCAAGTCGAGGTAGACAGAAAGGTCAGCGCCGGGTAGCTGCCGCTGTAGCTCCCTACTTTTGAAGTCAGAGAAGCAGTTTGGCCTGCGCATTTCGAGCGCGTCAGTCAGAGAACCGAGCCTGTTCGCTATAGCTATGACTCACCGTCATAAACGGTGAGTATGTCATAGCCGGACTCGGTTGCAAAGCTGCTGAAGCCAAGGGACATGCGCTGCCCGGAGGGCGCACACGCTTGCCAGCAGCTCCGCATGCTTGGCGCGTACGTTGCGCTCCCCGCAGCGTTGCTGCGAACCGTGCCCCCGTTCGATATGCTCACAGTGGACGGACAGCTCCACGTCTCTGGAGTGGCTTGGGCTGCCCCAGTTGACGTGCTCCCCGGGTCCGTAGCTACATAATGGCGAAGACTCGTCAGTAAAGACCTTGGAACTTTGAAAAAAAGACACGCACTTCCAGACGGCTGCCCAGAAGGCTGCAATGGCTGCAACGGCGTCACTTTGACCGTAATCTTGCGTTTAGCCCGTGTGAACTGAGAGCTCGTGACGGTCATTGTGATCTGAGATGAAGAGCGTGCATTATATTTAATTAGTGATCTACAAGCGGTTAGAAATGTAAAACATAACCAGAAAACTCGCGCCTCCACTTCGGCACTCGATGCGGATGAGCTCGCCCGCAGAGTGAGCGTGTAGGAGGAACCGTATCCAGAACAGGTCGCCGTGACGCTGGTCGACGAAGACTGGAAAGAAATGCCATTAGAGGAGATGGTTCCCCCGCTGAGGCTGGTTGCTGTAAACGGAATCGAGTACGATGCGCTAGGCGCCAGATTAATCGAAGGGGGTAGCCCATCTACGGAGGGTGCTATATATCGAAAAGCGCGATTGATTATCATCAAGATGAAGAGAAAGGCAAAGACGAGAGAAAGACTCACGATAATATTTGATGGTTACGAGCGCTTTTTGCGATCCGGCATATGACTTCTTAAAGTTAAGGAATTTAAGCGCCCAGGTGCACAGGTCGCGCAGATCTTCGTCCGATAAAAGACACATCGGATAACTTTGAACATACCAGCCGTTAAACGCGAGCCCTCCGCTTAGCGTTATCTGCAAAGCCCACGATATGCGCATGTAAAGTTACGAAAAGGGCTGAAGGTCGGAAGCTATAGCTAGTCAGCGCACCCCAAGACCGCCAGAAGAATCTTCGTTGGTCGCCGCCGATACGTACAGGCCCACCGGGGTATAAGATGCTTCGAATCGATATAAAAGGGGTATTTCGAAATTGAGAAAGATCCTGTCGATGTGCGGAATTTGTCATCAATATTGTAAATAAATACTCAAGTTCGCATTCGCATGCACTCACGCTGGACCGATTGTTGCGGTAATAGAATTCGTTTGGGGGGCATCGATGCCTCGAGTGAAAGTTGGCTGTTCCACCCCCCCTTGCGGCTTCTGGAGTAATTTTAATTATCAATTCAAATAATAATGATAATGTCATCGGCGACGCACGACTCCGTACTCAGGCCCTTTATCCGCACGGGTGCTATAGATGCCTTGTCTGTAGTAAATTCCCCTGCAGGTGGACGCAGCATTTTTAACGAAGATTTCAAGGTATCGTGACACTTACAGGTAAAAGCCTGGCGAGGGAATCAAAAAATTGGCGTATGCGACTATGGGATGTTGGAGGTCGACTTTCAGTTCGATTCCAACTCCAATCTCTGCCACCAGATCCACCTGTCGCATGTAAGTGGTCAATTGCACGTGTGCCAAAAAGTACAACAAAAGACGAACCTCGACGTCATCGATCTCGAAGGAAGGCAGGTTAAAGGGCGTTGTATAGAGCTTGATAAGGTTCCGATAAGAACTACATTTTTGTCAAAGTCTGTAAACAAAAAGGAACGAATCGAGAACAGAACCGACACGCACTGCAAAATTAATTTAAAATCCATTCGAAGCTCCCAATCGGTAGCAATGCCGAAATTAAAATCAACGCTTGGCCGCTCCCACGGCGACACGTCTTCGAATAAACTCCAGTCGGTGGTGAACGCCATCATGACTTCAAGAACCAAGTAGGACGCAAATCTGAAATAACAGGGATTGCACTGAAGCGTAATCATCCCAAAAGTCTCCGAAAAAGAAAAATCCTTATCTGCAAGAATGCATGAGGCCTAGGGTATCTTGATCCATGTATTTAGCGCGCACTGATTGAGTAAAGATCGAATCTCTGGGGATCGAATTTGATTTCGAAGGTCCAGAGCAGCGATCTCCATCGTTCAGCAGCTTCCGCCGAGATTTGTCCGCCATTGGTATTGGATGGGTCGGAATTCGTTTCGGTAAGAGTACTTGTATCTTCTTTTGTGGTATTATTAGGGCCAGTGCTAGTGCCCGTGGCCGTGTCAGTACGGAGTTCGGAAGGGTTGTCAAGGAACATTTGAATGTGGCCAGCGTAGAACAAATCCTGCGCATGAAATAATATTTGCAAGCAGTCCAAGTCATGACAAGTCATGATAACGCTCGAATAAGATCTGACACGCACTGTGAAAGGCACAGAATGAGAGCGTACTTCGATCAAGGCCTCCACAGGGCTCTGGTCGTGGACACTGGACAGGACGGCGGGGAGGCGAGTTATTCTCCGCAGTATGCTCTTGCCATCGAGTGCGCAGGCGTGCTTCCCTCTAGACGCAAGCAGCGCGCCAGGAGACCATGCGCCGATTGCATCCGCCGCGGGAGAGGGCCACCGCGTGCGAAAGACGAGGCGCGCCGGCTCGCAGCGGATCGACAGCAGACCGGGAGCGGATTCGAAGACGCTGTCCAGATCGACGCGTTCCGGACGGGGCTGCACAGCATACCGCAGCATTGCAGCCACAGGCTCCGGATCCTCCGATTCCCCTGCGGCAGCTGCAGGATCCTCCGCATCGATATCGACGTCGACGTCATCCAGTAACGTTCGGCTCTTGCTTGTGTTGCGATGGGCATGGGCGCCCTTGCCGCTGCAGAAGCGGGCCCTCGTCCCCGTGGGGTGGAGGATGGTCTCCTCGAACACTTTCCACGGGGCCGTGGGGTGAACGTGCGCATGCGCGTCCTCGCCGGTGTCTGCACCCATACGGCCGCGGTCTTCTGGTTTCGAATTCGAATTCGGCCCTGACGATGATCGTGAGCGCGCGCGATCACCGGCCGCGGCCATATGCATCGCGGAAAGCGTAAAAAGATATATACCTAGGCCTTGACTCTGCTCATAATCCCGATGAAAGGGATGCGATGGCCGAGCACGTGCGCGCTGCGTACCGGCACGCACCAAGGCGCGGGCGGTCAGTTTGCATGTGACCGCGGCCAGCGGATTCACTGCAGCTACTAACGCTGCACTGAGGCATGCATATGCGCAGCTATATAGCTAGCGATGGTGGCCGCGGCCGCCGGGCCGGGCCAGGCCGGGGGCGATAGCGCTCACCGCCGACTTGGGCCTTGTGGGCTCAGACTGATCATCATGAGCTCGAGCGCTAGCGTCGCCTGTGGCCGAATTCGAACGCGAATGGTCCGTGTCGACTTCGACGTCCTCACATGCGCGTTGCGCGCGCCAGGACTCGTGAAAGTGCCGCTCCACCCGCTCGTTCTCCTTCTCGTCAAAAGGCCGGCGAGCGAAAGCCGGCAGATCTTTCCTCGACCGCACTGTTCGAGGAGACGCGCCCCATGACCATGCTCGATCGCGATCGCGAGACGTCGACTTGTGCTCAGCTGCGCATGCATATGCGCGCGAGCGCATGCAGGGTCAGCGGCAGGTACGTATATACGTACAGGTAATGATCAGGCCAAGCGAAGGAATGAGAAGGCAGATCGAGCGCACCGCTGCTGCGCTCGGCCTGCATGTGCGAATCTTCATGATCAGATGCCCGAGTCCTCGATCGATCACGATCGCTAGCTGCATATGCATGCGTTGCTGCTGCTGAAAGCTGCGATAGCACACAACAAACGTAGAAGAACACAGTCAAGCGGAGCAGCATTGACATGTGCTCCAGCGCATGCATATGTGCGCGCATGCATGTGCCTGCGCAGATCGGCGATCTCTTGATCTTGCCGATACGATCTTGCCTACGCATGCCGTACGCGTTATCGATACACCGTTTACCGTTATACGTATACGTATGCTGCGACTACGATCGGCAGCTTCAACATGCACTGCGGCAGCTGCGGCAAGTCGCCGGCAACCCGGCGACCGTACGCTAGACGTATACTACCGTAGTACGGTAGTATATGCGTACGTACGCGCGCGGCGGGCCGGTAATAGGCCCGGTCAAAGCTCCAAACTGCCTGCAAGCTATACCTACGTAGCCCCGACTCCCGAGTCCCGACTCTCGCGATCGGCGACTCCCGAGTCCCGATCCCGGAGTCCGATGATCGCCAGTCGCGACCGATCCCGACTCCCGAGTCCCGACTAGAACTCGACTCCCGACTCCCGAGTCCCGACTCCCGACTCCCGACTCCCGACTCCCGACTCCCGACTCCCGACTCCCGACTCCCGACTCCCGCCGGGATTCGCACCGATCACGCGCGAGTCCCGGGCCCCCGGCCCCGGGGGCCGGGACCCGGGCCGGCGGGGCGCCGGCCCACTGGGCCAGTCCAGAATCCAGATCACGTACGATCGCGACGACGCGATCGCGATCGCTGCGGCCGACTCGATGATCAACTAGATCGATCTAGCAATAGACCTAGGATCTCTAGAGATCTTGCTCACGTGATCGAGATCGATTCATTCAGATTCATGATTGCATGCTCGCGAAAGAAAGCACCCATCCATTAATATTACTAGATCTAACCAGTGATCATCGGATTCCCTCATCTACCCGTGACCCGGTGTGAGCCATGTTAGAGGTTACCCGTACTGGCATGATATCGATGTACGTATACGTATATACGGGAACGTGTGATGTATACGTACAGGCTCAGACAGCTTGCGCTCATATATAGATTCATGTCGCGAAAAATGCTACTCTGTGGCACGAGGACCCGATCGCAACCCGACTCGGCGCCACGCGCGCGCGGGCCGGCGCGCGCGGCGCGCGCGCGCCGCGGCGGCGCTCCCTCCGGCCCTCAGGGCACCTAGGCTCCGGGGCCCGAGCCGGCCCGGCGCCGGCGCCTCGCGGTCCGACGGCCCTCGCGGCGGTCCAAATCCGACGTTGACGGTCGCTGCGCATGCGGCTGGGCGCCGAGGCGCGGGCGCAGTTGATGTTGTTCACGGTTTCAAATTCGCACGTAAAAAAGCTATAGCTATAGCCCCCCTAAGCTCGCATGTCACAGTGTACGGCCGGGCGCTCCCGCGGCTCCCCTACAATCGCGAGCGGCCTCCGAATCCGGGCCTCGCGGTCCGACGGCCGGCGCCCTCGCGGCTGTCCGGACCGAGCGATCAACTAACTGCTCGGAATTGTTCGAAAGACGATTTGCATTAGCACACAACAACAACTACTAGGAGTTTCACATCGCCCAATTTATCTCTCCGACTAGATAACACTGAGGACCGTCGAGTGCTGTGCTCTGTCTAAGTGGTGAGAAATTCTATCTACGTCCTATATCTACAAATGGGACGAGAGGCCTGCGGGGCGGCAGAAAAAGCCCAGCGCCCTACGCAGAAAAAGCCCAGCGCCCTACGCAGACCGATGAAGGCAAACAGAGCGCGCAAACACCCTCCAGACGTGGAAGTCCGCCCTAGGGAAGACCCACGTATAGCGGAGGGCAGGAAAGGCACTACGCCTGACAAGCAAAAGTCCACGGAAATACCTGAGCTTCCCTGTATGTGGAAAAGAACCGCCATCTAGCGACTCGACTGCGAGGAGATGAGGAGCGGAACGAAATGAGAGAGCGCCGATGAGCTCCAGCGCCAAGCAAGGGAGCGGGGGCCGGGCGCCGTCCGCGTGTTGACGGAACACGTCGCCGCGCCAGTGTGCCACGCCAAGGCTGCCGCGCGTTCACTAACGCTGCGGCGCGTGGCGGCGTGGGCTTTGCGCGAAAGCCGGCCGACTTTGCGGCCAGCCGACGTCGCCGCGGCCGCTCCCGCGGCGCTCCTCGCCGCACCGAAGACAACATAGAAGCAATCCCCTAACGCGCGCGCTCCTGAATCTCCTACGGAATGGCCGGCAACGAGGCCCGCCGCCGAGGCCAGCTAGGCCGCCAACTCGACGCCCATTTCGCGCCGCCGCTCGGCGCGCCAGCTGCCTACCTCACGCTGGTCACGCTGAGCGACAGCGGCGGCGCCATGGACGGGCCGCAGCCAGCCGCGCGCCGACGCGTCTGATTGCTCGGAATTGTTCGATTCGAGATCAACTACATCTGCGCATGCGCAGCTCCAGCGCAGGGGCCTCCGAGGAGGAGGGGAGGAGGGGAGGGGATATCTAGAGGCAGAGGGCACTCCCAGCCTTCTGCAGCTGCGTGCACAACGAACCCCTCGGTCTCGAACCCCGCGAACTTGCCTGCATGGACGGACCCTGGAGGCCCGATCCGGGCAGAAGCTGAAATTCAAGCGATTGCGTAACTTCAGATCTTGATACATAAAGTCTCGTAGTACGTATCGCGAGCCTCTTACTCACGCTGCGGGAGCGGGGGCCCCGAGGAGGGCGCGGGCGCGGGCGGCGCGGGCGCGGGCCTTGGCCGCCACGGGCCCCTCCCCCTGCCCCGCCGCCTGCCGCGAGGAACATCAACGACATTTACTGTTTCGTCCTGTAATCCGGTGATAGAAACGCAAAGAAACCGACCTCAGCCTCCCGGAGGGACTCCTCGGCGGCCAGGAGGGCCTCCTCCGCCCACGCCGCTGCCGGCCCCGAGGTCGGGACAGGCCTTTTTTGAGGAGAGGAAACCGCTTTAGAGTTGAAGCTTAAGTACTCTTATAGTAAGCATGAAGTTGCAGGGAAAGGGGGTAACAGGGAAAGGGGGTGACAGGGAAAGGGGGTGACGCTTAAACTTCCTTTGACTTAAAAAGCCCTGAACTGAAAGGGAAAGAGGGGCGGGCGCACCGCCCAGGGCGAAGTTCGCCTCGGCGAGGTTCCCGCAGAGGGCCGCCCGCGTCTACCGCTCCGACCCCGGGCAGCTCGCTAGGCCCACCCCTGAGGCGGAGGGGGGCTCGGAGGGGGGGGGGCGGTGGGAGGGGGGGGGGGGGTAACCGTAGAGGAGGGAGGCGAGGGCGTAGTTCCGCTTCTTGAAGACGTCGTTCGCGACGGTCTGGGGGTACGCCGTCACGCGGGGGGAGGGGGAGGGGGAATAGGAGGGAGGGGTATTGCCTTGAACAATGAGGCCATCCCGACCGCGAACCTGCGCCGCCGTGCAGACCCCCGTCAGAAAGAAAGAGGCACAGGGCTCGACACAGGGGATACGCGCTTGTTCTCCGTGGCGGTCAGCGCCGGGACCTTGTCGAGGTACGCGGCGCGGAGGCGGAGCAGCGCCGCGGCGCACCCTGCGGGGGGTAGGGGGAGGGCCCAAGCCTCAGGGGATATTGAAGGGGGAGGGGGGAGGGGGGGGTGGTAGCGGAGGGCGCGGCGCACCGGCGACGGCGCTGCCGATGGCGCCGGTGACGACGTCATCCTCCGGGGTCTCCCACGAGTGGCCAGAGTAAAGCTGCGCGAACCGAGTTCGAAGGCGGTCAACAAACAGTTCGCGGTTCTCGGAAGAGCTCGGCGCGCCCCAGGCCTAGGCCTGGCTCGAGCACAGAGGGGGGGCACTCTAGGGTCCCGGCCCTATTTATCTCGGGCTCAGCTTTGAAGGAGAAGCTCAAAGCTAGGAGCCGGCGCGCCCCTTTGACCCCGGACGCACCGCCTCTGCCTCGGGGTCCCCCTCCCCTTCGGCGGCCTTCGCGATGACCTGCGCCGAAAGTTAGGGGGGGGGATGGGGATGGGGATGGGGGGAAGGGGGGGTACCTTGCGGAGGGCGGGGGCGTGCGGGAGGGCGGCGTGGGCGCCCTCCGGGAAGGCGCTCAGGTGAGCGAGGCACCAGGCCAGCTCCTCGATTTGCTTGGCGGCGCTTTTCAGGAGAAACGAAGGGCGGGTAGGAGAAGAATCGCATACCCTGCGGCGCGATGCGTGCGCCTTCTCGATGTGCTGCGGCTCCGGTCCGTCTCCTGGGTGCAGGCACATCCTGCGGGGGGTACATGGATGCTCGGGTAGGGGTACGGCATACGAAGCGAAGGGTGGGGGTACGGACGCACGCGACGGCGCCGCGGACGGCGTTCTTCCGCGCGTTCGGCGCCTCGTTCATGACCCTGGAGGGTACGCCGTTCAGGTAAGTACGCCTTTTTTTGAGGGGGGGGGGAAGTCGGACCGGAGCATGCCGGCGGCAAAGTCGCCGGCGGGATCCGAACCGGCGGCGAGGAGGGCGGCCTGGGCCGCGCGGGCGGCGGGGAGGGCGGAGGCGCGGCCCTCGGAGCCGGCGGGGACGGGCCGGCGGGGCAGGGGGCCAGGGCCTTGTTCAAGGGAGACGAACACGGGAGAAAGCTTTCCGGCCTCGAGCTCCGGACGCCACTCTTCGAAGGCACCTGCATGCACGTGTGAGGCCACGTGTACGGCCAGGCATGAACCATCCATTATATTGCCCACAGGTAAGGCCAACAAAGTAGGTCCGAAGAATTTCTCCAGGCGCAACGCTGCTCGTGGATTACTGCGACAGCACTGAGCATGGGTCGCAAGTGCATCTTCGGCACCTTGGGTTGGTCAAGTAGCTATCCGGGACCTCGCGGCTGAATTCAGCCGTGATGCCGTTGGCGGTGGGGTCGAATAGACGGAGGGACCACGCCCCGCGATACGGCGCAAACGTGAAGTTGCCAGCAGCATCGACGTCATTTGCGCCCAGCTTCGGATTCGTCTCGACAGACACGCGCGGCTTGCAGTGGTACAGCACCACTCCCGGGCACGCACCGTTTACTCTGCAGCAGCTGCAGGTCATCGGTGTGCCGGCCAAATGTGTACACGGACGCACGTGGCGTGAACGCGGCGGGCCCACCCCGTGACTGCCGGGTCAGGCCCCAGCGCGGATATCGACGAGGTATTTAGTGCCTTGTCGTCGCCTTCCACCCGGACGGCCCACGAGACTTGTGGATCTGCGGGGAGGTAGGCCTGCCGCAGTTCACGAGCATTAAAAGCCACAAAGAAAGAAAGAAACCGTTTGAACACCGGAAGGACGAACCACAAGGCGAACGGAGCACGCGGGGCCACTGGGGAAGTCTCTATGGCGAATGCGGGCCTCCTTGGAGTACGGAGGTGGCCCGGCGATGTCCCACTTCTCGCCAGGCGCGGGCTGAAGCGGCCTCTCACCCGCTTCGACGACTTCGTAGTCGCTGGTAGTGACGGGCCGTGGCGGGATGCAGTCAGGGGCTTGCAGCGTCAAGTTTGCCTTGATGTCGGGAATGACGACTCCGCAGGTTTCATTGATGCGGAGCGCCACAACCCGCTTCGGGCAGGCTTCCTTGCAGAGCGGGGGACCGGCGCTCCAAACAAAGAGGCGGAATGAGCAGGATCCTTCGGGTCCCTACAAAACACTCATTTTCATGGAAGGGGTCAATAGTTATATATATATAAGGCGCACCGCAAACGTAGGATTGACGACGCTGACGCTGGCTCGGACACCGTCCGACAGATCTAGAGCTCGAGGTCCTCCAAATCCAGCGTCAATCCATTCCTGACTCGTTACGGCGCCATTCAAGCCCATCGACATGGGTAAGAAGGTCCCCTCCTTCGGTTCCTGTGTGATCGAAACACGCGCGTCCGACCAGTTCCCTGCACCGACGTCAACAAATGGAAAACCGTTAACCATGATTTGGCGACAAACCAGGAATTAGGTAGCGTAGGTCGGGCATGCGGGCGCCACAGAGACGCTTTGTGACATTTCCGACGGGCACATCAATCGGCTCTACCCGCGAGAGGGTCAAGTTCTGGGGGCATGCAATCTAATGCATAGCCGGTGCACGTGGTTAGGCGGGAACAGCAGATCTAGAGCGTTGAGCAGACGGGACGGATCCGGACCTGATACTTGGATGTGAACACGGTGTCCTTTGGTGGTACGGGGCATTTGGGCGCAGAGTTGGAGCCGCTGTCCGGTAAGCTTAAGCCCCCTAGGCCTGTGGCGGAGACGGGGCGGTATGCAAAGATGCCCGAACTAAAATCTGTCCCATATTGTTGGAATAGAATACTGCCCCAGATCATGTAGATTACACCTGAGAGCGCAGAGCAGCAGTACTAGTCAGGGGCGCTCTTATCTCATGACAAAAAAGAGTCGACCATCCGGCCTGGCAGTAATGACGCCCAGAGTTCTACAGGAAACGAGTGACTTCAATTGACACGAGGAAAGCATGAACGACGTATATATACGTACACGCAGTTTTCGTTGTACCAGTTGTTGGAATACGCCACGCTCGGGCAGATGTCGACGGGCGCGATCGGCCAGAGCCGCCCGTCCCCGATCGGGCTGCCAGCCGTGTCTAGCACGTATCTGCGATTTTTCAGGATCTGGAATGATGATACTGCTCTGAAGAACCGCGCGCGCACGTGTATCCAGCGTCAGGTCCATACACGTTGTACAAATCCCGTGCGGGTCCATACGTCCTCGGAACAATCAGCCGGGATTGCTCTCCGCTGTTAACCAGTCGAAACGCTACGAATTAAAACGACGCGAGAGGCATGATCATGAGCAGCAGTCGCAAGGGGCGCACGCAGCATCCTGCACGAAGGCGAGGCCCGAGGACCCGCGAGTAATGTGGCCGTATCCGAACAAGGGGTCTGGACCTCCACCGAGGGCCTCCGCAATTTGCTGCATTGTGTAGGGGGGCCTTGTCGAGATCTGCGCGACTCCCGTCGGCGGCGCTCTGAACATAAAGATAGAGCTCGATGCAGCCCTTTCACCTTGAACACGTTCTCGTCAGCGGAGACCGAGTAGATGTACGGTTGGTTGCGGTCCGCCGTGATGCCGATAAATGCTGCAGGCCGGCCCAATGGCGACGATCTTGCGAATCGCTCTCCCGCAAGGGGCAGAGAAGCGGCTCACCGGTTCTCCTCTGCGAGTCGGGGGGGCTGGATCTCTTGGCCACGACGACAGCGTCACCTCCTGCAGGCGTGCCGAGCACCCGAAGGTTCAGGCGCCTTTAGGTTACTTTGCACGCGCGGCGCCGGTGCATGCACGCACCGTCAGTCCGCACGCTCCAGATCTCGCTTCTGCGCATGGTGTCCACCTCCCAGGAGAAGAAGACCCGGTCTTCCACGGAGGAGTACGCCAGGCCGCGGATTACGCCCGTGAGCATGCGCCCTGTCGCGTTCGACGGGCGCTGTCCGATCTTCTCGCGCGCCCGTCTCAGCACGGGGTCAGACAGAAGGAGCAGCCCACGCGGAAACGGACGGACCGTGTTCTCGGGCGTGGCTGCTGTGGCGCACTGGAGATTGTATGCGCCGGCCGGGGAGCCAAGGTCTCCGTCCGGGCCTCCGAAGGCAGAAATGACGTTGATCGCAGGGTCGTAGAGGCGAACTGCGCCTCGCGCTCAGACGTCAACGCACGGCGGTCGGCCCCCTGATGCCCTTAGCGCCGTCACTCACGGCGGCAGTTGTACTGCGGGGGGCGAAAGCCATTGAATACGGCGCAGTCAGCGACGAAACGTAACATTAACGAGTATTCCAAAGCAACGTATACGTACGTCTGAGACGAGGACCTTCTTGTTCGGCAGCGCTGTCAGAGGACACGATCACGAGCAGCGATGATCAGTTTGCGGTCGGGGCGGCAGGAGGCTGACGCATGGATTTTGAGCGCACGAGCAAAAGAGGCGACCCAGCTGCGGATGCGACAAAGCATTGGGGTTTGGGTTTTGTTTGTAAGTGCACATGTGTGTGTGGGGAGGGGGGGCGGGGGGGGAGGGGAGGGGGGGGGGATGGACAGCCTAGAGTGGCAATGCTTACTTGAACAGAGCAGTGGAGCTGTCGCCGTCGACGTTAGATTCTCCGAAGTCTCCACCGTGAATCTTTCCCAGCTTTTTCTCCAAAGTGCAAGTTGTGGTGTTGATCTGCACGCGCAGGAATCTCAAACGCTGCGTGGCCAAAGTGCATACGACGTGCGCTTACCTTGAAGAGGGAGTAAGCTGCGTTGATGTTTCGGATGCGCATTTAGTAAGCATGACTCAGTGACTTGCGAAAAACAAGACTCTTCGGCGACGCACACGAGCCAGCCCAGAGAATCTGATTGTACTGCGGGGAACTCACAATATTAAAGCGACGGCTACGGCTGCGATATGCGCAGGCAGCGGACCTGATCATAACCGAGAGAGGTCGGCCACTCAAGCTTAGCGCTCGTTCCCTGATACAGAGCTGCGTTTCGCGGTCGAAATGAGTCAACTCTAACAAGCGTCGATGTCATGCATGTGAATGCGTACCACCGAAGGGCTGATCGCTGTAAAACGGATCGCCAGAGAACATTCCGACGCAATGTGCACTATATATATATATTGGAACTGGTGAGGAACAAGCACAGAACAGGCGGGGCGCTCGCACTATTGCCCAGCGGGAAGAGCCGCAAGGTTCGAGTCTGCACCAGGCGGCAGCAGTGGCGCTGGAGGGGCTCTTATCTGCGAGATGTCTCGCTCAGGTAAAAAGAATAATTATAATATGTATATATATATTTTACGGCGTATGCGCTGGCCTCATTTTCTGTCCGATATGCGAAGATGGCGTTCCCGCCGATGTCGCCACCACCGAACAAATTGCTCCCCCACATCACATAAATGACACCTGGGCCCAATCAGAGGCCCAGATGCATGTGCTGGCACTAGGCTTGAGCTCGCACCATCGGGCCTGGAGGTCACAGTGCCGAGGGTCCTGAGATTGCAATATTAGTCACGAGTAGAGATGTAGTAGAAGCCGTAAAAATTCCCACCAGCAGTTTTCGTTGTACCAGTTGTTGGAATACGCCACGCTCGGGCAGATGTCGACGGGCGCGATCGGCCAGAGCCGCCCGTCCCCGATCGGGCTGCCAGCCGTGTCTAGCACGTATCTGCAATGGTTTCAGCGACCAATTAGAAGCGTCAAAAATAGCCTTGCGTAATCGCGCACGTGTATCCGGTGTCAGGCCCATACGCGTCGTACATCTCTCGTCCGCGTCCGTACGCCCTCGGGACAACAAGCCGGGCTTGGTCCGTGCTGCGCTCGAATCGCGTGATCATGAATCGTTCAGTCGCTGCCATTATAATTACATGCGAAAGCCATGAGCAGCAGTCGCAAGCTTAAGGAGCGCACGCAGCATTCTGCAAGAAGGCGAGACTCCAGCCGCCGCGCATGATATGCTCGGAATTCCACACAGGATCGAGATCTGCATTCCCTGAGAGAGGCCCCGCAATTTGCTGCATTGTGTAGGGGGGCCTTGTCGAGATCTGCGCGACTCCCGTCGGCGGCGCTCTGAACATAAAGATAGAGCTCGATGCAGCCCTTTCACCTTGAACACGTTCTCGTCAGCGGAGACCGAGTAGATGTACGGTTGGTTGCGGTCCGCCGTGATGCCGATAAATGCTGCAGGCCGGCCCAATGGCGACGATCTTGCGAATCGCTCTCCCGCAAGGGCAGAGAAGCGGCTCACCGGTTCTCCTCTGCGAGTCGGGGGGGCTGGATCTCTTGGCCACGACGACAGCGTCACCTCCTGCAGGCGTGCCGAGCACCCGAAGGTTCAGGCGCCTTTAGGTTACTTTGCACGCGCGGCGCCGGTGCATGCACGCACCGTCAGTCCGCACGCTCCAGATCTCGCTTCTGCGCATGGTGTCCACCTCCCAGGAGAAGAAGACCCGGTCTTCCACGGAGGAGTACGCCAGGCCGCGGATTACGCCCGTGAGCATGCGCCCTGTCGCGTTCGACGGGCGCTGTCCGATCTGCTCGCGCGCCCGTCTCAGCACGGGGTCAGACAGAAGGAGCAGCCCACGCGGAAACGGACGGACCGTGTTCTCGGGCGTGGCTGCTGTGGCGCACTGGAGATTGTATGCGCCGGCCGGGGAGCCAAGGTCTCCGTCCGGGCCTCCGAAGGCAGAAATGACGTTGATCGCAGGGTCGTAGAGGCGAACTGCGCCTCGCGCTCAGACGTCGACACACGGCGGTCGGCCCCCTGATGCCCTGAGCGCCGTCACTCACGGCGGCAGTTGTACTGCGGGGGGCGAAAGCCATTGAATACGGCGCAGTCAGCGACGAAACGTAACATTAACGCGTAATCCAAATTGAAGCAACGTATACGTACGTCTGAGACGAGGACCTTCTTGTTCGGCAGCGCTGTCAGAGGACACGATCACGAGCAGCGATGATCAGTTTGCGGTCGGGGCGGCAGGAGGCTGACGCATGGATTTTGAGCGCACGAGCAAAAGAGGCGACCCAGCTGCGGATGCGACAAAGCATCAGGGTCGGATCAAGGAACGGAGATCTAGATCTAAGAATCGCAGCTGCAGCGGCTTACAACAGCAGGGCCGTGGAGCTGTCACCGTCGACGTTAGCTTGTCCGTTGTAAGGAAGGCCTGCGCTGTGAGCTTTGCCCATCTGCTTCTCCATGGTGCAAGTCGTGGTGTTGATCTGCGGATTAGGTGTCAGGGTGCAGCGGGCTCTATTAGGACGGGCGGGATGCCCTATAGCTATCGGCTGATCATGGTCATGAGCCGAACCTTGTACAGGTTCATCGCTGCATGCGCACGCATGCGAGAAACAGGCCTAGGGTTAGATCATCGGATCGGCCTGCACGTGCATGCGAGCTCGAGAAACATGGAGCATGCATATAAATGCACCTGTGCCGTGCCAGAGAACATCATTGAACTGGAGACGAATTCGAACTCATGATCATGATCAGGACGTTGCATGCGCAGCGGCAGTGCTGCGGCACAGCGTATACGTACCTCATCGTAAGCGATGGTCACTGACCACTCGAGAACCGCGTTCGTCCCCTGGGCCGGGCCTTCGAATTTCGAATCAAAGTTTGTGATCATGAGCGCGGCATTGAAAGCTTGCAATTGCTAGCGCGCGCACCGAAGGCAGCGTTTTCTGGATTCCCGGCAGCTTTTCCAACACAGTGCGCACTAGGGAGGGTTGCGATCGTTAGCGAAGTCTCACCATCTAGACGACGAATGCATGCCTGCGCATGCGCACTATTGCCCGGGGGGGAGAACGGCGAGGTTGGGGTTGGCAGCAGGGGGCAAGTCGGGGGCCGGTCGGGAGGCATATGCAAGCACGCCGCACATAGGCAGCAGTGCGAGCACGATCCAGCAGAGCGACTGCCGGTGCATTCGAATTCAACCTCGTCACGATCTGATGGTCTGCGAGCTCGAACGGTACTAGGGCCGCCGGGCATGCGCAATTGCAACCAGCTGCCGCAGTGCATGCAGGCTGAACCAGCTACCGTAGTACGTACTACGCCGCGACTCTACCGTAGTACGGTATATATACCGTAGTATACTACGCGTACGTGTAGCCACGGTGTAGCTATAGGCACTGCTAGGCTAGGCAGTGCTAGTACTGTGCTACTAGCTAGGCTGCCTAGGCTGCTGAGGCTAGGCACCGCTCCCCGGCGATTCGGGGATCCCCGCGCGCGCGTACCGGGCCTGCTACCGGATCGGCCGCGGGCGGTACGATCGCGATTCGCGATCGCCGAATCGATGTCAACTACTGTAAGAACGTTTTTTTAGCCGATATATTGCCGATCGAGAGGCCAAATTCGGCAATTTTAAGCCACAGCAATTCTGAGGGGGTACGGCTAACTTAGTAAACGACTGCTTTTGTATGGCGCCAATGCCGCGCCATAGGGAGCGGACATCTGGATTCGGTAATTTATCGCCTCGGCAATTCCGGTTTTTGTCGAATTAATCAGGCGAAGCCTCTTTCAGGCGAAGCCTCTTTCTCAAACCCAAAAACCGACGATCTAAATTCCTTTTTTAACCTTTTTTTCCACTCGAGATCCCCCCTGCTAAATAATTTCCGTGTCGCACTCCCTCGAGCCAGAATTATTAATTCTGCCTCGACACGGACGCGATTGCCGCTAGTCACACACCCACCCGAACCCCCACAGACCTCTCTAGATCCATTTTTAGCGTCCTGGCTCCCCTAAGACGACCGCTCCCCCGTGGGCGTCCCGCGAAAATCGAATTTCCCTCTGGATCAATTCCGGTACTTAACCTCCGACAAATGCAGTCCGAGTCAGAAGGTGGGACCCGGTCCCGCCCGGTCCCGCGACGAAATCGCGCCAGGGACGCCCCAGAGCGATACAGAATGACGCGCGAGGGCGAGCGCATCGCCGCAAGCTCGATTTCGGGCGCCCTCGACGCTCCAGTGCGAACAGTCGCCCGAAAATTTGATCCGGCCGGTTCCGGCCGGTCCCGCGAAGCGCACAAACGATGCGTACGAGCGCGCATAGAAATAGCAGGGCCTGCGCACCCCCGAAATCCGCTTTTCAGAGGCCGAACAGCGCAGGAAGGTACCCGACAGCAAAAATTCGATCCTGCACAGGCCCGGACATCTTTCCGCGCGCCCGCGCCGCGGCGCACGCGCGGAACGATAGCATAAGCATTTAAGATGTACAAGAAGACTTCCGCACGCTTTATAAATGCACCAGGCCGCGAGGACCTAGCCGACCCCGAAAATTCGATCCTCTACAGACCTGCAGACCTTTCCGCGGTCCCGCGACGAAACCGCGCCAGGGACGCCCCAGACCGATACAGAATGACGCGCGAGGGCGAGCGCATCGCCGCAAGCTCGATTTCGGGCGCCGTCGACGCTCCAGTGCGAAGAGTCGGCCGAAAATTTGATCCGGCCGGTCCCACCCGGTCCCGCGACGCGCGCAATCGATGCGCACTGGCGCGCATAGACATAGCAGGGCCTGCGCACCCACGAAATCCGCTTTTCGGATGCCGAACAGCGCACGAAGGTACCCGACGGCAAAAATTTGATCCTGCACCGGCCTGGACATCTTTCCGCGCACTCATGCCGCGGCGCATGCGCGGAACAATAGCATAAGCATTTGAGATGTAGAAGAAGCCTTCCGCACGCTTTATAGCTGCGCCGGGCCGCGAGGACCCAGCCCACCCCGAAAATTCGATCCTCTACAGACCTGCAGACCTTTCCGCGCGCCCTCGCATCCTCGCGCGTGCGCATCGCTACAATAGTAATTTGACATCTTCGTTAAGCTTTTTGCGACCCCCGACAACGCGACAGGGCGCGAGAATCCAGCCGACCCTGAAAATTCGATCCTGCATGGACCTGCACGTCTTTCCTCGCGCCCTCGCCTCCGCAACCCTGCACATTGGTACTATATGCATGCGAGATTCTTTTTAAGCGATTGGCAAGCTCTGCGCATGCGCCTGGCTGCAAGAACCTCGCCCCTCCGGATCCTCGGGCTCCCACCCCCCCCACGTGCACAAGCCAATACATAAAATCTCCTCTCAATATGCTCCACCAGTTAAAAGCAAGCCAGTACGTCCAACTCCTCCCCTAATTATAAATTCCCTCTAGCTCCTCGATCATTACATTCCTCTCTGGCCAGCCAGGTTCGTCCCCCAGCCCTCTGGCTATATATATAGCTAGCGAGCCAGCATGCATATATATGGCCCGGCCGCCAGCTTCGAATTCCAGCCAGCCATTTGGCCGGGCAGCGCGCTGGCCAGTGCGCTAGGCCTAGGCTGCCAAGGCCTACTGTGACAGCCGCGAGAGCGTCCGCGAGGCTTCGCCGTACTTAGTGCTCCGCAGGAGCACGGATCTTGTCTCAAACCCAAAAACCGCCGCCTCATTTTCCTTTTTTAACCTTTTTTTCCACTCAAGATCCCCCCTGCTAAATAATTTCCGTGTCGCACTCCCTCGAGGCAGAATTATTAATTCTGCCTCGACACGGACGCGATTGCTCCTAGTCACACACCCACCCGAACCCCCACAGACCTCTCGAGATCCATTTTTAGCGTCATGGCTCCCCTAAGACGACCGCTCCCCCGTGCGCGTCGCGCGAAAATCGAATTTCCCTCTGGATCAATTCCGGTACTTAACCTCCGACAAATGCAGTCCGAGTCAGAAGGTGGGACCCGGTCCCGCCCGGTCCCGCGACGAAATCGCGCCAGGGACGCCCCAGAACGATAAAGAGTGACGTGCAAGGGCGAGCGCATCGCCGCAAGGCGGCGCAAGCTCGATTTCGGGCGCCGTCGACGCTCCACTCCGAAGAGTCGGCCGAAAATTTGATCCGGCCGGTTCCGGCCGGTCCCGCGACACGCACAATCAATGCGTACTGGCGCGCATAGACATAGCAGGGCCTGCGCATCCCCGAAATCCGCTTTTCGGAGGCCGAACAGCGCAGGAAGGTACCCGACAGCAAAAATTCGATCCTGCACAGGCCCGGGCATCTTTCCGCGCGCCCGCGCCGCGGCGCATGCGCGGAACAATAGCATAAGCATTTGAGATGTAGAAAAAGCATTCCGCACGCTTTGCAGATGCGCCGGGCCGCGGGGACCCACCCGACCCCGAAAATTCGATCCTGTACGGACCTGAACATCTTTCCGCGCGCCCTCGCATTCTCGCGCATGCGCATCGCTACAATATTCATTTGAGATTTTATCAAAGCCTTCCACAAGCTCTGAAGACGCGGAAGAGTACGAGAACCCAGCCGACGGCAAAATTTCGATCCTGCACGGACCCGGACATCTTTCCCCGCTCCCACGCCGCGGCGCATGCGCGGAACAATAGCATAACCATTTGAGATGTCGAAGAAGCCTTCCGCACGCTTTGGAAATGTGCCAGGCTGCGAGGACCCACCCGACCCCGAAAATTCGATCCTGAACGCACCTGCACAGCTTTCCTCGCGCCGTCGCATCCTCATGCACGGGCATCGCTACAGTATTCATTCGAGATATTTTCAAAGCTTTTCGCGAGCTCCGAGGACGCGACAAGGCGCGAGAATCCAGCCGACCCTGAAAATTCGATCCTCGACAGGCCCGGACAGCTTTCCGTGCGCCCTCGCCTCCGCAGCCCTGCACATCGGTGCTATATGCGTTCGAGATTCTGTTTAAGGGACTCGCAAGCTCTGTGCGTGCGCCTTGCCGCGAGAACCTGGCCCCTCCCGGGCCTCCTTCCCAACAATATTATTAATCTCCTCTCAATCTGCTCCACCCTTTATTTCCTCGGCACATTAGTATTCCTCTAGCCAGCCAGCGCTAGCTGGACTGGCCGTCAGCCAGCCAGCTTCCAGCCAGAATTTTCGAAATATATATAATTAAAGCTGTTCGCGATCGGCCATGCCGCTGGCCAGTGCCCTGTAGGCCTACTGTGACAGCTGCGAGGGCGTCCGCGAGGCTTCGCCGTACTTAGTGCTCCGCAGGAGCACGGATCTTGTTCGGCAATTTAACTACGCGGCAATTTAATTAAGCATTCCTACGGTAGATTGATCTAGAATCTCTATAGATCTCGCTCATCATGCGGCTCACGTCATGAGTCACGTGATCATGATCGCGATCGATTCATGCCGCAGTGCGGCTCACGTGATCGCGCCCGGCGGCCGGCGATCGATTCGTGCAGATTTAGATCGCTCGCGAATGAAAGCACCCATCTTTTACTAGATCTAACCAGTGATCATCGGATTCCCTCATCTAACCGGTGTTATCCATGCTAGAGGTTGAGGCTGCTTGACTCGTGGCTCGCTGCAGCTAAACATGTGATCATAGGCACTGTCAGCCAGACAGTTCTAGTACAGGCTCAGACAGCTTGCTCAAAAAAAATATTTTGAAATCACCGCCAAATACAAGCCCACACTCACGTGTGGTAAGCCCTGCCAATGCATGCCTGCTCCCTCAGCCTCCCTGGGACCCTGTCTCAGACTGAGAGTGGCCCTGCACCGTAGGCTGCACGCCGCCGCACGCCGCTCCGGATCCGCCGCCTCCGTGCCTCCGGGTCCGCCCCGCCCGAGCATTCGAATTCCGATCCTCTGCTCCGCAGCCTCCGCCATGGCCTGCCCGCCAAGCATCCGCCGGGCCGCCCGCGAGCTGCCACCCTGCATGCCTCTGCCCCCACTGGGAGCCAGAGAATTCGTTCACCCCGGGGTGAAACAGTTCATTCACCCCTTTTGAGCTTACTCCACCCCGAGGTGAACGAATTTGGTTCACCTCGGCTCGAAAAACGTCTCCCGGAGCGCTGTAATCAAGTTCAATGTGCTATCAAATGCGTGGTCAGATGTATGGCAATAAAAACAGGCAGCCAGATGTGCCAGATGCACGCACGCGCGCGCTGCTTTGCTCAAACTCGAGCTCATGCTCGAGAGTTCGCGGGGCTGCAAGCTGCGAGAAACGAACACTTACAGACAAGCTTAAGCATGTGCATATGCGCGCGCGCGCGGCCGCCGAAGACGTCGTCGGTTGTTCCGAGCTCGAGTTTGGAGCTCGAGCGCAGTCCAAGCGCGGGCGAACTGACGTTTTGGCTCACCCTTCAAAGCGGTTCAAGCCGCGGGGCATGCGCAAGGCCCCGCAAGCTGCCCGTGAGCTCGGCGGTTGCTGCTACCAAAAAAACGCGGCTTCCCCCCCCCCGGTTCCCCCCCCCTCCCGGAGTGAAATGCTGGTGAAGCTTAAGTTGCTAGCGCTGGGGACGGACGGACGCGGCAGTTGGTCCGCTAGCTAGCGATGCCCACGTTCAGCAATCGAGCGAGCTCGAGGCCGCCGAGCGCCACTCCGACCGCGGACGCGTTATCGATGCATTTGGCGAGCCCGCGGCCGAGCCCAAGCCGAACGAGTCCACGGCGCAAGAAGCGCTAGATGAGATCAACGGCGGGCCCGCGGGTGCGCCGCACGCACCACAGTGAAGCTGGCCATGGATGCTCATGATCACGGCAGGTCCGCGCTGCTCGGGCGATGCGCGGGCGGTCTCCGTAAGCTGTTTCTGACAGGATTTCACCGAACAGATTGCGAAGAAGCCGTGTCAGCCGGCGGCAAAGCGCGCGCTCTCCGATATACGCGGAGGCTTAGCCTACGGCAGGTCCGCGCTGCTCGGGCGATGCGCGGGCGGTCTCCGTAAGCTGTTTCTGACAAGATTTCACCGAACAGATTGCGAAGAAGCCGTGTCAGCCGGCGGCAAAGCGCGCGCTCTGCGATATACGCGGAGGCTTAGCCTACGGCAGGTCCGCGGCCGCGGCCCGCGGGGGCCTCGGCCTCGGCCCCGTCCCAGTCCCCGCGCGGGGCCGTCCTCCCGCTCGGACCGCCCCCGTCCTCCTCCTCCTCGGCCGGCGCTGGCCGCTCGGGAGTCTCCTCCGCCTCCGCCGCCGCCCTCCGCCCGCCGGCGGTGGACGCCGGCGCGCTGCGGGCGGCGCTGGGGCGGGCCGGCGCCTCGGGCGGCGTCCTCTCCGCGGCGGCCGCATCGGCGGCGGCGGCGGCGGCGGCGGCGGCGGCGGCGGCCGGGCGAAGAAGGCGCGGCCGCGCTCGCCGCAGGTGGCGGACACCGTGGCTCTCATCGAGCTCGCCTCGGCGAGTGCGCAGGGCGGCATGCCGGCGGCCGCCGCGGAGCCCATTGCCGGCGAGCTCCCAAGCCCCGCGAGCTCGCCCCCGCCCTCGCCCCGGCGGGAGCCGGCGGCCGACGAGGCCGGCCGCCCGATGGCGCCCGGCCTCGCGACGCTGCCCAACGGGCTCTACGAGGCGACGCTGCACTGGCGGGGCGTCACGGTCCGCTGCAAGGCGGTCACGGGCGCCGAGGCGGCCCGCTCGCGCGACCGCCTCATCCTCGCCCTCCGCGGCCGCCACGCCCCCTCCGCCTCCGAGCTCTACCGCCCCGCCGCCGGTCCGCCCGCCCCGCCCTCCCCTCCCTTCTTCTCGCTTTTTCTCTGAGATTGACCGCTCGCTCGGTCTCCTGCCCCCGCAGACTACGCGGGCGAGGGCTGGTACCAGGCGCTCTTCGAGGGGGGCGAGGGGTCGCCCCGGCTGGGTTACAACGACCCCGCCGTCTCCGCCGGCTCCGCCACGTCCCTCGAGGCCGCGTGGCGCGCCGCCCGCCGCGCCGTCACGTTCCTCACGTGCATACCCCCCTCCTCCTTCTCCCCCCCAGGGGAGGGGGTACGGCGCCCGCCCGGCCGGCCTGCAGCTGATCCTCGGGGACAGGGAGCAAGGCGTCGTGATCCCGATCCGCTCGGCGGCGTATCGCACGAAGCCGCCGGCGCCGCCCCCGCCCAAGAAGGCCGCGGTGGCGGCAGCGGCAGCGGCGGCCGCAGCGGCCGCCGCCTCGGACAGCGCGGCCACAGAGTCCGACGTCGATATGGACGCGCCGCCGCGGAGGGAGCGGCGGGCCTCGGGCGGCAGCGAGGGCAGGGTGGCCATCAAGCTCGAGAAGGGCGCGGCGCCGCCGGCGCGGACGCCCGGAGGCGTTGGCGGCGGCGGCGGCGGCGGCTCGGGTCCCGGAGGCAGCGCCAGGGGCCCCGGGCCCGCCTCGGCGCAGCACTCGCACAAGGCCGCCGGCGGCGCCGTCAGCGGCGGCGCCAGCGGCGACAAGGGCAAGGTGGCGGGTACCCCCAAGGAGGGGGTTAGCCACAAGAAGAAGGAGGAGGGGGAGCTCAAGCGGACGGGTAGCGGCTCCGCGGCCGGCGGCGGCTCCAAGCCGGCCGGCTCGGGCCCCGCTACCCCCTCGGAATTCATGGACCCCTCCCCCGAGGCCCTCCGCCGCCTGGGGCTCGGCCTCCGCGTCCGGAACCCCCCGAAGTAGCGTTGTACCCCCGTACCCCTCCGTCCCTACCCTCACGGCTACCCGCCCTCGCCCCTCTACCTCCTCTTCTTTTTCCTCGGCCCGCTTTCCCTCGTCGATGCGCGCGTTTTGCCCCCGATCCCCACTCTTCCCGCCCCTCAGGAGCAGAGCTTTTTCGTGTGTACCCCGGTATTTGCTTTTGTACTTAGTGACCCGGGCCTCCAGGCTCTTATGAATGCAATGCTTGCGAACCAAACGCGCGGGGCTGCCGTTGGGCAAGGGCACTAGCGATAAAATCAATTGCAATCAATTTTTGCAAAGCTGTCACGTGCACATTAAAGCTGATCTCTACATCAAAGCTGTCACAGTCCGTGGCAGCTGCATTTAGGCCAAGGCAGCTAGAAATTTGACGAAAGATCATCGGATTGCGGGGACATGTTAGCTGCAACAAGATCATCGTCGGATCCTCGGCCCGCCGCGCCGCCCCGACCGTTGCAACGGACCGGACGCTGTACTATGATACAGCATCATACAGGGAGGGACGTGGTGGGGCGGCACTGGGGCCCCGTGGGCCGTGGCCAAAGGCCATGCATATGAGGGTTTCTCAAAATTGTTTTCGTGTTGGCCCATTAGTAATGGTAAGTTCATGGTAACCAATTGTAAAAGATCCATATCCCTCAACTTGGCAACAACGTAAACCGAAACGACCAGTAAATCGCGCATGTGTTCGGACAGTGTTAACGTTCCTACTAAAACGTCCTACCAACTTGGCAAGGCGGCTGGGCTGCAACTTCTTAATACTGCCTTTTGTGCAGATTTGCGGCATCAGGAGTCCACCAATCACGAGGTTGGCAGTAGCTCGGTGCGCCTTGTATGCAGGGCTGGCTCGGCGAGTCGGTCCGACGGTCGGACAGGGCCGGACTCTTGACTCTTGACTCTTGACTCTGCATATGCGCAGCCGGCAGCGCAGCTGAGCCCGGACGTACTCAGTACCAGTGTTTGTGAAAGTTTACCTCCCCCGGGGCCCGGGCAGCGGCGGGCACCCTGAAAGCTTTCAGCTGCAGAAAGCTTTCTGCAAGGATTGCTCCCAATGCATCCCATACAAGGAAACCTTCTGAGGCGAATTCTCAACATTCCTCGAGACAAAAGCACGTCAAACACGACAGGGCCCGTCCGAAAGCTACCGAAGACAATATATTAACGATCCGCTATGTCTTCGACCACTGCCTCGGGCGCTAGGGCGTTCGCAAGGGCTACCATGCCGTTGTCGTAGTCCTCGCCCATCCGATGATCGCCACATCGTCAGGAAGCGCCTGCAGCGAGCAGTCAAGTGAATTGAAAGTCGATAGAGAGGGCGAGCAAGAGTAAACACCTGCTCGGATCCCGGAGTTGATGGAGACGGCGTGAGCCGCTGAACGAAGGAGGGGGGTACCGGTGGCCTCCTCTTCGTTGTCGACCTCGTCGGCGTCCTGGTTGAGGCAACTTGAGGGCAGTGTCCAGCCATGACCGCTTAGGGGCTGCATTCGCAGAACCTGAGGGGCCAGCGCGACGGGCTCCGAATCCTCCGCATCCAACTCCACGACCTGTGCCAGAGTCCGGACGCGCATGAAAGATTTGAACACATTTGGACCTAGTATATTCAGTTTAGTACAGGAAAATAATTAGTGCTTCGCCAACATTAAATATTGCCACTTTGAATCATTGAATCATTGAATCAGCAGCTGGTAAAAATTGAGTAGGTCAGTCTTCGCGCTTTAGCGCAGTGGTATAAGGTCGTGCTACGACCTCCCGGATTCCCGGGTTCGGTTCCTGCTGTTTCCGCTACGTTGTACTTCGAATCCCTGTGATTCCCGATACCGTGACTTGTATCCTCGTTGTGTACTACGAGTGGGCACGCCCACCGTAGATCTTAAAAAAAAAAGTCTTCGCGGGGCTTTTAATTTGTGGCGGAGATGGGACTACCCCTAAGAATTCTCAGAGTCTCGGCTCAAGTAATAGTAGTACCAAAATTCTCGGCCATGATGGGCATTGATGGCCAGCGGCCATCGCCGGCCATATGCATATATCGATATCCCTACCCTCAGACCCTACCTGATTCAGTGATCTGAGGCTGATCATGAGCTCGAGTGTTCAATTTGCTGGGCAGCCGGCCGCGGGCGCCTGGACATCTTCCGGGAACAACCAATTCCGTCTGGCCATGGGGACTCACAGACGAGAATCACAGCGCTAGCGGGGATCCGGAGCGCTGCCAGGCTGGCTGCACTCGCTTGTAATTGCAATCGATCATGATCATTGAATTGTGCTCTCGGCGCCTCTAGATCTCGCCGCGTGACCAGACAGATATACATGAGACTGCAGTTGGCAACGTGGCCGAATCATTGAATGCACGTGCATGCACTTCGATGTCCCAATTTCTCCCAAATTACAATTTGTTTTTGGTGAATTACCGGCCACAGATTGCAAGCTTAACCAGTAATCATAGACAAATGGCTATGAATAGTACTGAAGTGTCCATTTTTGGAATGTGGTAATTTGTGGTCCGTCTGTGTCCATCTCCCCCTACAGCTATAGCTACCTCCTCCGGATTCTCGAATTCATGATCGCCTGCACCCCAGGACACCGATAAACCCGTGATCCGTCTTGTCGAGGTGAAGAGGTAGATAGCAATAGCAGGCAGAGGTGAAGAGGTGATCCCGTGGTATAGCAGGTAGATAGCAATAGCAGGGTAGCAGGTAGAACAGAAGGCGGGGAGAGCGAAAGCGAGGTGGTGGGCGGCCTTCTGTCGGGCGGCATCGTCTGAATCGAAGCCGGGAGATCCCCCGGAGCGGAGCGGCCGAAGCCGGAGGGATGGCCGAAGCCGGGGGGCCGGCTGCGGGGGCGGCCGAAGCTGGAGGGGGCGGCCGAAGCTGGAGGGGGCGGCCGAAGCTGGATAATATCCCACCATTCGAATTCCACAAGCAGGGGGGCAAGCCCCCCCGCACCCCCCCCACTTGATGATTGCATTGCTAAAGGCGCAGAAGGGGGAGAGAAGAAGGCGCGGGGTGGGGGTGGGGGGGGGGGAGGAGGAGGGGTGGGGGGGGGTGGGGGGTGGGGGTGGGGGTGGGGTGGGGGGGGGCTCGGCCGCGGCCCGGGCGACTTCGATGGCTGCTGTGCTGCTGCGCATGCTGTGCTGCCAAGGGTGCGTCTAAGAGTGCGCCGCGCCAAGGATGTGCTGCACCTGCGCCGCGGTCGCGCGCGTAACCCCACCATCGGCGGCCCGGCGAGCGGGGCGGGCGGCGAGCTGGCCGGGCGCACCGCCTGCAGGACGCCCGGCCGGACTGCCGTCGGCGTGTGCTCTGGCATCGTCCCCGCCTGCGCATGCGATGCTTTAGCCGCTATCCGAAATTCGTTGGCGGTTCATTTGCGAGGCTTTGACTAGCCGTATTGCCTCGGTGTGCGTTAATTTATCCAGCTATAGGGTCGGGAGGCTTGAGCTCTAATTTGATTTCTCGCACCTTGTAGACGCCGGTCTCCACGAGCACAGATCGCCAGCCCGACGCGTTCGCGCCGGCAATGTCCGCCGCCGGGTTGTCCCCCACCAGCCTGGGGGGTACGGGTTCGAATCGACGGGGGCGGGAGGAGAAATGTGGGGAGCGAGCGGCGGGTACCAGAAGTTCGTCGGCTTCGCGGCGCCGATTCGCCGCGCCGCGCGCTCCAGCACCTGCTCCGTGTAGCTAACCCCCCCCCCCCCCCCCCCCCCCGGGGATTGAGCGTCGCAGGGGTGTAGTCGAAAGGCCAAGGTGGAGGTGGGTACCGGAACTGGGCGGGGCACGGCTTCCCGTAGAGCGTGCTGCGGAGGGGCCGCCCCTCGAGGGCCAGGTACAGGGATTCCACGCAGTGCCGGAAGGCCCCGCCCCCGAACCGGGGTACATGCCACTAAAGAGCAAAGGAGGGGAGAGGGCAAGACGTTGGCGGCCGGGGGGAGGGTCAGGGGGGTACGCGGATGCGGACCTCAGCGCCGTAGAGAAGATCGGAGTTGCTGGCGGGGGGTAAAGGTGGTGAGAAGGGGTACCGGGGGCGTAGGGGGTACGAGCGAACCAGAAGTAGATCCCGACCTGAACGCCAAGAGGTAAGGGGCAAAACTCAGGACGGTGCGGGGGGTACAGCGAGCGGATCGACTCGCCTGCTGCTGGCCGTCGTGGGGCGGCTCGCCGGGTACGCCATTCGAACGCAGGAAGTCGATCACGACCTGGCGAGGGGGTGTCGGGAGGGGTACGCCGCTGATCAATGGATTCTGGGCCCGCGGGGAGCCGAACCTGGATCTCGCTGCTCATGTGCGCCGGGTCGCTCATGACCATAATCGCCGCCAGGCCCTGCGAGGGGTAAGGCTAGCAGCGGCAGGGGTACAGTGCGCGCGACTCACCGCGGGGAGCTCGTTCCGAGGCTTGAACTGGCCTTTCAGGGCGGGGTACAGAAGCTGGATAGGAGTCGGGGTGCGCTGGAGCCAGAGGGCCGGAGAGTGCGGGGAACGAACGGGGTAGTGGCCCAGCACTTCGGGTACGTCGATGACCTTCTCGAACCCGTACCTGCGGGGTACATGGACCGGGCGCGGGGCAGGGCGGGCTTGCGAGGCTCACTCTTTGAGGACGTCCGGGCACCTCCCACGCCCCACCGAGAGCACGTACTGCGCGGAGGCGGGTTGGCGGCGGATCTTATCGATCGCATCCGGAGCGGATCAAATTGCATTCGGACCTGGTCCTGGTACTTGGGCGCGAGGGTGCGGAGGGGCGTGTGGGAGAGGACGATGTCGTCGGGATCCACGCGCACGCCGAACCAGTCGGAGAGCTCCGCAGCCTTCTCCTTCTCGGACATACCGCCGCCGTTCGTGAGGAAGGCGCACGGGAGGCGGCGGTCTGCCAGCATCTGCGCAGGGGCGCCGCTGAGCGGTCGAAAGGGATGGAAAGATGAAAGATGACTCGGAAAGCGTATACCTGCAGCGCCTCGTGCGCGCCTTTGAGGACGTTGCCCTTGCCCCGGATGAGCACTCCGTCAATGTCTGGGCGCCGCAGCCGCGCCGCACGGTGAGCGAGCGGAAAGGCACCACAGTCGAGCGAACAGAAGGCTCCCACCGAAAGCTACGGCGGGAGGCGCTCCGCTGGCGCCAGCGGCCGAACTGGCCAGGCGCACTACGCGCGACGCTCGCAGCTGCCCTGCAGCTCGCCGGACGCCTGCCAGCGCTCTCCCGAGCGCCAGCGCCATTACAGCTCCTCGAAAGCGGCGAGGCGGGCGCTGGCGATGCAGTTGGAATTCAAGTCGCCCAACTTGTCGATCCGCGAGAGGCCGGTGCTGGGTCTGGAAATGCGTGCACTACCAATCCCGCACCGCAGACGATCTTCCGAGACGTGGTGGCTTTGGCGACCTTTGTAGGACCGTGCACTTGTACCCAGCCAGGACCAGCTCTGGCAGTTCGAGCAAGCTGTGCAGGCCAACCGTGCAGTTCTTCCATTAGCAAAAGAAGATAAGAATCCGAAGCCTTGCAGCTGCCCGCCCCCGAGCTCCGCCCCGCTCCGTGCAAGGAGAGCGCGTTCGCTGCCCCTCTGGATGCAGAACATACCGGCTCAGAAGCGGTTCAGCTTCCCGCGGGAGCAGAAGCGGTGCGCTGCGCCTGCTCGGGTCGGCCAGCTAAAGTGGTCCGACGACTTCCCCTCGGTAGCTAACGGCATCCCGCGCCGCTTCTCCTCGCGCAGGTCGCAGCCGTCGGTTCCAGGCCGCAGCAGCCCCAGGGACGGTCCGCACGAGCGCCCCGGACGCGTACGCCGCCACGCTGACGCCGCCCCGCAGAGCTCAATGACCTGGACAAGGTTCTCGAGGCGCGCGTCCTGAAGGACCTCATGCGGGACCACCCGCCGCGGCCGGCCACGCCGCCCGAGGGTCCGCTCCGCTCCGCTCCGATCCAGCGCAGCCGCTGCGGCGCCAGCTCACTCACCGCCGCGCGCGGCAGCAGCCGTCGCCGGGGATGTGCTCGCGCCGCGCGAGCCGCGGGAGCCCCGAAGGGAGCGGGACCCGGTGAGGCGCTCCCTCGAAGACAAGGAAGCGGCGGCGGCGCCGCCGGCAGCATCAGCAGCAGCAGCAGCGCACCGGGATCTCCCCCCGCGGCCGCGGGTCCACTCCAACCCTCACGCGGCGGCCGGGGCGGGCGCGGGCGGCCCCGTGAGGGACTCGGACCTCCTCTCTTCGATGGCGCAGCGCCTTCGGAACACGGAGCTGCAGCTGAAGTCCCAGCGCTCCGAGCTGCAGATCAAGGCGCGCCGGATCAAATCTAACATCGGATCAAATTCCGTCCTTCCTGACGTCCACGCAGGACCAGCTCATCGCTCAGCTGCAGAAGGAGCTCGCAACGGCGCGCGAGGTCGCGTCGAGCGGGGCGGGGCCCCAGGACAAGGTCAAGCTCCTGCAGGCAAGCAAGCCGCCTAGCCGCCTGGCCGCGCGTCTCTTCTCGGCCGCTGCCGCTCGCCCTTTCTCATCGCTGACCCTTTCTCGCCCTCTGCAGACCGAGAACGCGCGGTTGCGCAAGCAGGTTCGGCAGCAGCGTTCGGAGGGTCGAATTTGAATTCAAATTCGGAATCGAATCCGCCCGCAGGTTCGGGACATGGAACGGTTCCTAAACGACTACGGCATGATCTGGGTACGCCGCTACTCGATGGAAGGGTGGCGCAGGGGTACGCTGTTCGACGCGGGACGGGATACAGGTGGGGAACGGGAGCGAGAGCGAGGATGAGGGGGCCGCCCGCAACGGGAGGCCGCCCCGCCCCGGCGCCCGGTGCGGCGCGGTGGCGCTGCGCCGTACCCCTACCCCGATAATCCCGTACCCCAATATTCCCGTACCCCACCCTACATCCAGGCCGGCCGCGGCGAGCGACGGGGAGGATGCGGCGGGCGCGCCCCGCGCGGAGCGGCCCGCCCGCAAGGCGGACCGGGATCTGAACCCGATGCGGTGCGGCGCTCCTAATCTACTCTACTCTAATCTGCTCTACTCTGATCTAATGTAATTTGATCCGCTTCAGGCGGTCGCGGGAGAAGGGGACGGACGGGTCGCCGGCCCCCGCCCCCGCGGGCGGCCACGGGGCGGCCCCTCCGGCGGCGGCGGCGGCCCCGCCCCTCAAGAAGCTGGTGGTACCCTTCGACGTGAATGTGGTAAGGGCGTTCGGGGCGGGGCGGGGCGAGGCGGGGCGGGGCGCATCTTTCATATTTTAGATTGTCCCATTCGGGGCCGGGCGGCGCGGGGGCGGAAAGACGTAGAATCGGCGCCTAGGGACAACCTTGAATCAGACAAGACCAAAGACTGGCGCCTGGAGAGAACCTAGACCTCGACAGAATCTAATTCCGCGGCGCACGCAGACCTCGACAGAATCTAATTCTTTTCGATAATCAATCTGAGCCTGCTAAGATTCTAGCTAATTCTTTTCGATAATCAATCTGATTTTGTCTAATGGAAACCTTTACGCAGCTGGCCAAGAACCTGCGGGATCTGAACGCGATGGCCGGGGACGGCTCCTCCGCCGTCGTCCACCGCGCCGGCGCACGCCGCCTCCGCGTGCGTCCTGTACCCCCTCCCCGAAGCTCGTAAGCAGGAAAGCTCGAAGCTAGGCGGCGCTCTTTTCGTCGTCGCCATTTGAGGCGGATCAAATTCATTGACGTCGGACTCTGCACTGATTGGTCGCCCCGGGCGCAGGCGGTGGACCCGATCCTCCTCACAATCTACAGCAATGGCATGATCCTCGTGCGCTCGTACCCCCCGGGGGCTCCGCTCCGGCGGAACAGGCTCCTGGGGAACGTTCCACCGGGGCGGCCCACGGGCCCGGCGGCTCAGGCTCGGCCCATGGTGTGCCGACCCCCCTTTTCGCCTTCGCAGGGATCGGCGTCCTTTCGGCCGTACAGCGAAGCATCCTGCGGGGCCGCCATGGCCGACCTGCTCGACGGGTACGCCGTTTTGATTTGATCCGGCCCCCCCCCCCTCCTTTAGTTGTTCGCGGTACCCGGGACGGACGGGCCGTGACCGGGCTCTCCCTCGCTGCAGCTACTTCCCTTACGAGCTCAAGGAGCAGTACCCTGACGGTGGTGCAACCGTACCCCCTCCCGATCACCCATCCGCGGCCGGCCGCCCACGCCAGGGCGGGGTACAGTGCCGATCAAGCTCGTGGACAACACGCACCAGGAGTACGAGGCCCCGTTCCAGCCGTTCAGGCGCGCCGACGTACCCGCAGCTTTTCTTGTACCCCCCTTTCGAGCTTCTGAGACGGCCCCGCAGCGGGGAGGGCCGGGCCCTCGTCTCTCGCGCCGAGGACCGCGCGTCCCCCGCTGGGGCGCACCCCGTCCTCGCCGCCGCGATCTCCCGGGTGCGCCGCTGTACCCCCCCCTCCATCTCCGGGGTACGCTGAAGCCCCCCGCAGCAGGCGGCCGCGGGCGCGATCGCCGACGCCCCTTCCTCCTCCTCCTCCTCATCTGTACCCCCCCACGCCCCGGCATCCTCTTCCTTCCCCGTACCCACCGCCCCCGCCGCCCCGCATCCGCACCCGCCGCCCGGGCCGGCCTCCGCCTCCGCCTCTGCCCCCGCCCCCGCCCCGTCCTCGGCGGCGCCGCCGTACCCCCCGCGGGCGTCCGTCGCCGACCCCAACGCGCCCCTCGCCGCCCGCCTCCGCGACGTCGATTCCCTGAAGGTCCGGTACCCCCACTAGACTCTTTCCCATTCCATCCCCAAACCAGAAATGTTCCCGGCAGGACCCGAACCGGCCCATGGAGAGGAACGAGTTCCTGAACCGGCTCCCGAAGAACGTCGTGAGGAACGGTCGCGTCGTATCCGTCCGCGACGACATCGATTCCCTGCTCAAGGCGCCTTCCTTTCTTCTTTTCTGCTTTCTTTTCGGTATTCTTGTTTTGCTTACTTCAAGCGGGCAGGGGCGGGAGCCGCCGGCGGCCGGCGGGGAGGACGGCGGCGTGATCGTGATCGAGACCCCGACCCTCAAGCTCATACGAGGCGCCTCCCTTCCGATCTGGCCTTTTCCTTTCAGGCTGAATTCATTCTTTTCCAGATGCCGCGGGGAAGGAGCCTTCTCCATCTGAAGGGCAGGAGCGGCCCTCCAGCGCCCACCTCCGTACCCCCAGGCAAACCCAATCCCCTACCCGGGCTTTTTTCGCACGTTCGGAATCCTCCCCGCCTGAACTCGAGCCAGGGACATCGCGACGCTTCGGGTCAAATCGGACGACGGGAAGCGAACGTTCCTCCTCAAGCTCCGCGCCGACGACACGGTAAGCTGCGGCGATTTCTGTACCCCCGTTCCGTTCCTTTGACTCGCCGAACTTCGTTCGTTCAGATCGGAGCGCTGCGGGAGCATCTGCAGCGGCAGCGGCCGAAGGACGCCCCCGACTTCGAGATCCGGACCGCGTTCCCCAACCAGGTCCTTACAGTCTCGTACCCCCCCCCGCAGATTCTTCCCCCCCGAACTCATTCCCCCCTGCAGGCGTACGCGGACCCGAAGCAGACGCTGCGGGAGGCGGGGCTCGTGCCCAACGCTATCCTCGTGCTCCGGCCCCTGGCCATGGGCCTGGGCCTCCCGGCGCCAAAGGGCTAGCTATAGCTAGCTAGCGCTAGTCAGCGAGCGCTAGCTAGCAAGGCGTGAAAACGCAGTTATTAGTTATAATTACGCGTGCGCTGGCGCGCTCGGGCTGGGTGCATGCAGCCGCGCGGGGGATCTGCGGCACTGTACTAGTACTGCGGCATTTGTACAATTACAACAACAGAAGTTTAAAAAGTTAATTTCGACGAGTAGTCCTACGAACGATGAAATTAAAGGGGAACTGAAATCAACATCGTATATATATAGTACAGGATCTGAATATACGAAGATGAGTCTACAAGATAAATAAAGAGAGTACATGCGGTCTCACAGTTGCAACGATCCCGCGCGGATCTAAACCTAGCTAGGCCTAGCTTTACACTACGTAGTATACAGCTGCAGGAGAGCCACGCGCACCAGGAGGCTACACTGCAGCCGAGCACTGTACAGGCAGGCCTTAGAGAGGCAGCGGCCGGCCGCGCCGAGAGAGAGGGAGAGGGGGGTGGGTGGGGGGGGGGGGGGGGGGGGGAGGGAAGAAAGGGGCTCAGTCACGAAGGGAAGCGCTCAGGCGCCCGGCGCCGTCCGAGGCCGCCTCGAGCGTCGCCGCCAGCGTCTCCAGGAGCAGGATCTGAAGTGGATCGGAAAGAAGCATCAGGATTCAGCAACCGAGATCTGACCATAGGTTCAAGCTTGAGGGGTAGAGCTCGTTTCAAATGTAAAACATTTGATCCAGAAGAAGAAGAAGAAGAAGGAAATGGGCGCGCGGGCGCGCGCGTGCACCTGGGCGCGGCGGAAGTCTTGGAACTCTTCGGAAGCGCCGCCCTCCGCCTCCGCGGCCGCGTACAGCGCGTCCAGCTGCCCCCGCTCCCCCGAGGCGCCGGCGGCCCGCCCGAGCCGGCGGCAGAGCACGACCGCTGCGGCGCGCGCGCGGGGATCAAATCGCGATCGATCGACCGAATTTCCGAGGCGGATCGAAGTCGAATTCGAGCTGCGCACTCTCGATCCAGTCCCGGGCGGTGATGAAATCCTCCTCGGCCCATCCCGGCGTGAGGCCGGCGTAGAAAGCGTACTCTGCAGAGAAGAGTTGGGCGGAGGTAGGGGGGGGGGGGGGGGGGGGAGCAGGCGATCCGACCTGCGGGCGCCCCGCTCGAGACTTTCGAGCGGCGCGAGAGCGTGCGCTGCGAGAGGGCGGCGGGCGCGTGAGACGCGGCGCGCCGCGCTCGGCGCTCCGCGGTCCCTCGCGACCGCACCCTGTTCATTTCGGAGTCGCTGAGGTTAAGAGCGTTCAGGCACGTGAAGACGACGAAGGCGGACACTGTCCGCAGCATGACGTGCGTCGAGGAGAGCGGCTCATCCGTTGTAGACGCGCTGCGGGCCGAGCAGCGCGCGCCGTTGACTCGTCAGCTGCCAGAAAGTGCGGCGCGCGGAGGCGCGGCGCGAAGCTAGCCGCGCACAGAGAGAGCTCGATCAGGACGGCGGAGAGTGTCAGGCGGCCGATGTAGCAGTCAACGCAGTCCTGCGCAACGCGCGAGCGCTTTAGAGAAGAATCGGGAGGGAGGGTTGGTGGCAGCGGACGCGCACCGAGACGAATTCCCGTAGACTGTAAGTGAAGAGGCCCCAGTCGCTGTTCGGCTTCTCTCCGGGCCTCAGGTGGCGTGCCAGTTCCTCGTGCACGTTGCGAAACTCTGCGATCGGCCGCGTGGACCGGTACCGGGTGAGGACGCGCGCGGGGATCCGAAGGGAGCCGGTTGTGATCGGCCGCGGGGACCGGTAGCGACACGCGCGGGGAGCCAGAGGCAACACTGCACACAGTCTATATATGCAGAATTGATGCACGGCGAGCCGCTATGGCACGCGGGGAGGGCGCAAGACATCGCGTACACATCCGCGCCGGCGCGCCGGCGCCGGCGTCCCTTGACCGGGGCCCTCGCGGGACGCTAAACCAAGAAAGTGCACGTACCTCGAGTCATCCGCGCCGTGCCGCCGTCCTCGAACTCGGGCTGGGCGAAAGTGGCGACCGGGCTGAAGAGGGCCTTGGGATGCCCCGCATGAGCTGAGAACCTAACAGGACCTCCAAGGGCAAGCCGACGGCAGATACGAAGCCGCTGGACGACGGGAGAACGAGTATTGGCCGCCGGGGAGCGGGAGCTGGCGGCGATGAGCTGTGGTCTCTGTGTAGCGCCTGCAAGCACCGCGATGGCGGCCGCCGACGAGCAGGCAAAGAGTGCAGGCGACGGCATTGCGATGGGGTACGACGCGATGAGGGGGGTGAAGGCCGTGTTTGGGGTACCGGCTAATGAGATGAATGAACCATTCGACATTTTTCAAGTTTTGCAACCTTCGTTGGGCTGACGTCCGGATCCACGTGCACGTTCGGTTGGGGTACGTGCACGTGCACGTGCGTAACCAGAATAGATGTCGATCGATCGATATATATATATATCGATGTTTCATTATGCATATCTAAATGATATATATGTAGATTATATACATTTTTATTAAAGTTCAGAAGGGTTAAAAATTTTTCCGTTTAGACACTCCGCCAGCTTTGATTCTCCCCTCTAGTGGTGTCCTACGTTTCGCCTCTCCTACTGTTCTGCCACCTCTCGATCTGCCTCCTGCGACTACGTCTTCTAGTTCTGCTGTTAGCTCTGTCTTGTCGTCTTCGTCTAGATCTTCGTCTTCGACTGTAGTTCCTCGTGCTCGTTCTCCTTATTCGCTGCGTCCCCGTGCTCCTCGTAGTGTGACTAGTACTTCTGCGTCGACGTCCCTGAGCTCTTCTACTCCTTCTCCTCGTGCTCGTTCTCCTTATCTTTTGCGTTCTTCTGATCGTGTCCCTTCTCGTGATCCCTCTTGATTCTGTATTTTGTGCTAGTTTCCTGTTTCTTTGATTTGTGATTGCTTTGTTGTCCCTAATATTACTACCTACGGGGGGTTCGCCCCACCGTAGTCTCTCAAAAAAAAGTTTTTCCGAACTTTTTCGTTTTTCCATTACTAGTACTTGCATGCGCAATCGGCCGGTAACTTCACGGCGGTAAGGTGGGTGGTTGGGGTACAAGCGGGATACACCTGCATGCATGACCCTCCTCCAGCTGAGAGGCCTACATGTACATGCTACAGCTCCAGCTAGGCCTCGGCTCCCGCCGCGTCCCGCATGCACATGCGCAGCTGCAGCAAGGCAGTTGCAGCTTGTCATGTACTAGTAGCACCAACTAGGAGCGGGGATCGGAGCTCCCGCGCGCGACTCGGGCGCGGTCACCAAATCAGGCGTGACAGCTGCGGCGCGCGGCCGGCGGAGTTAGCGCGCGGTGACCTGCGGACTCAGCATACCCACCAGCGTGCATGGCCGAAGCCATCTAAGTGAAGGGCCTCGTAGATTCGCCGCTGCTTCGATTCGACAACCGCAGCACGCGGCGTCCGTAACCTGGACGACGCTTGATTAGATCGGGGGAATCTCTGTTTGTTTGAAGAGGCGCCGTGGCCGCGCGAATCGCGGCGCGATGCTCGTCGAGCCGGCGGTGGTCTCGGCGGGGACGCTTGATGGCTCCTCCGCTCCTGGATGGCGGGGCCCCATGGCGGACCCCCGACCGGAGCGGTACCGCGCCTCAAAGGAGACGCAGCGCCTCCAGGAGCTCCCGCCCTACTGGAGGGTGCGCATTCCAGGCCTTCCCGCCGCATTCCCGCCCCCGCGTGCCGCTCCCGCCAGCCCGCAAGGCCCGCGCCGACTTGCCGCGCCGGCTGCGCCCAGGACCCCTCCTCGCTCCGGCACGTCGGGAAGGTCCAGGCGCACGGCATCCTCATCGCGCGTGCGTCTGGCCCGCCTCCGCCGCCGCCGCCGCCGCCGCCGCCGCCGCCGCCGCCGCCCGCCTTGCGTTGCGCCGGCCCGAGGCGGCCTCGCGCAGTTCGGTTGGACGATGGTGCGGTGCCCCTCGTTCGGCGCGTCTCCGCCAACCTGGGCGAGCTCATCGGCGTCCCTGCGGAGTCGGCCCTCGGCGGCCCGCTCTCGTCCGTGCTCGCGCCAGACTCGCTGTTGGCCGTCGTCGGCGCCCTCTCCTCGCTCCGGTCGCGGCCGGCCGCCTCCCCCCCGGCCTCTGTCGCCGTACCCGTCGAGCTCCGCCTTTCCACGGTCAACGGCGTCGGTGCGCGCCGCGCCGCTCCGCCGCGCTCCGCCGATGCAGACCCTGCTTGAGCGGGGGCGCGCAGAATGGTCGGGTCTGCTGCACGCGACCGAGCCGAGTCCGGACGGATCCCCCGCAGAGTGCATCGTGGAGCTCGAGCCGCTCGCGTCGCCCATACCCGGCGCCCCGTGCGCACCGCCCGCCCGGCCCCGCCCCGCCCCTCCGCGCCGCGCCGCCTCGGCCCCCGCGCGCGGTGCGTCGACCGGCGAGGCCGACCGGCGGCGCCGCAGCCCGCTGTCTCCGAATTTCAACGAGGATATGGCCTGCCTGTCCGCTCGTTCTATGCGTGCGCGAGTACCCCCCACCCCCCCTTGCCGCGCCCTCCGAGCCCGCGGGGTATCAGAAATGGCTGAGGAGTCTACGAGCGTCGAAGACCTAGTTCAGGGGCTCATACCCCTCTTCGCGGACATCGTCCGATTCGATCGGTACCCCCGCGCGCCCGCCCGGATCCCGCGGCCCCGGGTTCGAATCCCGGCAGGTGCATGATCTACCGGTTCGACTCCCAGAAAGACGGCCAGGTCATCGCCGAGGTCCGATACCTGTACCCCCCTCGGCCTTCCCCCCGTCTCCCCGGACGACCCCCCTGCAGTGCCTCCGCGACGACACGCGTGCCCCCCTGCTAGGCATGAGCTTCCCCGGGATGGTCCGCGTAGCCCCTCCTCCCTTCCCCAACCCCCCTTTCGCGGTCTCGCGGCTAACCGCTGCTTGCTTCCTCCCCCCCTCAGGACATCCCCCCCGCCGCCCGCGGTTTCTTCATGCTCAATCGCTTCCGCGCCATCCCCGACGTCTGTACCCGTGCGTGAGGGGTACGGCAGCTTGTGCGCCTCCGTGGCGACCGACCGCGCTTTGCCGCCCCGCAGCCCCGGTCGCCATCCTGTCCCACCCCGAGCAACCGCCCCTCGACCTCGCTCGGAGCACCCTTCGCTCCGTATCCCCCTGTACTTCCCCCCCCCCCTCGCGTCCCCTTTTCCGCGCTCATGCCGGTTGCTCTACCCCCCAGGCCACCTCCAGTACCTCAAGAACATGGTACCCAACACCCGCCTGGGTCCCGGTCCCGCAGCAGCCATCCCCAAGCCAACGCCGCCGCGCAGGGGGTACAAGCGACTATCGTCAACTCGATTGTCATATCCGGGAGCCTATGGGGCCTCTTCGTGTGGTGCGTGCCGTACCCCCCCTGCGCTCCGGCCCCCGTCCCGTCCCGCTGAGCCTGAGGCGCAGCCACAACCACACGCCGAAGTACTGCGACCGGCGTACCCGGCTCGCGTGCAACAACTTCGTCATGGTTCGCCCCGCTACCCCCCCTCGCTGCTCCCCCCTCCCTCACTCCCGAATCCGAATCCGACTCCGGCGGGGCCGGCCGGGCAGGTTCTGGCCTCGCAGATCGCCTGGGTACAGGAGCGGCAGTACCGGCGGGCAGATACCAAGGCGCGGGAGCTGCACGCGGCGCTCCTGGAGAGCGCGCAGAAGAGCGGGCGGCACCAGACTTTTCTGAAGGCACTCTTCTCGTCGGACCCCAGCGTGAAGGCGCGCGCGCCCCCTCCTCCCTTTCTTGCTTGCTTGCTTGATTGCTTCCTTCCGTATGCGCTGAGGGGCGAGTCGGCAGGATCTAATTACGTGCTGCGGGGTCGCGCTGGCGTCGGCGGGGGGTACGCGGCAGCTCCAGGAGGCGGCGGACGGGGAGGAGGTCGGCTCACCTGCTCCGATCTGATCTGATCTGATCTGATCCGATCCGATCCGATCTCAGGTCTGCGAGTACGAGGCGACGGGGAACTGCCCCCGGAGAGAGTCGGTGCGCACTTGCGCCTAGGCGCCCGGGCGGCCTTCTAGAGGGCCCGGGCGCCCTGCCCTTGAGGGCGGTCTTCTAGATGGCCCCGCCAGCGCATCGGGGCACCGATCTCCTAGCATCCCTCCCTCGGGGGCACCATCCCCTAGCTAGCGTCCCCCGCCCCGCCCCGCCCCGCCCCGCCGCGCCGCGCCCCGCCCCGCCCCGCCGAGCCGAACCGAAGGGCAGCCGAGACAAAGCCTGGCTAGCTAGCCCGGGGGCCCGAGTCCCGCTAGCGAGAGCCGGGCCCGCTAGCGGAACTGCCCCCGGAGAGAGGCGGTTCGCCGGCCCGGGCGCTCGGGCGGTCTTTTAGAGGGTCCCACTAGCGAGCCGAGGCGAGCCCGGCAGCCCTCCCCGAGCCTGATCCCGCCCCGCCGCGCCGGCAGGTGCTGCACCTTGCGGCCTTCGTGGAGCGCGAGTGCGTGAAGCGGGCCTCGGCGGGCCAGGACGAGGTCTTCGCCTCCGACTTCTGGGTGCGACCTCAGATCAAGGGCCTTCTTTTAATGGATCCTTTTGGATCTCAAGATCTTAGACTAACTAACTCTTTCTTTCCTGACTAACTCTTTCCCACCCTCCTGCCAGACCCGGGACATCCCGTCGAGCATACCCCCGCCCAAGGGGATCTGCGGCGTCCTCGCCACGCGCCTCTCAAGCGGTGCGTGAAGCAGGGGCCAACTAACCAACTAACGCTGCGGCCGGCGCTCGAGCTTCTGCGTCTCTGGTCCGCTAAGCCGACGTGCGTCTCTGACGTGTCGAATCCACCCGCGCAGGGTCGATCGTGATGTACTTTCGCGAGGAGCTCTCGACGACGCGCAAGTGGGCGGGGCGCGAGGCCGACCTGAAGAGCCCCGGGCGGCACCTCAACCCCCGCGACTCTTTCGAGCTCTGGTGCGCATTAGCTAGCTAAGCCGAGAACACTTCAGTATAAAGAGAGCTTATAGTCTCTCTTGTATTCTCATGAGAGGCTATGCCCTCTCTCCTATCGTGGTGATGCTAGTTCGCCCCCCTCACAACGCCTCCGCATCCAATCCGATGCGATCTGATCTGATCTGATCCTGTCTGATCTGATCTGGTCTGATTTTCCCCTCCAGGGTGGAATACACGAAGGGCCAGAGCGAATACTTCGGCCCGGGAGACTTCGCCGCCCTCTCCGTCCTGGTACTCCCGTACCCCCCTTCTCTTCCCCCGCCTCCCCCATCCGAGAAGGCTGACGGCGGCCGGGCCCTTCCCTCGCCCTCCCCTTCGCCCCCCCTCCCCCCCCCCCCCCCCCCCCACCTTCCCCCCCCCCGCAGCGGAGCGTGTGGGGCCTGAACGAGAAGCTCGGCGTCTCGCGGCAGCTCAAGCTCGTCTCCCAGGGTACGCTTTTTACGCTTTTCCCTGCCCCGCCCCGCCCCGCACCGCCCCACCCTGCCCCGCCCCGAGCTAGGGAGCCGAGGGGCCGAGGGGCCGAGGGGCCGAGCTAAAAAGCCGACCGGCCCTAGGAACTAGTTAGTTCCTAGCCTAGTAGCTAATCCCGTGACCCGCCTCGCGCTCACCCGACCCGATCCGACCGGACCCGAGTCGCCCGCCCCGCCCGCCCCGCCCCCGCCCTAGGAACTAGTTCCTAGCGTAGTAGCTGGTCTCGTGACATGCCCCGACCCGCCCCGCCCCGCCCCGCGCAGACCTGAAGCAGCTGATGGAGGCGGTGACGGTGCCCGTGATCACCCTCTGCCGCGACGGCCTCATCGCCGACTGGAACCCCAAGGCAAGCGGGGCGGGGGCGGGGCCGGGGGCGGAGGCGGGGGGCGGCGGGCGGGCGGGCGTTCTTAGACGGCTCTTATATCTTAGAAAAAAAACTTGGCGGGGGCGTCGGTCCCTTTACCAAGCGCTCTTACGTCGGTACTTGCACCCTCCCCCACCCCCCTCTGACCCCTTCTTCGTTTGCAGGCGGAGGAGCTCTTCGGGCTGACGCGCGCCGCCATGCTCGGTCCGCGTACCCTCCGCCCCTCCGCCCACCCTCCCGCACTCACCGACGCCGCTCGTACCCCCCCCAGGCAAGTGCTTCGTGGACTCTGTGGTGGACCCTCAGCACGCCGCCGAGACCCGCGAGGCGATCCGGGTACGTCGTTCTATCGAGATCAAATCGGCCGAGGCCAGATCGAATCAGGATCGAACCTTCCTCGCTCGCTCGGCAGGCTGCGTCGCTGGGCCGCGCGGTGGGCTCCAAGGGGCGCGAGGTCGAGTTCGCGACGCGCTCCAAGGACGACTCGCGGCCGGTGAGTGATCTGATCACATGCACGAGCCCGCGGCGCCCTCGCACCCGTCTACCCCCCCCCCCTCCATCCTACGTAGTACCCACTACCTTCGCTCGCCCTTCGCTCGCAGTCGCTGGACATCCTTATGCGCGTGGTGACGCGCCAGGACGCCCAGAGCGGCGTCCTCGGCGTCTGCTGCATCTGCGTGCGTGAAAGAAGCCAATATAAAGCTAAGAAGAAGCTTAAGGAAGCCCAGTAAAGAATGACGCTAAGAAGCATACAAGTTTGAGCTCAAGTTTAGGGCGGCGAAGCTAAGGAGCTCAAAGAGCTTGAGCCTTGTTCTAAAGCGGCGCCCTCATCGCCTCCCTTCGTCGGCGGCACCCTCGTCTCTCTCTCTCACTCCTCGTCCCGCGATATCTATCTATCTATCTATCTATCTGACGGCGCCGCGCCTCGCCCTGCCCCCCCTCTGACCCCTTCGTCCTTCGCAGACGGACCTGACGGAGCGGAAGAGCAAGATGAAGGCCGAGATCCGCGCGGAGGAGACCCGCAAGTTCCTCGCCACCATGTCCCACGAGAGTGCGTGTTATTCCTAGCTTGGCTTGATTAAGAAGAGTTTATAAGAAAGCTTAGCTTGGCGACCCTCCTTGCGCGCTTGTCCTTCGTCGCCTTCTCACGCCCCAACCCAACCGTCGCCTTCTCACGCCTTCTTTGTCGCTTCCTTGCGCGCTTGTCCTTCGTCGCCTTCTCACGCCCCAACCCAACCGCCACGCAGTGCGCACGCCGCTAAACGGGTGCGTCCCGCGCGCCGCCCAAAGAACGCACAGCCCCGCCCGTCCGGCTCCGGGCGGGGCTGAACGCGCGCCGCGCCCCTTCCCCCCCCCCCCCCCGCAGCGTCCTGGGGATGCTGCAGCTGGCTAAGGACTACCCCCTCCACCCGGGTACGCCGGCCGCCCTCCACCATCATCGTCGAGCGCCAGACTTGAGCCCCCTCCCTCCCTCCCTAACCCCTCCCTCCCTCCCTCCCTCCTTTCGGGGGTACAGCGGCGGCGGAGTACATCGACGGGGCGGTCCGCTCGGGCGAGCACCTTCTCAACCTCATTAAGTGCGCTCTACCCCCCCGCCCCTCTCTCTACCCCCTCCCCCCCCGCCCCTCCCCCGTCCTCCCTCACAACGCTCTTATCTATCGTCTTGACCTCCTTGCACTCTCACGCACGCACGCCCTCCTAGCGCTCTCCACCACGCCTCCACATCGCCCTTCCTAACGCCTCAACGCCTCAACCACCACGCCCTCCACCAGCGCCCTCCGCCACGCCCCAACATCATCGTCGCCGCCCCTCCTAACCACCGCCCATCCTAACCTAACACACCGCTTCTCCTACCACCGCCCTTCCTACCAACTAACACCGCCCCTCTTGCAGCGACATCCTGGACATCAACAGGATCGAGGCGGGGAAGCTGGTCCTCTCCTCCACCCGCTTCGACGTCGCCCGCTGCGTCCACTCCGCCGTTATGGTCGTCCAGCCGAAGGTCAGGGGGGGGGGGGAGAGAGAGAGAGAGAGAGAGGAGGGGGGGCTGGGGGAGTGGCGCCAGGCGCGGGCGGGCGGGCGGCGGGCGGGCGGGTCCTGGTGGGGACTGCTGGGGCTAGCCGTGGTGGTCGTCCGACCCAAGGTCAGGGGAGAGGGGAGAGGGGCAGGCAGGCTAGGGCGGGCTAGGCGGGCCAGGACAGGCTAGGGCAGGCTAGACGGGCTGGGGGGGGGGGGGTGGGGGGGGTGGGGTGGGGGGCTAGGGTCCTGGTGGGGATCACCACTAGGGCTAGGCGCCTCACTAGGGCTAGGCAGCCCAAGACCTCCCCACTAGGGACCTAGGGTCGTCCAACCCAAGGTGAGGGGTGGGGAAGAAGGGGCAGGCTAGGGCAGGTAGGGCAGGCTAGGCGCGGCTAGGCGCGGCTAGGCGCGACGCTAAGGAGCCGCCGCCACCCTGGCGTGTGTCCGTCGCGGGTCTTTCGCGGGGGCTGGTATGGGGATGGGTCGCAAAGACGCCGCCGGCGCCGACTCCGACTCCGCGGGGGCGCAGGCGGCGAGCAAGGGGATTCAGATCAAGGTCGTCGTCCCCAGCCCCTTCCCCGAGGTCTACGGCGACCCCGAGCGCCTCCAGGCGCGCCGTACCCCCCCCCCTTTCTTCTTCTTCTCCCCCCCCCCCCTGTTTCTAGCTGACGCGCTTTTTTGCCGCAGCAAATTCTGCTGAACTACCTGAGCAACGTTCGTTCCCCCCCCCTTCGCCCTCCCCGCCCTTTCTGTGTGCCCCCTTGCCCCTCCCTGATTCGCCCGCCCTTTCTTCCTGCGCAGGGAGTCAAGTTCACGCCCGTGCGCCGCCGCTGCGCCGCCACGCCCGCCCCGCCCGCCCCGCCCCGCCCCGCGCCGTCGAGGTCCTAAAAATAGAGATAGGCCGCCAGACTTCGACGACTCCTAAACCGGCCTGCCCTAGCCTGATCCCGCCCCGCCCCGCCCCGCCGGACCGGACCGGACCGGACCGGACCGGACCGGGCGGACTGGCGGAGATACTGCCCCGACTCACCCACCCCCCCCACCCCTCGCCTACGAAATTCTAGCCCACGTCCTTCCGCAAAGATGGGTCCATCGGGATCGAATCTCAAGCTGGAGATCAAATCTTAGTAGATCCACGAGAGAGATTGCCAGGGAGGTTCACTGGGCGCCGCAGGAGGGTGGGCGCGTGCTCGTGCAGGTCTACGTCAAGGAGCGCCGCGGCCGCGTCATGGGTGCGTTCCCCCCTCCCCCTCCCCCCCCTCCTCGCGGAACCTAGAATTAGCTGGCTGGCTAGCTGGCTTCAGCTAGCTGGGCTCGGCTCGGCTCGTGCTCTAGCCGTAGTCCGAGGGGCTAGGGCCAGAGCCCAAGCCAGAGCCGGCCCGATCCCGAGCCCGAGGGACGGCTTGCTCGCGTCCGGCTGGGCTGGCGCTCCACCCCGGCCCGAGCTCGCCCCCCTCCCCTCCTCCCCCATCATCTAAACAGCTAAACAGCTAACCTTCCTCTAAAACCGCGCCTTCCTCCTCCACTTTCTAAACACTCACCCGGCGCGCTCTTTTGTTCCCCTCAGACGTGCGGTTCGACGTGACGGACAACGGCGTCGGCATCCGCGAGACCGACCAGTTCCAGCTCTTCCAGGCGCGTTTTTAGCTGTTTGCACACGAGCCGCTCTTATACATGAACCTCTATCTAGGGGCCCATCTATCTATCTAACTATCTATTTAACTAGTTCCAGCTCTTCCAGGCGCGGTTTTTATTGCTTAGCTGTGTAGCTGGGCAAACTGGCTAGCCGGAACGAGGGGGGGCTTGACTTGGAGCGAGCTGTGTTTCCCTGCCGTCCCCCTCCCCGGCCTTCCCCTCCAGCCCCTTGCAGGCCCCGATGCGCCTTCCTCTCTTTCTCTCTTTGCTCTGATGCCGTTCTTTTTTTCTTTCGGCGCGCAGCGGTTCTACCGGGTACAGGACCACTCCAGGGAGGACCCCGGCGGCACCGGGCTCGGGTCCGCACCCGTCCCCTTTCCTTCTCTTCTCAATCTCGTCTCTCTGGTTTGTTGAAGGCTCTCTTCGGCGCAGGCTCGCCATCTGCAGAGAGATCGCCGAGAGATGGGGGGGCAAGGCGCGCACCCCTCCCCCCACCCCCCTCCCCCCAGCTCACAAGAGCCGCTCTAATATATGAACCTCTCTCTAGGCGCCCATCTGATCTGATCTGATCTCTCTGGGCAGGTCGGGTGCGACACGCGGCACGGGCAGGGCAGCACCTTCTGGGCCCTGTTGCCCCTTGAGGAGGTCAAGGCAGGGGATCCCCCCCGCCCCGCCCCGGAGGGCGCCGCCCACCGGCCCCGTACCCGCCCCTCCATCCTCTCCTCCCCCCCCTCGGACCTAGGCTCTCCAGGGGGGAGCAGCGGCGGCGGCGGCCTGGGGTACAGGCACCGCAGCCACTCGGAGATCTTCGCGGGGGGCGTGCGGCATCTCGCGGGGGTAGGGGGCCTGGGCCTGGGACTCTCGCAGCTGGCTCCGCCCCCCGCGGGCGCGGGGGGCGCGGGCGCCGGCGGCGGCCCCTCGCGGGAGACGTCGCCCTACCACGGCCCGCTGCAGCAGCAGCAGCAGCACCCGGGCCCCCCCGTCTCGCCGCTCGGCCCGCCCAGTACCCCTCCTCCTACTGAAGGCTCCCTCACCATCGAGGTACCCGGGCCCGGGGCCGGGCCCGGGGTCGGGGCCGGGGCGACTGCGGCGGCGGCTGCGGCCGTGGCGGCGGCCGCGGCGGTCGGGGCGGCGGCGCGCCATCGGCGGCGCTTCAGCACGACGGACATGGAGAGCAGCCCGGAGCTCCTGTCCGCCCTCCAGCTCGCCGAGCGGTGCGTCGCCGCCCCGCGCGCGCGCACACACACACACACACACGCCCAGCGCCCTTCCTTCTTGAGCTAGAACAACGAGAACAACGCGAGCAAGCAAAGACTTGCCGGGCTTCCAAGCCACACGCAAGCCACCTTAGGCTATTCTTCCTTAGGCCCCCTAAGCCATCTTCCTAACCCTAAGCCGTGCACCTTCGTTGGCTTCTTCTTCTCTCTTAGCTTGTACCCCCCGCGCAGCGCCCAGACGCTGGGCCTCCCGCGGGGCGGCGGCGGCTCGCGGAGCCGCCTCGCCTCCGTCGGCGACGACGACGGCGAGGGATTTCCCTCCCGGTCCGCCCGCCCGCTCAGATCATATCGTCTCACATCGTATCGTCGTCTCACATCATAGCAGGGGCGGGAGCGCGTACGGGAGCCGCAGGTCCGTGTCAGCGCGCGCCGCGCGCTCTCCGGGACGGCTATGCTACAGCTAGAGGGGACACCACCCGCCTCGGCGGGCGGACGCGCCTAGTGCTCTCCACTGCCTTTTCACCTCAAAATCTCGCCTTTTCACCTCAAAATCCCTCAAATCCCGCCTTTTCGCAGGAACTCGGCGGAGCGGGCGTACGCGTACGAGGCGGCGGCGGCGGCGCTCATGGCGGCCGCCTGGTCCCCCATGTGCCAGTCCCCCCGCTCCCACGCCGGCGGATCCGTGCGCGCGCCCCCCCGCTCTCCCTTCCAAGACTGTCCAGGATTTTATATAGGATCCTATCTAGGATCTAGGATCCTATCGAGGATCTATCTATCTAGGATCCCTCGAGGATCTATCTTTCTAGGATCCCATCCCCCCTTCCACGCCGGCGGATCCGTGCGCCCCCTCTCCCTTCCTAGGCTATCCAGGATTTTATCTAGGATCCCTATCTAGGACGCGCCTCTCTAGGATCCCACGCCTCTCGAGGACTCGCGTCTCTCCTGACCCGGGGGCGCAGGACACGCCGACGGAGCGGTCGGCCTCGGCGCTGCCGGCGCGCACCCCCGCCCGCCTCCTCGTCGTCGAGGTGCGAACGAAGCGCGCGCGCCTGCCCGAAACCATATAGATAGTAAAGTAGTTACACAGAACTTTTAGATATACAGAAGCGTCTAGAATTCACGTAGAATTTAGATATATAGCAGCGTCTAGAATTCACGCAACCCCGCCCGCCTCCTCGTCGTCGAGGTGCGCATGTGCCCCGAAGTCATTATACGCAACTCAAACAGAACTTTTGGGCAGTAGCGTCTAGAATTCGCATAGGCGGACGGTTCTCTAAAGCTTGTTGAGCTCATAGAGCAACCCGCCCCGCCCCGCCCCGCCCCGCCCCGCCCCGCCCCGCCGCCGAACCGGACGCCGACTCAGGCCACCGAACATATAGACTAGAGCTTATAGGGCTCAAAGAGCGCCCCGCCCCGCCCTGCCGTTGAACAAGACAACACCGACGGGGCGCAAGTCTTACAGAAGACTTTTACATGCAACTTTGCCGAAAGTGTTACTTTAACTCTTACAGAACTTACAGAGATTCTAGCGTATAGAATTTACGTAGATGAACGGTCCTCTAGACGGCCCCCGCCCCGCCCCGCCCCGCCCCGCCCCGCCCCGCCCCGGCCGCCGACTCAGGCCACCGGGGCGCAGGACAACCAGATCAACATGCGCATCGTGAAGGCGATGCTCGAGAAGGCACGTGTACCCCCCTCGACGACAGGAGCGGATCGTGTTAGATTCATGATCGCCCGCATCTCGGGTTCTACCTTGGGGCACCTGACTCCACGGGCGGGGCGGCAGGCGGGCCATGTTGTGGTGGTCGCCGGCGACGGTCAGGAAGCAGTGCGCGAATCTCATATACTAAATTAAAGCTGTAGTATTGTCTTAGAACTTTAGGTGGCTAGCTCTGAGAATAGAATCGGACGTCTTATAGAGCTATAGAATCTTAGAGAGGGCCAGGAGGCGGTGCGCCCGTTCGTTCGTCATCGTTCACGTAGGAACGAGAGCGGGCGGGCGGGCGGGCGAAGGGCGGGCGAAGGGGCCGCGCCGCCGCGTTCGCTGTCAGCGTAGGGACGAGCGAGGGCACCCTTGCCTAGAACCGAGGGCGGGCGGGCGGGCGCCGGGGCCGGGCCGGGGCTGACGCCTCCCCTTCCCCCTCCCCCCCCCCCTCCTTCGTTCGCAGGTTGAGGCGTTCCAGCGGGCGGCGGCGCACGTGGCCGGGCAGGACGGGAAGGGTACAGGCGGCGCGAGCCCGACGGTCCGTTTGTCCGTCCGCGCCGGCGTAGGGCCCGCAGGCCAGGCCTAGGCTAGCCGAGCGCAGCCGAGCCCAACCTGGCCTGGCCTGGCCAAGCCCAGCCCAGGGCCGCCCAGCCCAAGCCGGCTATAGGGGAGAGCCGTAGGAGAGCCGTATGCGGCCGTCCAGAGGGGGGGGGGGGGGGGGTAGTCATAGGGAGAGCCATAGGCGGCTACAGGGGCGAGCGGCGCAGTCCGCTCGTCCGTCCGTCCGCGCGCTCCTGGAAGCTAAGATTAAGATTCCTTGGAGCCGATCCCACAGGCCAATCCAGGCCTGGCCTGGCCTGGCCTGTAGCCGAGCCTGGACTAGCCGTGCCTAGCCTAGCCTGGCCTGGCCTGGCCTGGCCTGGCCAAGCCCAGCCTAGAGGCCCCTCTCTCTATTTCTCTCTATCTCTCCGTCCCCCCGACTGACGCTGAGCCCCCCCAGGACGTGAAGAGGGGCCCCCCTTCCGAGGAGGAGGCGGGGGCGGGGGCGGCGGCGGCGGCGGCGGCTGGAGGCGAGGAGGAGGCGGCTGGGCGGCGGGCGGGGGACGCGGACCCCGCCGCTGCGTCGGCCTCCTCCTCGCCTGCGGCGCCCCACCGCCGCGCATTCGACGTCATCCTTATGGCGAGTTGCTCTACTCTAGGATTCTTCTCATCATCTAAGATTCTATATGAGATCCTCATATCTTTATCGTATAAGATTCTATAGAAGATCCTCGTGGCCGCGCCTTGGACGTCATCCTCATGGCGAGTTGCTCTCAGATTCCATAGGAGTTGCTCTAGGATTCTTCAGCTTTATTATATAAGAATCTGCCCCTAGCCCCGATCCATCCATCCCTATCCCCTCTCTGACGAACGCGCCGCCCCCCCGCCCCGCCCCCGCAGGACTGCGAGATGCCGCGCAAGGACGGCTTCGCGGCGACGCGCGAGATTCGCGCCCTAGAGGCCGCCTCGGGGGGGCGCCTCGCCCGCCACCCCGTCGTCGTGCGCCCGCGCCCGACGTGTAGCTAGCTAGATCTAGAGCTAGGTTCCAAGCCAATTCTCCTAGCCCTTGTAGATCCGTCGTCGTGCGCCCACCCCCGCCCCTAGATTCCAGGCCAACTCTCCTAGCCCTTCTTCCTGGATCCTAGCCCCTCTAGCGAGATCCGCGCCCTGAGGCCGCCTCGGGGGGGCGCCTCGCCCGCCACCCCGTCGTCGTGCGCCCGCGCCCGACCGCCTCGTAGCTAGCTACCCCTCAGATCTCTAGGACGTCTTTAAGATCCATCCCGAAGTCGTCTCTGAGATCCAGCTATAAGATCTTTGAGATCTCTAAGACGTCTTCAAGATCGATCTCCAAGATCTGTAAGATCCCCGCCCCAACCGGGCCCCTCCAACGCGGCGCCCGCGCAGGCGCTGACGGCGAGCGTGCTGCCCGAGGACGAGCGCCGCTGCTACGATGCCGGCATGGTGCGCCCCCCCCCCCCCCCCCCCCCCTCCCCCCCCCTTCCTCGGGCCCCGCCCTCTCCTCCCGCCCCGCGCTGCTTCCTTTGGTTTAGAGCTTGCGCCGCGGCCCCTCCCCGCCCTCCTAGCTAGAGGGGCTAGGATCCAGCGAGAAGGGCCGGCATGGTTTGCCCGGCCCGGCCCCTCCCCGACCCGACCCGCCCCGCCCGGGCCCCACTCGCCCTGGTACCCCGGGCTTGGAGCCCCGTCAGAGAGCTTAGAGCCAAAGTGCTCTTTTTTAAAAGGCTTTGCCCCGCCCCGCCCCGCCCCGCCCCGCCCCGCCCCGCCCCGCCTGAGCCCCGCTTTTTCTCGGTACCCTCAGGACCACCACCTCGCCAAGCCCATCATCCGCCACGAGGTCAGTTCAGATCAGATCAGATCTGATAAGATCAGATCAGGTATCTGAGCCGGGCTTCGTTCGCAGCTTCTGGACGCCGTGGAGCGCTTCGCGGCCCCCGCACCCGTACCCGCCCCCGACTTCCCCCCCCGCACGCCGCCCTCGGCGCAGCGGTCCTCCCCGTGCTCCCCGGCCGCTCTAGGCCCCCCCGGGGACGCGGCCGCGCCCTCGCCCTCGGTCCCCGCCCCGTCCGTCCCAAGGGACCCTCCCGACCCCTTGGCGCCGGCGCCGGCGCCGGCGCCGGCCGCCGATGCGCCCCGAGCCCCAGGCCTATCGGGCCTGGCGCCCCCTCCTCTTCCTCCCCTTCGCCCCCCCTCTGGGGACCGGAACGTGCTGGCCGCCGCGCTTCGTTCGCCGAAGCTGGTCGGGCTCGCCGGCCTCGCCGCGCTCGTGTCCCCCCCCTCGACTTCCTCCCCCCACCCCGGATCCACCCCCCCCCCCTCCTCCTCATCCGCGGTCGGCCCCTCGCCCCCCCCCCCGCCCCCGCCCCCGCCGGCCGCCACGCCCCCGCCGGACCTGCCCCGGCCCGTGGCCAGGGGGGGTACCCTCTCTCTCGCCGATCGCCCGCCCTCCGTCCCGCCCATCTCCCCCACGGTCTCCCGCTCCCCCGCACCCGCACCCGCCTCCCGCCCCGCCTCCTTTGCCGGCCTGGGCTCCAGCCCGCCCCGCTCCGTCTCCCCTGTACTCCCCCAGGGCCCCCCTCTGCACGTCCTCATCGCCGAAGACAATCCGGTACCCCGCCCCGCCCCGCCCGGCCACCTACCGCCCCCTCCGGCCTCGCTAATCGCGCACCCCCTCGCTCAGATCAACATGAAGATCCTGGGGGCCATGCTCGAGAACGTCGGGTGGAAGGTACCCCCCTCTTCCCCCCCACACCCCTCTCACCTGATTTGACAACAACCCGTTCTTTCTCCCGCTCAGGTGACTCGGGCCCGCGACGGGCAGGAGGCGGTTGAGGCGTTCGAGGCGCGGCTCGCGTCTGGGGAGGCGGGGGCCGAGGCCGGGGCCGGGGCGGCGGGGGGCGCGGACCCCCGCCCCCCCGTCTTCTCCGCGATCCTGATGGATTGCGAGGTTCGCTACCCCCCATCTACCCCCGCGCCAATGTGCCCGTACCCCCGCCAACGCCGCCACCCCCCGCGCAGATGCCCCGCCTCAACGGGTACCAGGCCACCGCCCGCATTCGGGACATCGGTGTGTCCGTACCCGTACCCCCCTCCTCTTGCCGTCTTCTCTCGCGGCCGCGGTTGAGCCTTCGCTCGCTCACCAGAGCGGCGCCACTCGCTGCCCCACCACCCGATCATCGCCGTCACTGCCTTCGCCGGTCCGACCTCTTTTTTTCCTTTTTTTCCTTTTTCTCGGGCTGACAATTGGCCCGTCCCGCCCCGCAGCCAACGCGGACGGTGGGGCCTCCTCACCCCTCTCCGCTCGTTCCCGCCCGCGCCCTGCTCACCCACGTATCCCCCGCGCAGACCGCGCCCGCTGCCTAAATGCTGGCATGGGTCCGCTTTTCCCCTTCCCCGACATCATTCCCTCCTCCCTTCCCTGAGCCCGTACCCCCCGCAGACGAGTACACGACAAAGCCTGTCCAGAGGGACAAGCTCCTAGGACTCGTTCGGGTGCGAGCTCCGCGCTGTACCCCCGCCTTCTTCCTTCCCCACACCCTGCTCTGACTCGCCGGCCCCCCGCCCCGCCCCGCCCCGCCCCGTCCCGCCCCGCCCCGCCCCCCACAGGCCCGCGCGGCTTCGATGCCGGCTTTCTGCAAGCCCGAGGCAACACCCGCGGGTGGCCCCGCCGGGCAAGGGCCGCTGCCCGCGTACCCCTAGTCGGGACCGGCCGGCCGGGATCCCATACCCCCTTCGCTTTCGTTTCCCTTTCAATCGCTTTCCGAGCCTCCGAGACTCACAGCTAGCCAGCTCTGCTGTTTCAAAGTACCCCCGGTGCGGCTGCTACGCCGCAATTTCGCTCCCGCTTTCAGTTTTCATGAGTGAAACCCACCGGATACTCTGGAGCCGGTAGTTTTACAGTTTAACCCTGCGTGTGAGTGCATAGAATTTGCTCTCGAATTCTATATTGATATCGGATGTCCCATCCGGGCAGCACATCTGCTGCATAGCAGTGCATATTAAAAAATGAGTTTAAAGAAAAAACCTTGTCGGATCGATCGCACAACGAAGCGATTCATCCACGTTGAGCCTGTCCCCCCCTTCCCGCCCGCTCTCAGTGCTCCAACCGTTCACGTACGTACCTGTTTTCTGTGTCGTCGGATGCATCTCTGTATCCAGATAGGAAACGACTGCGAGTGTAGCCGCAGGTTCCCTCGTTAGGTTTGTGATTGTAGTAGCTTCGAGGGTCGATCGAATCGACATCCGTCGACGTCGACGTCCGTCGCATGTCGCAATACACCGAAGAAGCGGCGTATATAGTCGACAGCACCGCGGCCGCTTAGGCCCAGGCCTCCCCGCGGCCGAGATCTAGATCTTCGATATTCTAGACGACATCTTATAATTATGAGATATACATTGATTCCGAGTTCTCGTCCGTCTCGTTCAACAGTCTCAATCAGAGGGGCGCGCGGGAGGGCCCGGGGCCCGCCGCGGCCGCCGCCAGGCGGGCGAGCCTCGCCGAGTCGAAGGTTTGGGGGGGGACGTGGAAGAAGGAGCGGGGGGTAGGGAACATGAACTGCAGGCGGCGGCCCTCGAGCCAGGAGGGGAATCCAGGGCCCACCTATACCCCGGCCCGGCCAGGCGTGAACGCGCGCGCGCGCGCGCGTGAGATCAAGAGCGGGCCGAAAGAGCGGAGATGCTGCCCAGTGATGCTATAGCTAGATAGACGGGACGCCGCTGCGCCCGCTGCTACAGAGAACTAGGTAGACAGGACGCCTAGTGACGCCGCCTGCGGCGTGTGTGCGCGGCACGCGATAGGAGTACCCCCGGACGGACCTCGGGATCGGACGCGAGGTCCTCCACGTGGTCCCGGTACATGTCGTTCGACACGATCTGGGGGAGGGGGTACGTCGAAAGACGAAGGGGGGAGGAGAGGGGTAGGGGGTAGGGGAGGCCGCACGACGGCGTCGAGGGCGTGGGCGAATCGCAGCATCGCGCGGTCGTCGTCGGCCTGGGGGGGGTACGCGTTCACATCATGATACGCGTTACGAGATGTCTGGAGGGCTTTCTGGGGAAGGGGGGGTGCGAACGCCGCTGGGAACGCGGGCGACCTCCCCCCGTGACGCCATGTCCGCCAGCAGCAAGGCGTCTCCGGGGGTATCGAATTTTTCCAGGTGCCGCCTGCGTTGGCGTCTCTCTGATGGTGCTTTGGGGTTGCGGGGAGGGGGGATTTGGTGGGGGGTACGAGCCTTGGGAGGAACGCAACGGCTCGGGCGCCCCACTTCCTGAAGCCAGCGTCAGGCAAGGGGCGGGGAGACGGGGGTTCGAATCGGGGAGGGCCCACTTCCGGAAGTAGTCGAGGGCAAGGCGTATGCCTTGGGCCGAGAAGCGGCGGCGCTCGCCCGACAGGGCGCCCCCCGCCGCGATCCCGTGCTCAAAAGCGATGTTGCACCCGTCCAACACGATCTGGGAGTACAGGTTCAAAAGTGCAAGGGGGTAAAGCCATCTATTCGAGGGGGGGGGGGGTAAGCACGTGGACTGTTTCGTCGTCTTCCGAGGCGGGGGGTACTGGAGTTGGGCCGTCCGCTTCGGAGTCCATGCCGAGGGGTACCGGAAGCGCTGGAGGGGTACGGGAGCGGGTGGGACGAGGAGCGGCAGCAAAGGCGGAAGCGAGAGGGTCCGAGGATGGGGGCTGGGGGGAGGAGGAGGGGGCGGGGCGGGGCGGGGTCGGGGAGGGCGCGGCGTTGACAGGGGCAAAAGGGGGGGGCGGAGAAGAAGACGCGGCGGGGGTGTACCCGGGACCCGGATCCGAGGAGCGCTGGCGCTTGGCTGACGCCGCAAACGCGTACCCCCCGCCGGCCTGCTGCTGCTCCGGAGCTTCGTCGAGCTCGCAGTCGTCGCGGAGTCGTACCCGGGAGAGGAGGGAGGGGGGCGGCGACGCCGGGCGGGTACCGGTTTCCCGGCGGCGTACGACGGCGCGTCGGGGTACGGAGGGGCCGGCCTGGGGTGGAGGAGAGGGCTGGGCCCGCTGCGAGGCCGCCGCGGCCGCAGCCAGCGGGTCGCTGGCGGGATCGGGGGGCGGAGAGGGAAGGGGGTACGGGGAGAAAGGGGGTGGAGAGGGCCGGGCGCCGGACCCGGCGCCGGCGGAAGCGAACGCGGACGGGGGCCGGGGGTTAGGAGCGGGGGGAGGGAGGTACGCGGAGCTGGGGGGAGGGGAGGCCCGGCGAAGACTTGCCGCCGCCGCCGCGAGGGGATCGGAGGGGGGTTCGGAACGGGGGAGGGAGGAAGAGGGGGGGGAGGACGCCCGGGCTGGTGCGGGGCCCGGCCGGACCGGCGCCGCGGCGCCCCCGCCCTAGGGGGTACGGGTTGGCGCGGAGCGAAATAACGGAAGGGGGGTACCGCACCAGCTCGTCGGCGAGGGCGCGCCAGCGCGAGGCATCCGCTGCGTTACCGCGGCCCGCGAGGACCTGATGTACCCGCCTCGCGACCCTGCGGGCGCAAAGGATCGATCGGCGGAGCAGGAGGGTACAGCGTCTGCGCACTCGGCGGCGCGGGGCAGCGCGGCCCGAGCGTCCGACTCGCCGCGGTGCCTTCGTGCGCAGTACTTCCGCAGCTCCTCGAGCGCCGTGTAAGGGCCGTGGCCAAGCAGATTTCGAAACAGCGTGCGGCCATTGCTCGTCATCCTGCGGGCGGAGCGGGTGAGGCAAGCCCGGCCCACGATGGCAAGCCCTCGGCCAAGGCAAGCGTGCGGCGGCGCTCGAGCGATCGAATCCGGGTTTGAAATTCGAACGCGCACGCTTCGAGGGCGTCGCGCTCGCCCCAAGGTCTCGGAGTCTCCCCGTAGAGGTGGTCGAAGTACTCGGCCGTCTCCGGGTCGGAGCGCGCCTCGCCCTCCGCCCATCCCGCGAGCGCGCGGAGCAACTCCTGCAGGCGGCCCTCCGCCATCGCAACAGCCTGCGGGGCGCGTTCGCTGGCCCGGCGAATGCGCGGCGCTCGAGCTCGGGCACCACGCACAAGCGCTCTGCAGGCCCTGTCGCTCGAGATGATCTGCGCCGATCCGAAGCTGGCCGCCTTTACGACGCAGCAGCGCTCCCGCTCGCCTTCTAGGTCGCCGCGCGGTCGAGCGGTCAGCCCGCCGCGTCGGCCAAAATTCCGCGCGCTGCGTCAAGATCGCGGCTGCGACGCGAGTTTGCGGCCGCAGACGCCCAGGTGAACGAGTCGGCTAGTCGGCAAAAAGTTTCGCGTACCCGTCAGTTTGACAGGCGATGTCTGCCCAGCACGCACTCTTCGCCTGCTCGTTGGCAGCCGCCGCAGCCGCGTCGGCTGCACGAACTCTAGGCGGCGCTGCGTCGCTCCCGAGCGAGATCTTTTCCAGCCAAGCGAGCTGCGGGCTTGCCGCAGCTATAGCAACCCCGGCGATCGCACGTACGCACCGTAGAATCGCTGTTTCCTTCTGCGGTGCAGCGGGAGGGCGCGCGGCCTTCTTCGGATCAGCGCGCTCCTTCTGGCGGGCGGCGAGCGCGAGCGCGACTTGGCAGACTCCTGGTCTCACGATCTTGGCGCAAGCGAGGATGGGTCGCGACTGTCCGGTGCTGCAGGTGCGCTTGCGCCGCGGAGCGAGAAGCCCGAGCCGCCAACTAGCTATAGCCTCCCGCACCGGCCCCTGCACCCGTATCCCTCGATCCGCACCCGCCCCTCCTCCCGCCCCCCATCACCCTTCCGCATGTCTTCGACTGACGCCGTACCCAGATCGGGAAGCTCGGCCTCACGGACGCGGTCTTCGAGCAGGCGGAGGGCATCCTAAAGGTCCGTGTACCCCCGCGAACCGTTTCTACCCCCCTCCTCCCCCCCGAGACCGACGCCGTACCCCCCGCAGAAGAACGAGATCTTGAAGGTGAAGGTGGGCGGCTCCTGCGAGCTCACGGCGGACGAGGCCGGCGTAGCCATTGCTGAGCAGGTGCCGTACCCCCATCTTTCCTCCACCCCCCCACCCCCCCTCCACGCCCCCTTCCCCCATCCACCAATACCGACGCGGCGCGGCGCCGGCAGTGCGGGGCGGAGCTGGCGCAGCTGATTGGAGCCACGGCGCTGCTCTACCGCCGGAACGACGATCGGGTGCGCCCAGAAGATGCAGCCCGGCCGGCCGGCGCCGGGCGGCTGGGGGCCGTCCAGATTCTAGTGTGATGAGAGATTCCTAGATAGACGTTAACTTCGTTCGCTTCGTTAACTTCGTTCGCCCGCAGCCGCGGATCCTCCTGCCCGAGGGAAGCCAGAGCGTCAAGCAGGCCCGGCAGGTGCGGCGAAGACGTACCCCCCTAAAACACGAAGCCGCTGTAGCCCCCCGGCCGGCCCCAACGCCCGCTTCAGGCGCAGGCGGACGCGGAGGAGCGGCGGAGGAACCCGCCGCGCCCGAAGCCGTCCTCCCGCTCGGGCGGCCGCGGCGCGGGCGCCTGGCGCTAGCTAGCTAGCTAGCTGCAGCCAGCCAGCCAGCCGGCTGGCTAGCTAGTCTGCGCTGGATTCGTAGTAGCAGTAGTATGGTTTGCAACGACACTTCAGCGGGAGTCGAAGGCGGCGGGGGCCGCGAGGGTTTCCCTGAGGCACTCGGCGAGGGCGCCGGCGCGCCCGCGCCACGGGCCGGGCCCGGCAGGGGGCCCCGGGAGATACGCCTGGCATGCCTTGACTTTAGACCGAGAACTTCAGGCCTTAACAGAAGTTATATAATTAAGGCTAGGGCCCCGCCCCCGCCCTCCGGCTCCCGCGCCCCGCCCCCGCCCCCCAGCTCCAGCGCCCCGCCCCCGCCCTCCCGCCCCAGCGCCCCGCCCTCGCCATCCGGCTCCAGCGCCCCGCCCCCGCCCTCCGGCTCCAGCGCCCCGCCCCCGCCCTCCAGCTCCAGCGCCCGGCCCCCGCCCTCCGGCTCCAGTGCCCCGCCCCCGCCCTTCGGCTCCCGCGCCCTGCCCCCGCCCCCCAGCTCCAGCGCCCCGTCCCCGCCCTCCCGCCCCAGCGCCCCGCCCTCGCCCTCCGGCTCCAGCGCCCCGCCCCGCCCTCCTGCTCCAGCGCCCGGCCCCTGCCCCCCGGCTCCAGCGCCCCGCCCCACCCTCCGGCTTCAACGCCCCGCCCCGCCCTCCGGCTCCAGCGCCCCGCCCCGCCCTCCTGCTCCAGCGCCCAGCCCCACCCTCCGGCTCCAGCGCCTTGCCCCGCTCCCGGCCCGTCACCCTTCCCGCCCGCCCCCCAGCCTCCCGATTCCAGCGCCTCACTCCTGCCACCCTCCGGGGCTCCGTGTACCCCACTCCCTGCCCTTCTCCCCCTCCCTACGCCTCGCCCCCTGCCGACCTCCCCCTCCCCCTCCCCTCCCCTCCTTTTCCACAGGACCAAGGACACCAACGCATCAGGCCCTCCTAAAGCCGCAGATCGATAGCTCACAGCTAGGATACGATAGCAGGACGTCTTCCCTCTATGCCGCAGAGCCTTAGAGCTAGCCTAGGTGCCCCCCCATGTCGATGACAACGACGGGGCGGCGGTTGTTGATATTAATACGAATATTGCCCGGTTGGGCTTTTCCAAAAAAACAATAATTAAGGCTAGGGATTTGAAGCCTTGACAAACTAGACGGTTTCTTAGGAAACTCAAGGCGCACGGTGCTGGTGCATGTGGCGGCGTAGGGGCGGGCCCCCGGCATGCGGGCCAGGCGCCGGGCGTGCCCGCCGGCGCCCTCCGGATCCCCTGGGCCCTGGCGCCGGCCCTGGCCCTGCAGCAGGCTCGGCCTGACCAGGATCTTGCTGCGGGTGGACGTGAGGCCAAATCGCAACGAAAGGCACGTCCGGGGTAGAGCAATGGCTCACAAGGCGACGCCGCGCGTGTTTCCCCCGAGGGGCCCCGACCCGCGGCCTGGCAGAGTGAGAGGGGTACGAGGGGGGGGGGGGGGGAGGGAGGAGGGGGCGCACCGGAGGCGTACACTGCGAGCGAAGTGGGGTCGACCGCGCCCCCCTCCAGCGCCTCCCGAAGGGCGGATTCCAGCTCCTCGCGGTCCTGCGCGTGCGCACGTATACGTACCCCCCTCTGCGCCCGCCCTTCCCGCCCCGGGTGTCTAGATCTGCGCCGTCGGGGGTACCTGCTGCATGCCCTCCCAGCCGAAGAACTCGAGCTGGGGTACGGCGCATCGATGTCGGAGGGGTACGGGCTAAATCTCTCTCTCGGAAGGCCTAGGAGGGGTACGCATAATGCGCACCGAGGCGAGGAGGGCGGCGGGGGACCGCGGGGCCGCCCCGGCGATCGCGGCGAGCTCGTCGGGGGGGAAGAGAGCGAGCTCGGCTTCCAGGGGTAGGGTCTGATTTCATGCGGGGGGTCGGCGTCCCGAGCGGTTGGGGGCGGAGGGGGCGGAAGGGGGGGGGGGGGGGAGCGGGGACGTGAAATCATCGGACGCGCCTCGCGGAATCCAAAGCGGACGGCTTCGAGGGCCGAGCGGCGGGGGCCCACGCAGCGCCACTGGGCGGCTTCAGTGATGAGCCGATCCGCGTTCTCGCTCGATAGCTGGGGGAAAGGGTCATTGAGAGAGGGGAGGAGACCTAGAAGGGAGGGTACGGCAAACCACGAGTTCGGGGGAGTCCGGATCCGGGTACATGGGGTGGCCCGACAGGAAAGGGCCCATGCTGGGATTGGACGGCGTGTCGGGAATTCGATTGGAAGGGGGCGAAAGTGGGGGGGTACAGACCTCAAACAAAGGTCCGAGAGACTCGAGCTCTCCGCCAGAGCCCCGCGTAGGCACCGCAGCACGGCCTGGGGGTACGACGTCGGAACAACAAGGGCAGGGGGCGGCTGAGGGGGGTACCGGGTCGAGAAAGGGGGCCCAGGCCTCCAGGCTCCGCGAGGCCGACCTGGGAGGGACGGAGGGGGTAGAGCCTCAGGGTAAGGGGCGGATAGGTGGGGGGTACAAGCACCAGGAGGACGCGGGCCCCGATGCGGGCTCGCGGCGGGCGAGGAGGGGTACGAGGGGCGCGAGGGGCGCCGGGAGGGGGTCGGCCTCGTCAGGTGACAGGATGTGCGCCGCGAGGGCTGGGGGGGGGGGGGGGGGGGGGGTAAGGATGAGTCAGCTAGCGAGAAGCACGCCCTGGTCGGAGCCCCGCGCACCCCGGGCCTGTATGCAACCGACGAGGCGGAGGGCGAGGGGGCGCGAGGGGCCGACGGCGCCCTCCGGATTCGCCCGCGCGCGCTTCGCCGGCCGTCCATTCTCCTCCGTACCCCCCTCCACCCCGCCCTCCTCGTACCCCTCCTCTTCCTCGTCCAGAGGAGCGGGGAGTACCCCGGGCGCCTCGTCCGCGGCGATTCAAAGAGAGGCAGGGACCGGTCCATTCGCAGGGCCTCCTCGAAAAACTGGTACCCCCCTCGCTTAGCTCTGGAACACCGGGGGGGGGGGGCGAGAAGGGAGGGTACCAGGCGGATGAACTCGCGGGAGGGTCCCCCCTGGTCCACCCCCACCTCCCCTTCGAACCTAACGGAAAGGGCGCTGCGGGGTACGGCGTCAGCGCTGCGGAGGGGTACAGCTTTAACGGCGGCGCCACGCACTGCTCGAAGGGCCGCGCGAACTGGCGGCGGTCGCCGGGGCGGGCATCAGAGAAGGCGGCCAGCGCGCTCTCGAAGACGCAGCCGCGCTGGACCTGAGGAAAAGCTCAAGGGACGGGGAGGGCTCGGGCCAAGGGCAGAGGCGCCGGCCTAGGACTAGAGCCAGAGTCCAGATCTAATTACTCTATCTATTCTAAAGATATGTTCTCATTGTAGGATCTAAGGAACCAAGATCATATGTTCGGCGCACAAAGAGGCGGAGCGGCGCCTTGGGCTTGCGCCCGAGGCGGGAGATAGCGAGCCGGAGCAGAGCGGCCTGCGGATCAAATTGATCAGAATTGATCTGGATCGGATAGAGACTCCGGCTTTGATTCACTGCTAAAGAAGCAGCAGGATTCGATCTCATCGACGCACTTTGTCCTCGCGAAGCGAAGCGGCCTGCAGGAGGGAGGGAGGCTCAGGTGACTAAGACTTCAGGTGAGCAGGCGGGGCGCGGGCGCAGGCACGCGCCTGGACCTGTGCCTCATCATCGGGCTTGCCCTTGCCCTCGCTCTCACCCCCGGTCGGGGGAACGCCGGGACGCCTCTCGCGCGGGGCGCCGACGGGCGCCGCAGCTACAGCGCTGGCGCGCTCCGCGATGCGGGCCCGGCGCTCGAGCTCCTGGAGTCGGGACCTGCGGGGCCGGATGCTTGATTCAGATTTGATCCAGATTTGATCTGAGCTCTAAGCTGTATATAGAGCGCACTGAGCGTAGGAGAGCTCGCCCTCCGCCTCCTCCTTCGCTTCCCGAGCCTGCGCTCCGCCGGCTCATATGATCAGGGCACACGGGCGCGGGGCACGGCGGGGGCGCGGCGGATTCGAACCCGCTCTAGCTCTTCCTTTCTTTCCTCTTCCAATTCAAAGTAAGATGCGATCTGTGAGGCGCAAAGAGGCGCGGCTTATCGTCAGCGGAAAGCTTGAATTCGAATTCGAAAGAAGAGGGCGCGCCTTCGAATTCGCTTTGAACTGCGCGGCCTCGGCCTCGGCGGCGGCGGCGCGCTTCTCCGCCGCCGCAATGCGGGCTTCCAGGGTGTACGCATGAACCTGGCGCTCGGCGACTGCCTCCTCCAGCTTCCGAACCTGCGCACGCACGCACGGATCAAATCTGGATCGATCGCGATATCGAATCTAGACTTCGAGCGCCAGCTGCAGGCGGGCGAACTTGCTGGTCCCGCGATAGCGCCCTCTCTTCGCCCCGCTTCGCTGCGACGCGCGCCTGAGAGCCTTGAGCGTGGGCCGGGGCGCCCGAAGTTAAGCGGCCGCGGCCGCAGGGCGCAAATTACCTCTTCAACGGTCTGCGCGTCGCGTCGGCCGCTATGCGATTCTGCAGGTCGTCCTTTGCCGCGAGGAGCTCGTTTCGATCGCGCTGGAACATTGACTGCATGTTGAAGAGCGCCGTCTCGAGCTGCGACGCTTTCGTCCGCTCCTGTCAAAGTGGCGTGCGCGGTCGGAACGGCTTCAGCTTAGCGCGCGCGCGCGCGCGCGCAGAGCGCTTGCCTGCACTTCTCGCCCGAAGGCCGCGTCCCGCTCCTCGACCGCTCGGTCACGCTCGTGCACAAGGGTCGTCTGCGCGTCCCGGGCCGCCGCAAGCTTCTGCAAAGTCTCGGATCAGCTAGGCATTGAACGCGTTGAGAACCGACTCGGCGATCGGACTGCCATGGCGTATGGGCAGCGCACGGCGTTCGCCTTGTTCAGCGCAGCACGGCACTCGGCGAGCTCTGCCTCCATATTGGTTAACGTTTGGGTTGCCTCGAGGCCAACCGAGTGGAATCGTGAGCCCGCCGGCGCCCGCGGCCGCTCGGCTAACCGGCCGTCCCGGGCCACTACCTGTGCATGCGTACCCGGGCCGTGCACGGCCAGCGCCGGTGCCGGGCCAGCAAGCGCTAGCGCTTAATTATATAAGCTAGCGCTGGCTTCAGACTTCCCAAAGTTCAAACGCGACGATAACACAGACTTGACTGCTGCCCATAGACTGTCAGTGTTAGACTCGCTATGAGCTAGCGCTCCTGTACGTATACGTATACAGATCTATAGCTAGAGGCCTAGGGAGACTCGTATACGTATTGGGCCGGGACGCGCGCGCGCGCGTATGCCGCCCGCCGTGCGCGGCCGCCTATAGCTAGAGGGCGAGCGGGACGTCGAACTGCTTGTACATCTCCTTCGTTGTCGTCCCGTGGATCTCGGCTGCGCGCGGCGCGGCGAGGCGAGCGTACGCGTTCGCAATCAGATATCGATTAGATTAGATCAGGTTGAGGCCTAGGAGCCGCGGAGGTCTAGCGCGCATGCGAGGGGCCGGGCCGGGGAGGGCGCACCGAGCCTTCCCAGCATCTTCTGCCCCGCGTCCTTGATGTCGTTGTACCTGCGATGAGCATGAGGCGGCCTTTAATTTACGTACTCGCGAGCATCGCTCGCTTCTCGCCGCACGCAAATGCGCACCTGTGCAGGCGGTCGATGTGCCTGTTGATTTCCCGGTCCCTGCGCATGCCGAGCCCGGCGCGCTCTCAGGATGGTCGGAATTTGAAATCCAAGGCAGATCTCGCGCTCACCGCTCCTCCCACTTCGCGATCTCCGCGTCGAGGTCTGCAATCTCTTTCTTCAAGTCTTCCGCGGAGTCCTTCACCTCCGCCGGCGCTACTGAAGACGAAGCGGCCGCCTGCGCGCCGTGTGGGCCGAAATGAACATGAACACGGCTGGGCCGGGTCGCCCGGAATTGCAAGCGCACTTCGGGTGCAGCGGCATCCGTGACGACAGGAGATGCGGAAGAAGAGCGCTTCCTGGATGGTGCCGCTAATGCCCGCGCTGGCGTCTCCGGCTCACCGGCGGCCGCGCTCCTAGGCCTGCGCATATGCATGCGCATGCGCCGCTTGACTCGATTCGCGGCGTCTCAGGATGGCGCGCGGAGGCAAGAAACGCACGCGTTAGATTCTAGATGCTCGCCAGGTGGCGGTGGCGCCGCTGCCTCAAGCTCGCCCGCGGACGTGCGCTTTGAATCGGGGAGCGGCAGCCAGTAGACGTGTGTGTGGCGCCCGCGATGAGGCCCCAAGATCTCCACTTGACTGCAGAGCAGTGTGAGAGCGCTCGGAGGCGCCGCGAGAGCTCGGCGACGCACAGGCTGCCGCTCTTGACCAGGCCCTGCAGGATCGCTGCGAGGTCTGCATCTTCCGGGAGTCCGCACGTCTCGATTTCCTCGTATGCGCACGGCCGGCCCGCCTTCCGCACGAAGCCCAGCACCGCCTGCATCAGATTTTTGCGTACCCGGCCGGGCAAGCATCAAAGTGCTGCCTGGCGCTCCTCGCAGACAATGGGCGAGGCGGCTGTGCGCGTCGGCTATCTGCTCACGGCGGGTGCGGATTCTAGCTCGTCCGGCTGAACCGGCTAGCTTCCAAGCTGGCACAACGGCTAGAGGCGGGCCGCCCCGGGCCCTTGCTCCCAGCTGAGTCCAGGGTGCAGAGAGGCTGTGGATGCGACCGCCAGGCATTCCTCCGGGGCGCTCGTACGAGATCGTCGGTGGCATGGTGAAGGTCCCAGTACTAGTGCGTTGCGCATGCTGTACACGTTCCGGCCCGGCGGCCGCGCCGAGCTGCTCGAGCCGACGCCGCACGCGTACGCGACAGGATCCGGCAGCGGCCATGCGGAAAGAGATCGAGGCGCGCGTGGAGACAGAGGCCGCGGCGCTCGAGGTGCCGCAGCTGCAGCCAGTGGGATCGATCGAGCCCGCGAGCTGACCGACTCGACCTCGCCCGGCCGGCGCGCAGCGAGCGCTGATCGAGGAGGCGAAGGCGCGGCTGGAAGAGCGTCTCGAGCGGCGGCGCGCGGCGCTGGAAGAGTACGAGGAGCGACTGGAGCAGGAGGAGCGGGAGCTGGACGAGGAGCTCAGGCGGCGCGCCGAGGCGCGGGCCGAGCGGGTGCGCCAGCTTGAAGAGACGGAGGCGGAGGTAGGCGGTCTAACCGCGCCCAGACCGCTCGGCGCTCTCCGCTTGAGCGTTCTCCGCCCCGCCGCCGCCGCCGCGGACGCGCAGGCGCAGCGGGCAGCGGAGCTCGGCATCCAGAGGGCGCAGGAGGAGCTGCGCGCCGTGGCCGGGATCCGCAGGCGAGCCTCGCTGGCTGATCTGCTGTCTGGCTGCCTGGCTGGCTGTCTGGCTGCCTGGCTGGCTGGCTGGATGGCCCCGCGAGGCGGGCCCGACGCGACTCAGTTCGGCTGCCTGCGCAGGCCGTCGGACATCGACACGGTCGAGGAAGAGGAGGAAGAGGAAGAGCCTGCGGAGGAGGCGGGGGCCGGGCCGGGAGACGCGACTGGAGGGGAGGTGCGCGCCGCGCGCCGCGCACGCCGTGCCGCGGGGCGCCGTGGGCGGGCGGGGGGTACGGCTCACGCGGGAAGACGCACGGGCGCAGGAGGAGGAGGAGGAGGAGGGGGAGGAGAGGCTCAGGCGGGAAGCGGAGGCGGAGGCGGCGGCCGCTTCGGAGCAGAGGCGGAGGGAGCGAGAAGAGGCGGCGGAGAGAGCGAGGCGGGAGGCTCAGGAGCAGGCGGAGGAAGAGGCGGCGGCGGAGGCGGCGGAGGAGGAGCGAAGGCGCAGGAGAGAGGAGGAGGAGGAGAAGGCGTCGGCTGAAGCGGCGGCGGCGGCGGCGGCGGCGGCGGCGGCGGAGGCGAAGGCCAAAGAGGAGAGGAGGAGGAGGAAGAAGGCCGAAGAGGACGCGGAGGAGGCGGCCGCGAGGGAGGCAGAGCGGAGACGGGTACTGGAGGAGGTCGACGAGCAGCTGCGGCGGCGGGTACGGCGTTCCCGTCCCGAAGATCGGATGATCGGCCCTCGATTGACGTACCCCCTCCGCAGGCGGCGGCGGCGGCCGCCGCGGCCACGGCGCAGGAGGAGGAGGAGACCGGAGGAGGGGCTGTACCCCCCGCCCTCCTGGGGCTCTTCTGTCCCTCCCCCGCCCCGTCCTCCGCCGTCCCGGCGTCCATCTCCCCTACCCCTCCCCCGGTCCGTTCCCCCGTTCGAGAGAACCTCGGGGCCTTTGATCGTGCAAACCCCCTGCAGCTTCAGGAGCCGGTTGGCGGGGGTACAGCGTCGTCCGAGGAGTCCGAGGAGCTCGACGAGGAACCTGTACCCCTCGTGGACCCGCAGCCGCCTCCGCAGGGAAAGAAGGTTCGACCGCACTCTTTCGTAGGGTCTACCCCCCTTCCGCTCTTGACGTGGCCGCCCACCGCGCAGCGCGCCGACTGGCTTCTTCACGTACCCCCACGCGACGAGTCGAAGCTGAAATGTGCCCCCTCCCCCCTCCTCCTCCCCCCCACCCCACCCCGCCCCATAGCTTACGTACTCCCCGCCCAGACACGCCGTTCGATGGCAAGGCGTACATCCGCACACAGGTCTGCCCCTACCCCAGCAAGGCCGCGTACCCCCGGCGTCCCGGACATCGCAGATTAACGGTACTCCCCGCGCGCAGTTTTCGTACCCCCTGTCGGCCCTGAAGGAGGAGGCGTTCCGTCAGCGAAGGATCCTGCAGGCCGACCTGCAAAGCCGGTACCACCATCCCCTAGATATACCCCAAGCGGCGGGTTTCGATCCCCATCTCCCCCCCCCCCCCCCCCAGGTACGGGGTACACCCCTCGCGGACGGGGCTCGGCGCGCGGAGGCTGGCGGCTGCCCTTGAAGCGCTGGAGGAGCACCGGGCTGCCCTCGAGGCGCGCGCCGTACCCCCCTCCTGCTCCCTCCCCCCCCTTCTCTCTCAGCTTTCGCCCAGGCTCGGGAGCCGGCGGCCGCGCGGGGCCGGGCGCGGGCGGCGCGGGCGGTGGAGCATGCCGTGCATTACTACTACAGAGACGACCCGGGACCGTGCGCACCGCCCAGCAGGCATGCAATCGCATAGGATCCGGAGTACTCTAGCGGACGGATCTGAGCTTCGCTTCCCCCGCTCTTTTCTAATAAATAAGTGGCTCGTCTGACGGACACCCGTGCACCTGCGCGTGATCGCCGCCCGCCGATGATAGCGGATCGCCGTGATCGGAGTAATTTAGCGGACGGATCCGGATATCGATGAGCTTCGCTTTCAGTAATATACGTACTCGAGCGGGCGGATGAGCTTTGCTTCCCGCCCGCCCGCCCGCCCGCAGGTTTCGGGAACCTGTGGCGCCGGCGGGGCTGGCGAGGCGCGCGTACACGGCCGGCGGGAGAGCCCCGGCGCGGGCTGGCGCCGCGCCGGGGCCGACGGCTGCGGTGAGAGGCTGATTCGGGGACGGAGCTCGATCGCGAGCCAGCGCATCCACGCTGCTGCACAGGCCTAGCTATATATAGGCCAGCTAGAGGGAGAAGACGGACTGTCGGACCCATGCAGGATCGGATCCCGACCCGGATTAAGACTAGTACTTCATTTATATATGATTATTTATTCAGATTTGCGTTTTTTTTTGAAAGAGAGCGAACAGATATCGGGATGTATATATTATATCGGATGACCCACTCACGGGATATCGACATCACGACTCTAGATCTAGCTATATAGCTATAGCTCAGCGGCTATAGGTCTTGAATCGTCATGGCAACGGATATGCATGGCATATTTTAATTGATCAATCGAAATCGAAATGACTAGCAGAGAGCCTTACAGGGCCGGCGCGGGCAGAAATCGACTCGGCAAATTTAAACATAGTACGAAAGTCAACTAGTGATAGCGCTATGAGAAATCCAGCGGACGCAATTACACTAGATACACAGCAATTGCACTAGTACCAGCAACCTGGCAACATACATGCGAAAAGTATTTTAACTCGAGCTTTGCGTATACACGTAATCAAAGCTCGAGGCCGCTCATGATCAGCGGCTGTCGAGGAGGACGCGGCGCATGCCCGCCTCGGCTTCCCTCGCCTCCCGCCGCGTCTCCGCCTCCGCCTCCTTGGCTTCCAGCCGCCCGATGAGGCCGCTCACCTGAGCCGCGCAGAGCCCTTCAGCTAAGAGGGTACGCGAAAAGCTGAAGTCGAGGCGCCCCGCACCTGCCAGACGGGGGCGGTACCCCCCTGCGAAGGCGACTGCCGGAGCGCCCCGAGGCTGGCTGGCCTCCCGTGGCGGGGGCTGGACCCCGCCCCGGCCCGGGACGGCGCCCCGGGGTCGGAATCCAGGGGGGGTACGGGGGCGCTGGCGACGTCCCCGGAGCTGCCGCCCAGAGCGGGGGAGAGGGCGGGCGAGTTTGCAACAGAGGACCGCCGGGACGAGGCGGGCGAGCCGAGGCTCTGAAGGGAGGACGGGGAGTGGGGCAGGGAGGTGCGGCGGGGGCTGGAGCCCGCACGCGGCGGCGGCTGGGGCGCGGCCGGCGGCGCCGGTCGGTAGACGAACCCACCGGAGCGTATCAGGCCCCCCCGCGCCGGCGGCGCGTTGAGGTTTCCCATGCCCTCGCTCCGGGGTGGCGGCGGGTGCGGCGCGGTCACTGCGGTTCACGCCGCCCAATCAGAATAGATCTCTCTACTCTATTCTTAGCGCTGATTGAGGCGCACCGTCGATGTTCAGAGGGGTACCGGTGTCCATGCTGCCCATCGAGCGCGGTGGTGGCGCTACGTCGCGTTTGGGCGGAGAAGGCGCTGCGAGGGCGGCTCATCAGGGGGTGGAGGAGGGGGGAAGCGGGGCAGGGGTGGGGGGTGGGGGGGGGGGGGTGTAGCAAGAACGGACGGCGGTGTGCGCCAGGTCCCGCGAGGACGCTGGGGGTAGACGCTGGCAGCGACTTGACGGCTGCGGCGAGGGAATTCGCTCAGATCAGACCAGATCAGATCAGATCAGATCTGACCTGAGCGGCTGTGGGCCACCCCCTCGAAGTTTCCGTCCCGCACCGCGCGGGTAACGGCCTGCGTCACGGGGGGGATTAAAGGGGGTACGGGGGGGGGGGGGGGGGGGGGGGGGGGGGGCGAGGTAGGCGAACCTTGAGCACGCGTGGGTCGGCGCGGATTCGGGGGTCTGCGCAGCGGCAGCCGGCGGCGTCAGTCGGAAATCAAGGAAAGCGGGGCGAAATCACGAGGCGTGGATACGCATCCTCTTGTTTGTTAGCTCGAATTCAAAGCGCTCTATTCGCTAATACGATTCCGAATTCGAACAAGGAAGCTACGCACTGGGCCGCTGGAAGGCGACGATTCGGAAGCGGGCGGGGCGTACCCCCTCCACAGCGCAGTAGTACCAGCCTGTCCCACCGACTCGGTCAGAAAAACAGAGGAGGGGGGTACGGCCGCAATCCGAAATTTAAAATGGCGCTGGAGCGCGGGGGGGGGGGGGCGGGGGGGGGAGGGGGGGGAAAGAGGAGGGCTCGAGCTCGCCTGCGCGGAACTGCGGCTCGCTCGGGTCAATCGCGAGGACGAGCTCGTCGGTCCCGGGTACGAATTCGTCCGTCCACACCGAAGACACTGACCAGAGGGTCAGGACCGAGCTTAAATAAAAAAAAAGGAATAACCCTCTGAAAGGGGGGTACCGGCATCGGGGAACTTGTAGCGCGTGGATACGTGCGCCCTTGGCTTCTCCTCGTCCCGCAGGGCTACCGGTACCCCTCCGTTAGGGACCGCCCCCCGGGGGGGGGGGGGGGGGGGGGGGGGGGGAGTAGGGGAACGGGGGAAGCTTGGAGGTACCCGGCTCGCCGCCCGGCGGCTCGATAAGGCCTGCGAAGGGTATGGTCGGTCGGAAGGGCGAAAAGAAGCGGAACAAGGGTGGAGGGGTACGTACCGATCTGGAATACGACGGACTGAAATGCTTGCGGGCACTGGGCGGGAGGTCGGGCGGGCCAAGGGAGGGTAGACAAAGGGCTTCGCGGGGATTCGAACCTGCACTCGGTAGTAGGCCGGTATTCCCGGCCGGCACTCGCCCGTTACCTCCCTGGGTACGCGTTCAGTCGAATGGGGGCCGGGGTACGGCGGGGTACGGACACGGCGGTGGTCAGTACTGTGAATGCGCCGTGCGTAGCCGAGAGTTCGTATGAGCACCGATCCGCCCCGCCCCGGTCCGTCCCGTACACCGCTGCAGCGAAAGATGAGGGAGGGGGTACGCAGAAATCGAGGTCGCAGCAAGGGGGTACCGATGAAGATGGACCCCGTGCGGAACTTTGGGTCCTCGTTGTCCAACTCGAGAACCTCCTCGCCCTGATTCGCACCGACGCCGCCGCTCTCATCGAATCCGACCGAGAGCTCTTTTCCGGGGTACCGCTCACCTCGCGATCGGGCGCCAAGACGTACTGGTTTTGCTCGACGGTGGGGTGCTCCCTGAAATGAAGGAGGTCAAGGGGGCGGGGGGGTACAGGACGACGCGGGCGTCGCGGCGGGCACGGGACGCACCGCGAATGAGACACGTACCCCACACACTTCCCGGCGGTCGCCTGCTCAAGGAAAGGTAAGGAGCACGCCGTAGCCGCTGGAGGGGCGGGGGGGGGGGAGGGGGAGGGAGGCGGGAGGGGGGGGAGAAGAGGAAGGGGGGGAGGGGAGTTGGACACGTACTCTGAGGCGGATCGCGAAGCGGTGGCAGTGCGCGGGTACGTTGAAGCTGCGAAGGAGGGGGGGTACGCGATTCAAGGCGCGCGGGGAGGGTACGCCGGGGACGGACCGGTAGCTCTTGTACTCCCCCTCCGGTGAGCCTTCGTTCAACGGTACGCCGGGCTCCAGAATGCGGTGATGCACCTGCGCTCAGCCCGTGAGAGAGGGTACAGGGGGCGCGAAGAGGCCCCGGGTGAGAGGGGGGTACAGGGCTCGCCTTTGGGTCCCATGCTTTCGAGTTGGCTGCCGCAGAAGGAGAGTCAGGGTCGGGTGGCTGCTGCAGAAGGGGGCACGCACCCATTCGGTTGCGAATCTCGTGCAGCTCGTGGCTCTGCGTACCCGTTCGGGCGGCGGGCGGCGCGGAGCGCAGTAGCCTGTGTGCGGGGTACGCACGAACTGCTCGGACGGGGCGCGGGAAGACAAAAGGCTCGCGCTGCTGCTGCTGGGCGATGCGCGCTGGGATCCCGAGGCGGAGACTCCGTTGGGACGGGGGCGGATGCGGGGGAGGGGTACGGGCGAGCTCGCCGCGATGGGCGGCGGCGGCGGCGGCGAGCTCCGCCCCTGGAGGAATGATCGGGCTGCCCTGCGAGCAGAAGCGGGTAAGCAGCGATTGCGGCGGCGGCGGCGGCGGCGGCGGAAAGCAGCGACGACGAGATCGCGCCGTGTGCAGTCGCTACGTAAACGTACGCGTACCGGATCAATTCGTCCGGTTCCTCTTCGTCCTCCGACTGCGCACCGCCGAGCTCGAGCGAGGGATGCTGCTTAGGCGACTTGGGCCGGGGAGGGGGCTCGGGCTCCCGTCCGGCGCCGAGCTCTGCAGCTTGCGAGCCGCGCCGGCGCCCGTACAGTGGACCGGAGCCGGAGCCGCCGCCGCTGCCGGTTGTGGCCGAGGAGCTCGGGGATGGGTCCGCGCTTACGAGCGGAGGCACGGGCTCGCCGCCCTCGGGCGCGTTCAGTTTCCCATCGGAAAGCGTCGACGATCGGCGGCGCCCGGCCCTGCGCGGGCTCGCACCTCCGTGCCCCGTCATCGGCTGCACCGGACCGGAGAGGCTTCAGCGATGGAATGAGGGCAAAGCCAAAGAGATCGGACCCGGTCGATGATGTGGGCGAGCTGGGAGAGCTTCCGGTCGACGCCATCGAGCTGGCCGGGCTCGGCCGCGGCCGGGGGCGGCGGCGGCGGCGAGCCCCAGCCCTCGACCTCGCCCGCCCCCGATGCCGAGGACACCCAGCCTGCGATCCTGCTCGAGCGCATCCGCCTACAGCTAGGCCTGGGTGCGCACTGTCCTTTCGAGGCTCGCTGGGGCACTGAGTAACAGTTCGGGCCGATGTCTCCTCTGCTATGATGCAATTGCGCGCGTATGCGCAGGAGATCGCACTAGCCGGACACTCCTCGCCCGCGCTGCACCCAGCAGGGCCAGGCTGTCGATCGCCGATACGCCTAGCAGCTGCGCACTATCCCCGCCGCCTGGGCGGCCTCGCCGCGGCCTGCAGCGAGTGCGGGTCTGCGGATGGGGGCGCAACAGTACCCCTGTGAATGGGCTGTGCGAGCTCGAGCGAAATGGCCGACGCAAGCATCAGCGAGAAGGTCGTGAGCTACACCGTCGGGGACAAGCAGTTCGAGGGCTTCATCGCCTGGCCTGCGAATGCGGGAAGCGCGAAGGTGGTCCCGACGCTCTCGCTGCTCCGATTAGGCCCGCGCGCGCAGCGAACCTATTCTAGAGCCGTGCAATGACGAGGACAGCCGCTAGCCGCTGGACCTGACCGTGTGCGCAGCTCCCGGGCGTGATGCTTATCCACGGTGCGCCGCACCTCTCCCCGCTCGTCTATTGCTCTGGTTCGATGAGAGCTTTGCCGGCGCGCAGAATGGAGGGGTCACGGCGAGTGCGTGAAACCTCTCCCAGCGGCCGCGCGCCGTTCTCGAGCTCGCCGAACGCATCCGAGCGCCGCCCGGGCCCGGCCGCAGCTACGTTCGCGGCCGCGCGCGGCTCGTCGCCAAGCTCGGCTACGTCGCGTTCGCGGCCGACGTGTACGGGAAGGGCGTCTTCGCCAAGGACCACGACGAGGCAGGGCAGCTCGTCCGTGCGCCCGCCCGCCCTCCCGCCCGCCCGCCCGTTCGACGCGCGCTCGGTCCTTCGCTCAGCGCCTCCGTGCAGAGGCCTTCCTCAAGGATGAGGCGGGCGCGAAGGCGCGGCTTGAGGGATCCCTCGCGCAGCTCACGGCCCACGCCAACTGCGACGCCTCGAAGGTCGTCGTCGCCGGTAAGCGCCACATCTCATCTGAGACTCATGTGAGCGCCGCGCGGCGCCGCCGCTGACCACCGGCGCCCTGCAGGCTACTGCTTCGGCGGCGCGTGCGCGCTGTCCCTCGCGAAGTTCGGTGCGCGCGCGCGCGTACCCGGGTCCGGGGCGGTGGGCCGGGCGTTCCATAGCTAGCGCTAGCTAGCTAGCTTGCTGAGCGTGGGGCTGTTGCTGAGCCGCTGGCTCCGCTTCGTGCAGGGGCCAAGATCGCGGGGGTAGCCACTTTCCACGCATCCCTCAAGATGGGCGACCAGAGCCCCGAGGCTTTTAAGGCCTGCAAGGTACCGTACCCCCTCTGTCTCCCCCCCCTTGCCTTGCCGCCCCCTTCACCCCCCCCCCTCCCCTCTCTCCCCGGAAGGAGGTGAAGATCCAAAGCGGGCCGCCGTCGCCGGGCTCCCCTGTACCCCGGGGGAACTCCCCCCGCCCCCGCGCACTTAACCACCGCCGCCCCAACAGGCGAAGATTCGGTACCCCCCCCTGGCGTGATTAATGACGGTACCCCCGCAGGCGAAGATTCTCATCTGCACGGGCGTCGACGACCCGAGCATCCCCGTCGGAGAGGTGCCGTACCCCCATCGCCTTCGAAGGGGGTACGCCGTTGCCGCGACGACGGGGGTACGCAGGTCACGGATTGGGTGAAGAGGGCAAGCGAGGCCAAGATCGACTTCCAGATTCTCTACCTGTCCGGAGTCCTCCACTCGTGCGACGCGAAACCGTACCCCCCGGAAGGGGAGGGAGGTAGGACGCGCGTTGACGGGGGTGCGCGCTCGCGCGTCCAGGTTCACGGTACCCACGGCCAACTTCCCCCAGTTCGGCGCCGTGTACAACGCCGACGCCGACCGCCGGTACCCCACCACCCCACCATCTCGAATCGCGTACCCCGGGACCTGGATTGACGCTGTACCCCCTGCCCTCTCAGCTCCTGGAGCGCGTTCCGGTATTTCCTAACGGACTGCTTTGGGGCTGCGGAGCCGCCGGCGGCCCTCCCGACGGGGCCTCTCACTCTCGGCTTCTGAGTTCGCGATTTGCGGAGGACGGCCGAGCTATATTGCTAGCCGCTGTCACCCGCTGAGCGCTGCAGTCGCAGTTCCGCAACTTCTGCTTCTAAATCTTGGCGTCTAGCGGCCCGTCATTATGACTAGTAATAACAACGTTGCCGCTGCTGCCGTCATGATACGTATACTATGATGACGGAGATCAAACGTGCGCGCGCGCGCGCCTGACCACTGGGCCGGGGCCGCCGGGCCGAATGCATATGCTTGCAATTGCAATTGGCAGCGATGGCACTGCAGCTGCGGCATGCGCATACACGCGACCACACCACGCGCATACCGTAGTACGTATACGCCGCGGTATCCGTACGCAGGCGCGCATTTGCGTTAACGTTCTGCGCGCCGGCAACTCGGCCTGCCGGCAATTGCATGTACCCCACAATTGCATGCGAAAAAAAGAACCGAAACAAAAAAATCGGGTCCGAGACTCCGAGGCTCCGTCGCAGGCTCAGCGGCTCGCAGCGGCGTCGCGATCGCTCCGAGCGGCCCGAGCCGCCGAGCGGCGCCGACGCCGCCGAGCGGCCCGCAGAGGGCCCGGCGCTGGCGCCGGGCCGGCGGCCGAGGCGGCGAGGCCCCGGCCGCCGGCGGCGGGGCCGGCCCCCGGGCCCCGGGCCGGGGCCCGGGGCCCGGGGGCAGGGCTGTTAGCCGGAATATTCCAGCCTGGAACGTTCCCGGAATATTAGAAAATTTCGGGAAAATTTTCGCGTCCCGTTTGCAGGGGGAAAATTTTAGGAAATTGAATATAATTTAATGATTATTTATTCATTTTCATCCGGGATCCCTTTTCTGCGCCCCCTCCCCCCCCTTCTGACCCCACCAGGGGCCTTGCATTTCCGTCTCCAAGCTCCAGAAGGCTGTATACTGTCTCTCAGAATGCTTAGTGTGATGTTATCTTAGTGCTTCGCAGCTTTGAACGTGTGTCTGCGGTGCGCAACGCACGGTATTGAGAATTTTCCAGGATTTTGTGTGGTGGAATATTCCGGGAACGTTCCCGGAATATTCCTCAAAATTTTCTGGTCCATTTTGGGGGGGTAAAATTTTGACAGCCCTGCCCGGGGGCCGGGTTGCGGGCCTGCGGCCCTGCGGGCCTGCCGCAGTGCCGCCGAAGCTCACTGAGTCAAGAACGTTACCTCAGAGCCTCGGAGCGGCCGAGCGGCCCGACTCCCGAGGCCCCGACTCCCGAGTCCCGAGTCCCGACTCCCGAGCCCCTTCAGTCTAGATCTGTTCGCACCCCCGGTACCAGTCGCGGCCCCTCCTGCGAGCCAGAAGCTGGTACTACGGTACCGGGAGCCGCTGATTAAGCTGATCATGATCGATACTGTATCGAAGCCTTGAAGGCAGCGCCGCAGGCTCGCAGCCTGGCAGCGGCGGCAGTCATCCGGGACTCATCCCCCTGCTAGCCTAGCAGTGCTATCGCTAGCTATAGCGCGCTCGACCCGACCGGCTCTTTTAAGCTATAGCGCGCTCGACCCGACCGGCGCGAGGAGCAATATTCAATCGCATCGCCGCGGCGCTATCGGAGATCTAGACGCCGACGGTGAGCGAGCGGTGAGCGCGCGTCGGCTTCCGAAACTCGGCCGGGCATATACGTATACGCAGCGGCGTGCTGCGCATGCAGGTTAAGGGCGCAGACGCGGATCGCGCGCGCCGCTCATCGATATCGATATTGCATATATACACGAACATGTGTACGATATCGATGTCGCTGATATCGATTCTGAACCAGAGCACGAATCAAGATGGGCGCCTCGCCAGCGAAGTGCTACACCTCGACCGACTGCTCTGGCAACGCGGCGTACACCGCAGACAGGTGGGCGCCCTCGACGTCCCCGGGCGCCGGCCTGGTTTAACCGCGGGCGATCGCGAGCCTCGATCGGAAGCGTCTGAACTCGCGATCGCCGCGGCCGGCAGCGATGCCCCCGTCTCGTCTGTCTGCTCGAACGCCTCGTACCTCTCCGGCAAAGCGAAAGGGAGCGAAGCTTGCGTGCCAGCGAAGCTGTTCTGCTACACTTCAAGGTGCCTCGCAGCGCCCCCGGGCCCGCCCGCGGCCCTCCAATGATTCCGAAATTCTGGCCGGGTCACGCCCATCCACCGGCTTACCTGACCGTCGTCCCCACTTCGCTGCAGCGACTGTTCCGGCAATTACACGCTTGGGAAGGACTCAGCAGGGAATTTGGTGACCGAATAGTGCGCGCGACACTGTAACAAATCTATTGTCTTCGAAGACGTCGTCAGAAACCAAAAATTAGCTGACTCGATGACACACGACCGCAGCCAGCCGCAGGGAGTGTCCAACGCGGACGCATTCGCCCGATGCCCCGTGCGCATAATATATATATAACTTAATTGCTTTAGTTCTATTGTTCACACATGTACACGTCACGGCGCGGGTTTCAGATCGGCACGTTCAGCTTCAAGAACGGCAACAGCGACAGCTGCAACTCGGCCCACAAGTTCGTGGCCTGTCACAAGGACTTGAACTGCAAGAGCACCGGTAGCAACATCACTTATGTCGTCGGCGAGGACTCGTGCGTCAGCTGCAGCTTTCATATTTAGTATGCAGATCTATTAAGTTCGAATTCGATCGCGAAGCACGAAGTGTCCGACGACGACGGTGAGCTGGAGCCAAAATGGCAACGGGACCTGCAACCGTTCGGCCCTCCTTTGCTACTCTGGAGTTCGCTGCGCCGGCACTCCAACGATCGCCAAGGATGCGGCTGGCAATGTCTACTCTCACTAGTATGCATATGTTCTTTGAATGCAAGACAGAACGCTGTAACGTTAACAATCTTCATCCGTATATATAGCCAACCCGCCGGTGTCTCGAATGAAGAGGCCTGGGCTCGCTGCCCGGTGAGTAGAATATTTTACCCACATATATATTCCATGATCAGCGCCAGTATGCTGGAATTCGATTCGCGTCCGTCTAAAACTCCACTGACTCGCAATTCATTTGGATGTGCAGCTCGGAACGCGCACCTACAGAAACCAAGGGGATGACGAATTATCTAGCTACTCTTGCCGCCTAGCTCACGAGTACGTAACGTGCTACAAGAGCCTGGATTGTTCGGGCTCCGGAGGTGACGTCACCAACGTCCTTGGAGGCAACCAGTGCGCAAACTCGCTCCTGATATATATATAAATATCGATCTGGCAGGTTTACCGCTGTACATGTACTGATGAACTGTGATCTCGTACGAATTCTAATTCGCAGCGTTAAGTGCCCGGCGACGACGTCGAGCTATCGTTTGGTTCCCACAAACTGGGAGGGGACGGGTGCCTGTGTCCGCAAGGCCCTCCTGTGCTATTCCGGCGACTCGTGCACCGGCGCTGCAACTGTCGCCAAAGACGCTGCCGGAAATGTCATCACCGACTAGTGCGGAAACTGCATGCGTATATATAATTAGGCCCTGAAACGCTGATTCTCTTAACGTTCGGACGTCGACTCGCAGTTTTAGCGGCTCGGAGAACGAGTCGTGGCTTCGCTGTCCGGAAGGGTGACCGCGCCGTTAAACGTTATTGCTCTACTAGTACTATAGCTAGTATTGCTTTGGATATATGAATGAGCATCTCACTCAAGAGATTTGCAACCATTTAACCCTCATAAATAGACCTCAAGCTTAAAACAGCAACGTTTAACTTTTGCCCGGCGGCCCGCTCATTCAAATATATATGTTATCGATATCGATATCGATCGCGACATTCGCAGAACGAAATCGGTCAACCAAGAAGACAGGTGTTATGAAGCCAAGAAGGGCGGCAAGTGCTTTGAGGTGACTGACAGTCTGCTTTACGACACGTACTAATGCTATGATAATGATTTTGAGCTTTCAACTTTGCAGAGCCTTGACTGCTCTGGGACTCCTGTCGCTCGCGCCGTTTCGGGGTTCGCAACGTTTCAAGAAAGAAAGAAAGCTATCCAGAAAAATAAAGAAGGAATTCGAGCGATAAGCGTGCCGCCCCCTAATCCCCCCCCCCCTCCCCTCCCCCCACCCCTTACCCCAGCCCCCTCCACCCCACCACCCCCACCGCCACGCGCGTACGTGCATACTCACGTTTGCACTCAGATCCTACTGCCCCGACTCGGCAAGCTCCTGGAAATCTGATGCGACCGGCACTTGCCAAAACACGAATCTGTTCTGTTACACTGACAAGTGCGTCAGTATCGGCCGCGGTTTTCTTTTCCAACTTCGATCGCGATCATGATTATGATCGTGAATCGCAGTCAGTGCTCTTCAAGCCCTTCACTAGGGAAGGACGCGGCTGGCGTCCCTGTCGACACGTAGTGCGCAATTTCGGTTCTCGATAATGATAATCCAGTCGTCGTAGTCGCGCAGTCGACGTCGTCGCATGCGCAATTTAGAGCGTGGAAATACATCTAATTATAGTACGCGCTCTACGCAGTCAGCCAACCGGGGTCACGAATGAGCAAGCCTGGGCTCGCTGTCCGGTACGCCCTCACTCGGAAGTCGCTGTAAATAGATTCTTCCGGGATCCAAATTAAAAAGCCTCCGATTGTCTGCTGACTCAGTGATGTTAATCGTAATTTTATTTGATCGGATGCTGGCTTCAAACCTGTTCAGATCGGGACGATTGCATACAAGGACGCGTTTGGGGGATGGTGCAGAGGCGCTCATTCAGGCACTGTCTGGTACGCCATGATGCAATATTAACATTAATCGTACTCCGTGTCTGCGAATCATCGATTATATATATATTTCTGACCCATCTCCGGCGTGCGCAGCTACGCTGACCACAAATGCACCACGGCTCCGACGAGTACCGTTTTCGGCAAGGCGAACTGCCCTTCTAATACTCTTGCAACTGGCGTGCGCACCGATCGCGAGCTATCAGATCTAGACGTGGAGATCGTCTGCCCGGTATCATAACATGTGCACATCTTGCAGGACACGAGGTCGGGAGGCTGCATCCCTGAGCGGCTTGTCTGGTAGCTCTACTTATATAATTACTTCCGAGTTCTAATTAGAAGAAGCGGCATCTAAATCCTGGGTGCACAGCTACTCGACATTTAACTGCGCGGATGCGGGCACAGTGACCAGCTACGACAAATAGTGCGTTAACGTTAGCAGGTCCAAATACATCGATCTCTTTTTCTTCTAAAAATGGCATTCGCAGCCAACCGGCTGGCGTTAGCGACGAGGAAGCGTTCAGACGCTGCCCGGGAGGTACTCAGGCCGTAGCTGAAGCCGGTGGATCTTGCACCCGCTGGCCTCAGGGAAAGCCCGTGCATCTCGGTGTCAGTTGCTATGTGAGCAAATGTTATTAAATATTTTTTCTGTAACTTTGCGTGGGATCGAAGATAGTGATCATGATATCGATTATGACGGTTAGCGCTATTCCGCAGACCGACTCGAATTGCACGGCGGGGGAGTCGTTTGAGCTGTCCAAGTGCGTAAGCATACGCCTTAATAATTACAGATGTATTCCGAGTTCAATCCTTTGATATATAATGAATTCGATAGCTTTGCAGCGTCGGTAGCGGATCTCTAATTTATTTGCGCATTTCGGCAGGGATAAATGCCCGGTGGCGACGACTCAGAGCGTTCGCGAGAATGGAACCTGTACCAAGATGCCTTTCACGTGTTATTCGGGCCCGAACTGCAGCGGATCCGAGCTGAAATTTGTTGCGCAAGCCAAGGACTGCCCTCTAGGTTCGGAGTTTTTCCGCGCGTTTGATTTCCCTCGCAGTTCTTGTTTGTGTACATGTACAGCGCTAGCAGCTATATATATAGTTCTTTTCCTTTACTCGCCTGGTTGTAATTTACACAATCGCGCGCGTATACGTATTCAGGTACCACAGCATCCGTCAAGAGCAGGGACTCTGGCCTGTGCACGAATCGCGCGTCGTGCTATAAAACGGACACTTGGTGAGCACGTACTCTCTACACGTACCCGTCATTCGTATTCAACGTCCTGACGTCGGCTGGGGCGCAGCACGGACACTCCCGTTTACGGCGCGACATCTGACGCGTCCGTGTGCGCGGCTCTCCAAAGCTTCCTCACGATCATGATCATCTTCTGATTTTAAGCTTGAATTTACCGCACTCGTTCTGCTACGGTATTACGGTAGGTCGAGCTGCGCGAACGTCGCCGGTGCGATGGCCGCAAAGGCTCCTGGATCGAGCACCTGCAGCCTTGTTGTGCCAAAGTGTTACGAAACGGTACGTTATATATATAATTATTATAGGATGCTTTGCGTATGCATATGACTGATTTGGATTCAATTTGCGGTTGTTTGAAGGCTGATTGCTCTGGAGCGGCGACGTACGGCTCCGAGAAGTGCGTTGTGACTACCTATACGTAGAGAGTCAGCTACGTATGCGTGAACCTCGATCTCGAGCGCAGGCCTCTGTCGAGCTCCGTTTGGGGAGTGAAAACAGACGTGACATGCCCCGCTGGATCCCAGAGCTTCCTCGCCGGCGCCGGTGGCTCCTCCAAGTGTTTGAAGACGGTGCGCGTCGACGTCCTGATCGACGTCGCAACTGTCAGTGTAGTTTATTCTGCCGCCGTGCCGATTCCCGGGTCCCCCCCCTCCCCCCGCCCCCCCCCCCTCTCTTCCCCCCCCTTCATTCCACCCCACCTCCCTCCGGATCCCCATCCCTCCCCCAAAATAGAATAATAATCAGCAGAGTATGCGTGCATGTGCATGCCCAGCCTCACGTTTCGATTCTTGCGAGCGCAGGCGACCTGCCACATGACCAAGGTGACTGTGCAAGAAATATGCATGATCATGATCATGAGCCTAATAAAGTCAACGTCACTCACTCTTCAGGACTGTTCCGACCCTGGGACACGAATTACCTCCAACGTCGCCGAAAACTGCCCGAGGTGATCTTGTCTCGGATATCGATGCTTGCGCATTTCTAATATAATGGTTGACGGGCCGTTGCTCTAGCACTTTCTTCACAGGCAAGAACTCCAATGACGATGGGACCACCGATTGTAGGACCCTTCGCGGGTGCGCTCCGAAATTAAACCCGTTTTTGCAATTCGACAATCAAGAAGTTCTATTAATTATATGTAATCTCTTCTTTTCTCCGCAGCGCATGCTTTATGACAGGTGCTTTGCAGATTGCATACATTGCAACGTGCATATCGACATCTTGGTACTAATGATGAATGCCTTTGCGACAGAGGACTGCAGCGGACAGCCTTTCAGCCTTCAGGGGTATAATAATAACTTCAACTTCAGGAATTGCGGAAAAGACGCAAACGGAAATATGTGCAAGAGCTACATTTCTTGGAATTCCGAATGCAAGAAGCCTATCGTGAGCCTTGATACATGAACGAATGAAGCGACTGATCATGAACTTTTGACGCGTGCTGCAGATCTGCTATAAGAAACCGTGAGTTCGAGTGCAGATCTAGAACTAGTCCTCGCATGCGCATTCTAGACAATATGGATTATCCGCTGATATATTCTGTACAGTGATTGTACTGGCACCGGCGACGACATTACCACGTCTGTCGGCGACCGAGTGTGAGTCCAGTATGTGTTTCTGATCATGATCATGACCTCTGCAATCATGAGAGCAACAAGAAGGACGCGACTGCAAATTTCGAATCTGAGCGCGAGCGCGAGCCCTCATAATGCTCCGCTTGCAGCGACGACTGTGGCCTGGAAACGGATAACAAGTTCCTGTACTACAACAACAACGGGACATGCGTCAACCGCGTGCCGGTGCGCATGAGCATTCATGCAATTCACGAACTGTCTACCTTTCATTTTCGCACGGTTTGCTTATCGCACTCCATTCTACTTGCAGATCTGCTTCTCCAGGTGATGTTCATTAACTGATTGAGTGATCATAATTTCCACTGTGAAAAGAGACTAATTGCAATCTTTTAAATTTCCAGCGTCAATTGTGCACCTGGAACGGATGTGGGGGCAGGTATCTACGACATTGTCGGTGGATCCAAGCTTTATAACTAGTAAGTATAAATGAAACCCCTGGCCGCGGCTTCCGAAACGAATGTTCGATGCGTTTTATGCAGCGTTGGCGGCGCCATCGGGACACCCATGTGCAAGAACTCGAACGCCCGCGCCTACAAGGACCCGCACTCAGGCAGCATTTTTCTTCTCCTCTAATCCTTATCCGAAACTTGAAACATCGATATCGAATCAGGCTGTCTGTCAGGCTTATTTTGTGCTCGCGATCGCTCGCAGGGACGTGCCAGAGGCTTGCTGAATGCTGTTCGGATCTGGCGTGCAACAATGTTGTCGCGTACGCTCAGAACAAAGATCCGTGCGTCATTTTCCGCAGTGCTGCTCAGCGGCTGGCTGCCCGGCACTTCTTGGAAATTGCGTTCGGCTGATCATGATACCATGCATATGTCATTAATATTCGAGCCAGTTTCACGTGCCCCCCGATCGTGGATTCTTGGGCGAACGGCGTCAACACGGTCACTGCACATATTGTGGCCGGAAGGGCGCCCGGCGGGACAATCACGACGCTCACACCCATCCGCTTTGCGACCGCGACGCCCGTCGGCGACGTGACTGCGAGCCACTGTAATTTCCAGTCGGGGTATACCGAATACAACGTCGACGAGTACTACGAGAGGTGCTTTACTTCAGTTACATTTAATGCATTGCAAACGCTGTTAAAACGCTTTTCAACTTAGTTCCATGTTTTATAAGTGTTATCGTGACTGGTCACCGCGACAGGAACAACTCGGGGCCCGCGGATCGCGTCGCGCGTGTCTACGACTCGGGCACTGGGAAGTTCAAGTGCTGCAAGATCGGCGCGGACGGCAAGCTCAGCTCGACGTGCTCGCAGCCGTACAGCCGCCTCGACGAGGACGCGAACGTCGCAGCCGTCGAGGAGGACGCGGCGATCGATATCGAGGTGGGCTTGCGACGGCGCGCTTCGGCATGCACTGTCTTCGTCTTCGGTTGCCAGGCTGACCCGCGCGCCGCCTGCGGCCGGTCACGCGCCGCGCAGGAAATGGAAGTCGACATCGAAAGCGAGAGCCTCGACTCGCTGTGCTGCGAGGCAGAGCTCGAGGTGCAGCACCTTCGTTTGTTCTAGATCTGCTGATTCATCGATATCGCGATCGAATTCGCCGCGCCGGTCCCTGTTCCCACTGACGACGTCGATGTCGCGCCCGGTTCGGCAGGCGTCTGTCGCCGCGCTCGCGGAGGCTGCTTGATGAGCCTAGATCAAGCCTTGAAGCAAATGCATCTAGTGTGCGTAGCGAGGTATATTTAGATCTAGTGTGCACACATATTGCCGCAATCTGGCTTGCGATTGCACTTTTGTTCGTGTCATCAATATCGATATCAACAGCCATATTCATTCCTATATATTCATGATCATATATATTTAGCATGCGCATATGCCCGGGTCCAGCTGCAGCGAAGCGCCTTCTCAGCCCTTTCCCGTGCCCGGCCCGGCCGACCGCGTAAGCCAAATCTAAATTAATCGATTTAGCTAGAGAATCGAAGTTTTTATCTTGGCGACAGGGGTACCGAGGGTACGGGGCTCCGCTGGCACGAATGTATGGAGGCCCTTGAGGGTACGCAGGAGTATCGCGGGCGCGGGGGGCTTCCGGGGGGGGGGGGGGGGGGGGATTCGGGGTGAGTTCCGCGGGCGTGAGGCGGGGAGGGGGAAGGGGCGGGTAAGAGTGTGACGGGGGAGGGGGAAGAAGCAGGCGGGAGGGGGTACGCGGACTGAGCGAGTTCCGGGGCAGCAGCGGGTTCGTAGAAGGCGGAAGCAAGCGAGGTCCAAACGCCGCCCCCCTTCCCGCGCCCCCCCCTCCCCTCCCCCCCCCCCCCCCCCCCCCTCGAGGTAGCTATAGCGCGCGCGCCTCCTCGCAAACAGCTGCAGTCTCCAGTACCCGGCTAAGGACACACACTGCAGCTGCGAGGGGCGCGCAGCGGCAGGGGGTACATTTATTGGTGCGCGAAAAAAGAGTTGGTGCACCGTGAGGCAGAATTGGCACAAGAGAGAAAGGCCGGAGACGGAGTGGAGGCAGGGTACAGCAGGTTTCTAGGGGGCGAAGGAACGAGAAGCCCGGGGGTGTGGAAGAAGGAGGGAGTAGGAGGGACCGGGGGGACCCGCGAAGGGCGCGCTTCGACCTGGACGGGCAGATGAGGGGGATACCGGTCGGTCAAAGACAGGGTCCGGACTCCGCGGGACTGAACAAGGGGGTACGGGGAGGATATCGAGGAGAAAAAAACAGGGCATGGGGATATCGATCCAGCACCGACTGAGGGAGGGGGGTACGGGGAGGAAAGGGCAGGGGGATCGAGCACTGAATCCGCCACGCCGGAGCGGCGAGGGGTACAAGTGTACATGTCTCGGGGCTCCCGCTCCGCCTCGCGCCTCGACTGGGCTTCCTTCGCCCCGATCGGACCGTACCCCCGCGGGTTATAATTAGATGCTCGCCAGGAAGAGCGAGGAAAGAGCGCTTGGGGGTACAGGCGCTCCGCACAGAAGCGCCCCGTTTCTGAAACGGGCCGGGGGGGGGGGAAGTGAGGGGGTACGGCGTCAATCCGAAGCGCCCGCAGCTGGCGCGCGCACCGAGCTTATCTTCGGGCTTGGGTTGGCCCGGGGAAGATCCTCGTAGCCCCGTCCTCCTGCGCCCCCCCCCCCCCCCTCCCCGTCTCCCGTCCGATCGCCCGTCGCGATCGGGGCCACCGCTGGCCCTTCTCCGACTCCAGGTCACCGCCGGCGTCGAAAGACGGGCCGCCCTCCCAGGACCACGAGGCGGGTACAGAGGCCTGCGGGCAAGGCAAGGTCAGGTGAGCTCCGAAGGTCGCCCGCGCGCGCGTGCGCGAGGCGGCCTGGTACGTGTACCGTCTGGAAGGCGGAAGAATTCGAGGAAGGACGAGGGGAACCGCCGTCGATGAATGCATTTGGGAAGCTGGGGTCAGGATCGGGCCGGGGGTACGGCGGCTGGAAGAGGCCAGGTGGCGAGGAAGAAGATGTGCTCATCAGGAGCGGGCGGGGCGAGTCTGGGGGTGGGGAGGGTGGCGGGGGAAGGGGGGAGGGGGGGGGGGACAAGAAACGGAGTTGGGAAGGGGGGTAGAGGCGAGGCGCGGAGGGTTTGGGGGCCGCCTTGGGTTTCAAGTTTTGGCAGCTCCCAGCGGAAGCTTTATTAAGCGGGGAGCGGGCTTTGGACTTCATGATGAATCCCAAGCACGCTGGCGCGCAGCCGCGTCGACAGAAGGAGACAGCATCTGCCGGGATCGTGTGAGCCGCGCGGGAGAGAAGATGCACGAGGCGTCCTTTGCACGAGGCCGCTGGACCGGCGTCGGCGTCGGCGCGTCCGGCCGTGGTTCGACACTAGCGATCCGTATGCGTGCCTCGATCTCCAGCTGCAGCGCAGCACCTAGGCCTGCAGCTGCAGCTGTACAAATGCATGTCTGCGACGCGGTCACAGGGGCTCGAGCGCAATATTGATTAATATATTGCAAGGCCGCGCGCCATATGCATGGCAAGGCCGCGGCCATGGCGCCGGCGCGCGGCCATGGCCAGGACTCTGCCGACTGCCTGATGATGAACAGCGACGCCTCCGCGGGGCTAAAGAAGCCTCTTCAGGTCCTATGCACACACGCTGCGGCCGCGCGGGCGCTGCCGCCGCCGAGCTCGAGCTGCGCATATGCATGCCGCCGAGCTGGGACCCGCGACGCGCGCTGCAGTCGAGTAGGATGTCCTGCATGCCGTCAGAAACCTGTATAAACGGTTGGCGGGCGCCGAGGCGAGTGATGGCGCACAGCTTTGAGAGCGGCAGGCACTGCGCCCCGCCGGCAGCAGCATCCGATCCTGTCAGCTGGCGATGACGAGTGTAATGAGCGCAAGGCACCGCCGCGGAGCGCTCGGTGGCCGAACTGGTTTGCGACGACGCCTGTACCCCGAGAGCGTTGGCGCGGCCTCGGGATGGATCCGGACAACGACGAACTGGAGCCGGGCGCCGCACTCTTGCTCGCGGCCGTCGAGGACGATGATGAGAAGGCCGTCGAACTGCTGGACTCGGAGATCGGCAGCTCTCTCCAGGACAGCGAGACGGACGGACGCAACGTGATCCACGTGTATGTGCCTCTTGCTTTCGGCGCCGACGTGTCAAGTCACTGACTCGGAATGTATGCTTTGCAGAGCGGCGCAGTATGGTTCCGTCGGCGTGCTCAAGACGCTTATCACGCGTGGCACGTCGGCGGATACGACGTGCGAAGAAGGCTCGACGCCGCTGCACTGGTTCGCTCGCCGCCGCGCTCCCCGGGCGCTTCAAAAGGCGGCCGGTGACACAGCCGCCGCGGGCAGGGCGGCGCGAGAGGGCCGCGACGCTGCCGTGCGGCTGCTCCTATCCAAAGGCGCGAACCTGGAGCTCTGCAACGCGCGCGGACAGACGTGCCTGCACTCCGCTGTGATCTGGGGACATGTGCGGCGTTCGCCGCGCCGCGGCCCGGCGCGCCTCTGATCGGCAGCGCAGGCCTCGGTCGCGGAAACAATCCTGCGCCACCCGGACAGCAGCAAGATCATTGACGCGCGCTCCGCCCGCCCGCCTGCCCGCCCGCCCGCCCTTCGCGCGGCTGAGGGCAGGGCGCCCTCAGGTGCGGGACACGAGCGGCTGCGCGGCGCTTCACTGGGCGGTCCGTAAGGATCAGGTGCGCTTCCCGTCCGCGCTTGCCGAGGAAGCGCGAAAGGCGCGCGCCTCACCGGCGCGCGCAGCCGGAGACCGTCAAGCTGCTGCTGCTCAACGGGGCGAACGCGCGCCTGAAGGACGCGGTGGGACAGGACGCGGCCGCGCTCGCCGTCCGCAAGGCGCGCGGGTTCGCCTCTGTCCTCGCGCGCGCCTGCTGAGGCCGCCTTCGCCTCTGCCGCCGCGCAGGGCAAGAAGGAGATTGCCGAAATCCTTCTGTCGCGGGCCGGCAAGAGCCAGGAGGAGATCCGCACGATCCTCGACGAGTCCGCCGGGATGCGCCCGCGGCCGGCTCCCGCCAGCCCCACGCGCCGCACGCGCGCGGGTACAATGAACGGGGCGCCCCTATCCACTCCGGTGCGTGCACGCCCCGGTGCCCCGCGCCCCGCCCGGAGCGGCGCCGCCGCCTCCGCCTCCGCTTACGCTGAACGTTTCTTCTGTTCCGCGCGGTAGTGGGCCAAGTGGGAGCAGCTCGAGACAGAACTAGAGGAGGAGAAGCGCCGCCGCATCGAGCTGACGGACAAGGCGAGCGTACCCCCTCCCCCCCGACATCCCCCCCCCCTCCGCCGGAGAGTGACGCGGGGCGTACCCCGCAGCTGCGGAAGGTGGAGGACGAAAGAACAAACCTCCAGGCGCAGCTGGTCCGGGCCCAAGAGCAGTGCAGGCGCGCCGCGCCCGCTCCCTTCTTCGTACCCCCCCTCGCTCGCTCACCGGTACCCCCCGCAGGCAAGCGGAGCAGCAGTTCGCGAACGAGCGGCTGCAGAAGGCGCGCGGCCCCCAGATCTCGTACCCCGTACCCCCGATCCGTTCTAACAGGTACCCCCGCCCGCAGAAAAACGAGTGGAGCTTCTACGAACGGAAGTTTCTCGAGCTCCAGGCGGGGGTTACCGCGAGCTTCCGGCGCCTCCCGGACGTGACCCAGTCCGACCGGGCCCTCTCCGGCACCCCTACCCCCCTCCCGCCCCGCCCCCGGGGCTCCTCGCCCGGTACCCCCGGCTCGGTGACCTCCGAGGAGGACCTGCACGCGTACATCCAGGACGTGCGCGTACCCCCGGTCGCCGCCGCCTACCCCCCGGATCCTAACGCCGTACCCCCAGCTGCACCGCGTCATAGAGGCCTTCCAGGACCTCCTTCAGGCGAACTCGCGCTCTAAGAATGACGAGGTACCCCCAGCTCGTACGAGGGTCAGGGGTACCCCTGTCTGAGTCCGGGGTACAGATTTCGCGGCTCGAGAGGCAGGTCCAGGATCTGCAGCGGCAGCTCGCCTCCGCCCTCGACTTCTTCAAGGAGCCTACCCTTCTGGTTCGCCCCGTACCCCCCATCCCGCTGCACCTGTACCCCCTCCGACCCCTTCTTCGCTTCAGAGCGCCGCCAGCGCCGAGTCAGTGCCCGTTTCCGTGGGGCCCCCCACGCCCCGCAGCCCCGGGTGCGTAGTACCCCCCGCCGGCTCGATCCCAGGCGCTGCTCACTCTGTCGTCTTCTAGCTTGAGCCCTGCTGCATCTCTCAACCCGGGACCCCTTCCCGCCCGCCTCACCCCCGTCGGTGCGGCCCGGCCCCCGCCCAACCCGTCGGGGCTCCGCGTGACTCACCGCGACCCATACCCCAGCCGGCGGCGCCCGCGCCAACGCCTCTACCCCCCGCTCCCTCTTCTCGTCCGAACCCGCCGATTCCACTACCCCCCGCACCACAAAGGTCTTTCCCCTGCGCGCGCCCTGACATCGGCCTTGCATCGTACCCACCCGCGGTCGCAGCGTCCGGCCCTACCCCCCTCCTTCGATCTCGTAGGATGCTTCAGGGGTATGAGCCCGCGAAGGTGCGCGACCCGCACCCCCCGCCCACCCCGCGGCGCCGTCCCTCACGCCGCTTCGTTCGCACGCCGCTTCGTTCGCAGCGTCCAGCAGGAGCGACCAGTTCTGCGGACATCCTCGGCGGGCTTACCTCCCGCCGAATGAGGCCGGCTCGATTCCTACTAGGACCTTCTCCCCTCTCTTTCTTTCTTTTTGCTCGCAGGGCCCCGCGATTGGTTGGCCCCGGGCGTGTGCAAGTATGTATTTGTATCACTTCACGTTGGCGACGGGGCTCGCTGCGCCGTGTGCACTGGCGCATTGCGCGGCGAAATCAGGACAGCTAGCTTTAGCGCGCGCCGCAGCCGGCCGAGAATTCGAATTTGAAGCCGAAGAGAACCAGTACCCCCGACTGTATTGGCTCGGAGTCAAGCAGTGTGCTGCATGAGCACTGCGCTCCTTGGCTAGCTATAGCCAGAGTAGGCGCGGACTAGTTGCGCTGCTGGGAACTCGAGACCCGAAGAACCGATGCTGCAGCCGGACCCGGCGTCAACATCGGCCAGCTCGGCCGCCGATCCGCCGGGCCGCGGCGGTGCCCGCGCAGCGTCGGCGGCCTTCTGGTGGGAGGCGTCCCTCCTCGCCGGCGGCGCGAGGCTGCGGGTCGTCCTGGAGGGCGACTGCCTGGACGACCTGGACGGGAGCGGCTCGCTCAGCGTCGACTTCAAGTGCGTTTCGGCCGCGCGGGACGTGTTCGAGTTCGCCCCGATGGAGGACCACGAGGCGGGCGCGCTCCCGCGCTTCCGGGTCGACCGCGAGGCCGGCGGCGAGGACGGGGGCGTTACGGTCACGCTCGAGCTCCGGCAGGCGAAGGCGCGCACACGCACGCGCGCACACACGCGCACACGCCCTTTAGAATACACATGCGGCCTGACGCTCATCGCTTCGCGCAGGGCACGGGAGGCGAGGAAGAAGAAGAGGAGGAGGACGACGGGGAGGAGAGCGAGACCGAGGAGCTCGACGCGCACTGCAACCTCGATCCCGACTACGAGGACACGGAGGACGACGCGACGGACGCCTGCGCCCCGCTCCAGCCGCGCTTCCTGCGGCCGGGCGCCCGCCGCGCCGTCGTCTCGACTTTCGAGTGGACGCTCTCTCTGGACGTGCTGAGCTGCGAGTCGGCGCCGGGCGCGCACGCCGGCGCCGTCGACGTGCGGCTGCGGCCGGCGCGGCTCCGCGTGGGGCGCGCCTGGCTGCACCGCCGCTTCCCGAGCCGCCCGCTCTGCGCGGACCCCGAGTGGTGCGCGCGGGACCGCACGCGCCGCCGCCGCCGCCGCCGCCGCCGCCGCCGCCGCCGCCGCCCGAGCGCCAGCGACGCCCGCGCGCAGGCTGAGCGAGCTGCGCACGGCGCTGGCGGCGAGGCGCGCGCACCTGCCCGAAGCGCACCTCCTCACCGCTACGGACGTCCGAGAGCTCGTGCGCCGCCGTACCCCCCTACATCTTCCCCCACCCCGCCCTGATCCTTGCCTTCCCCCCCCCCCCCTCTTTTTCAGTCCAGTATCGTTGGTCAGCCTGTCTCAGCGGTGCCCCATTGCTTTCCCGCGCCCTGTACCCCCTTGCCGACAGCTTCCTGTACCCAGGTCGTCGAGGAGGTTGCGGCGTTCCGTTGCTGGGCGGAGGCGGAATCCAAGCTGGCGGCCTTGCTCAAGGATCTGGAGGCCGAGCCCACAGACGCGTGCGCCCGAAAATAATTCCTGCACGTACCCCCGCGGCAGAGGAGGTTGACAGCGTACCCTCCGGGGCGGGCAGGGAGGAGGCGCTCGACGAGCTGCGGGAGAAGCGGCGGCAGTTCGTGGCCGCGGTGCGCTGTACCCCCCTGGGGCTTGCTCCCACTTGCTCGCTGAGTCCGCACCCCTGTCCTGCAGCTTCGAGGGGGTACGCTGGAGCTGGGAAAGGGGGCCGACGCGGTGGAGGCTGCGCGAAAGGCTTCCAACAAGGCCGTCCACGCGCGTACCCCCCGCCGCATTCGTTGTACCCCGGGACAAGCCTGAACTTCGCTTCAGGACCTGGCGGCGGATTTCCGGGAAGACGAAGACGAGGAGGAAGATGAGGAGGACGAGGAGGAGGACGAGGAGGAAGGGGTACAAGAAGAGGAAGAGGAAGACGAGGAGGAGGAGGACGAGGAGGAGGAGGACGAGGAGGAGGAGGATGTTGATGATGGAATAGAGGAGGAGGAAGGGGCGGGAATGCCCTCAATTCCGGAGGGGGTAGAGACCACGATGGCCGCGGCGCGGCCTCCGCAGCCCGAGGTCGGCGTACCCCCCTTCCGCTCTTACCCCACTAGCCCCTAACGGACTCCGCAGAAGTCTGCGGCTGCTGGTTCCTCGTCTACCCCCAAGGCGGAGGCGGGGCCGGTCCGCCGGTCGGGGGGTACGAAGGGCGGGGGCGGGGCGAAGAAGAAGAAGGGTACAGGCGCGGGCGCGGCAGCGAAGGGCAAGGCCGGGAAAGGAGAGGGGGCAGGCGCTGCGGGCTCCAAGGCGGGCAAGGCCGGCCCGGCCAAGGGCCGGAGCCCCAAGTCCAAGCTGAAGAACAACTAGGACATGGCTCACTAGTCTAGATCGCAACTGTGAAGGTAGATGTGAGTTTCATGCGGCCCGGCCGGCCCCGGCGGCCAAGCCGCGGGCTTTGTAAACTGTTTTTGCACGTGTACTTGTACTACGCTGGACACTTCGACTCGGTTCTAGGGCGCCGGCTGCGCCGGATCCGGCTCTAGCTCCGTGGGAAGGAGCGGCGCAGTGCGGACTTGTGCGGAGGGGAGGAGCAGGGACAGGCGGGCGCGGGCGGCCGGCCAGAGCTCCAGGGGGGCCCGCACCTCGAGGGCAAGGCGGGGCCCCAGGGCCGCAAGAGCCGCGTGGCGGTCGAGATCCCGGCTCGAGTCCGCGCGGGTGCATATTTCGGCGCGCTCGAGCGCAGGGCACGCGGCGAGCGCGGCGGCGAGGGCGGGGCCCAGCACCGGGCAGTCCAGCGTGTCGGGCAGCAACCGGAAGGACCGGAGGGACGCCGAGCGGGCCCGCACGAGCGCCGCCGCGGGGCCGTCCTCAGGTGACTCCGTAACGGCCACGAGGGTCAGGTGAAGTTCCTCCAGAGACGGCACTCCCGCCAGGCCCTCGGCCAGGGCGGGCAGCGCGGGGACGCCTGCACCCGGGCCGGTTCCGCCCAGTACCCCCACCGTCAGGTCCAGCCGCCGCAGCGCCCCGCAGGCTCGCAGCGCCTCCGGTACCCCCCCGTAGTCCTCCGTATCGTCCACCTGGGGGTAGAGGTGAGAAAAGGCTGAGGGGGGTGAATTCAATGGGGGTACCGTGAGGCGGAGTGACTCGAGGCGGGGAAAGCGGGGGAGGACGGGGAGCAGGGACGGGGGTAGGCTGTACCCCAGTAGGTCCCCCGGCTTGCCAGGGGCAAGGGAGAGCGAACGAAGGGAGCGGCCGGCCGGCCCGGCGGCTAGTGCGGCCAGTCCCCCGCTCGGGCTTCGGATCGCGACCAGCTCTTCGAGTCCCGCCAGGTCCTGTTTCTCGTCATATTCGCTTTGAATCGGGGGGGGGGTGGAATGCAGGGGGGTACCGCACCCTGAGGGACGCGAGGCCGCCCCCGGGCCCCGCCGTGAAGTAGCAGGATACCCGCCGGAGGGAGGGTAGGGCCGCGAAGAGGGGGGCGGCTACCCTGGGCTCCAGGCCGAGGGGTACGCGGATGTGGAGGGAGACGAGGGGCGGCAGCGGGCGGGCCGCGAGGCGCGCGGGGACCTCCTTCGGTGCCCGCAGCCACTCTGAGGCGAGCGGGCGGGCGCGCGTCAGCGGCCGGAGGGGTGGGGTTACGCGTCAGCAGCGGGGGGTACGGCTGGCACCGTAGCTGGCGCCGGTGGCGAATTCGATGGACAGTTGCCGGAGCGCGGGGAAGCGAGAGATGTCCTCAAAGAGCTCCGCGGCGGGCCGCACGGGCCGGGGGCCCTTCTCGGGCTCGCTGAGCTCGCAGCGCTCAAGGCCCGGAGAGCCGGGCGCCAGCGCCGCGAGTAGGGACGGGCCGCGCCCGCCGCGGAGGCACGCGCGGAGGTGCCGCACGCCGGCGACGCGCCCGGCGGAGGCGCGTGCGGCCATGCGAGAGACGACGGCCGCGCGCTCCTTCCGCGCGGCCGCGCCGGCTGCCTCCAGCGCTTCCTCGCTCAAATCGACCTCCGGGAAAGCCGTGCATCCGTCTAGCAGCGCCCTGAAGCGCCTGCAGACGGCCGGAAGGCGGCAGACCTCGAACGTTTGCACGGGACCGAGCGCCCCGAACACCTTGCGCACGCACGAGCTCAGAGCGCATTTAAATTTGAATTCCGATTGCGGCGCACCTTGCGGAGGAGCTCATCCGGCAGCCGCTCGAAGGGGTCGGCACTGCAACCGCTCGAAGCGCCGCCCGATGAAGCCGGCGCCTCCGCTTGCCGCTCCTCCAGCGATTCCGACCCAGCCGCCAGCGCGCGCTTCCTGGACATGCGCGGGCTGCGACCCTGTAGCTGCGGGCTAAGCCGTTTGCGAACGTACCGGGGTACCCCGGCCCTGCCGCCACAAGCTCGAGCTCGCTGCAGACAGCATTGTAGCTTGTGTGGAGTCATTGTAGCTGCGGCTTTTGGAGCGATCCGCCCGCGCCGATCTCCAGCGAGCTGCCTACAGCGGATCGCCACCTCTGCTGCGATCAAGCGGGCGAACCAGACATCGCAATCCCGCGAGCGAGAGCGCGCTGGAGGACTAATTGTGGCCTCAAGACCTCATAGCTAAAGCTCGGCGCGCCCAGCCAGCTCGAGAGAGGCCGGCAGCACCAAAGCGGTGGCGGCAAGCGCTCCGCCGCGCGCGCGCCCCGCCCGATGGCAGACTTCGATCCGTTCATCCCTTTCAACCTCGACGGCGAGACGTCCGAGCCGCAGTACGAGACGAAAGAGGTCGTCCTCGCCGGCACCGCCCTGAAGATGTGCGCGCCCCTCGAACTCTGTGCGCTCCCTGGATCGAATCGCGCCGCGCTCGCAGCCGCCAGTTCGATTTCCATCCGCTGAACGCGAACTACGTCTGGCCGGGGAACGAGGGCGTCTGTCAGTACATCCTAAACAACGTCGAGCGGTTCCGCGGGAAGCGCATCATTGAGCTCGTGCGTCGCGTTTTCGTAGAGACGATAAAACGAAGTGCGAGCGGCGTCGCGCAGGGATCCGCGACGGGCATCCTCTCCATCTTTCTGAAGGTGCCTCCCGCGGCCCGCGCAAGCTCTGGATCGCGTACCCCTCCCTGCAGTCGAGCCCCGTATTCCCCCGCAGAAGCACGGTCTCGACGTGACCGCCTCCGATTACGACGATCCCGAGGTGAGTCACGCGGGAGGAAGGAGAGGGGGAAGGTGCCTTGTGGTAGCCCGGCCCCGCTGACCCGTACCCCCCCCCCGCCCCGCCTCAGATCGAGGAGAACGTACGCTTCAACGCGACCGCGAACGAAGTCGAGCTTCCGTACATCCCTCGTGCGCCGTACCCCTTCCGACCCGCGCCCCGCACGGCAGTACCCCCCAGCGAGCGCTCCCCGCGCAGACACGTGGGGCACGCCCTTCCCCGCCGACCGCACCTTCGATGTTGTCGTCGCGAGCGACATCCTTCTGTGTCCGTACCCCCCGAGACCGCCGTACCCCGTACCCCCTCGAGCGGGCCCCCCTGCAGATGTAAAATCGTACCCCGCGCTCGTGGAGACCCTGGAGAAGCTGCTACCCCCCTCGCGACGCGAGGTCTTCTTTCTAATGGGCTGGCGCCGGCGCATCGACGACGAGAAGGTGCGGTCCGCTGCCTGTACCCCTGCAAGCTTCTTCTGCAACTCCTAGGCCTCCGTAAAACGCGTACCCCTGCAGGTCTTCTTCGGGCTGCTGGGCGAGAAGGGCTTCTCGCACGCGGACACGGGGCACCGCATCTTCGAGATCCGCAGGAGGGCGTAGCTCGGCCCCTGGGCTAGAGAATCCTAGCTACAGCTGCAGTCTAGATTGCCGTCTTGATCATGATTTCGTTCCTTGTTCAGTTCAAGATGAAACGCGTACATACTAGATCTTTGCATCTAAATCTATACGATCTGTACATCCATCGACATGGCCACTCTGCTATATTACATTGTACTCTGCATCTGAGCGTACTCGAGCTCTAGCTGCGGTAAAAGAGCCTCACATCTGCTTGCAGCCGCCCTCGTTCGATCCGGGTACCTCGTTCACTTCCCGCGCGGCCTTCACGAGATCCGGGAGTACCAGCAGGTCGTAGTGCTTGCCTGTACCCCACAACCCGCCCGTAAGCGTCAGCGCCCCGAGCCCCGAGCCCTGCGTTCGACCGGCGCCGGCGCACCTCCGCCATCGTAGAGCACTCGAATCGGCTGCCGGGGGTACAGCTCGCCGTACTGCCGCCGGGGTAAGGATGTGAAGGGAAGGGGCGGGGGGAAGAAGGAAGGGGTACACCTGCTGGATCTGGAGGAGCACATTCGGTCCGCCCTTGACGTAAACGAAGATGGGCGCCTGCGGCCCGCCCGGTCGGGGGGGAGGGGGGGGGTACAGCATCGCCGGGGACGGGGGGTACGGACCTCGACGACGTGAGTGAGAACGAGCATCTCGCACTCGCCTGTGTACGTGTCCGGCTTCGCGAGCTTCCTGGACAGGGGTATACCAAGTCAGACGAGAAGAACAGAGTGCCCCCGCCGAGGGACGGACTCGAGGTACGTGGGCACGTCCTCCTCTGCGAGAGAGGGGGGGGGAAGAGTGAGAACGGGGGAGGGGGGGGAGAAGGCGCTGGGGGGTAGTCCCACCGAGGATGCCCTGCTCGGCGAACTCGGGGGCCATGCGCTGCATGACCTGGACAACCCTGCGCCGAGCTGCAAACAAGCCCGAGACTCAGATCAGATCACATCTGAGGCAAGGAAGGAAAGGGGCGGGGCGGGATTCGAACCCACGTCCGCCTCCAACTTCTCCCGTTCCTCCCCCAGCCTGAAGCCTTCGTTGAGGGCCCTGCGGAGAGCGTGAGCCCGAGAGGGGGAAGGAGGCGAAGAGGGGTACGCGCCGGCCCTGGACGACTGCGCGGAACATGCAGCGGCCGTCCCCGCGGACCCGCACGAGCGTGTACCCGTCCATCGGCTCTGGTGGGCGGCTCACAGAGCGGCTCCGGAGACCACCGGTGGGGGAGGTGGGGGAGGAGGGGGACGATTCCAGGGAGGGGTACAGGCTTCCGCCGGCGGGGGTCTCCGCCGCGACTGCGGGGCGGGCGGGGGGCGCGCCGGGAGGCGGCTGCGGCTTCGGGCGGAAGACCTGTGGGGGAGGCGCCGAAGAGGGGTACGCGGGTGGGGCCGCGGCAGGGGGCGCCGAGGGGTACGGCGGCTGCGGGGAGAGGCGCTGGGAGGGGTACGTGTCGTAGGAGGCGGGGAGGCCGACGAAGGGGCCGTGGGAGGACGGCTGCGGGGGGTACGGCGAGTTGCTGGAGCCCGCCTGGTGCGGCGGGTACGCCGAAGAGTGGGAGGAGGGCTGAGGGGGGTACGGGGAGACGCGCGAGGGCTGCTCGTAGGCCGGGTTCTGGGGGGGCGGCGGGCCCGGAGGAGGAGGCGGGCGGTACCCCTGCCCGTACTGCCCGTGCGCTTGCGGGGGGTAGGGGTTCGGAAGGGGATACGGGGGCTGGGGCTGTGGGCTGTACTGCGACTGAGGCTGCGGGGGATACGGATGATGCGCTTGAGGGGGGTAGGCGTTCCCGTTGAGGTGTCGCTGCGACTGGTTCCTCTGCTGCTGCTGCTGCTGCTGCTGCTGCTGCTGCTGCTGCTCAGCGTAGAAAGATCCGTTCCCAGTACGCGGCTCGGGGGGATACGGCTGCGCGTCCTGGGGCCTGGGGTACGACGCCTGCTGCTCGGAGGAAGAGGGTCGGGGGTAGAGAGATGAGGTTGGGGGGTACAGGTTCCGCGACGACTTGGAATCGGCGGACGAGGAAGGGGGGTGCGCGGTTTCCTGTGACTCCGGTCAGCCAGCACCTCCTACAATGCAGTCGCAGTACCCGGGCGGGACGAACCGGCCCGTCGCCCAGCGGGTTGGGGCTGTTCCGCGCGCGAGACATCGATCCGATCCGCTGCGGGGTACCGTCAACAACTGGGAGGGGGCCGCGGGGAAAGGGGTACGCGCCTGCAGCCGCTCGGCTTCGCCCTGCTCGCCCATAGAGCTGGCGATGACCTCCAGGGTCTTGCGAGCGCTCTCCACGAGCCCCTCGGCCTGCCGCGCGTCGGGCGCCGGTCCGGGCGGGCGCGGGGCGGGCGCGAAGCGGGCGCACCCGACGCAGGTGCGCGGACTGCGCCTGCGTGAACAGGGATCCCTTCGTTCGACGGAAGATCGCCATATCCTGGGCTGCGCGCGGTGGCATCGGCGAGGGGCCCGGCGTAGAGCAGCGGTCGCACCGAGTCTGGAGGAGCAATCGACGAGGCGCGCCAGCGCGCCGTGCGGGCGCAGATCGGGGCTCGAGTCTACGGTCTGAGCCAAATCGCTAGCCTCGCGTGTCAGCGCCAGAAGCACGTTCTCGATCGTCAGACTCTCCTCCTCGCGCCGGATCGAATGCGTGCTCTGCGCGTGCGCCCAGCGCAGCGTCGGACGGCCGCGCGCCCGCAGCGAATGAGGCGCGCGGAGCGCACATTGACCACATTCTGTCCGATATCCTCCGAGAAGGTAACCAGCGTCTTCTTCAGAGCGCCGTCGGCCCTGCACGCGCGCGTTGGAATGCGAAGGCGCGGCTTCGCGAATGCAGAGGCGCACCGCCGCTCGCACACGCTGATCGTGCCCTCGAGCACCTTCGCCAGTTCCGCCCGCGCTTCCTTTATGCGATTGAGCAGGTTCTGCCTGTCTTGGATGTGCCAGGAATCGCCGGCGGCCGTGTACGCTGCCCAGAGCCGGTTCAGCTCCTCGTTAGCGCTAGTCAAGCGCGACGACCACGTGGCCGCCTGTGCGGCGGGAGGCGGGTCAAGGCGGGAGCGGCGGACAGTCGCATGTGAACGCGGACAGGCCAGCGAGCAGTATACGGCACGCGCCTCGGATTCCGTCAGGTGAGGATCCGAGGTACTCCAGAACTCCCACGGCAACCGAGACATGGCGTCCCGCCGCGGCCCTGAGCGGCCAATACGTATACGCTGATCGGCGCTCCCAGGAACCGGAAGTATCGTACGCTACGTAGGCTGCACAGCGCCTTCAGGGATCGTTCGCCGCTCGGAGAGAGCCGAGTTTCAGCCGAGTTTTCGTCGCTCCTAAGGAGATGAAGCTGGGCAGGGGTACGGACTGTTCAGCGGGGTCGGCTCACTGCCGCCGTCTTGCTTCAGCAAGGTTCAGCTTGTCGACTCTGCACTGAACGTGCAGCGGGATCCGAGCACAGAAGCCGAAGTCTCGACCATCGAACCTTGCCACGGCGCTACGAGCGGGGCCGGCGCTCCTCCTCTGTGTCGTATCTGTTCTATTAGCTACGCTTGTTCCGTCGGACCGCCCGCGCGCCACGAGAGCATCAGGCACGCCCCGCGTACGCGGCGCAGCACATGCGAAGCTGACCCGCTCGCGGCAGCTACGACCGCGATGACGACCGGCCGGAAGGTCTCGGAATGGAGCTGGGTGGTAGCAGAACCGCCACATTGGACGGATGATGGCGCGGTGATCACGCTTGAGTCCGCGAAGTGCGCCCCCGCCACCGGAGCCGCGCCCGGGCGTGTTCACGCGCGAGTCTCGGAGGCCTGAGCTGCTCTCCGGTCGTGCGCAGCAACTCGGATTTCTGGCGGAAGACGTCGTACGGCTTCCTGCGCGACAACGGCCACTTCTACGGAACGCGCGCCAGCGGAGCCTTCGAAGCGGTCGTCAAAGTCGTCGGTGCGGGATTCGAAACAAAGCCCTTGGTTCAATTTCACTCATTCGAATCGCTCGCAGCCGAGTACAGTGTGGAGTACGACCAGGCGGGACTCATGGCGCGCATCGACGAGCAGACGTGGATCAAATGCGGCGTTGAGTACGTGGAGGGGGTACAGTACGCCTCCGCCGTCCTCACGAACGGCCGCTCCGACTGGTGCCCTTGCGCGCCCGAACCCCGCCCCGTCCTTCGCGCTCTGCGAGCCAGGCTGATTTCTTGCCTGTACCCGTACGAAGGTCGGTCGCGCCGCTGCACGGCAACCCGCCGTTCCTGTGGGTCAGGCTCCGCCGCGGCAAGGACAGCCTAGAGGTGCGGCACCCCCGCACCCCGCCCCCGTCGAATCTGTACCCCCGGCCCCGCGCCCTCCGCGCCCCGTCTCAGGTGAGGCTCAGGTGAGCTACTCGACCGCCGAGGACCCGCGGGGGCCCCTCCCCGAAGGCGCGAAGGACCCCTGGACCATGGTGCGCCCGTACCCCCCCCCCCCGGCATCCGCCCCTCCCGACCGTGACGTCACGGTGCGCATGCAGCTCCGCGTGGGGTGGTTCCCCGAGCTGGGGGAGAAGGCGGAGTGCTGGGTCGGGGTCATGGCGTGCTCGCCCGAGCGCGCCGGCTTCAAGGCGCGTATACGTAGCTACCTGCTTTAGCCTGAGCTTGGCTCTGCGCTTGTCCTCGAGCTCGCTGACCGGATCCGGTCGTGATCGATATCAGGCCCGCTTCGAGCACCTCGCGGTGGGGCCCAACACGGACCCCGAGAGCCACTAATCGGGCTCGAGCTGATTTGGCTCCTTGCGCCGCACGGCCCCGGGCCCGGCCGCCAGGCACTGCACTGCGGGCGGCCACCCCCCCCATCCCCTCCCCTCCCCCCTCCCCCCCCCCCCCCCCCAACACTTCGCTATCTTTCCCTACCACTCAGTGACTCCGCGGCCGTGCACGTGCCGCTGCATTCCTCCCCCTTGCTTCCCCCCCCCCATTTAATTTTTTTCTCTCTCCCGCTTCCCCGAAGCCCGATGGCGCTGATATATATCGTCAAATCTTTCTACACATTCTGAGAAGCTACCGTACTAAGTATCCCGTGCAATTAGATTGTGGGCAGATCGTACTCTAGACGCATGCGTTCTATGTCGGCCGATGACAAGCCGTACCCCCAGTGGGCTTGGCTCCGGGGCAGAAGGCCCCACTCCACACGGACCCGTTCCTGTCATGACTTCATTTCAGCTTCCAAATTCGAAGTTCGCCAGTTGCCGGACGAGACTCGGAGATCTAGATCTAGATGGCCGCTAGCGCTAGATCTAGATCTACGTCTACATCTAGATCGATAGGCGCACCTGAGCCCTGTGACAGACGTGGTTGTTCGCGATTTCGTAGCGGTCCCCGTCCATCAGCCTTCGCATGTCCTGCTCGGCCGCCAGAGCGTTCTTGCCCGCCGGCGCCGGCGCCCCCGACAGCTGCTTCTCCCAGACAAAGCCGCCTCGATCGCCGCTGAACTTCACCTTCTGAAAGCGCTTCGCCGCGTTCGTCTCCAGCACTGACATCGCGCCCGCGTTCCAGCGGTGAACTCGGCTGCTGCGGCGGGCGTGAGCAGTCGAGCTAGCGCTCCGCGGCTCCGCTCCCGGCGCGGCCCAGGCAGCTCTTATAGGCGTACGCACTCATGCATGTACTCAACGACCCAGTAAACGGAGCCTTCCTGGATGAGGAGCGCGCTGTGCGCGACGCCTCGCACGGGCGTGCTGCCCATCCCGTTGAGGGGGCGCCGGATGACGAAAACGCGCTGCGCGGCCCAGTGAGCTCGTACGCGGTAGGGCGAACGCAGCCGGGCCGGGCCACGGCCGGGGCGCCGCGGGGCGCCGGCCGCGGCTATAGCTAGCTATAGCGCGGCGGCCGCGGCCGCGGGCCGGGCGTCTCGGCCGCGGTGCGGCGACGGCGCTACAGCATGCGCACCACTTCGGACATGGTTGCGACGGCACGGCCGCGGATATGTAATCCTCGCACGGTACGCGCGCTGAGCTGCAGCGAGCGAGCGACCCGGCCCCGCGTTTAGGCGTCAAAGTGTGTTGGATCACAGTCGGCGAGACGCTGGTCAGGTGACGAGGTCAGCTGTCCATGGACAATTGCAAGGCCAAGGTCAGCTGACGTCGACGCCGGTGAGTAACGCTAGCGTTGTACTCTTCCGTCGTACAACCAGCCGGAAATCGACGCGCCGGGCGCGGCCGCGCATGGAGCCGCCGTCAGCCGCAGCGTGGAGGGGTACGACACCCCCAGACTCCCGCTCATCTTAGCGACCCACCAGCAGCTGTAGCGCAAGTCGTCCAGGGCTCAGAGAAGGCTCCCACGTTCGCGGCCTCGTTCTCGGCCGCCGCCGGAAGTTCACAGCCTCTCCCGAGAGTCAGCGATGACGAACGCCGAGATTCCCAAGCTCCAGCCGGGCCTGGGTTCGCCGCCGCGGCCGCCCGTGCATCTCCCGACGTTGCCCGCCGCTGACCTTCCGCGCAGAGAAGCGCCTCGCCGAGTACCGCGCCAAGCGCGCGTTCGACCCGAAGGCGTGGATTGAGATGAAGTGTGCCAAGCTCAACGACTACATGAAGAAGTGCGGGCTCAAGGCGTGCGTGACCAGCGTTAGCGGCGGCATCGACTCTGCGGTGAGCGCTGCCGCACGCGTTGGCGCCCCTTCGTAATCGCCGCCTCTCCCGCACCAGGTTATTCTCGCGCTGTGCGGCCACGCTCAGAAGATGCCTGGCTCGCCGATCACTCACAACGTCGGCGTGTGCCAGCCCATCCACTCCTCCGCGTGGGCGCTCGAGCGCGGCAAGGAGAATGTGGCCGCGGTCGGCGCGGATCTCGTCGTCGTGGACCAGACGGACCTCCACACGCAGCTCTGCGCTCGCATCGAGGGCGCCGCCAAGCTGCAGGGCAACGACTTCGCGCGCGGGCAGCTCCGCTCTTACATGCGCACGCCCTGCGGTTACTACGTCGCCCAGCTCTACTCCTGCAACGGTGCTTAGTAATCTTAGCCGCGCCTCTCTCCTCTCCTTCTCTACTCTCTGAGCCCCGTGCCGCGCAGGCTCGCCGGCGATCGTGATGGGTACGGGCAACATGGACGAGGACGGGTACCTCGCGTACTTCTGCAAGGCGGGCGACGGCGTGGTGGACGTTCAGCTGATCAGCGACCTGCACAAGAGCGAGGTCTTCAAGGTCGCTGCCGCCGTCGGCGTCCCGGGTACACCCGCCGCCGGCGCCGCTCCCCATCAATCCAACCTGCCTCCTCGCTCTCTAAGACCGGATCAAATCTGGCAGAGAACACGCGGAAGGCGCCGCCGAGCGCGGACCTGTGGGACGGCCAGACCGACGAGGGCGAGCTGGGCTTCTCCTACGACTTTGTGGAGCTCTGGACCGGCGACTACGTCAAGCGGACCGAGGCCGAGAAGGCCGCCTTCCGGGAGGGCCTCTCGGAGGCGGACCTCAAGCAGCTCGAGGAGTGGGGCGCCGCCGCGGAGCGCGTCCACAAGCGCAACTTCCACAAGATCCAGGGTACGCCGTTGTTCTTCGTTCGCGGCTCAGTTACTGGATGCCGACGAGGCGGCAGGCATCCAGAACCTGTAGGCGTCCCTTGGGGCCGCGGGGGCCGCGGCGCTCCTTGTCTTATGTATGATGTCTTTTCGCAATTCAACGATACCCCTCATCTTTCGGCGTGGCCGTGCTCTCTGGGATCGGGCTCGCTTAGAATTCTAGGCAGGCTTAGCTTTCCCCCCTAAACGCAGTTCCCGTGCGCCCCCCCCCCCCCCCCCCCCCCCCTCTCTCCCCTTCCCCCGGCGCCTGCCCCTTCTCCCCCGCCCCGATTCGCTTTCCCTCCACGCTTCGAAACGCATTTCACCCGGGTACGATGCTCGCCCTGGAATCCACGTACCCCCTCCTTATCCCGTACCCAGGTGCTTGCCTGCGGAGCTCCTGTCCTCTGCGGGACTCCCTTCGGCGAGGTCGACGTCCCCTCCCTGTACCCCCCCGCCGCCCCACATCGGTACCCCCGCACCCCCTCCTCGCGTCCGCCGCGAGCTCATCCGTACCCCCGCCAGGCTCTCGACCCTCGACCTTCGAGATCGCCCGAGACGAGTTGAAGGCACCCGCCCTCTCCTCCCCTCCAGCTCTGCGAATCCCAATGCTGGTCCGACTCCTGCCCTCCCTGTACCCCGGGCCTCCCTCACACAGACGCAGAGGGCGGCCCCGCTTCCAGGGCGCCTGCTTATGGGCGACGGCTGCTTCGCGAGACGGGACCCCAGGTCTTGCAGTTGGTCCCCTCGGGCCTAGGCCTCAGAGGGCGACGCCGCCGGGGTCCGCGGCGGTCGCTCTGGCGTGGCTCTGACCTCGATGCCCTCGCCCGGCCGCCCCCCCGTCCCGCCCCTAGGTCTAGCTCGCAGCCGCCCTCCTTCGGCCCCGCCCTCCCTCGCCCCCCCTCCCTCGCCTCCCTCTAGGACCTGGGCGCCCCCCCCCCCCCCCGCCCCCCCACCTGGGCGCCCCCCCCCCCCCCCCCCCGCCCCCCCGGCCTGCGCCTGCCCCGACCCGCCCTTCTGGTCCCTGGCATGCTGCGCCTCCTCGTCCCTCGCCTGCCAGGCTGCGCCCCGGCCCGCCCCTCTGGTGATACGGGCTCGCGGGCCTCGCCCGTGTCGGAACAGGCCGCCCTTCCCCCCGCCTGCGCCCGCGCCCCGGCGCCGGCCGGCGCCCGCCCCTCTGATGCCTGCCCCGACTTCGTCTCGTGCTCGCGGGCCTCGCCCGTGTCGGAACAGGCCGCCCTTCCCCCCGCCTGCGTCTGCGCCCGGCGGCCTGCGCCTGCGCCCCGGCCGGCGCCCGCCCCTCCCGTGATCCCTCCCCATGCCGGAGGGGCCCCTGGCAAAAGCATGGACCCCACCTCGCGCGAGGCTGCCGCATGCGCAGCGCTCATGGCTACGGCGCCAGCTTGCGGTACGCGTACTACGGTACGGAGGAGCGCTAGCTACGCGTGGGGCGGCGTCTCAGCAGGAGCTAGCGGCCGCAGCGCTGGCGTGCTGTGGGTCCGTGCACGTGCTACGCCGTGCACGTGCACGCTCGAGGATCGCGAACTTCGAAGCGCCTACAAGCGCTAGCGCCATGCATGGCCCGGTCGAGCGATCAAATTCTGCGCATATGCATATGCATGCAGCGCTAGCTGGGTCCAGGGAGCGAGGAGGGGTACGCCGTGCGCGCGGTCAAGAGAAGAAAGCAGCCATAGCAGGCTGCCCGCTACGCAGCTCAGCCGATCCACAGCATACAGCAGCTCGCCGTGCACGGCGGCCGGTCGGCGGCGCTGGCGTGCAGGCCGTGCAGCTTTCCCTTCAGCGCGCAGCAGTGCCAATTGCCTGCAGACCTTGCAAATGGAGAGCTCCCGGGATAACGGATCGGCCACCGGCTCCAGCTCGTCTGCGCCGCAGGCTCGGAGGGAAACCACAGCAAGTCAGGCCGCCGGGCAGGAAAGGGTTGCAGAGGTGCCTCTGGATCCGCTCTCGTCGAGCATTCTGCATGCCAGTGATCCGCTCACTGCGATCCCCGCTGCGCTCAGAGCGAGAGTTCCGGCGCTCCTGCCCCAAACGCAGCCAGCTCAGAGGGCCGGTCCCCGGGCACGGTGAGAGCGCTCCCATCGATGCGACCTTGCTTCTCTAATCTCAGCACCGTTGCAGCCGCGTCGTCGCGCCAGGGGCCGGCGCCGCGCGCGGGACGAGTCAGATGGCGAGACCAGTTCGGAGGAGCAGCAGCGGCCGCGGCGCCGCCAGCGGAGATCGTCCCCACAGTCGATGGAGATACCACGGAGGCTCCTCGAAGATCTGCGCAACTTCGTGGTGCGCCCTTTTGATTCTCCGAAGCTTCCTCGCTGACGCGCGCACGCGCACGCGCGCCCGCAGTCGACTGAGGCTGCCACCATCACCATGCCGGGCATGTCGCCGCAGCAGCTTCAGGTGTTCCAGCGGGACGTCGAGCGCATCGCCTTCGTGGTCATGGGGGTGCGCGCGACCCGGATCAAATGTGCGGCCTCCGCTGTGCGCGTTTCGAAGCCTCCGCGCGCAGGTTATGATGACCGGCGCGCTTCAAGAGCGGGAAGCAGAGCGGCAGCGGGTGCTTTTTCCGGGCCACGCGTCCGTTTCGGGGCTCACAGTCCCGGCAGCAAGCGGAAGAGACGGCGCGGGGGGCGCGCGTAGCGATGGCGCAGCTGCCCCTCTTCGAGGTTGGAGGGCCGCTGGCCGGCGAGAACGCGAGCTGCCACGTCTGCCTTGACGAGTTCTCCGCCGGCCAGACCGCCGCCGCCCTCCCCTGCATCCACATCTACCACGAGAAGTGCGAACGAAGCGGCCCCGTACCCCCCCACTTCGATCTCCCTGACCCGATCCCGTGGGGTACAGGTGCATCGAAGGCTGGTTCTCGCGCTCCCTCACGTGCCCCATGTGCCGGGCCGACGTGCTCGCCCTGCTCCAGGTTCGCCGTACCCCCTTAAAATGCTGTACCCCTCCCCCTTTCGCTACCCGGTCCGATTCGACGGTCCCCCTGCAGGAGAACGGCGTCGGCGGGGGGGAGAAGGACAAGGCCGCGGGCCAGTCTGCCGGCGGGCCGTCCAAGGCCGCTCCTGGGGAATCGGCCCCTTCCTCCTCCTCCTCCTCCTCCGCCCCGCCGCAGTCCTCCTCGTCCTCGTCCCCGTCGGGGGCAGGGCGGCCCGATCAGGCCCGCCCGAGGCCCCGCCCGGACGGCCGCTGCGTCATCTCCTAGACTCTGCCCGAAGCCCGAGCCTCGCTCTTGATCCCTCGGGACTCGGGACAGATTGTTGTACATTATTAGTTACATCGCTAGCTATAGCCGTAGGCTTTGCTTTCGGCGAGCCAGTTTTGCGAGCCTATAGCTAGCTGTACTAAGCCGTAGTTAGCCGTCCTCAGGTAGCCAGCTAGCGGGCTAGACAGTCTATTTTTCAACGCTCTGCTCTGGAGAATCGAGTTCGAATTCTTGCGTTTTCCTCGGGTTCGATTCCAGCACCAGGCTCACTCCTCGCCCGGGCGGGGCGGGCCGGCCGGGAAGTCGTAGGCCCCCGCCGAGGATCTGGTTGTCGTATGAGCGAATTTGAAGCTCACGTTCAAGGCTAAGGCTAAGGCTGAGGCTTCAGGGCGCACTGGAAAGCTCACTTTATAAAGGCTAAGCTTAAGGCTGTTCGTTTACGCGTTCGTTTAAGGCTAAGACGCCGAGGTGCAAACGAAGCAAAGGGCGGGGCGCACTGGGGGCTCGCGGCCTCGGCGCGGGCCGCCTTGTCCGAGCCGAGGAGCCCGACGCGCTCCCCGGCGGCGTCCCCGCGGGCCGCCCGGCGCCGCCGCACGATCGCGAGCGCCTCCTCGTCCTCCGTCTGCGCATGCGCACGAAGTTAAGAATTGGAAAAGAAAGCGAGTGGACTCCGGTTTGAAAGATATTTCGCGCCTGGTCGAAGCGGTTGTACCAGTTGCCGACGGCGCGGAAGTGCGGCGGGGCCTGCGAAAATCGCGCGGCGCGGGCTTAGAGCAGTTTGACCGGGGTCTGAATTCGAAATGCGGCGAAATTAAAGTGCGGCGCGCGGGGCCTGCGAGAATCGCACGGCGCGGGCTTAGGTCGCGGTCAAGCGCGGACGGACGAGGGGCACAGCGACGTGGACGCTGGGGATGGAGAGGAGCTGCTCGACCGTGTCCTTCGCGGCCACGGGGGCGGCTGCGCATGCACGGGCCGGGATCAAATGCAGGATCGAATCGCGCGAAATTTGAAGTTAAGCGGCTGACCGACGATGAGCTTGCGCGGGCGGCGAGCGAGAACGTCCAGGACGGCGGCACGCGTCGTCATTCTGTCGCAAAACGCAAATTAACTTAGCAGCGCCTGCAGGTGCGCATGAGCCGCAAAAGTCGAGGCCGTCTCGCACCCGGTCGCAATCCCATCATCTGCGGTCCCAGCGGGGGCGTCCGAATCAATATTTAATTTGATCGGCAGGGAGGCCTAGGCTCGCAACGGACCTACGATGAAGACGGTCTTGTTCGTGAGGTCGAGCGGCGGGACGCCGTCCCGGAGCATTGCGGCCCGCTCCTTCGCGGTGCGCCACTGCTGAGCCGACTGCGCCGCGAAACAGTTTAGAGGAGCGAAATTAAAGAGGGATCCGGATCCGGAGATTGCGCACGGCTAGCTATATATAGAGCGCACCTTTGAAACGATGTATGAGTGAGGAATTCCGTACATACTAATAACGCTGAGAATAACGAATTAGGATGCGAAAATGAGGCCTGGGCAAACCTGGGAGCGGGCTGGTTAAAGCGAGATCTAGATCTAGATCTAGATCTAAAATTCACACTAGTTCCCCCGGCAAATGCGATGCAGCGGTCGCTCACTCATCGTTGAGCACGCGCGTTCCGCTCTCCGTCACCGCGCCGATAGCGAACTCCTCATTGTCCGGCGCGCCGATCTTTCGACTCGCGAGGATATCCAGCGGGGCATCGAGGCGCTGGGCCTGCGAAATCGATCAGTCGCACGCTCCGCGAAATCTAGAGATTTCGCGCGCGCGCGCGCGCGCGTGTGTCGGTGCGCTCGGCAAGGCGCGCGCGCACTACGACTTCGGCAACAGGGAGACCGCCGCGCGGCAGTCCGATGACGACGGCGCTGCGCGAAATGCTTCGGCGGCGGCGAGAGCGCGTGCGTCGGGCGCGCCCCCGGAGCGCACTCGTGCGGGCGCCCATACTTCGCCTCCAGGAGGTCGGCGAGGACCTCCCCGCCGTGCTTGCGGTCCCTGAACCCCTCGCGGTGCATGGCGGACTTCAGATTCAAGGCGGACGCGTCGAATGCGCGGAATTGATATCGGTGCTTTCGCGCCTCCCCGGGTACGGGTTCTTTTCGCACTTGGCACTTTTCGCACGCTAAACAAAATGGTTTATGATCAAGGGGTCAAGCTCAGGGCATCAAGGTAAGTGCTTAAGAGCGTCTTTTCGCCGTTCTTCAACTGGATACGGCTGTCTTCTAGATCTAGATCCGATGATCTGCGGTTCGGATTCTGGTGCACAGATAGCCATAGCTGCTATAGCTATAAAAAAAAACAATAGACTTCTACGAATCGGGAGAAAGAGGACCGATCAGACCTGCGAAGCCGACTGCGAAAAAGAGGAGGGGCCCGGTCGCGATCGACCCTGGTGGCCATGGCGGGCGACTAATAATAACAGTTGCCCTCCCCGTCGTCCTCGGCCCGCCAGATGCTGACGTGGAGCAGAAGCTTCCCGTCGTGCAGGAAGCCGCCGCACGCGTTGCCGAAGTGGTCGCAGTCACCGTCCTGGCGGCCGGGCATCGGTGACGGCCGCGGATCACATTCAGATATTCAGATCACATTAAACATCGATTCCTTGATAAGGATAGACTCGGAGGCTAGTACGGCGTGTGATAAAACTCCAGGCATTAATTCTAGGATTAAACTCTGAACTGATAAAGCACTTGAACTCGTAAACTTAATGTTTTTTATATGCATTCTTGCCAAAAGATGAATAAGCGCGCTTGAGGACCGGAGCTCCAGCGCCTACAGCTTGCCATAGAGCGCGGACGTCGATCCTTTAAAAATTCAATATTAATGAATAGACGTGCTCGAGAAAACGGACATCTAGACAAGTGATTGTAAGACATCTAGACCTTCATATAGCTGCAGTGGATCCAATGCGCGGGAGTTATATAATTAGCGCTAGATGATAAAACTATATATTCGAATTCGATCTCGCGTTATCGGACACGAACCTCCTCGCAGGTCAGCAGGTCGAGGTCCGCGAAGTCCCACCAGCCGCGCTCGTCCTCGTGGAGGTCCAGATCCTCCTCGTCGTATGCCTTCGATCGCGAATTATTATAAGCTTAAGCTTCAGGCTCAGGCTCGAGGGCATATTTATATATCTCGAAGCTCGGGTGAACGGTCGCGCGCGCGCCTTGGTGATGTGCTTGGAAATATCCCGGTTGAGGATCGTGACGGCGAAGCGGGCCCACCGGTCCTGGTCCCGCGGGGACGTGCACGAGAGGAACAGGCCCAGGCTGTGGCGGTCCCCATCGCTCCCGTTCGGGTACAGCCGCAGCTTCCTGCAGAAGTGGCGTTGAGGATTTGAATGTGCCTTTCTAATCGATTGGTTCTGGATATTTTCGCTGCTCAGGTGACGCAAATTTTGCAACAGATCGGACAAATTTAGCAGCGACGTTTATAATAATTATTTCGAGTTTCGCAACTGCTGATCATTTCGATCTAGATCTGTATCCCACGTCGAAGATGATTTCGATTCATGATTATATTATTATTTCGGCTTAAGTTTACGCGACCTACAAGAAGATTATTTGCACCAGGCGCCGACGGCGTCGGAAGAGACGCAGCTCCGCGGGATGGCGATGCCCTTCCGGTGGGGGTCGTCCCGCTGCTCGTCGAGGAAATTCGGGCAGCTCGCCTGGAACGACACGAAGAGCTCCTGCGCATGCGCAGGCGCGCGGGATGTCACGATCGAAATCCAAAGTCACGATAAAACGTTCTCGCCTCCTGGAACTCGCAGTTCGGCAAATGGACGAGGTACTCGCTGAGCGCATTCGCGTACTTGCGCGCGTCGTTCTTCTCTCTCTCCGCCGCCTGCGCCCGGACCACCGCTTGCTGGGTCCGATCCTCGGCAGCCTTGGCGCGGGCTTTCTCCTGCTTAACTTGCTCGGCATACTCCCTGGCATCATCCTCGGCCTCTTTGGCGCGGTCCTCCTTCCGGGCCGCCTTCCGCTTCGCCGCATCCGCCTGCTGCTCGGCCTGCCCCGCCCGGTCCTCGGCTGCCTTCTTCTGGTCCTCGGCCACTTTTTGCTTCGTTTCTGCCTCCTCCGCGCGCTGCTTCAAGCGCTGCAGCGACTCGCGGCAGCGCTGGGCGCAGACCGCTGGAGACGCGTACGGGACAACGATCAGCAGAGAAAATAGCGGAATGCGCACTTAAGCTTCGAATTCAGGAATTAGAAAGCTCGGACCGAGGTGAGCTTCGCGATCGAATTCGGCGACGAGCGCCTCGCAACCGAAGGGCGCATTCTTGCAGGTGCGCTGGACGCGGTCGCACGCAGCCTCGTGCGCCTGAAGAGCTTGGCTTCAGGACCGAACAAAGAGCCTCGGCGAGCGTCTGCGCGTGCGCACCTCTATTTCCTCGCGGGAGAAGAAGGTAGCGCAACCGCAGCACGCTGTGGAGGTGCGCGGGCAGATTTTGATGTGCGCTTCGCGGTTGAATTGCTTGCCGCGCCACTTGCAGCCGCCGGCCTCGTTCGCGCAGCTGTCGATGTCGTGAGGCCTAGGGCTGCGCGGACACGATGGGGCCGCTAGCCCGCGGCCGGGGCATGTGCACCTCGTTTCCGCATCGCTGATCACGTTGCGGACCTTCTTGTTCTTGCGAACTTGATCCTCAGTGATCGGTTCGTTGCACCTGCGCAAACAAAAAATGAGCGCAGCGTCAGCGAAATTCTGAGCGCGAAAGTTGATTTTTTTGCGTTGCGAAAAACGATTTCGCGCACTCAGGACAGCGCGTGCCGTCCTTTCGCACTGCGAAATGGGCGGAAATGCACGAGAAACAGAAGACGTGACCGCCCTCGCAATTCGCCTCCGTCTGCGCATTGATCCTTCAGGCGGAAAGTTTCCAGCCGACGGGAGGCGCGCGCGCGAGACGCTGACGCACGGGCTCCTGGAGGACGTCATGGCAAATGGGGCACGAGAAGTCGCGCGCCACGCTGGGGTCCACGAACATCGCCGCGTCGAGTCCCATTGCTAAATATTTCCCCAGCCACGCTGCGATAGCTACTGCTGGGCCTAGGCCTGGTGAACCCGTTGAAAGCAAAAAGATCTGGCCTGCCGCAATTAATTAATGTCTGCTGCTGGGCTCGAGAGAAAATGCGATGATCGAAGACAGAACTAGCTAGCCTGGCTACAGAGCTGCGAAAAGAGAATACTATGATATCAATAAATCTAGATCTAGAGGGATCAGATCGAGGAGCCTCGCGAAAAAGAGCCGGAGGCCTAGGGGGAATGGAGGGAGGGGGTGAGGAAGGTCCTGAGGAGGAGGAGGGGGGGGGGGGGGGGGGGGGGAAGGAGGAGAGGGGGGATGGCAGGTCTAAGCTTAAGCTCATAACTGCCGGACCTCTCAGTCAGCGACTTTGCTCGAGTCGCACCGGCGGCAAATTAAACTCCCTGGTCTGCATTTTGACACTGGCCATGGTACTCTACGTTCACGATTCAATGATTAATATTGTTTCCTTGGACTTGCTGGTACTTGATGGTTATTATTACAACCTTGAATTTACAGCAAGGCCTATTGGGGCGGCCGCTGGGCGCCGCGGCGCCGAGGGTACGCTGGCCCACTGCCCGTAATCATTATATAATTATAACTTAGAAGGCGGGAGCGTGAGCGGGGGCGAAGTTCGCCGCGAAGACGCGCTCGGCGCACGTGAAGGGCTTCCTGCACTGCGGGCACTGCCGCCCCCGCGCCTCCAGCTGCGCGACGCAGCCCTTGCACGTCTGCGCGTGCAGGCACCTGCCGCGGCCGCGCGCCCCGGCGTCAGAGACGAAACTTAGGGCGGCACGGGAGGTTTTGGCGCACGGGAGGAGCGCCCGCAGGTCCTCCTCGGGGACGACGCTGAGGCAGAGGGCGCACTCGCGCTGCCGCGCCCCGGCGACGATGGCCGGCCAGAGCCGCTCGAGCAGCGCCTGCAGCTCCGCCCGCCCCTGGCCGCCCTCCAGCTTCTCGCGCGGCCGCCGCTCCGGATCCACCGCCGCCGCTGCCCGAAGCTCCGCCGCGGCGGCCGCGGCGGCCGCCTCGGCGCCCGCCGCCCGCTGCTCTGCTTCTGCCGCCGCCCGCTCGGCGGCGGCTGCGCGCTCCACCGCCCCGCGCCCCTCGCGCCGCGCCTCGTCCAGCTGCCCCCTCTGCTGCTCGGCGGCCCGCCGCTCGTCGCGGAGCTCCGCCCCCAGCGACTCCGCCTTGGCGCGCGCCTCCGCCAGCTCTCGCCGGGCGTCCCGCTCTGCCGCCCGCGCGTTCTCCACCGCCCTTCGCGCCTCCGCGTCTGCGCCAGCCGCCCGCTGCTCCGCAGCCGCCGCCCTCTCATTCGAAGCAGTCGCCCGCTGTTTCGCTGCCGTTGCGCCCTGCTCTGCGGCCGCCGCCCGCTGGTTCGCATCCGTCGCCCTCTGCTCCGCTGAAGCTGCCCGCTGATCTGCCGCAGCCGCCCGCTGCTCGGCTGCCGCCGCCGCCGCCCGCGCGGCCGCCAGCTCCGTCCTCAGCTGGCGCCGCTCGGGCACGAAGAACCCCACGAGGCCGACCACGGCAATGACGGCCGTGAAGGCAATCGGGAGCACGTGGGCCGCTGCGGAGGGCTCGTGATCGTCCCCCTGGGGGCCCGTTTTCGTGGCGTCTCCGCCCCCATCTTCGACCCCTGTATCCGGATCCGGCTTGCGTGGCACTGGCGCCTGCGCACAAATTTGCTTCAGGAGGCAGGCGCAATCGAATTCGAACATGAAGCGGTCAGCACCTGAGTTGGACGAGGCTCGCCGCTAGCGCTGGTGCCGGCCCGCGGTTTCGATGCGGTCTCAGATGAAGGGGAAGCAGTGCTAGCCTGCAGCTGCAGGCAACGTCATGATCAGTCCAAACCAGACGGGCTGTCAATATTAATGGCCAGTCGAGCCACGGCTGCGCACCGAGGGCTCTGATACGGGCGCCAGCGGGCTCCGATACGCGAAGTCACGCGGGAGCGCGGGCGAGCACGCGCAGGTGTAGCCCGCGGGCGTGTTCGGGATCAGCGCCTCGTAGATGGCGGACTTGGTGGCTGGGTGGACGTAGTACAGGACGTAGAGGCGGCCGATGCCGAAATCGGACAGGCTCCGCTCGCTTGGGCGCCGAGTAGTGATGTTCGGGGCGAACGGGGGCAGGGCGGCGACGCGCCCTGACTCGTTGACAGCGATCACCTGCACCTCGGTGTCGAGAGCGTGCGCAGCGGCCCAGAACAGCAAGTCTGCAGCGTTGTTCGGGTCGGAATAAATATATATCAGAATTCGAACGCCTTCATGTAATTATAAAGATGAACAAAATGCGTACTGCCGTCTTTGTGCTTGGAGATCTCCCGATGCATGTGCATACTTCGTGGCGGCAAGTGTTTTACGTGTTGCGTCAGCGCGCTCTGCACCGCCGGGCCGTAGAAGGCACCGTTCTCCATCTCGAGGTTGTAGCCCGCCTCGAGAAACGCCCACCTGTCCGCGGCTTCGACCGCCTCGAAAAGAAGCTGCCTTGGGTCGCGATTCAGGTGCAACTGCAAGTCCTTCAAACTGCGGACGGCCGCGATTCAGTGGTGATCCAGCGAGTAATTATAAGGTGGCAGGATCGATAGTAGACGCGCACGAGATTCGGACGAAGTGCCGCCCGAGAGCCGCCACGCCCTTCTCGTCCGCGAAATCCGATAGCGCTGGTGCGTGCCGAGCGGAGCTGGCAGCGTCGCTCTCCAGGAGCATGGGGTACACTTGCCTGAATTTGTCGGGGCTGCCCGGCGCGGCGACCACGGGGCCCTGGGCGCTGCCCTTGCCCGTGGACGGGCGGCGCTTCTGGGAGAGCCACTCCAGATTCTCCTTGCTGGCCTTGTTGAAGGCAATGCGAGGGACACCGCACTTCTTGGTGCAGTCGCCGTCCGGATCCTTTGGCGGGAAGTCCGATGCAACAGAAGTCTCCACTGGCTGCTGCGGGGCGGCGCCGGCGCCGCCTGTTGACGTCTGTGTCTGGCGAGCATCTGTAAGATGAATGTTGCATTTGCAAGGGAATTAAACGCATATTAAAACGCACTTTGCGACTGGATGCAGACGAAGAAAACGCCTTCGCCTTTGCTTTCTTCGTCTGCAAAGCAATTGCAAAGCAGCAATATTAATTAATATTGCAACTCAAAGAAACGATAGCAGCTGAGATGCAAGGAGGGGGATCCGCGGACCTGGGTGTACGCGAAGTCTCGGGAGAGCGGGGGCGAGCAGACGCAGAGGGAGCCCGGGATCGGCCCCAGCGCCTCGTACACGACCTGCCCTGGCGGGTCTCCGGTTAATTTAGCTTAGAAACCTCTCTTTAATTTAGTTTAGAAACCTCTTTAGCTAGCTAGCTACCCAGATACAAAACCCTCTTTAGATTAGAAACCTCTTTAGCTAGGATGGGCCCCAGCGCCTCGTACGCGACCGTCTCTCCAGTTTATTAATTTAGCTTAGTGGCGTCTCTCCAGTTATTATATTATATATTGGGCGATGTGAAACTCATTGTAGTTGGGTTGTGTGCTAATTATAATGCAAGAGATGGACCTGGCGTGTCTCCAGGTGGAAGTACCGAAGTATGTAGAGGCGGTGGATGCCGAAGTCGGACAGGCGCCACTGGTCCCGCGGCCGACGCTCGCGATCGGCGCCGGAGCTGTTGGGGGCGAAGGGCGGCAGGGCAATGACGCGCCCCGACTCGTTGACGACGATGAGCTGCACCTCGGTGTCCAGGGCGTACGCAGCGCCCCACAGGAAGCGACCTGCGGGGCCGCGGCTCAGTCAGAGGGCCCCGTATCTGCGGGGCCGCGACTCAGTGAGGCCCGCACTGGCTTCCTTGGGGATCTCGGGGTGCGTCAGCTGCGGCGTGAGGCGCTTCACGTGCTTCTCGAACGTCTTCTCGGGCGCCGCGCTGTACAGGGCGTCGTCGAGGAGGGAGGAGTTGAGGAGGAGCTTGGCGTCGACAAACGCCCGGCGGTCCGCGGTCCTCAGGGCGTCGGCGATTAGGGAGAGCTCGCCCCGGTCGAGATGCGCGTGCATCGGACTGCAAAGGAACGGGTCAGGCGCTGGGGGCGGAGGCGGAGGCGGACTCCGGGAGGCGGAGGCGGAGGCGGAGGCGGAGGCGGAGGCGGAGGCGGAGGCGGGAGCGCGCGCGGCGCACGAGACTTGCGTGAAGATCTCGAGCCCGTCCGCGCCCTGCGCGTCCGCGATGTCCTTGAAACTCCGGGCTAGATAGGTACCGGAAGACTTGTCTGGCCCGGGAGTGGACGGCTGCAGCTGCATCAGAAGGTCGTCGTGCTCCTTTCTGGATAGAGCCCTCACGAGGCCCCTGCCGCCGCGGCCGCTGCCGCCGCGCTTCTGGGCGAGCCACTCCAGCTGCTTCGAGCTGGCCTTCTCGGCGGGGAAGCGCGTATCCCCGCACTGCTTCTTGCAGCCGGCCGCCGCCATCGCATCCGCGGCGCCGGAGCTCCACGTGTGGCCTGCTGCGAGGGCGACCGTCGCCAGCTGCAGCGCTAGCACGCACACGCCCAGAGCGAGGACGAGATCTGGAGCTGCAGCTGCACGCGTACGGGGAGGATCCGGAGATCTAGAGACTTGCACACGCGTGCGCCCGAAGGCTCGAGCTCGAGGCCTGCGCGGTGCACGGAGGGATCCTGTAAGCAGCTGCGTGCGCAGCTGCGGGCCCGGCGCCCGCGCGCGCGCGCAGCGCCGCGCGCGGCGGCCGCGGCCGCGGCGGCGGAATTGTGCGCACCTTGCGAGCGAATCGCACATATGCATGCTGATCCCACTTGTTCGCTCGTCGCCGTATCCGCGCGCTCCCTTCACTACGAATCCGCGGATCCCGCGGCCGCGGCGCCGGCCGGTTGTCAATGCTCCCGCGACGGCAGCAGGACCTTTCCGCGCAGCGACGTCGACAATCGACTCCAGAACGCTCGTAGCGACTCCGATGCGAACGCGGCGCCCGCGGCTGCAGCTGCGCATGCAGTTGTCGAAGTTGACGTCGCCGCGGCCGCGCGCTGCGCGGGCAGACGATTGCGATTGCTCCTGCAGGTAGGCAGGTTGGTAGAAAGGATGATCGATATCGTGAAAAGAGCTCGGTTGGACGACCCCGCGGACCCGCGCCGGCGGGGGTACACGGCTAGCGATCGGCGCAGCTGACAGTGCAATGTTCGATCCGGGAATGCTCGCTGGCATGTCCCTGCAGGAGATGCTCGCGGAGCTCGAGCGCGTTAGGGGGCGCGAGCGATCGTCCGGTGAGCCGCGTCGAGCTCGAGCGCGCCGCTGCCGGCTCCGCTCACCACCGGCCGCGCGTTCGTTGTCATGATCAGCCTCTTCTAAATGCAAGGCTGGCACGTGTACGAATCCGGACAGCGCGCCGCTGTGCCCCGCTTGCTTCGCGAAGCTCGGAGGGAAGGCGCGGAAGGAGCGCGTCGGCCCGATGATGGAGGAGCTGGCCAGCCCCGAGGCGGACCGCATCATCATGCGTGTGAGCGACGTGCTCTCGCCATTGGCTCGCCGTCTGCTCGCCGGACGGCGCCGCGCGAACGTTCGCGCGGGTTCATGGCCATCGCCGGCGCCACTGATATATGCATCCTTTGCACGCGTACGGCGCAGTGGCTCCAGCCGCTGAAGGAAGCCGGATCCGCGAGGCCCATCTACGCAGCAGTCGGAGCGCCGCTGTTCACGCTCCTCTCGAAGGCAAGCCGCCGCGAGCGCCCCGGGGCACCAACGCCGCGCCATCGCTGACGCGCGGGCCGCGCGCGCCGCCGGCAGCTGCTCGGGCCGCGCTGCAAGGACACGACGGCGAGCGTCCCCGCCTGCAAAGGGATTCACACGCTCGTCCGCGACCTCGGCGCGACCTCCGCGGTGAGATTCGATCCGCGGCCGGACTGTTCCCGCCACGCCCCAGATTCGATCCGCCCCCGCGCAGGCGCTGGCAGAGCCGCTCCTTCTTCCTGCCATCGCCGAGGCGCTGCGCGGCGGCGTCTCGAAGCTGCGGTACGAGTGCATGCAGCTTGTCTACCAGCTCGCGGTGGAGGCGCCGACCTTCCCCCTACGCGAGGCGCTGTACCCCCCCGCCGGCGACCTCCTGGGAGCCATCGTCGAGCAGCTCGCGATCGACCCGCAGCGCTTCCTCTCCGAGCTGGACGAGGGTACGTCGCCTTTTCCTCCCCGTCAACCGCCCGTCGTTCGATCCGGTACCCCGCCCCGCCCTCCGGCAGGCCCCACCGAGGGCGCAATCCAGACCATCTTCTGGGGTCCGATGATGCCCCCCGAGGTTGTCAAGCGCTACGCCCCGCGGTGAGCGCCGGCCCCGCCCGCCCGCCCTCCACGCCCCTCCCCGCCGCGTGACGCGTACCCCCCACCCCACCCCAGCCTTACAGCGATCATCCACGAGGTGGCCGTCCAATCGATCTACCTTGTTCGCCGCCCCCTGCCCCCTGCCGCCCGCGAGCCGATCAAATTCCCCCCCCCCTTCCTTCCCCCCCCCCCCCCCCCCAGATCTGCAAGGTGATCAGCCCCATTCGCCGGCTACGCCTGCAGCTCGCCTCTACCCTGGGCCTCTTCCCCGCCCTCCTTTCTCTCGTCAACAGGCCCTTTCCGCCCGCGTACCCCGGTGCGCTTCCCCCCCCCTTCTCCCGCGTACCCCCTGTGCGATGGATGGATGGGGCGGGTACGGCAGAGGACCGGAGCGGCGTCTACGCGGCTGGCGCCCTCCGCCTTTTGATCTGCGCCCCGCCCTTTGCCGACGTTGACTCGGCCCCATCGGCTGCCGCCGCCCCTTCAGCCGCCCCTCAGGCGCCGCCGAGGAGGCCGCTGGCCCCCTGCCCGCCGGCCCGTCCCCGCCGGCTCGGAAGGCCGCGCCTCCGCCCTCGCCGCCGCCCGCGCGGCCCAGGCCGCCCTCCTCGCCGCCGGTTCGGATCCCGCCGGCGACATCGCCGCCGGCATGCTCCGGTTCGACTTCCCCCCCCCCAAAAAAAAACAAAGAATACTTACCTGAACGGCGTACCCCCCAGGGCCATGAACGAGGCGCCGAACGCGCGGAAGAACGCCGTCCGCGGCGCCGTCGCGTGCGTCCGTACCCCCAACCCTTCGCCCCGGATGCCGTACCCCCGTACCCCGCCCCCGAGCATCTCCGTACCCTTTTCTCCCGCAGGATGTGCCTGCACCCGGCCGACGGCCCGGAGCCGGAGGAAATCGAGAAGGCGCACGCCTCGCGCCGCAGGGTACGCGATTCTTCTTCTACCCGTCCATTTTTTTCCAGAGCTTCGCGCAGCAAATCGAGGAGCTGGCCTGGTGCCTCGCTCACCTGAGCGCCCTCCCGGAGGGCGCCCGCTCCGCCCTCCCGCACGCCCCCGCCCTCCGCAAGGTACCCCCCCCCCCCCCCCCCCCGCCCCCCCCCCCCCCCCCTAACTTTCGGCGCAGGTCATCGCGAAGGCCGCGGAAGGGGAGGCGGACCCCGAGGCGGAGGCGGTGCGTTCGCCCCGGGCCCCGATGCCGAAGAGGCATCGTTTTAATTTAGAGCTTTCGAGCTTCGAAAGCTTCTCCTGGCCCCGGTCTTCCTCTTCTTAGATCTTTTTAGAAGAGCTTTAGAGCTTCTAAGCTTTTAAGCTTCTTCGTAGTAGCTTATCGCGCCTTTTCCGAGAAGCGCTGCCTCCATCTTAGATCTTCTCATTAGAGCTTCTAAGCTTCTAAGCTTCTAAGTATCTGGGTTTGGACTTCACCGAGATGCGCTGCCTCCTGCGAAAGCTTCTACTGGCCCCGGTCTTCTGAGATCTTCTTAGATCTTAGGACACGTGCCCGCGCCCCGGCGCCGCCTGGAGCTCCTTAAGCCTCGATCGTGTTCGAACTCGGGTTCGCGCAGCTCCACTCGGGCCACTCGTGGGAGACCCCGGAGGACGACGTCGTCACCGGCGCCATTGGCAGCGCCGTCGCCGGTGCGCAGGCCGCGTACCCCCCCTTCACCCTCTCCCCTGAGGCTTGGGCCTTCCCCCTACCCCCCGCAGGGTGCGCCGCGGCGCTCCTCCGCCTCCGCGCCGCGTACCCCGACAAGGTCCCGGCGCTGTCCGCCACGGAGAACAAGCGCGTACCCCCCTGTGTCGAGCCCTGGAGTGGCCTTTTTGTTTCTCTTTTTCTTTCTGACGGGGCTCTGCACGGCTTCGCAGGTTCGCGGTCGAGATGGCCTCGTCGTTCAAGGCAATACCCCCCTCTCCCTTCCCCCTCTTCCCCCAGCTTCTCAAACCCCCCCCCCCCCCCCCCCGCGTGACGGCGTACCCCCAGACCGTCGCGAACGACGTCTTCAAGAAGCGGAACTACGCCCTCGCCTCCCTCCTCTACGGTACCCCCCCACTCCCCCTCCCCCCCCCGCCCCCTCCGAGGCCGTCGGCAGGCGTGGGGCTGGCGAGCTGCCCGGGGTCGGAGCGGGAGACGCGGGCGGCGCTCTGCGGGAACCTCGCCGAGGCGAACCTCGCCCTGGGCCGTGCGCCCGCCCCTGGAGCTCTTCTTTCCGATGTTCACCCCCCTTTCTCTTTCCCTTTCACTTCACGACTAGTACTCCAGATTTCTATGCTTTAGCTATGCTTTTCTGTTCTTTTTTTAAGCTTCGGCCTGGCCTGACCTGCGGGCCGGCAGCGGCGTGGGCCGAGGAGGCGCTCCTTGCCGCCGAGGCGTCCCTCAGGGAGGCCGAGGTTGGTCTAATTATTCACACTCCACGATCAGATTACAGCAGGAAGCATTTGATTTCGTTGATGTTGATCGCGGCAGGCGGCGGGGCAGGGGGAGGGGCCCGTGGCGGCCAAGGCCCGCGCCCGCGCCGCCCGCGCCCGCGCACTCATCGGCGGCCCCGGGGGCGGCGCCAGGGCCCCGCCTCCCGACTCGAGCTCGTGAGATTTTTAATGTGTCTTTGATGAGATTTTGAATGTGTCTTTTACGAGATTCATGCAAAACGAGTCCCTGAGCCACGTACTGGTCGTGATTGTCGGACACATAACATGCATGAGCTCGAGCCGGCGCGCGGGGGGGCCGTATACGTAGCGGGCGGAGGGGCGCCGCGCCGCGCGCGATCAGAGGAGGTCGGAGGGTCCCTCTGCCTCCTCCGCCTCCTCGGAGAGCTCCTCACCGCCCTCCGTCCCCGCCACGTACCCCTCCTCCGCCGGCAGGCCCTGCGGCAACCGCGCGCGGTCAATATTGTACAGGAAGACACGCGCCTCCGATCAAATAAAAATCGGAAGGAATCGAATCAATAAGAGTTGAAATGTCGCACTCGCCTCCAGGAGGGCGGAAAGCTCGACCTCGGGGGCGCTTTGTCCTTCCCCGTCCTCGTCCACGAGCTGATCCGATGATCATGAGCGCAAGATCGTTAAATTGGCGGAGATCCAATTGCAAGCAAAATATAATCATTGAATTATTGACTACTAGTGCTAGAGTTATTAAGCCGAGGATGAATATTGATTGCAAGCACACTGTATTTGTTGTTGGAGGATGAATATTGATACTATGACACACTGCAAGGCTGGCCATGGATGGAAATTAAAGGCAAGGCGCCGGGCCCGGCCCCCGCACCTGGTTCTCGGAGTCTGCCTGACCATAACGCAATCCCGTGACCACGAAGCTCGTCGTACTGCGAGCTCGAAAAGGTTGGCGAGAAATATATAGCCTAAGGTGGCTTATAATTATGTGTGGCGGTAGAGTTAAGACTCTGCTCGAGCTCTGCGAGCTCGAAAAGGTCGGGGGAGCACGGGGGCCTAGGAGGGTCCCATGGGTGGGGCCGGGCCGGGCCGGGGCTTATCACGAGGGAGGGAAGAGAGGAGGTGGGAAGGGGGCGGGGCGGGGACTCCGGAGGGGGAACAAAGATCTAGAGCGGGGACGGGCGGCCGAGAGGAGGAGGGGGGGGGGGGGGGGGGGGGAGGGAGGGGGAGGGGAGGCTTGCGGAGAACCAGACATCGCGCACCGGTCGTTGAATCCGTTGTAAACGTCCTTACTGGGCACGAGAAAGCGATTAAAAAAGCACCATGGCAAATTAAAATTGTTTTAAAGCCTTGAAGAGCTCATGATCAATTTGCAAGGGCTCAGCGCGCTGATGCCCAGGGGAGCTCGAGGCGACTGTTCGCACTTGGGGCAGTCCGGGACCTTGGAGAGATTGAAGCAGAAGTACCTTCGAATTCGGGGTTAGCGTAACTCGCGGTCAGTGGTACGGGTCAATCCGAAGCTTATAAGAAATTAAGCCGTTTCAAGTTTTTAAGAAGCTCGAGGGAGGAAGAGGTTTAAATTTAAGGGTCGCCCGCAGTCATTGAACAGGTTCATGCCATGATGGGCGATGCGCATGCGAGCCCTCGATCATGAGATAGAGGATGTAACAACAAATTCGAAGGGGAACGCAGGACGGGTCGGACGGGTACGGATCGGACCCCTTCGGCTCGCCCGCAGTACGTGGCGCGGCCGTGTTGACGCCTTCGAAGATCATGAAGTCGCCCTGCATGCGCGCGCGTACGTGAGCTCGAGGCTACCATGATTATTAATAATGAGCGGCTTAATTTCCGTAGACTAGAGGTTGTGACTGGTAATTAACCAAAACCAACAGTTTAAGTTTCGAGTCCGGACTCAAATTTGGAGTTTAATTATAAAAGCTAGCTACAGTTAATTTCCAATTCATTCGGGTCTAGAGCGCACCTTGAAGTCTGCGTGGTCCCAGATCTGGGCGCGCGTGTTGGGGGCGACGCAGAGGGCCGAGAACTCGTCGTTCGCCTCCCGCCCCACATTGTTCCTGCACAGCCCGGCCCGGGCGCGGGGACCACCGCGTTACGATCAGCAAACTGTGAGATTAGGGCCGCGCAACTTGGCAAAGGGGCAGATCTCGATATCGATCTAGATCTAGATCTAGGCTTTGCGGTAAATTTCAGGGCTCGAAGGGGACAGCTGCAGCATCAGGGCATTCCAGGCTTGAGTTTTCATTATAATAATTATACGGATCCGGCGGTTCGCCAACCGTTGAACTTGGCAAACTAAGCTTACGCACACTTTGAGCACCCCCCCGACTTTGGCGTCCCCCTTGAAGGGGCCCCACATCTTGCCCCACTTCGCTGGATCGTCCGACTTCATTACCTGATCATGACCATCACGATCGATTGCAATTGCAAGTCAGTTTTAGATATCAATTGCAAGCATGCAAATGTACATGTGTACAAAAAGTGTACGCGTACGCACGTTTTTGAAGAAAACGACGCCGTACGGAGGCGAGTTCGGGCCGCCGACGGCGTTATCCCAGGCCCACTGCACATATATATCATTAAGCGCACGGTATCGATCGCAAGTGTAAATCAAGGCCACAAATCAAGGACACACGCCTGGCACCCCCAGGCCCTACCCTCAATTTACACGTATATATAGATCTAGAATTCAGGAAATTTAAATCGCAAGCATGGTACCGGTCATGGCCAGACAGGCAGTCCAGACACACGCCTGCAGCTGGCGCCCCCGGCCGCGGCCCAGGCCCGGCCTCGGCCCGGGCCCCGCCTTCAAAAAAAGCTTGACTGTTTACGCATAGATCTACAATTAAAATTAAAGGAATCTGTTCTACGGTAATTATTATATATAGGATGATCATAATCAAACCTTTTGCACGGTGTTGCCGCCGCGGTTGTCGCAGCCTCCGTGGGTGCCGTACATGGAATAAATGTCCTGCACAGCGATATCGCTGAGGGATACGACGGGACCCCTTGGCATCTTGCAATTGCGTGAATCCGGAGTTAACGTTGTCGCTGTTGCTGCGGCGAGGCGTGGCCCTTCGGTAAGCAATACGAACATGCACGGAACTTCGCAATTCGCGTTAACGTTAACGTTCGCCGTGCACGTGCATAAGCCTCACGATCGGACCACTGGCCACTGGCCGGCCATATGTATACATATGTATCATGGCCGGGCATGGCCATGCATATGGTCCACGCCATCATGGCATGATCCGATGATCATCGGATGACAGGACGCGAGAATTGCTCTAGATCTGGACGTTAAACGTTGCAATTGCCAGCAAGTTGGAACTTGGAGAAGGAGATCTAGATGCAGCCTTTGAAGGAGGTCTTGTGAAGCTAAGGCTGACGGCGACGGCGCGCGCCGCGGCTGCCGGGCGCGCGCGCGGCAGCGTATATATATGCACGCGTACGCGTCCGACGACGTTCCGAACTTCGGAAGCGCAACTGGAGGCCACGGCAGCACGCGCGCGCAGGGCGAATTCGAAGGAACCGTGAACGAACCTTAAGCTTGAGAGAAAACGCGGCTGACCCGTGACCAGCTGCAGCTGCACAGTTGACACAGGCCGGCACAGACGCCGATGAGCCTGCAGGCTGCAGCTGATGCCATGATGACTCAGTGATGAGGCTCCGAACTTCGGAACTGCCGGACTGCAGCAGTGCGGTACCCGCCGGGCCGGTCACGGGTAGACTCTGACCGTCGGACATCGATGCCGTGAATGATGAATCGGGCCATGATGAGCCTCGCGCGCCGAGACTCCCGAGAGTCGGACTCCGAACCTGAGTCCGAGGCTCGAAGTCTCCGAGGCTCGAGCTTCGACTCTGAGTCGAGCCGGTGCACCAGCCTTTTTGACGCGCGAGTCGGCGCGACAGGGCGGCCCTGCATCTGCATGCGCCGCGGCCCGCGGCCCGCATGCGCAGCCCGCGGCCCGCGCGCGCGCCGCGGCGCGCGGCGCCATCATCACGCCGCCATGCACACAGTGCAGCGCGGGCGCGCGCCCCCGGCCCGGGGCGCCCCGAGGCCCCCGACGACTCCGGAGTCCGGACTCCGGAGTCCGGGCCCCGCGTGGCCCACTGGGGCCGGCGGCCCGGCGGCCCGGCGGCGGCGGGGCGCCGCCCCCGGCCCGCGGGCCGCGGCCGCGGCCGGGCCGGCCGCGGCCGCCGGGGCGCCGCCGGCCGCCCGGGGCCGGGGCCGCCGCCGGCCGGGCGGCGCCGCGCGCGGCGGCGCCGGCGCCGGCGGCTCGGCGCCGAGTCGGCGGGCGCCGCTTCAAGGCCGGCGCGCCCGGTTGGCCGGGTTCAACGGTACCGGTTGGCCCCGGACTTTTTCTCAAAAAGATAACGGTTGTTCGCGATCGAAGCTTTTTCTTCGAATTCGCGATCCGATATCGATCGCGAGTTCGCGGAGCTTGCCTTCGCTAGAGATTCGCGATCGAACTTCGGAATTCGAAGCTTAAGTTAAGATCTGATCCGATGATCATGATCATGAGATCTACCGCCGGACGCACCTATACCGGTAGCTACTAGCCTAGTAACAGTATATACGTATATATACGTACCGGTCCGCTCGTTTTTGCCAATTGCAAGTTGGTGAATCATGAATTACCTTCTCCTCCCGGGTCCCCCTCTTCTCCCCCGACCCTCCTGCCCGTACCCCAACTAATACCTACCTCTAGTACCCCTCCCCCGCCCCCCGCACTGCGGCACCCGTGAATTGATCATGTAACCCTCCACGGGCCTCGCGGCTGCCTCCCGACGCCCGGCGGCCCTCCACCGCCAGGCGCGCCCGCCCGCCCCCGCCGCCTCCCCATGGCCACCCCCGGCGCCCCGTAAATTAATCATGTACCCCGTCGAAGGCCTCACGGGCAAAATCCCGGCCGCCTCGGGCGGCTAGCGGGCGTGCTCCCACACGCAGTCAATCAATTGCAAGCTGTGACGAAGTTAATCAAGCTGCGACCGTCGGACGGTACCCATGGGCGGTGGCGCGCTAGCGCTAGCGCTGCCTGGCCATGGCCAGCACTGCCTCGGTCCGCAGGTTTGCTCTTCTCTTTAATTTGGAATTCCGTCTGGAAGCCCAGAGGAGCTGCCAGACTGCAGCTGCACTGCCAGGGGCTGTGCAGTTGCAATTCAGGCCCCTCGACGCGACACGAATCACTCAAAGTGATTCCGAGGTTCACTAGTACTGCCAGGCCGGGCTGCAGCTGGGCCACTGATCGAACAATTGCAACTGATCGGAGGAGGGGGCCCCGGCCCGGGGCGCCGGCGCTCATGATCAGAGGAGGTCGGAGGGTCCCTCCGCCTCGTCCGCCTCCTCGGCGAGCTCCTCCCCGCCCTCCGTCCCCGCCACGTACCCCTCCTCCGCCGGCAGGCCCTGCGCATGCGGCAGCCGCGCGCGTTCAATGTATATCAGAAAGGCGCGCGCCTCCGATCAGATTAAAATCGAATTCGAATATGAATCGAAACGTCGCACTCGCCTCCAGGAGGGCGAAAAGCTCGACCTCGGGGGCACCCTCCTCGCCTTCGTCCACGAGCTGAGCGCAAAAAGCATTAGCGGAGATGCAGGCAAAACTGATTTATTGATCACTAATTAATATAGAGTTATGAAGCCAAGGATGAATTAGATGGATGGATATACTATAGCTGGATGAATATTGATTAGATATATATGAATTAGATGGATGGATGGATTAGACTCGAGATGGATGAATATTAGCTGGATGGATATCGATAAGCATGGCCTGGCCCAGTGGGCACCTGGTTCTCGGAGTCGGCCTGACGCATTTTCTTGACCGTGAAGCTTGACGTGCTGCGGGGTTGGGAGAGGTGGGTCCCAGGGGGCGGGTGGGGGGTGGGGTGGGGGGGGGCGGGGGGAGCGAGGAGGGGGGGCCAGGGGGAAGGGAGGGGGAAAGGGGCGGGGCGGGGGAAGTGGGGGGGGCGGAGGGGAAGGGGGGAGGGAGAGGGGGGGGGCGCATCACGCACCGGTCGTTAAAGCCGTTGTAGACTCCCATGCTGTGCGCGCAAAAGCAAATAAAAATAGAACCCAAATACGGAATTCGAATATTAATGTCTTAGCGGTTTGGTCCCGCGCGAAGGCAGATTTGCGCACTCGGGGCAGTCCGGGACCTTGGAGAGATTGAAGCAGAAGTACCTTCGGCGTCGCTCGCGGTCAGTGGCCGAGGCCGAGGCCGGTGCGAGCGCTCGATCACGAGGAAATATATAAAGAAAAATTAATTTGAAGGGCAACGCAAGGTAAAATGGGCCGGACCCCTTCGGCTCGCTTGCGGTGAGCGGCTCGGCCGTGTTGACGCCCTCGAAGATCATGTAGTCGTCCTGCGCTTGCGCGGGGGTCTAGTTTCAGTCGCTCGTCCAGAGAGAAATTATAAAAAAAATTAAACATGAGAACGTTGACGGCCGGCTTAAAATTTATTTCGAATTCATTCGAATTCAGATCTAGAGCGCGCCTTGTAGTCGGCGTCGTCCCAGATCTGGACGCGCGTGTTGGGGGCGACGCAGAGGGCCGAGAACTCGTCGTTCGCCTCCCGCCCAACGAAATTACTGCCCAACGCTCGCGATCATGATCATGAGGAGGCAGATTTGTTTAGACTCTGAGACGTCGCTTTAAAGAGCTAAGGTCCGGACAGGCAACTGCATGGCATTGCAAGTTTTGGTTTATGTCACGTTAACGCAACGTACACTTTCAGCTCGCCGTTGGCGTTAACCTTGTAGGGGCCCCACATCTTGCCCCACTTGGAAGGCTCGTACACCTTCATCACCTGGACATCATTCACAACTTGCAAGTCAGTTTTCGATAGCAAGTGTACAGAAATATTTTTTTTAATGCACACACAGTGACAACGCGCTCGTACGCACGTTTTTGAAGAAGACCACGCCGTACGCAGGCGAGTTCGGGCCGCCAACGGGGTTATCGAAGGCCCACTGCGCAAATTTTATATTAATATTTTAGAAAACAATTTAGGGAACTTCGGAATCCGGAATCACGATCACACCTTCTGAACAGTGTTGCCGCCGCGGTTGTCGCAGCCTCCGTAGGTGCCGTACATGGAATACCTGCCCTGCACATCGGTGGGGGGGCCGCCCTTGGAAGGGCCCGTAGTGATCACGTTGCCCATCTTGCGCGAGCTCGAATCCTGTGCTGTCGCTGCTGCCGCGAAGCGCGGCCCTTGGTCAGCGATACGTGTACCTTTACATGCTCGAAACTTCGAAACTGGCGCGGCGTCTGCCCTGCATATATATGCCTCGGGCCTGGCAGCTGCCTAGGACCCCGGGACGCGCGGATTGCTCTACCTTGGAAAAGGACCGGTACCTTGGGAGAGAAGGCTCGAGCTCAAGCCTTGAAGGCCGGAAGGATATATATATACCGGTAGGAGTGTGCGCCGGACCGTCGGACCGGCCCGCGGAATGCCGCTGGAGTGTCCGACGGTCGAAGCACTAGTCGCGGGACTCGCGGCAGGACACCGCAGGCGCCAGCTGCAGCACACTCTGACAGCGATCTAGCGAGCCTCGGAGAAGCAGCCGCGCGCTGAGCTGCAGCTGATAACCTTTCCGAATTTCACAGTTCGGAACTTCGCGGAAGCAGCTGCATGCAGTGTGCATGCAGCGCGAGCTGCGCGACCGCCCGTCACGGCGTGGCCCGTGGGCCGCGGCCGCAACTTGTGGCAATGATCATCAGCGGCTACCGTAGTCCTCGGCGGCTAGCCTAGCCCCCGCCGGCCAGGCCGGTGATCGTTGTTTTTTTCCGAAAAGATAGCGCTTGTTCGATTTCGCGAAATTATTGACTCGAATTCGAGTCTTTTTTTGCTTGTTCGCGAGTTCGCAGAGCTTGCCTTCAGATTTAGATCGGCACTGATATATATCGACCATGATTCTGATCATGATCTGCAGCCTGCAGGGTAGTACTATTTAACTGAGTCTGTAGACTGTAGTACTAGTAGACTCTAGATCTAGATCTGTACTACGTATATACTCCCGCGGAATGTTTCAATTATGTTTGGACCGTCGCGTACGTCGGACTCTTGGAGTATGAAGGCGCCAGCCGCTGAGCACACTGTGACAGCGAAGCACCTAGCTTCAAATTTGGCAGACTGTTCACGGTTGTAGACTCTGTACTACTCCCGCGGGAGTACTAATTAAGGCGCCAGCACACTGTGCACGTGACAGCGAGACTCTGAGAAGCAGCTAGCTTCAAATTCGCGGAAGGAACCTCCGAGGCTCGGCCCTCGCGATCGGCCTCGGAGCGCGACCGCCCGGCGCCCGGCGCCCATGGCCACGGCTGGATATCGACGCGCCATGATCATGATCAACGGTCCCGGCCCTCCCGGCCCAAGTCCCGGGGCCTGGCCGGGCCGCCGGCGCCGCCGCCCGGGCTCACACATAGACAATGCCCGCGTTTTATCCCTCGGCTAAGTTTAATTATAATTTGTTTATATTTTACCTATATTTCTTGCATATTTAACGTTAATTTATGTGTATTTTATCCTTTATTCTTGTCTTTTATGTGCGTATTTTATATATAATCCTAATCAAACCCTTACTGAAACTTAATTTAGTCGTATCTCCGATGTATTTTACCTCTATCTCTCGTAATCACTTGTATTTGAGGTGGATTTTAAACTTAGATAATTATATCACGCCTCCTGATAAAACGCGGGCATTGTCTATGTGTGATATTACGCATTATCGTGTATAATGATATTGAAATAATATGTGTATGCATTATATGTAAAATATGTATTAATGATCGTAATAAATATGTATAAAATATGTGTGAAATTCTAACGGAATTCCGTCGAAAAATAATAAAATGTTCTTTTGGATATAATGCGATGATGATATGGAGCGTATATGGTGCCGCATTAGAACGTAAACAACTACAATGTGCTGTATGGAGCGCGGGACGTGTAATATAATAATGATAACATAGTATTCTTTATGATAATTGATATATCTTATGTTATTATAATGGTATTTTCTATGTGTAACAGTGTAACAGGTTTATCCAAATTGGGCTACTAGGAGGGGTCATGGATTCCGAGTTTGGGAGAACCTGTTACACCCGTTACAACGTAAACAACTACAATGTGCTGCATGGAACGCGGATGTATATACAACAAGGTTAATATATGATACTTGATGATACTTTATGATTATTTATGACTGATATTATGTTATTTTAATGGGTTCTTACTGATAATGGTTAGTGTTACAGGTGTTACAGGTTTATCCCAAAGTCCGCCCTAGGAGTGGGGTCTTGGTTCCCGAGTTTGGGCAAGACCTGTAACACTGTAACAACGTAAACAATTATCGTGTGCTGCATGAACATTTCGCGCGCATCGAGAGTATGTGATAGTGAATATTTTCGCACTGAAAACGATATGAAATTGATCGTTATAATACAAAAAGAATTACTAATGATATTACTATGATATATTAAGACTGATATTTTGTTGTTTTTATAGGTTCTTACTGAAATAGGTCAGTGTTACAGGTGTTACAGGTTCATCCAAACTCGGCTACTAGGAGGGGTGGGGATAGGAAACTTTGGGATAGACCTGTAACACCTGTAACAACGTAAACAATTATCGTGTGCTGCATAAAACATTTCGCGCGCATCGAAAATATGTGATAGTGAATAGTTTCGCACTGAAAAACGATACGAAATTGATCGTTATAATACAAAAAATAATTACTACTGATATTATTATGATATACTAAGACTGATATTTTGTTGTTTTAATAGGTTCTTACTGAATTAGGTCAGTGTTACAGGTGTTACAGGTTCATCCCAAACTTTGCCCTAGGAGGGGGTGGGGGATAGGAAACTTTGGGATAGACCTGTAACACCTGTAACACCTTACTGATTAGCACGTAAATGCATGAGTTTCGCATCGAGATCGTGCGGCTACACATAGAAACTACGCAATTTACCGCAACTACTCAAAGAAACTACGCAATTTAATACCGGGAACTACTGAAAAGATACCAAAACTACGCAACTACGCAACTTTCAGAAAAAGTTTGAAACTCGGGGCGGGAAAAATTTAGAAAAGTGAAAAACTTGCGTAGTTGCGTAGTTTTGGTTTCGTTTGCGTAGTTTTGGTTTCGAATTGCGTAGTTTTTCAGGGGAAGTTGAGTAGTTTCAAGTAGTTTATATATTATAAAGTAGTTTCTTATTAATATCAATATGATTCTATGATATATACCATGATTTCTCTACTGAAAAGAGCGCCGGCATACTACAAGGGAAGCTACGCGATAGTTTCGCACTGAAACACGACCGTTTTATAGGCTACGCAATAGTCTCGCACCTAAATGCATGCGGACTCCCGGTAGACTACGCAATTTAACGTAACTACGCATGAAAACTACGCAATCTGATCGCTTTTAATACCGAAAACTACACATTTAATACCAAAACTACGCAACTACGCAACTTTCTGAAAAAGTTTAGAAGTTGGCGGGGAAAAAAATTAGAAAAGTGAAAAACTTGCGTAGTTGCGTAGTTTTGGTATTAATGGCGTAGTTTCCGGTATTAAGTTGCGTAGTTTAACATAGGTAGTTGAGTAGTTTAAAGTAGTTTTTATTAATTATAAAGTAGTTTATTATTTATCTTATTGTTATCAGTCTGAGACTCTATGAAAATCGATTGACCTTAGTGTGAAACAGTGCGCCCCGCCCACTATGCAAGATACATGCCTTTCTTATGCATGATCTATGAAAAATAATAATAAACCCATCTCTCATTCTTCGAATTCGAGTTCTTTACATAGGAGCACTCACATTAATTTCGCTTGCCTTCTGAACAGTCCCCCGATTAAACGCTTGCTCTACAATCGCTTCCTTTGTGAGTGGAATCGGAATTCCAGCGGCAATACACGATTTAACTTCTTTGTCCACAACCTCATCAATCGCGATTCTCGCCCTATTATGAGCCGCATTATCGATCCAATCCTGAACAGAGTAGGCACAGTATTCCATTCCCAGTTTTTCAGTGTCAGTTAAAACGACTTGATAGGTGTTTGACATTCTTTTACTTTATGCTAAGAAATTTTATCAGGCTGTTGCACTTATAAGTTCGCCAGACCAATGACAGTATGACTGTGCTGTCCAACTATATACTTTCCCTGTTTCTAAGGACAACCTTGCATTATCGTTGGCATTCATATACACAATGCAAGTGAATCCAAACTGAAAATGTCCGACGTGAGTTGTCTGAATGTAGCCCCAAACGTTTGTTGCAACGTTATTTATTTTCAGAATGACATGATGGACACCAATTTGCGCAGTATCTGTCATAAGAGTGGTAGTAAACCTGTAATGTCCGCTGACAGGGGCTGTAAATATTCCATTCGAAAATGAAGATGACGCAAGAATGGTATTTCCCCATGTAGTAAGGGTGGAGGGCGCAATTGAACCCCCGGATAATCCATAGGAAAATCTCGGATGGTTTGGGAGAGAGAGATAAGAGTTAGTGCCATTAATGGATAGCCCATTCCAGGTGAAGGTTCCTGGGTTGGTTGGATTTGTGTATGATGATGCGAAGGTAGAAGCTATATTTGCCCCACCTCTCTTGATCACAAAATTGTCATTTGCACCCACAGTATCAATTGAATTCGTTTTTATTCCACCACTTGCTGTAAGGAGTCCAGTAAATCCACCTGTTGTCCCACTCACAGCCCCATAAGAAGTCGCTGTCACTGTCCCATTCACACTCAGTCCAGTCCCAATCCATGCCCCACCACTGTAAACTTGAAAAGCCGCCGAATTCCTATCAGCCGGATTAAAAGCCGTTTTGGAATCCTGTTGACCTTCATATAGATTTTCTTTGGTGACCAGCCCCGAAGAGATTGCGGTCGATTCGATACGATCATTTGAGTAGCTTTAACGAGTCCATCAATCTTGTCAGCTCTGAGTTCTTTGACTCTGAGTATGCTTTGGTCATTAAAAGAATCGGTTTTCGCTGTCTCAGTCGAAGGGTGGCTCGGAGATAAATCATAGACTGTGTGTTGGACATTATGGACAGCACTTGCACTCAAAGAAACACAGGCGTGAATACAGTTGACATCTTTTGATTGTTCTTTACTTATTAAGCGAGAATATTATTGTTTTGGAGAGGTCCGACAGCAATCCAATGGAGTTTAAGGGTGCGATTTGCTGCTGTGACATTTGTGAAATTAGTCGATGCGAAAGCTGTGAATCTAACGATCCATGTAAACTTAGTTTTTAGTCCTACTCTCTCATTATTAACATACTCAGGTCCGATATACACACAGTTGGTCATTTCCCAATTTACAGAGTTGTAGCTATTCTCGATAGAGGTAGTAATCACTGCATCACTATAAATGGGTAGAGAATACGACCGTTCCGATAACTGAAAGGTCTCTCCTGCATTGTATATTCTATTTTCCAAAACTACATTCGCTGTCCCTTGTTGCACATATGCATTTGGATTCACATAATTACCGAAATTCGTGAGCAACTCTATGCTGTGATTGTGAGTAGGTGGCGAAGTAGGTGTGTTAATTAAATCGTCATAGTTCCGCTTGTAGCCACAGCATGTAGGTTCGGTGTATTAATGAGATCATTGTAGTCTCCACTTGTAGCCACAGCATGCAAGGTCGGTGCAATAGGGGTGTTAGTTAAATCGTTGTAGTCACCACTTGTGGCAACAGCATGCAAATTCGGCTTAGTAAATAACCTATCCCATGTCCCATTGAAAGGAAGTGTAGATTCTGATATAATTACACCTTGATCAATCCAACGAGGTATATAGCTTGTGAAATCGGGAGTTCCTACTAAATCATAGTAATTTCCTGTGTATGCTACACTACTCCAAGTCGGCTTCTGAATGATATCACTCCACTTCCCACTAAATCCCGCCGGCACATCTGTAAGCTCTTTATAGCTCACCTTTTGCTTCGGTATAGACAGCTCAATGGGTGAGAATGCACCCGAAAGGCGATTTTCAGAGGTGAAATACATGAGACTTTGACTGTTAGGGAACTCATCCACGAGATTAAAGGTGAAATTCGTGGGCAATTCGAGTCGACTAATTGGGGTTTTGTCGCCTAATATAAATTCGGCGCCTGTATGCACGACCGGGTTTCTTTGGATATACATATTTGATGCACCTATTACAGGTGCTACTATGGGCACATCCGAATTAACGAGATTGCAAGTGATGGAGAAAATCGTTTTACCACCATATAAACTCGGAGTTATATAAACGGCGGGATCGAGATCAGAGGCGACATTGCTGCATGTCTGAAACAGCCACCCTCCCGTGCAATTACAGTTAAGATTGCGAAAAACTGTTCCTGTTAATGCATCGACATAGCCTATCCCACTCTGAATATCGTATAGATGCCCAAATTCATGCCCTGTTACATCATTCCATGAATCTTTAACAACTTCTCCCAAGTATGGGGTGTGTGAAACTATAAGATCATTTTGAGCCGAGGGTATCTCTGGATCTGTGACATGGTATTTATTATTAAAGGTGGGATTTGATATAACTGTCATTCTTTATAAAAAATGATTTAAAAAAATGACGCCTTTTTAAAACGATCAGAAAAGAACTCAAATGACAGACGAAGTTGACTATTTCTATGTCCCTTTGAGAGGGAAACATGGAGAAGGCAAACATATGATCATAGACATTGAAGATCGAGAGAGGGTTATGAAATATGATTGGTTTGTTAATAATAGTGGATATGCTTATACTCACATTTCTGCAAAACTTACCTCTGCTCATCGATTTATTATAAACACAGACGATCCTAAATCTTGTGTTGATCATATTAATCACAATAAGTTTGATAACAGAAAATCAAATCTCAGACTTGCCACAAAACAACAAAACAATTTCAATCGTCAAGTCAGGTGCACAAATAAAACATCTCAGTTCAAAGGTGTAACATGGAATTCACAGCATGCGTGCTGGGAGTCTAAAATATTTGTAAACGGAAAACGCCATTTCCTTGGAAATTATCGAACCGAGGAATGTGCGGCTTGGAACTACAATGCAAAAGCAATCGCTTTATTTGGCGAATATGCATGGCTTAATGACATCCAATGCGCTGCTAACTCTTCAATTCAGTTTGAAACAAAGACATCTAAGTATCGTGGGGTAAGCTTTCGAAAAGATTGCAAGCTTTGGGAATCAAGAATTCAAGTTCAGAAGAAACATCTTAGAATTGGCAACTATAAAACGGAAGAAGAAGCTGCAAAAGCATATAATGATAAAGCGATTGAGCTACTTGGTGATAAAGCAAAGCTAAACATTATCAATTGAAAACGCAACTGGTTCTTTTTTGTGGTCGTTACATAACATTAGGGACATGTTCATAAATGCGTCCCTCACGTCTTGCTATTTCGGACATAAAATCACTGTCTCCTCCTGATCTCAATGCTCCTCGATCCTGTGGACTCCTGCCATTTCTAATGACACTAAGAGAATTCCCCTCTGGTCTGGAAATCTCTACACCTAAATCACCATCAGGTGTCTCTGTTAAACCTACTTCTGGTGTAGAGTATGCTGCCCCTGCATTATAGCAACATGCAAAGAATAAACTACGATACTTCCACATAAGAGCAAGTAAAGCTGCACCTGCAATCGCGCCCAAGATTATCCCAATCAAGCCACCTATCCCATTACCACCTCCTTGCGGCGCCCCAATGGGAGTGGGATTATTTGTTGTGGGTGGAGTGTAAGGTGGATTATTTGTGGGTGGTGTTTGAGGATCGGAGTCAGGGGGAGGTGTGTTTGGATTGGGATCGTTTGGTGGCGGTTCTGTCGACCCTGCTAATGATGTCGGCGCTGTGTATGCATTTGCAAACACGATGGGAGCCGTTGCTGGATTTCCTGTTGAAGACCCTGTAATTGCACCATAGGTATCTGACAGGTATTTATATAATTCCTTTGTCACAGGCGGATTGCTCACAGATCGGCACACCCAAATATTGCATGTAGTATCATAGACTGTGTCCCTGATAAAGGGCGGTAGAGCTGTCCCACTAAATGACTCAAAGAGCCCATTTCTCGATAGCAACCTATGGGCTGCATCACAGTTCCCACCCTCGAAATATTTGGTAGCCGAAATTGCACCTTGCACATAAATATTGCAAGTCGAGTGCATTCCGATGCTATTTAGGTTGGGAGTGTATCTATCATCGAGCCGGACAGTGCACACCCATGGGAAGCGGTTTTAATATATTTCTTATCGCCCACTTCGATTACATCTGTATTTGGGTGGCTGTCAAGCTGAGTCCAAACAGCATCATATCTGAAAGTGTAATAAACTAAGAGACCATCTGTGGACGATGTGAAAGCAAAGAAGGTCATAAAGTCCGTGGATCCAAAGAAGTCAGCATTGGTCGATGTAAGGGTGACTCTGGGATAGCTCATGTTGACAGTCTCAGAAGGGTATGGAATATATGAGGTGTAATTGCGATTGAAAAGATAATAGTGAAATCCATCTGAGACATTCGAGTGAGTGGGCAAGGTGACTGATAAGGTCTTACTTCGATTCTCAAACGTGTTCTGTATGACAATATTGCAAGTATTAATATATCGAGAATCGAAAAAGTAATTATTCGTTACTCGATTATCGATCAGAGTTGCATTGGTTCCATTAAATACGAAATTCTGCCCATTTATTCTCGTAGTATGGAGGTCGGTCACATCGAGAGGATACCTTATTTTCAAGCGATCTTCGGGGTCGAATCGTGGAATAGATCCTGTTGCCTTCCAACTGATAGTAAAGGGAGGAGAAAGGGACACAGGTGGGATCGCTGAAAGATTAAATTTCGCAAAATACAACCCAACAGGATATGCTGTAAGAGCATATGTCACTGTTGCATTTCCGACAAGTGTGAAGCCGGTGGTTGTTATGTTAGTTGCAACAAATGGGGAGTAGCCGGCTGGTGCATTGTTAATAGAGGTGGTCGACCCATTATTGACCACATACAAATTCGTGTCTGTTATTTCAATAGTAGGAGGGGAAACAAAAGGTGTCTCAAATGTGAAATTAAAATTCGCTGGAACCGCTGCAAGGTATCTATATGTTGTTGCTGATATCTCGGATGCCTGGAATACTTTGCTTCCCTCTGCACTACATTACTGGTGTCTTTCACATTGTGATAGGATATACTGGGAGTCGGGGAGAGCACCAACGAAATAGCATCTGGTAAATCAGACTTTGTAATATACAGCTCTTTAAGATACTCCTTTTTGAAAGGGGCGGTCAGATCTCCAATAGTAGCCGATGACCCTGCGACCACAATATTACAGGTGTTTGCATTCAAAGTATAAACTGTGTTCCACCTCAAAGAATTCGCCCCAAGATCGAAATTCTGTGAGAAGGGCACGATATTGCTACCTTGTAAATCTCGGTAAACCTTCACTCTGGTTTGCTATCGAATTCAGGGTGATATAATTGATGTTAAGAGTGAAACTAATAGTAGCTTCGGAACTCAATGAGTTGTTTCGGATGATAAGTAAATTGTATGTCTCGTTAATGACAAACGAAACCTGAAACCTGTGGAGGTGACATTTTGGATAAATGCTTTATTAGATTCATTATTGTTATAGATAGGATTATAATAAGTAGTGTGATCCACCAATGAAACAGTGGGTATATTCGTCTCGAAACCTGTGACACCCAACTGATCCCAAGTGAATGTATATGTAGGTTTGCCTACGTAAGCGACATAGACCCATTTGCGAGCTGCTGAGGGTATCCCTCGACAGTGTAGGTCTCAGTTTGCGAAACCGAGCGGGAAAGGTTACTATTATAGTCGGTGTAGCTGATCAGTGCATTATCATTGGTAAGAATCTGATTAGGTCGGAGTGAGTGATTGAAAGGCAAGATTATGTTACTTGTTTTTGAGGTCGTGCTATAAAGGTTAGTCGTGTGCAAGTCATCAAACCACCCATCATAGGCATACACATTGAGCCATTTCTTAACAGCATCAGTGTTAGATTGCCCGAGATTAAACTGATGATCGAGCAAAGGCACCAAATCGCGGGATAAATACATGATCGCATCAGACACATAGGGATACCCCTGATCCAAGCCCTCCGGCCTTCGGCCTACAGGCTTGGATCAGGGGTATCCCTATGTGTGCGCGTTTCAGGTACTAGGGTAGTAAGCATTTATTTCAGGTCTTAGGGTATTAATCATGTCTTTTGGGCACCAGTATGTTGGCCCCCTCTGGGGTATTGAACACATGAGTTTGGCATCAGCAGGGTGAATGGGGTGAACGGGTTGTTTGTATATTTTCTTAGGAAAAATGCCTTCTCACGGGAATTTATACAAACAACCCGTTCACCCCGTTCACCCCGTTCACCCCGTTCACCCAGTTCACCCCGTTCACCCCGTTCACCCAGTTCACCCCGTTCACCCTTACACCCTTTACACCCTTTACACCCTTTACACCCTTTACAATCTTAACAATCTTAACAATCCTTAACAACCTTTACAGATGTCTCATCCTGCCCTCCTCCTTGATCTCGTGGAAATTGCTGGAGCTTCATAGGTCTCCTTTGAATTCGAGAAATCTCTATACCACCTTACTGCCTCTGCTCCCCCTGCTAATCTCTCTGTTCCCGCCACCCTCAATCTCTCCAACTCTCTCCCCTGTTTCTTCTTCTTCCCTGCTCTGTCCTCCAATAATGGTTTATCTGGCACATTTGGAGCCCTCTCAATCCCCTCTCTGGCCAACAGTCGCTCTGTTCTGGCCTCTTTCTTTGCCTCTTCAATGACATTTATTGATGGGGCTTCCAGAAACTCCACGGCTTCCACTTTCTGTAATTCGTAGTGGGCATAAAGTCGATCAATCATTTTTCCGGCAATGTCCCTCAATCTAAACTTGAACCCCTCCACTCCTTCTATTGTAAATATTTCGCGGCTCCAATTATTGCCCTGCTTGGCGAATGGACCCTTCTCTATTTTAGTTCTCACGTGGGTTCCCGCTGGATAGTCCTTTAGATATTCAATTGACTTCATGAATTTCTCGTTTTCTTTTGCGAGTATGAGGGGAACATGTACCTCTGTGGTCTCTGCTGGTTTCATCCCTGTTGCTGAGTGGATGGTATTATTGTAGTTGTAGGCAAAATCTTGGAGCTTGTCGAAAAACTTTACAGTATTATTCGCTATACAATACGAGTTAATTAGCTTCTTTATTGTGCGATTAAAGGCCTCTATTCGGCCTTGGCTATTGTGATCTCCAACCTGCGAAACTTGGTGCTCAATCATCTGGGTTTCTAAATGGTCTTTAAATACCTTGTTCAGGAATTCGCTCCCAGCATCACTTTGTATCTTCACAATTGGACGAGGGACTTGTTGCTCAAGCTCCTTAAATGCGTTCAATGTGCTTTCTGCTGTCTTTCCCCTCATTGGAATAATAAAGCCCAGTCTGGTGGTGTTTTCTACAGCTGTGAGGAACGTGTTGTAGCCTTGATTCTGTTTGCTGTATGAGGGAAAGAAGACTAAATCAATAGCGAATGTATCGAGTGGCTGTCTTATGGGGATATAGGCAGTCTTCTTGGCTGATGGGAGGGGTTTATTTATTTGGTTGATTTCTTGGGCATCATAGAATCTACGGATTGTCTTTCTTGGCACATCTGGAAGCTCTTTGGCCAATGAAGCAAGGCCTTTAAATCCTACCTTGGTGTCATAGAATGTCCTTGCTAAGGGATCCAAGTGGGGCACAGCAATTGCTGTTGGGATGTCTGCTGGAACTAATGCTTTGAGGTCACTCTTTTTCTGTATGCGCCCCCCTCTCTCTTCTTGAGGGATTGGGATAGGGAGTACACTCACATCATATTCTGTTTGTCTGCGTACGATCTTTGATGACATCTATATTGAGATTAGAAAGCAATCTTTGACATCTTCACATTGAAGGTCTCATTTTCAAGCTTCTTTTGGACAGTCATTTCGATTTGCTTGGGTTTTTGGTGGAGCACATGGTCTTTATAATCTTGGAAAGACAGATCTGTTTGAATGGTCTCCTTACAAACACCAGCCAGCTTTTTGATTTCCTCATCATCTGTTTTAATGCTGTAGCATTTCGGCCTCACACCAGCATATTCTGTAATGGTTCTGCCCTCAAACTCATTTTTGAACTTCCCAAGCTCTGTGGGGTGTGTGTCAATGTCTTGTAGATCCTGTTGGATGGTTGTGGAATTTATTGAAAGGCAGAAAGAATCCGTATCAGTAAATAGTAGCTTACAGTCTGGCCACTTGCGCTTGATGGTGCTATAATAATAATCAAATAGGCGTAGCTTGGCAAGATCTAAAACAACTGCCCCAATTGCTATGGGCTTGTCCAGCTTGACGTCTTTCTGTAGCATTTCGAAGGCTACTGCTGAATCACTAAGCCTGGTTTCGGCTTTGAGAAGTGGGGATCTGGCATATTTCATAAATTGCTTTTCGTTGGTGGCAATCTTGACATTCGACCTTCCCTCACTTTCTCAATGGTTTTGCCGAAAAGGCTGTTGTTCATGATTTTAAAGAAGTCCTTTTCGGGTTTGGAGGCGGCTTCTCTGCGGTTTTGGGCATTAGATTTGACGTAGGGCTTCATGAAAGCAGCCTGAGTAAATGTCAGCACCCTGTGGATTTTGGTGACCTTTAAGCCTTGTGCTACCATGAATTGGAGCAATGGTTTTGATATTACGTAGTTGGAAATGTCTTGGCAGGCTGCTTGTAGCCCATCTTCTGTTCTCCTGATGACAAGAGGCAGTTCTTTGTGGAGTTCATGGAGGTGCTGGGGATAATGAATGTCCACCTCCAGTACAGCACCACCTGCTGATGACAGGTCGTAATTTGAGGGTTCTGGGTGCCATTGGAAATTAGACAGGGGTAGCTTTTGGGACAGGGCATATCCATATAGGTTATTGGCGTCCAAATAGATAATGTGGCTGTCATTTTCAGCTCTGGCATATTTATGATTCATAATCGAAAGGCCTCCCCTGATCATGCCTTCAATCATGTTGTACATATCAAGGTTGGAGAGGAGTTCGATTTTGGGCTTGGTGATCGATAGCATGCTGTCCCACGAAAGGCCAGGACTTGAGACATAGTGGGCAGCATCCATTCCATAGGTCTTGTGGGATTTCTGGCGAAATAGCTGGAACTTTTCCATTAATCCTTCCACGTTCTGGACACCATAATCAATAAAGTTTTTGATGTCAATGAACTTAAAGCACCCCCATGTGATCGACATGTAGTTGTCAAACGATTTCGCGAGGACTTCCACCCTTTTTTCGGGATTTAAGGCGACTGCCTTGAATATCTGCGTTCCAGATAGGGACAGATCATTGGTCACTATGGGAATCTTGGTGAGATTGCTGGTGCGTCTGTGAAGATTACATTTGCGACAGGCTGAGCCTACAAAATCGCCTGTTTGATGGTCATGATCGCGGACTTTATAATTGTCTTGGGAAAACGTACCCTCACAGATGTAGCAGGTTTTAGCAAGGTAATGGGTACGTTTCTGCTCTTTGGTCAGTGACATTGGGACGTTGGTAAATAGGGCTTTAAATAGCTCTGGGGCTGCTTTGTCGAGTGTAGATAAAAGCTCGTAGATGCTGGAGTGGGTTTTAGTGAGTACTACTCTATTATTATGAAGAGCTGTCAGTGAGATTGATTTGATCTTGAACATACCTTCTTGATCTGTTTCAAAATCGAAATAGCAATAGGCAATCACTGGGAGGAATACAGTCTTTGAGAGATGTTTAAGACCAAATTCAATGAATGTGGGTTGTTTTGGAGTCTCTCCAGCACTTGTCTTCCAATCCACACAACGTTTGCTTTGATTGTGGGATTGAAGCTTCTCCTCAGTCTTGAAGTGGTTGGAACAGGTTTTACAGAAATGGAGTCGCTGCTTATCATTCTTAGCTAAGAGTCTGGACATGCTGAATATTGTGGTATAATGACTGTTACCATTTGCGTCTGTAATTAGCAGCAGATCCACTTGGTGTTTCCTGTTCCTTGAGGAGCTGTTGTGGAGTAGATTAATTTCTTCTGTAGAGTTAGAGGGGTCGTAAATATTAACAGAGATTGCTGGATTGAGATTTTCGAAGAGATCGATAGTATCAGCATCTGCCTTTACAGGAAAGTCAATGCCCTCGAAATTTAGTTCTTTTTTGAACCACCTCCTATATTGGGAAGTCTCATTACGCTTGTGGCTATTTACTTCGTCCTTGTGAATATAAGAAAGGATAGCATACTCAAAGCATCTATTGTCCTTGTTGTTGACATTGACAATGGCTCGTTTATTTTTGAGCCACTCTGGGAGTGGGATAAAAGCACCTCCTGAGATTGGCTTAAAGGAGAGAACAATGACCCTGAGGGCTTGGATGCTATCTAATCTGTAGCTATCTGTGACATTAATTTGCGACTGGCATTCCTTGGCAAGTTTAGCTGTCTCTTTTGTGAGGATTCGAGATCTTGTCATGATAGCATAGGTGCTGTAAATGTGCTTGGTAATAAAATCTCTCGAATTGTTTGCTTTTGAAAAGCGACAGACAAATGTAAAGCGAGTTTTAATCGACATCTGGGAATTGATGGCATCTTGGAGCCTTGTGTGGAGTTCCTCAGAGTAGGTGTCAATAAATTCTTGGGTGGTCAGGATCTGGTGCTGAGCTCTGATTGTGAAATCAATGTATTTATTATTTAGAGCGCGATGCTCATTAATTAGAGCTGTGTATTCATCTCCTCTGACTTGAGTTGTGGTGGTCTGTTCGACTTGGATTTGGCCAAGGCGATCAGTCTCATCAAGGGCGTCGATTTTCCCTAATAGTTCTCGATTGAGTGCTTGTAATCCTTTGAGCTTTTTGTTGGTTTGCCCTATGTATGATTCATATTCACTTTCACTGATCGAGTGGTTGGCCAGTAGGAACGCCAGATTCCCAAGAATCTTGTCCTGAAGCTCCTTAATTTGGTAGTGGCTGGGGCGGGGCATGGTTGGGGGTTGTACTTATATATAGGTACGAAAATAATCTTTAAATGCCGCGTAGAATTTGGAAGATTATTTTGTGTGTCTATTGTAGACGAAAAATGGAAACCTTTGATCAGGATTTTGTTGAAACCAAGTTTGACGACGTGGACTCCATGAAATATTTCTACGTTCCACTTGGAGGGGCCAAAGGAAGGGGCCAGTATATGATATGTGATATCGAAGATGCTCCTACAATGATGAGATATAACTGGTGTTTGGATGGGGATGGTTATGCTAAGACAAGTGTAAAGCGAGATGAAGGGAAATGGTTGGTATTGTATGCTCATCGATTGATAATGACAAATGAACTGAAGAAGGGTTGGTTGTCGACCATGTGAGCAGAGATAAATTGGACAACAGGAAGTGTAATCTGAGGGTATGCTATCCTTTTGAGAATAATAGGAATAGGAGTAAAAGCAGCAATACAAGCAGTCAATATAAAGGTGTTTCTTTCAAGAAACGAGAGGGTAAATGGTGTGCTCAGATTACAATTAATGACAAAAGGCTCTCTTTGGGTATTACAAAAATGAAGCCTTAGCCGCTCATGCCTACAATCAGGCGGCAATTGAACACTATGGAGACTTTGCCGCTCTCAATGAGATTAAGCCCGAGGCACAAAATACCGAATAGAATCAGCATTTAAAGAATAAAATCTTACCTATAGTGTAGAGGAACAAGAACTAAAATGGCATACCATGCGGCATCTCAAATTGCCTATGTGACTCGTCGCCGTGCTCAAGATCCTGCTTTCCGTGAGAGAATGAAGCTTAATAGTCTAAGGAGCAGATACTACAAGGGTGACCCCCTTCCCTGTGTGAGGTACCTCTTTGATGAAAGGAGGTGCCTTGTTGGCAGACCAAGGACAGTGGTGTATTGAGGGGGGTCGCGAAAAATTGATTGTTTTATTTAATGATTCTATAAACTACTTAAGGACAAGGGTGTTTATAGAATCATCAAATTATTTTCTCATCCTATAGTAGAATGACATCCACTGGCACCTTCCTAACAAGCATCATTGGCAGTCGCGAAGCCAGCACTGTGACTATCAGGGTCACTGAGGCACTCCAGAGGATTGCTTCAGGCAACAGGCACATGGCTGAGTACTTGAGTGGCCATAAATTCACCAAGCTCTACATTGATTTCGAACAGGTTCTGCCTGTTGATGAGGTTGATGATGAGGGACTTGAGCTTATCAATTCCAAGGCTGAAAAGCTGGCCAAGGCACTTGGTGTCCACATCAGCACCATTGCCATCTCCACCAGATCAAGGCTGCTGATCAAAAAAGACACACAGGATCCATGCTACAAAGTGAGTGCCCACATGGTATGTACCACCCTTCATGGCATCTACAGGGATTTCCCTGTTTTCCTTGAGGGGGCTGGGCTCAAGCCTCATGAGGACTATGATCCATCTGTTTACAACAACAACAGGGCGCTTGTGTGCCTTGGTTGCTGTAAAGAGAAGGCTCTTGCTGACAAGAGCAGCACCTATGAGGAACCTTGCTGGGACACTGTGTTCACCAAGCTAACATCCCATGAGGACACTGATTTCTTTGTCCAGCTTCTCACTGGCAAGGAGGCCCTGCTCACTCTTCCAGAGAAGGAGGAGCCTGCCCAGGAGCTGCCCAAAAATAATGAGTATTCCAGCGAAATCATCACCAGTGATGAGCTGGAAAAGCTTGTGATGGGACTCAGTGAAAAACGAGCTGATGGCTATGCTGACTGGATTAATGTTGGCTTGGCCCTGACAAGCACTATGAAAGACAAGAAAATGCCTGAAGACAAAGTACTGGCCATCTGGCACAAATTCAGCCAACAGAGCAGCAAGTATAGGGCTGAGGCGTGTGACAAGGCTTGGCAGAGCTTCCAAAAAGGTAGCTCAGTAAAGCCATTGGCATATGCTTCTCTTGTCTATTGGCTCAAAGCTGATAATCTGGATCTATATATTCAGCTGTTTACCAATAAGGGAGACCTCAAGCAGGCCATTAAAATGCCATTGCTTCAAATGGGGGTCATTACAATGTGGCTGAAGTCCTGTACCACACACAAAAAGACCAATTCCGCTATGATGCCAATCAAAAAGACATCTGGTATGTCAGGAATAAGCTCACTGGACTGTGGAGAGCTGAAAAGGAACCCCATACACTGCGCAAAGTGCTTTCCACTGATGTCATGAAGCTTTTTATGAAGGAGGCAATGGAAAACACTCGTTCAGCTGCTGCTGATCCAGATGAAAGCTCAAAGTATGAGGAGAATGCCAAGAAATGCCTTGAAATTTCCAAGCAGCTCCTTAAGTGTGGTTTCAAAGATTCCATCATCAAGGAAGCAAAGGCTCTCTTTGCTGACACTGAAATAGCTGCCAGTATGGATGAATCTAAGGAGCTGATTGGGTTTACCAATGGAGTCTATGACCTTCAAAATAAGGTCTTTCGCCCAGCCAAAGCTGATGAGTATGTCAGTAGGACTTGTGGCTATCCATATGCCCCTATGATTGATGGGAATGTCATGGAAGAAATCAAGAAAATTGTATATGAGCCATTCAAAGATCAAGAGACTGGCAAATTCCTTGTGAGGACATTGGCAGGTGCCCTCTCTGGGAAGGGCAACAAAGACCAGCGCTTCCACATCTGGACAGGCACTGGCTCCAATGGCAAATCTACACTCCAAGAGTTGGTTCTCAAGGCTCTGGGTGATTATGCCCATCCCCTTGACAGCTCCTACTGGGTCAGTGGGAAACCAAGGTCTGGCGCCCCTGTGCCTGAGCTGGCTGACAAAAAGGGTGTGAGGATCATCTTCTCCAATGAGCCTGAAGCCAGTGACAAGCTTCAGGTGGGCAAAATCAAGGAGATCACTGGAGGTGAGAAACTTGTTGCTCGTTTATTACATGCTAACCCCATCACATTCACTCCTCAATTCATTCCCTTCCTGCTGACAAATGATATTCCAAAGCTCTCCAAGTTGGATGGAGGCATCCAAAGGCGCCTCCATGTGTCCCATTTTGAATACCAGTTCAAAGAGAATCCCATTCAAGGCCAAAAGAAGGCAGACCCCAGCCTGATGGGCAGAATTAGAGATGATGAGAGATATGCTCAGGCTTTCATGAGGCTGCTCATTGACACATACACCACTGAGGTGGGCGCCATGGGCTTCATCCCAGTGCCTGAATCTGTCAAAGAGGCCAGCAAGGAATATATCACTGAAAACAACCCAGTGCTGACATGGCTTCAGGCAAACTTTGAAATCACCCACAGCAGCAGTGACGTCATCAAAGCAGCTGATCTATTCAAAGAGTATTCCAGAGTGGATAAAGAAATGAGCCAAACAGCCTTTGGAACAGCTATGACTGTGATCAATGGGATTCCTAAGAAACAGATTGGGAAAGTAAGGCTCTGGCATTATGTTGGAATCAAGGCAAAGATGGGGATTGAAAGTGACAGTGATTGATTGAAAGTAGTAAATATTCTGAGAAAAGCATTTTATGTTTTTAAGAAAGAGTGGTTAAGTGGATGAATGGGGTGAATGGGGTGAACGGGGTGAACGGGGTGAACGGGGTGAACGGGGTGAACGGGTTATATGTATAAATCCCCATGAGAGGGGGTTTTCCTAAGAAAGTTTACACATAACCCGTTCACCCCATTCACCCTGCCATTCACCCCATTCACCCTGCCATTCACCCCATTCACCCTCCCACCACTTAAAGAATAGAACACCATAATTGTTTAAAGGGAATCAAGATGTCAATGGACAGCTGTAATAAAAGGCAGGAAATGAAGTTACAGAAACGCTATGGAGAGACAGAGCGAATTGTGAATGAGATGGATGAGAATGACAAAAGAAAGAGATTTTTACTCCACACACTCCATGAGCTTAAAGAAGATCTGGAAAACAGACCAAGAGCAGCACAGGAAAAACATCCTCTCTTGGAAGAAGATGACAAATATATCATGAAAAAGCTGCTCGAAATAAAAAAGAGGGCAGCTCTTGGAACAAATTGAAATTGAGAAGCAGATTGAAACATCCAGAGACAACCTTTTCACCATCACCGATTCACTCCTTGCCGCTATCACCGTTGGATTCTCGTAAAAAGTAGATATTTATAGACCCCAACATCATAGCCTTACGATGATCTGGTGACGAGCTACGAATATTTTCAGTTTCGCATATACCAAATGTATATACCATAATGATATATGTATATGATATATTATGATGTCACATGACATATATATATAACATAGCTTTCCGGAATCGCCGCGTCATGGCGATCACGGCGCTATAGTTTTTACCAAAACTTGTTTTTTTTTCATATATATCATATACATATGTACGTTCGCGCGTACTGAGCCACGGTACGCACAGGGGCCTGCGTACTGCGCTACGGTACGCACAGTGGCTTGCGTACTGCGCTACGGTACGCAAAGTGGCCTGCGTACTGCGCTACGGTACGCAAAGTGGCCTGCGTACTGCGCTACGGTACGCACACTGGCTTGCGTACTGCGCTACGGTACGCACAGTGGCTTGCGTACTGCGCTACGGTACGCACACTGGCCTGCGTACCAGCTAAAGTACGCACATTAAATCTTATAAGACCATATAAGATTTTAGAAAAGAATTCTATATAACAACTCTTATAAGACCTTATAAGACTTCAATTTGAGCGACTTGTATATACCATAATGATATATGTATATGATATATTATGATGTCACATGACATATATATATATATCATAGCTTTTCGGACTCGCCGCGTCATGGCGATCACGGCGCTGTGGTTTTTACCAAAACTTGTTTTTTTTCATATATATCATATACATATATATGAGCCAGCCTACCGCAGTGGTAGGCGAGCCCGCGTGTCTACCGCAGACCGGTAGGCACAGGCCGCCGGCGGTAGGACAGTAGGGCCCTGCCTACTGTCCTACCGGTAGAGCCCGCATGCCTACCGTACAGCAGTAGGCGGCTTTTTCCTTATAGAGCTCTATAAGAATGTTTCTAAAACTTTCAATTAGAGCCACTTAAGGAACTTCAAACGCGAATATCTCGGCACCAGATTGGCCGTTTTGAGCGCTCTTTTTTTTCCTGTGAAGCTCTCATCAAGCTCTACGCAGAGCCGCCCCTTTCGCATTTTTATGCTGCCTAAAAGTAGATTATTATGACAACTCCCATCCATACTCGCCTTGTAGAGGTGTCCTTTGAACTCTCATATTTGGCGCTGACGTCTCCAAGCTCAGAACTGAGTAACTCCATACATCGCCTCTCTATAGAACTGTACAACCTTGGACACCGCATAGCTCCTTTGTCTCCACACATTAAAGCAGCCTTACAAAAAATATCAAACGACCTTCTCATGCTTGGAAACGAGATTAATACCTTCCCTGATGGCCAGTGATGTGTTCAACCTGCTCCCTTAAATGGTATGCCCTGATCACCGCGTCGCTGAAAGCGTCTTGAGCCTCCTATAGTGATCCCCATATGCGTAAACGTTCCCCTTTCAGGTGTTGAAGGCCTAACCTGAACATGTAGCTGCCCTTGGTACTCATCCAATGCGTTATTTACAGCCTCAACCAATTCCGCGCCATTCACCTCTCCAATAGGCTCCAAACTTTCCCTTTGCCCCTCATGCGAGCCAGCCCTGCCATCACCACATCCAAAGAGTTCCTCCTGGATCCACTTGGGGAGGAAGATCCAATGCTGACGTCAATAGTAGTATCGCAACAGCTACATTTATAATTGCTGGTCACATGTATATGAAACATATCCAGCAATTGTTGGAGCCATTGCCACATCTTACTATTAACGAGACAAAATAACTCAGTTGCTGCTCTCAGTAGTCTGATAATATTTAATTGGCCTCCCTATGGGCCTCACTGCTTCTTTTTGTGCCTTTCGGCGATAATATGATGCCAAGGCTTGCTGTTTCTTAAACTCTCTATATTTTGGGTCTTCCCTGTATCTTTTTTGGTTTGCTAAAGCGTTTTTAATGTAACTCTCAGTCACAGGGCTATCGACAGTGAACTCCACCAGACTAATGGTGTCCTCCATTTATAATATCTATAGAAAAATGCTTTCAAAGCCAAACCCGTCGTTTATACACTGTGGGAGCTACACCTTTGTCCACCTCAGCCTTTGTAGCGCCAGGCTCAATAGTCCCCTTTTGGGTCTTTGTTTTCATTTCATCAACAGCTTGCTCATCGATTTGGGTCTCTTTCTTGGCAATAAACTGTTTATCTGGAATTCCAGTGATCCCCATTTTGAACACCTCCTTTCTAAGCATTTCCTTGAGTTTGGATCTCTCTCTCTTCTCAGTTACATACTGCTCTAAGGCACTTGACTTGGCTTCCAGATCTTTAAGTTTGGCAGTCATTTCGTCCCATTGAGCTTTGGGAACTCTATGAATATTCTGGGTGGGAGCAGTCTTGTATGTGACTTCACCCGCCATAGACTGGATAACCTTGTCGGATTCTTTACTGAGACCCTCACCTTTGCGAGTGAGTGATAGATCTTGGAGCCCAAGACCTTTATCATCAGCAGCACCTATAATTCGCCTGGCACCCTCACCCACAGCCTTCATTTTGGAGGCTTCAGGGGAGATGTTGAGCTGATCACTGGTGGACGTCTGTGGGGCTTTGTCATCAAAGGATTCCTCATAGGCGGCATTAAGGGGATCCTCTTGCTGTTGTGAGGGCTTTATCTCATTCATTCCATTGAATTTAAGCGGGTCTGTGTTAATGGAGCCATTGTTACCACCGCCTGAATAACCAACAGCCCCAGCAGGGATGCCTATTTTGCGTTTGGGGGGCATTGCGTCTTTATTAAAGTGAGAGATATTTTTATAGACCGCGTTTATATCGCATTAACTTATTACTATGAACTTGGCTTTTCACTTCTTTGCGCCCCTCTTCTTTCTCTGGTGGTTTAAGCTCGTCTTCTTTCTTTTTTGGCTTCCTGTGGAACCGTGGAAATGGGAAATCTTTGACCAAATCCGCTTTATCTACGAAATATTTCACAGAATAATCGGCAGATGACCAAATTAGGAACTGGTAGGAATGAACGTACTCTTCAAACATTTTATAGAAAACATCTTTGTCCCGCATTATATTGTATTCTTCCTCAATGGCTTCAAGCTCCTTTCTATTGGCAGCGCTTAGGAACATAGCATAATCTGAGTTGACGCGAATGGTCGATGAGACTTTCCTTAGCTTTTGTGTGATACAGATAATAGATATTTTCAAATGTCTGCCCATAGAGTACAATTTGTTGATTATTTTATCGCGAGTGAGATCGACCAAGTCATTATCAATTAGATCGTCCAGTACAACTAAGAGTTGATTAATCGGCTCTCCCTTTTCTATTTTCTGTTGTCGATCTTCCAAAACCTTTTCAATGTAATGAGCATCCCATTTGCCAAGCTGAACACTTGCTACATTGTTCCAAAAGTTGTTAAAAGCAGTTCCACTGATAACAAGAACGACATCAATCTTTTTGGCATCATGAAGCTGCTTGAGCCAGTACTTGACAGCCTCTGATTTACCAGTAGCAGATTTGCCAATTGCCAAAACGCGGAAAGGGGGATTTATCATCTCCCCAGCATTAAATTCGTCCAAGTCGCCCATGCTTCCTTCTATAAAGAACCAGATAAAAATAATACGATGTGACTGAATATGGTTTATAGATTAATTTTTCGGAGCCCGTCCTTGTCCACTATGATATAGCTGTGCATGAGAGCGCGAACATTGACATCAATAACCTTGTCAGTGGGCATGTAGAGAGTGAGGAATGAAGATGAAGAATTGGTCAGGTCAACATAGCCAGACTGGGCAATATTGCGAATCGCCTTCTCACCGTCAAGACAGAAACTCATACCCGAAAGAACATAGCGATCAGCAACCTTATCCATATTAGAGCATTTGAAGACATCAGCAATCAGCTCAGCACCTTTGAGGAGCGAAATTGGCTCAGTGGCATAAAGTCGCTGGCCGTTTATTTCAATTGTGAATGTGATCTCTTTGGAGTTGGAGTAGGTCTTAAGAACACTGTGGGAACCATTAGCTTTGTCAACATTAGCGTTATCGCGAACCGAGACAAGCAGAGCATAAACGAGACCTGAGATTTGAGAGAGGTTAATTCGATTGGGTTGGGCATTGCCCTTGGCAGAAAAAGCACTAGCATCTACAAATCCAATGTCTAGAGCAGGGATAGCCATGCCAGTAGTCTTTACCTTCTCAATAACAGTAGCAAAAAGCTCATCAGACACATTAACAGCATACATGTAAAGGCGAGGAGAAGTAATTGTAATTTCAGTGCTCGGCGCACCAAGATTGAAAGTGGTGATGTTTTGGCCAACATGTGCCAGCACAGATTCAGCAGGTGCGACGCCAAGCCCATCGTCCTTGTCCCCATCAATGGCTGTGTCCCCAGCCTTAGGAAGAGTACGACCACCATAAGAAGTCTCAACATAACCCTTCCCTACATCCTTGAACCAAACAGTTACTACCATTTCACCAGACAGAGCACCAAGAGGCAGGTAGTGGTTTAGCCAAGGCACAGGAATTTCGACGAAGAAAGAACCACCAAGTCGGTTGGTTCCATGGGCGGGGATGCCGTGAAGCATACCCATTGACCGCTTCTTTTTGGCAAGTTGATCCTCACTATAATAGACAAGAGGGAAATGAGCAAGGAAATCAGAAGGGATATGGTAGGTGTATGACCCATAGGTAATTTCAAGTCGCTGAACCAAAGCACCCACTGGGCGAGTGTACCCATTCCGAACAAGATCCGCATCACCAAAAGTGATAGCTGGAAGGTCAAAGGCAAGTTCGAGTTTGCCACAGAAATTGTAGCGAGGGAGTTTGAATGAAATGCGATTTCCAACATTATTTTCAAAAGTATTGCTCGGGTTCACAACAACAAGAACGGGCTTAGACTTGGATTCAAGACCAAGCATAAGGGAGTTATCCAGAAAGAAGGCCTTGGCCTCCTCTGGGGTTGTTAGGGCTTCTTTCAACGAAAGGCGCTGGAGGGTCGACGTAATATCCATGATTTTCGCTTTTATTATACTGTAACATAAAAAAATTACGAATGATCCTTGTGTTTACCCGAAACTCGCAATGACCGGATATGTTGGATGACTTTGCGACATCCGCATCTTAAAGTATTCATAGAGAGGGTCACCTGCTGGCTCGTCCCCATAGCGAATTTCAAATGTGAGGTGGACAGGTTGACCCTCAAAATCAATTGGTTCGTTTATAGCATTTACTATATCCACAGAGAATGTAGACAAACTCATTTTTTGTTATAGTATTTGTAAAGTGGGTGGGATTCTGTCGAATTGTAAACCACATGCTCACCATAGTCCTTGTCAGGAACCACGATTTTGTGGAAGTAACCAGTCAGGAGACCATCCCCACACTGAACCAGATCACCCAACTCTTTTACTCTGACAAATAAAACACTGTCCCTTGTCTTTTCAGGCTCAAACGAAGATATAATACCATTCACCCGTTCACCAGTAAAGATGCCATCAGTAAGAGCATTATAAACCTGTGATTGAATTGGGGAATTTCCATATCTTCCGGGATCAAGACCAAGCAATCGGGCAGCACTCAGTAACTTTTGGATCGTTTTCTGGTTTGGATTTCCAGCGTTAGAGAAGGCTAAATAGAAAGGTTTCTCTGAGTGGAATATAATCCGTTTTAGTGACTCATCCCATTTACAGCGAATAGATGGTTCCGGCTCTCTATCATCGAATTTCGCATTAATTACATTTACCAATTGCTGGTGGCTTTGAATGGGTTTTTTGCGACTTATGATTAATTGCTTCCAAGGTTCAAAGCCGGCCGCTGGTCGAGTAGTTGGAATGCCATCAATGCCAGCACCATCGAATTCTTCACTCCAAAAAATGCTGAATGAATTATCAATTGTAATATCCCCTGGTTGCGTTTCACCACTCACCATAGGGATACTATTATAAAATTCGGCTGAGACCAGCCTGACAGCCCTAACATTCTCATATATGTTTGGAAGTCGAGCTACAAAGCTTGAAGTAGGACCGTCACCAGAGATTGTATTAAAAGAGCTCACCTCAATGTAGTCCACGGGCATTCTCCTTTTATCTATATTCATATATTAAAATGAACCGGCTTGTCAATGTTGATAGCAGGGATCGCAGCCAAGGTGAAACCGAAAACTCTTACAGGGTCACCCTCACAACTCCAGTAGAGAGACCTCGAGAGTGTAGGGTTATTTACGCAGAAATTCCAAACAGCATTTACAATAGTGTGGGAACAGATCATTTAATAGTGGAATTCACCTACCAGGATAGTTCTGTCACTGAAACAGTAACTTACAACATTTCCCCCTTGCCAACCGGTTATATCAATCAGGGTCATTTCGGGTCACCCAACCATACAACTATGGATTGAACTATGTGTTCTATGAGGAAACTATAGCAGGAAAAACAGTTGCTTTCGAATTCAAATTATTCTACAATCCAACCACTTATAAAGTGGAGTTCTACAGTAACAGATTTTTCCGTATAAAAGCAAGCAATAAGCGCATTGGTAAGCTATTGGGTTTAAGCTCAACTGAGTTCCAGTCTTCATTTATGGATGACAATTCGCCCTCTCAATCTCCATATCGCCCTGAGAATTTTCTAAAGTATGATGGCAAACCTATCACACTCAATCACCCATTGTGGGGAACTACCTTTTCGGGATCCAGACTTTCGTCCACACCTCTTAGATATGTTTATTACAGCAATAAGATGGCAGATATGAACGCTGAGCAGTACCTTTATTTACATGTCAAAGAACTCGCTCCCTTTGCCAGCAGACATAATATAGTCCCAAAATCACAGCCACAAAACCAAGGCGCCATACTGAGACTCCAATTAAGCAAGGATATAGGAGGCTATGTTTACTATAATGGTGAACATGGGAGTTTATTCGAATTAATGACCGACATCTGGTGGTAAGGGAATTAACAGTTGAGTTTAGAGACTACTTTGGTGACATCATTGACATGAATGGAATTGACAATTCTTTTCAGCTCGAGTTTATCGAATAAACGCACCTGTAAAATCGACTCTCATTGTGGGAGCATTGACATAAACAAGGGGATAAATGCGAACATACTTTATTCTCAAAGAGAACCCTACGTAGAAAGCATCCTTGATGGTGAGAGGGTAACCATTTAATAAAGCCACATCGCCGGAATTATTAGCATTGTTTATGTTCTCACATACAAATGTTTTGTTCTGCCCTTCTGCTCGAATAAAAGACCAGTTGACCCCATTAGTTGATGTAGCCACATTGAAAGTCTTTATGAAAGCATTGGTGTCCCCTGACCCATAGACAACCACTGAAGAGAGTTCAAACGTATATGGGAAAGCAACTTGAAGGTACTCAGTGGGGGTCTCCCATATCTGCTCTGGAGCAAATGCCCCAGCTTCCCAGCCAAATGATGAAGGTCGAGCCATGTGGGGCTCTTTACCTATCACAGAGGAGGAGGCAGTAAAGGCATCATCAGCAAGTTTGTACCAATTAGCATCCAAAGGTGGTGACAGGGTGAGAGTGGAAGAGATGTAAGCTTTTGATGGGTTCTTTAATTCATAGTTTGCTACCAGCAAATCGCAAAGCTTATTAATCATGGTGTTGTTTGCTGCTATGTATGTCTCAGTGAACGCAAGCATGTCGGGGATTTTAGAGGTATCATCAAGGGACTTGACTATGTGATTTGGAAGAGGAACAGATAGCCTATAGTACCTCCATAATCCTGATCGTAGTTGTAAGGTAGCAACTCCTCCATTTTGTCAAGAGCTGACAGCTCACTTGCTGCCATGAGCATGTTGATCAATGGGCTTCCATCTGTTGAGGCAATCCATGAGAGAATGCCCCAACTATTCACAGTCTCATAACCATAGCCGAAATAATCAGACTCTAAATATGGGTCTACCTCACCACAAGAGATGCTTATAACTATAATGTCATCATCATCACTGTAAATCTTCCTCGCATGGCTATAGCCACACACACTTGGGTTATTGTTTCCTGAAATAGCACCATCAATAAGGCAAGCAGTTACCCCTCGATTAAAATCAACTATACTCACAGGAGAAAAGTAGGTGGGAGCAGCAGAGGTAGCCTTGCTGCTATTTTACAGGGCAGAAAGTTGTAGTTGTTATCATTTGTGATAAATATAGGTTTCATGTACTGAGTATCAAACGAAGTAATCACAATGTCCTTTAAGGAATCTTGAATGAGAGATTCGCCAGTAACAGAATAGATTGCGCTTTCCAAAGGAGCCACATCATACTTGGTGTTAAAAAGGGCATTTTCGATTATATTTCGAGGATTCGCGAAAATCAAGGGCAGCTGAGTGAGGTATATATTATGTAAATCACTGGCTGTGAGTTTGGGTTCGCCTGCCCTATCTGGATGCCTGATGTTCAACCCAATGGCAATGATCCCACCCGTGGAAGTTCCACTCACAAGATCCACAAGGTCAATGATTCGCCTGCCAGTTCGATTTTCGATTTCTTTGAGCAGTCTGGTAATGATAATGCCCCTTGCCCCGCCTCCTGACAATGCTAAAACGACCTTGAGAGGCATCTAATACTTATAAGGAATTTTATAAATCCATATAGTAAAAGCCATGAGCTTTAATTACCCCCCTAATCTGGAAACAATTCAAGATGATAATTCCAGCAGCACAAAGCATGTGAACTTTGATAATATAAAAGTTAAAGGTTCAATATCAATCGACCACAGCTCTGACGGTTCTTCAAAGACTCAATCAAGGGAGCATGCTTTATCTGTGAATCAAACTGATCCAAATAAAGAAGATGTCAGTGTTGCTTTTAGTTTGGGTAATGTGAAAGCCAACCAAGTAGCAGAGATCAAAGCAACAAGAAGGAGACCTAGGAAACTAAAAACCAGTGGCACTCACCCAGACATACCATCAAGGTGTGATAGTGGCCGTTTGATTTTCAATGTACAAGATGAGCAGGGCAAACAGAACACGGGTTTAAGAATTTATAATGAGGGCAGCACCACAAAAACAGAGGTTCCCCAAGTATTACAAGTGGGCCATTTCCAGAACACGAATCAAGTCTGTTCAACTAATGATGTCTACCCCAAGGATATTACATATGACTTTGCAAGGAATGAGCCTTTTGGGTTCTTTACTCCAAAAGATGTCCATCAAAAAAAGCCATCAATTACAATCAACAGTAGCCCCAGTCAGCCAGTAGCAATCCATTTACATCCTGATTTAGTCGAAATGGATAGGCACCTTTTGCCTTTGTATAGCAATGTGAAAGACCTTGGAATTCGAACCAGGCAATGGCGAAATATCCATGGCAGCAATGTGTATGCAAATGGTGAGAAGCTTGTAAGTGAGAAAACTCTAAGGGAAATAATTGAGCATTATGGTCCCAATGGACCAACAGTCCCATTCCCTATTCCATTTCCCAATGGACCACCCGATTTAACACCAAAGAAGCAACCTGGAAGAGAATACACAGCAACTGAAGATGTAGCCTTTGGGCAGCATATTGTAAGTTGGGAGCAAGTTCGCAATAAACCTATAATTGAACCAAGAAAGCAAATAGATGAGCAGTATTTACCTCCTGAAATCGATATATTAGAGCTTGAAGAATATCAATTCGTTCCAGATGAGGAAGAGTATTTACCAGATGGTTTTGACCCACAAGAGTATGAGTATGATCAATTTGACCCCAATGAGGAGGAGATACTACCAGATGGCTTAGATCCACAAGAGTTTGAGTATGAGCAGAACTATGAACCTGATGAGGAGTATTTGCCAGATGGGCATGATCCACCAGCTGTTGATTATGAGCAACCTTATGAACCCCATGAGGAATTACTACCAGATGGATTTCGACCTGAGATCTGGGAGTTCTTTCCTGATTATGAACAAATTAATAATAAACCTGCAAAGTATCCCCCAGAGGATCACAATCATGATTGGGATGAGATCTTAGGCAAACCTCAAAAGTATCCACCAGAGGATCACAGGCATGATTGGGGTGATATTGATGGAATACCAGAAGAATTTCCACCAAGCAAACATGAACACACTTGGGATGAGATTAATGACCAACCAGAATTTTCAAAAGTTGAACCTCTAATGGGAGTTTCTCTTTACCAGACATGCAATGTCCCTGAAAGGATCTTTTTGAATGAACACTATGTCAATGTGGATGGGTCACTTGCAAATTCAGCCATGAGAGGACCACTTCATATTCGGACATTACCAGGCTCTTTTGAAAACCCACCTGAACCAGGAGCAACCATACCAAATATCTTTGTGTCAAGCTACATGGAGGCTGACATTCCCACAGATACATTCAGAGTCCCAACAGACCCAGCAACCTACCAAAATTACAACTCTGCTATACAGGTTCATGTTGCAGATGTGAGCAGTCTGGATGGATCAAGACCAATGATAGTTTTCAGTCGAGATAAATACTCCTACATTCCCATAGTGGGAACTGCAAATGATAACTATGGGAGGGCAGAGCTTGCATGGATTAAAACAGATTATGGTGGGGTTCTGGAAGCCAATCAAAGAATGGCTGCAAAAAACATTCACAACGAAAATATATCGAGAGTGGTAACAGAAGATTATTTAGAAGATCAAGGATATATTGACGAAGGAGAACTAACGAATATTCTTTCTTTATTCGTGATTAAAAATGATACAAACCTTACAGTCACAAGTAACATTTACACCAGTAACATTTCAGCAAGTAACATTTGGACAAGTAACCTATGGGCAAGTAACCTATGGGCAGATGATATTTACACAAGTAATCTTACAGTGTATCGAAATATAACAATTGGAACACAAAATACTATACAAATACTTTATAGACCTTACTATGCTGTTACTACTGTCATTGATCCAGCCCCAATTATTCCAAATTGTATATTTGCATGGAAAGCATCAGGTCAACATGGTGAGTTGATATATTTCGAAGGTCAGTTATATAACAGAGTTACTACACAGATACCATACATTACAAATAATTCGAAGTGGGAAAGTGTTTATTATTATTTGAATGCAACCCTGAACAATCAAATTTCGATTGGGAAAGAATTGAACTTGGCTTATAAGAGTAGTGTTTCAATAGATTGGTCATCAGGTCTTACAGTATTCTTTATAGGTAGGATCAATACAACAAATCCTTCTTATATGTTGAATATAAGGGATAGTTCTTATCAAAATTGGATTGGATATGGTTGTAAAAATCAAAAGTTTGGGGTTTCACTTCAAATTCAAAACGATGTAGAAAATGCAACTCCTCCATTATTCGATGCATCATATATATATAATTCGTGGAATTATTGGGATTTCACTGTTTCCTCAGAGCAAATTGTCGTAGGAATGGGTGGTATTGATATTGGAACATCATCGGGTGATTTTCTTCCACCTTCTGATTTTGCATCATTTGGTTCTTCTGTTGCTAATGGAGATCTTGCCGAAATTATCGTTTTCAATCGTGCGTTATCTATTGAAGAAAAGAACGCGGTTAGATATTATATACAATTATTGTATGGATTTCCAAATACGCAGCCCATATTGAATAATGAAGATCTTAAAATTAATTCGAGCAATATATTTATTGAAAATCTCACAGTTACCAAAAATGCAACTCTACCACATCATCCAACATCGAATGTTGTTTTAGATTGGTTAGCAAAACAAAAACACACAAAAGCAGATATTACAGATTTTGACCATACTCACACAAAATCGCAAATCACAGATTTTGACCATACTCACACAAAATCGCAAATCACAGATTTCGCCCATACTCATTTATGGGAGCATATCACAAATCCTCCGTTAACCTTCCCACCCGATCCACACACTCATGATTATTCAGAGATTACAAATAGCAACCACAGGCACCCATGGAGCGAAATAGACGAACAGCCAGTTTTTGCCCAATTGAATGCAATCGGAAACGTTTTTAATGGAGTCACACTTTACCAATCAATTAATACACCTGAAAGGCTATTTTTGAATGATCATTATGTTAGTCTCAATGGTTCATTTACAGGTGAAACAGGCACACCGATGGTGGGAACTCTTGCAGTAAGATTACCCAGGGATCCAATCGTAAATGGAGTGTATAGTGGCGATTTTAATGTAGGAATTAATGATACTTTCCCCAGTATCTATGTCACGAATTATCACCCGGGTGAAACAGGACAAGTAGCGGATTTTTCAGCAGCTATTCAAATTAACGTAACAGATCAAAGCGCATATGATGGAGCAAGACCTAAGATAGTATTCACAAGGGAGAAAGTTGTAAACTATCTTCCTGTTGCAGGACAACCCACAGATGATCACGGAAAGTGTGAGATGGCGTGGATCAAAACGACAACAGGTGGCGCCTTAGAAGTCAATCAGAGAATGGCGGCGAAAAACTTACACAATACAACCCTTTCCGGTGTTGTTACAGATGATTATTTAGAAAACAAAGATTATGTTACAAATACAGAATTACAATTAGCTGTTACAGATTTTGTTACAGATACCGATTTAACGGCGGCACTTGCTAATTATCTACCTCTAACAGGTGGAACTGTAACAGGAACTGTGAATGCTACCACTTTACAAATTGGCGGAACCACAATACCAAAAGGTTACGATTTCGACCAATTAGATGTGGTTTCGACAGATAGAAGCGCGAATAATTGGACTGTCAATTGGACAGGACATAGAACAGGACAAACAGGATGTTACACCACACCTGAGAATGATGCAGATGTTACGGGTTGTTGGATGCGTTGGGCAATACCAGAGGGTATGAAATCGTTTTATATTCAACTTTTGAATTGGCATAATTGTAGATATTTCGACATTTACGGTGAAACTGTTAATGGACATCAGCATTTCCTAAAACGTGTTAATCACTATCAAGCAATACAAGATAGTGGAATTCAAGATGGAACCTATAACGCTATTATCTATACTTCTATAAACTGTGATTTCTATAAAAAGATTGTGGTAAAAGGTGTGAAAGGTCGCATTTATTTTACGGGTGTATTTGGTTGGAGTAGACAAAGAGCAACCGATAATGATGTTGGATTAATTCATTATGATAATATCGCTTTTAATCCTGTCGGCAAATATTCCGATTTTGATGTGGTGAGTGGTTGGAATAGCACAGGTGTTGATTTTGTGGGAAATTGGACAACAGCATGGAAACCCACAACAGATAACCCAGTAGAGGGTTTTTATTGCAACCAAACAGATGATGAAAGTGGCAGTGGCTACATGCAGTGTGTGGTTCCAGCAGGAATGAAAACATGTCACATTCAATATTTATGTTGGACGAATGGGCGATATTTCGATATTTACGGATATCGCAATGGTCGATGGAATTATATTATGAGAGTTAATACGTATCAAAATGTTCAAAACACAGCCGACACAGCTTGGCATTCGAGTTTATTATGGACATCCGTATTTTGTGGGAATTTCTCACATATTGGAATTTTCGCAAAAAAAGGACGAATTCACATTGGAATGCTTGGATGGACAAAAGAAGTAGGGAGAACAGCACCAGCGAATGGTTTGATAAGTTGGGATAATATTTATAGTCGTCCCGCTTTAATAACAGCCGCAGACCTTCCACAAACAGCGACATGGCCAACAAATACATGGTTAAAATCAACCGACACTGTTCCGCGAATTTGGTTTGGAAATGGTGATTGCACATATATTCGAGGTTATGGAAATAGTGGTGGTGTTTCAATTGAATTCAGAGACTCAGCAGATGGAGCAATATTAAAGTCTTATAACAATGGTAACTTTTGGGTGAAAAACACTATTACAGCACCCACTATTAATGCTACAACAGATCTTCAAATAAATGGTAATGCTGTTCCAAAGTTTCACACAGCAGATAAAACAAAAGGAGGTATTGAATTTAATAGATGTTCTTATGGCGATTGGACATGGGCGTGGAGTGCAGCATGGGATCCACATTATAATTATGGTTCATATGTTCATAATAATCAAACGGATGATCAAACTTCTACCGCTTGGATAGACTTCGATATTCCAGAAGGATATCACACAGGAACAGCATTTTTAACCTATTTACCTTGGGTAAGCTCACGACTTTTTGAAATTTGGGGAGTTAATAGACAAGGGAATGAAGTTTTTATTACATCAGTGAATAGTTATCAACCATACGCCACATCGCCTGATGGTAACCACAGTGGTGTAAATAATGTTCCGATACATCTTGGTAATCGATTTCTCACAATTCGAATTAGACCAAAGATCGGAAGAGTTCACATTATGGGTATAAGTTACATGAAAATATGGGTAGGAAATAGTTATGGTGGTCACACCGGCTATATTCATTGGAATAACGTTTATAGCAAACCAAATATCTTAACAGGAGATGTGGGGACTTGGTTTAATTCCAGTGATGGATACAATCGTATCCATTTCGGTAATAATACTTCTACATATTTGAAAGGAAGGGGAGATATTCCCCTTGTATTCCGAAATGAGCAAGATACTGATATTTGTTACATGTATCATGGTGGTTGGATGTGGATAGGAGGGTATTTAACACAAGGAAGTGACATAAGATATAAAACAGATATTAAAAAGATAACCGGCGCTCTTTCAGCGATTGAAAAATTAGAAGGAGTAAGTTTTAAACGAATTGGAAGTGAAAAAGACGGAACAAGATTAGGTTTAATTGCACAAGATGTTCAAAAGGTAATACCAGAGGTAGTTAATGTTAAAAAAGACGATGGTTACCTTTCTCTCGAATACACGGGTTTAATTCCAGTTCTCATAGAAGCCGTTAAAGAGTTATCTAAGAAATGCAAAGATTTAACACAAACATGTGAAAATCTCCAAAGTCAAATAGACCAAATTAAAAATGTCACAGTATAATAAATGGCGACCTATCCACTCGGTGGAACTCCTTCTACTTCTTCTGAGCCTGTCGCTCTTGCTTTTGATACTATCAAACTTGTAGCCGCACTACAAACTGTCGAAAAAACGATACAGCAAACCAACAAACTGTCACCGGTTGTTCATGAATATAAAAACCTTTTGGTTAATGTCCTTGCGCAATCGGCTTATGGTGATCCCGTAACACGTTATGGCGAATGTGATTCTAACCTTAAAGCGATGACATCAAACCTCCAATGTCTAACAACCGCTTACCAATCTCTTGGATCCAATCTAATTGCTTTGGCTTGAATGGTGTTTATTTTTCTTTCCTTCTTAGTAAAAGAAGCAATGGGTGAATATAATCGAGTTCAACTTCCAATATATTCCCTTGGATCCCCTGCTATGCACTTTCGCCAGCATGAAGTTAATGATGAGGTTCGTGGTTTAGAATCCACAGAGAGACCCAATTCTAATGGTAACTCTTTCGATAAAAATTCGATGATTCGTGTAAAAGAACTCCGAGCCGATAAGAATTCGGGTGTAGTTAAAACCACACGACTACTTGTAACAAATGCAAACTTCTTTCAACCGACAAATGGAGGTCCTGATGCTTACAGTGTTGATCTGAAAGCCCTTGATTTCGATAAGAATTCTGCTGCTGTTACTGTGAGATCAGGAGGAGCTTTTATTGGTGGAGGTTGCAGAGTTTCAGGTCAGCTTTCATCCTCAATTTCGTATAATGATGTCCCAGATACTCTTGAACAGAATGTGGATGACCCCCAACGAATTCGTTTCTACACACCTGTTGCACAGCAACCTTTTTTGCATTTCTATGTTGCATCCTCTGTAACTCTTGAGAATTCGGAATTAGTTTCCATTACAGGAACTGATCGAGTAAGAAGAAATATTCCTCTTCCCACTGCAATGCTTTCCATGTGTAGAGCCAATAATAATCAACCAGGACACAACTACTTATTCTTTGTTCAAGCTTCGAACCATTTTGGCAGAGGATATTGTGTTTATAACAATTTGACATTTACCTATGATCTGTTTGTCACTGAGGTTGGAGTATACAATACTATGATTATGGGACTGAGAACAGATATAGCAGCTGTATCAGCACTTCGTGGGGTAAATGTTGCTGATATATTCACAACAGGATTTTACCAAGAATTAGATGTAATTGATGACCCAACCCCATAAAAGATATATCCCTTTAATGTAAAATGGCTGAGCAACCCCCACTTGAACGAATTATTACACCACAGCTATCATTAGCTGCCCCAGCAAACCATGTTCTGCAACATGCTACCTTTGATGATGTAGAGGGTCTCCAATCAACAGAGGTCCAACCTACAATGAACACCTTTGGTTCCACCCACAAACTGAGATTACAGGAACTCAGGTGTGATAAAAATAATGGTTTAGTTAAGACAACTAAGCTACTTGTCACAAATGCAAACTTTTCTGCTCATTATGGAGACCCAGATAGCTATGGAGATCCTCTGTCTACTTATTCTTTTGAATCTAGGTCGGGAGCTATTAACTGCAAATCGGGGGGAGCTTATATTGGTGATGGTCTTAGGGTTGGTGGGGCTGTTGGAGCGCCTCTATTTGTGAATGATCAGCCCAATCCCATTGATCCCAACACAAGAATTCGAACCTATGTCCCCAGCATGAATGCCCCCTATATAATCAAAATATTCCCCATTGTTGTAAATGAACAAACAGCAGTAGTTGACTCTCTTGTTGAGATTGGTGATCACTACAAGGTGGTTGTTGATATCCCACCAGATGTATATGCTGTTTGCCAAGTTGAAGGTGGAACTCCCAACTTTGCAGTTGTGATCACCCCATATGATAATTTCGGAATTGCTTATCATGGAGTCAATTTCGGTTTGGAAGACTATCAGTTTCTTGTGAGAGCCACCAAGTTTGGTATCTACAAGTGTGTGATGTTTGCAGAGAGAACCGATTTTATTGCAAAGCAGAATACCTATGCTGAATACTATGGGACAAATCGATATTTCCCCATTTTTGGGCAGGATACTGCTCCATAAGAATATTGGTTATATATAGAGTATGGATAGTAAAACAAAAAAAGTTTATTGATGCTGCTATGACAGTTCATGGTAAAGATAAATTCGATTACAGTGAGACACATTACATCTAATACCCCAGAGGCGGCCAACATACTGGTGCCAAAAAGACATGATTAATACCCTAAGACCTGAAATAAATGATTACTACCCTAGTACCTGAAACGCGCACACATAGGGATACCCCTGATCCAAGCCTGTAGGCCGAAGGCCGGAGGGCTTGGATCAGGGGTATCCCTATGTGTCATCAGTGATGGTGATAGCCCCTGTTAAAACAGCGAGCCCTGCCGTGTTTGCTGCGGTAGCAATTGATAAACCCGAGATTTCGAGATCCTGGGCTACATCTCGCTCGTTTCTTGTGAATCGCTCACTATAAAACTCCTTTACAAGGTCGACCCCCATGACATCAATTAAATGCGGTCGAGTGAGGGTGATATTGCTTGTGATGCTCTGCGAATATTTAACAGGATCCCATTCGACGACAGCTGTCAGTGGGATGGGGCGGGCTTTATTGATTTCGTGCTGGAAGGTTCGCACAGTGGGGAAATTGCTGCCAAAGAATGCAACAGGTGCGCCCCCATGATAGATAACGAGGGCTGAGTTATCAGTGCCATAGGTAAAAGGGAGATTGCTGGTGATATCGATATATTCAAGGTTGCTCTGGTTTAATAGAAAGTCTTTTACCACAAGGTTTGAAGATATGGTCACATTGGAAGCGGTAATGTTACTGCTGAGCTCGAAACCGTCATCCAAATACAAGGTTTCCCGAGTGATAAAGGGGAGATTCGTGATACTCATTTGTAATATAAGATTATTTTAACCCGATAGCACCTCTAATATAAAGCTGTGATTAACGCCATTAAAGTTGACTACATTATTGTAGGCGTCGAGCCATTTAATTGTGAGCGTGTCTATATCATAAGCCTGATCGTGGGAATTAAAGAACTCCACAGTATCGATTCTGCGGAATGTCAGGTAGTAAACAAACGATCCCAAGGGGCTGGTTAGTGGGATCTTAGCGAGGTTACCATTTCCACCCTCATCTGTCTTTGCTGCCACCATATACCTGTCGTAAAAGGGAGTAAACTCTTTAATTTGTAGGTAAACATAGGGGGTCGGATTTAAATTGATCGCATTCGGGAAGGTCACTGCATGTTCAAGAGGGAATGGAAGCACAGATATTCCGGCGGGGTATTTTGTTTTGCCCTCATAGGCTTGTAGAAATGAGTATTTTGGATTGCTGGGTGTGAGGGGTAAATAGTCTACCGTGAGATGCTCTGAACCCTCACCAACTGGAATTGTTTGATACATATCCCCTTTGATCATTCCATGGAACCTTGCAAAGTCGTCATATGCACAGCTCAGTGTGAGGGGAATGCTCGAATAAAAAGTAATTTTCATTGTCGCTGGATTATAGAGCCACTTGTAGTAGACTGTGACGCTTTCGCTTGTGAGAGGGTTTACATCGACAAAGCTGCCCGAATAGCCTAAGTTCTTATTACCATATCCCCAAATCGCGGGGGTGTAGTTTCCTATATCAGGAAAAGGGGAAAAGGTGATGCTGTTCGTCATTCCCTGTATGGTCACGCCTCTGGAATTATCGGTGACAGCATAAATCGTGTTCGGGAGCTCGGCGCTTGCAATGCGCACCCCTTTTACGTTCAGAAGTCGCTGAGAAAGCTTTACTGTATATTCTCCCGGGTGCCCTGCACTGCGCTCAATAGAATCGATATTAACATTGACCCTCGTAAACTTGCCATTATAGAAATCGTTAACTGGCTTCCGAATCATTTTTATTTCCTATTAATAAAGAATAAAATGCGCGAGTATCTCAGCATCAGTAGCCGTGATCGATCAGAGGGCTCGGCTCATTCCTATAAGGTGACCCTTCCAAAGCAATACCACAATGTGAAGAGCATCGCTGTGCGACAGATCGAATTTTCCAACACTATTCCCACGGTTCCAAGCCCTCAATTCTATACTGAAATCGGGGAAACGAAAGCCGATGATGCTAATACGATTTTCATATCATTTCCTTACCGATTTTCGAGCGGTCAGCTGAATGGTGCCACTCAGGAAATCAGAGATTCACAGGCAACTGCAATATATGACGCTTACAAAGCCATAGATGCTGGCGACCAAGGCAACTATATACCGCCTGATTACCTAAACACTTTCAGAAGATATACCCGATACAGAGACGTAGCAATTACGATCCCTCCGGGCACATACTCGACTGGAACCGACCTTGCCACTGCAATCGATAACATCTTAACGAAAAATGGAACTGGCAACTACATCAAGGATATGATCGACACAAAAATTAATCCAAGCTACGCATCGACAGGGGGAACCTTTTACCCGGTGGTGAGATGCCGTTTTGAGAGCACATTAAATGCCATATGCTTTTATTCGAGTGATTATGTCTACATAGCTTTCACTAAATATGGTCCGAGTAATGCCACTGGGTCTACTGCGAATGAGAGAAAGGTGCTCGCCTATCGCACGATGACTCTTCTCGGGTTTACATCGATCAGAGAGAATATAATGATAGATCAATACAACGGATCGGGCTATACAGCCTTTGCTGGGAGTGGTGTCGTTTACTCAGCTGGTGATGCATTCCGCAATTATAATTCGACGGCTCTGGTCTTAGGCATAGCCGGAGGCACTGCCCCTGATTATACACCGGATAATGCAATAGTTTTAAAGATCACAGAGCCGGACTGCTCGCTTTTTACGACATGCACCGAGGCTACTAATGGATTCCTCGCTAAGATCCCGATTTCGAAAGGCACAGCCTATGCTGATGCTGAGCTAATTAATTATGGGGCGGATGCTTTCACGAAATACTTTAACACCCGCCTCTCCTTTGATAGTTTAACCGTTCAAATTCTCACGGAGAGCGGTTATAGGTATTTCCTCGGAAGCTGTGAGCACACATTCATTTTGGAAATTACTATGGGAGTGGATGAGCCCGACGACGATTTACAGCGCATTGTTAATAAGGGATTCGCGAAAATGCTCTATGAGGACTACCCGCATTGCGGCAATTTAACGAATGCGTTGAGCGGGTGGCTGTAAAAAATAATCCGTTCTTCTAAAATAAATTTCTCAGCGGAAGATAAAAACGAAATATGGATCCCACGACCTCGCTTAGCCGCCTCACGCTCAAATCCGTCCTCGAAACCCCGGAGGATTACAAGAGCATGCTTTTGGATCGCGGATTTATCGTGGGTGTGGACAAACAATTCAAGCCTTCTCGTGTGGAGGTGCTCCCAATTGCGGATCCCGGCAATCTGTTCTCCTCTACTGGTGCTACCACTCGTGTGGTCTTCTATCTCCCTCGCTACAATTGGTGCAATGGTATTAGCCTCCAAGTTACCATTCCATCGGCGAAGGCGCTGACTGCCATCGCCAAGACCTCTGCTGACTGCTCGGCTGATCTATTCAATACTGGTTTCGTCCGCGGGCTTCCTGGCTCGTTTGTTCAGCGAGTCAGCATTAAATACGGGTCGTATGAGCAAATTATTCCCGCTGAGCGACTGGTAGATTACGCTTTCCTGGCTAACACTCCGGCTGAATTCGATCAAAAGAAGCGCAAGCATGGGCTGCATCTCGGACCGAAGGTAGAGGGCGGCAACCAAGCTGGCGGCATTTTTACCATGCGAATTCCGAGCTTCCTCGATGCTGGCGTGCCCATCGGTGCGCTCCCATCCGAAATCGCGGTCGAAGTATATTTCCAAACCCCTGCGCTGCTCGAAACTGCGGCGGTTCCTGGCGTTTACGCTCAGAATAACACGACTGCAATTACTGCTGCCAATTCTACTGATGGCGAGACGACGCTTGCTGTTGCGGCTGCTTTCGGAAATATTAAGACCTTAGCTCACCCTAATGCCACTGCGATTTTCGATAGTGCGGCTCTCACACCTACACCTGCACTTGCGAATCTGGAAATGACGACCCCTCGTATCATTATGGATGCTGTTAACATCGATGAGGAAACGATGGGCGAAATCATTACTCGTGTTAAGACCTCTGGCATCGCCATCCCCTACACTGATATTCAGTTTGCGGATTATACCGGTCTTGCTCTCGGCTCTGGTCTCCGCCTGTCACTATCTCAAATTTCGGGACTTGTTTACGCACTTGTTGTCAAGGTTCGCGACGAAAACACACTCGGCGATAATAAAGGAGGGCACTCTACTGTCCGCACCCTTGCCTTCGATGATAATGTCGTGATGCAAGTTCTAAATAACAACAATTACCTATATTCCAACACTGGTGTCCCGCTGCAATCCGCGGCTATGGAGCTCGCCGATAAATTCAAGATGACCAACTGGATCGATAGCAACAAGCGCCCCATTTACACTGGCTTCTGCTTTGCTCTCGATGGTAAAGCGGCGCTCAAAGGTGAGAAGGCGACTGGCTACGTCGATCTAACGCAATCAGCGTCGAGCTTCCTAATCCTCACACCCAATGGCACACCCCTCGCCACCTGGACAAAGGTCGGTGTTCAGATCTCGGCTTATTGCCACAATATCCTTGTAATGAATGCCAACGGTCTCAGTAGAATATCGGCATGAGGAATGAGGGCTGTCGCGTTTCGTAATTTTTATATGTTTCTTATAAGGGAAATGGATATACAAGATCTGAGTGAGTTTGACCCGGGAAGCCTGGAATTTCCGAATCGCGCCGTTTTTGTGGGCAAAACTGCAACTGGGAAGTCAGTGTTTTTGAAATACCTGCTTTACCACAACGAGGACAAGATAGATTCGGTGATGATTTTCGCCTCCACGATCTGGAATCATCAATACGACAATGTCACATCGTATCTGTATGAGGATTTCGACCATAAGCTGATCGACAATATAATAGAGAAACGCAAGGAGAGGATCAAGAAAAATGAGAAAGTCGGTAACCTGTTAATTGTGCTGGACGATTTTATTGATAATCCGAGTCTATCGATGTCAGGAAAGGGTGAGCCTATATTAAATCGTCTTTTCACGGCTGGACGCCATCTGTTTGTGAGCGTCTGGATTTTGTCACAGAAACTCACGAAGATCTCGCCGACACTCAGAGTAAACGCCGAATATATATTCCTGTTCTCATTGCCCAATAGAAAAGAGATGGAGAGCGCTGAGGACGAGTTTAATCCATACGAAAAGCGGTGGTTCGAGAAGGTGATGAACGAATACAGTCACAGCTATCAGGTGATCGTGGTAAACAATGCGAAATATAGCCTGGAATTCTCTGTTGGCAAGGCTGATCCGGTGCCCGACGAATATAAATTCAAGCGCTTCTTTAAAAAAGCGGCGGACGACATAAAGACCGCTGGTAAACAGCCGGTAAAACCGACGTCGGGCGCGGTAAATGGTGACCAACCCCAAACCACCGATGTTACGAAACCTGTGAGTGGAAACGTCGCAACCTTAAAGCGATCCACCAAAAGGATAATCGAAGCCGACCTACTTAAAGACCCCAATCTATTGCTGGCATACCAAGAAAAGCGCCGCCCAAAATTTGCAAAGAAATTGGGTAAATTTTGAATAAATTTCTCGCATAATGATAAATGCCACCCAAGAACTCGCGGAAAGCGATCCAAATGGAAGATCAAAGCGCTGTTGTCGCTGGCAAGATTAATCCTGCGGAGGATGCTGGTCGCACTGGCGGTGCTGCCGCTTCTGACCAAATAGATTTCGATCTGATTGACCCGAATACAAAGGTTTCAGAGCGTGCTCAAAAGGCGGATGCTAAGCGGGAGCCGGTCGATTCCACTGATAGAAAGCTGGCGGATCAATCCCTCGCCGAATCACAGCTCACAGGCGAAAAGCTAACCGATAATAAGGTGGTAAAAGCCGAAGCAACAGCCGCTTTACCTGCATCGATGGAAGCCCCTAAAAAGCGGGCATCTGTCTATGTGACCAAGGGCGAGAAAGTCGGTCAGGAATTAGAGGAGAAGTTTAGGGCACTGGAAGCGCGTTTAGCTACATACGACACTACTGTGCGAGCCTTTGATGATTTCACTAAGGAATACAAACAGCGCAAGCTGATTAAACAGGCTGTTCGCGTGGAAATGGAAAAGGAGCGGGCGACTGTTCCCGATGTTCAGACAGTCGAAAGAAAAGAGACAGTCATAGCTGAAAATGCACCAAAGCCGGGCGGTTTCGTTAACCCATCGGGTGTGCATGCACAGCCGGGTGCCAATCTGTCATCTATGTTCGGTGGGCGTCGTCGCTTCTAATGTGCAAGTCGTTCAAACATAAATGAATCCGCCCGTATTTAGAGCGGGTCTTAATATGAATTCCCTTGCAAAAGGGACAGGTCGGCTCCACAAACACCATTATAAGGTCGACTAATTCGTATGGGAACAGGCGAGCAAGTAACACCCTCATTCCTTTTTCTTTTCTCCAATATTTAATACGTTGTGCAATATTAGGGTCGATGAATTTCATCACACAATGCATTGAGATGTTTCACCTGCATTTCATATCTCACTGTAAGTCCGGATGCTGCGACACAACCGTAGAGGTTGACATTTCGGACGAGGACAATGGAGGTAGGCGATTATCTGTATATTCCAACCACAGCGATAATCACGATCGCCCACGATCCCGATCGCCCTCGCCTGTGCCCGCTGACTCCAATATAATCCCACAGGTAGCAATAGAAGACGTGCAAGTATCCTATATACGACGCCGGTCGTGCCCTAATTTCGTAGAAGGTCATATTCGCGTTGATTCGCCATATCCGCCAATTAATCCGCTTTATTTGGGCGAATACGATCGCTGAAACAATTTTCGCGGTAAATAGTATCGAATGCCCGACCCTGATCTCTACGCGATCCTATACAGGAAATGCGCGCAATATGCACTGGAAGCCGCTATTAAAAAACGTAGAGAAGAGCTCGCTTCGGTCACAAAAAATGACAGCTCAGAAAATGATTTAAAGAAGAAATAGCAAAGACCACTGATAAAAATATTTTCTCAGCTTAAAGTAAGGTAAACCAATGGAGACGCATGCTATGACTGTGTATGATAAGAACGGGAACCCGGTAGATCTCGATAAGGCGGGCTGGCGTGTCAGGGATATATATAAACAGCGGATGCGCTATAACGACGATCCCGAATATCGCGAATTAAAAAAGAAAAAGGCGCTAGAATATTACTACCGTCGCAAGCAAGAAGAGGGCATTCACAGTGGAAACCGCGGGCGACCCCGCAAGTATTGAACGCAATCCGCCGCTGAATCCATTCCTTATTTTTCAAGCGGCTTTCCGATGCATATCGGCAAGCTCCCTAATCGTTTTTAGTCATCGGGAAAAAATTTGTAGGGCATTTAAAGACAACTCGCCAAAATTTGATCAGCCTAAGAAAAATTAATTTCTTGCATTAAGGTAGAAAGCGACAAATGGACACCAAAAGTAAATCGATGCTCACCAAACTCACTAAGTGGCTTCGTTCGACCGATGAGCTGGCTCAAAACCTCCTTATTCCGGTCGATCCTGTAACCAAACAACCTGAATTTCCCCATAAAAATGGAGCCTGGAACTGGAAGAAATACGAGGACGCCGTTAAGGAAAACAGGTATATTGCATGGGGAATTCTCGCTCGCAACATCGTCTGTATTGATTTCGATCAGGAGGAGGATTTCAATAAGTTCGAAGAGCTTTTCCCCAACGATTTCACAGCTGCTATTCCAATCGAGAAAACAAGCAAGGGTTATCATGTGTTCTTCGCTCGACCTCCCAAGTTCGATGAGCTGAAACTGTTTGACAAACCCGGAGCTTTCCGGGGCTATGATAAGATCGATCTGAAAACGGTTTGCTCTACTGGAACTGCCGGGGTAATTAATGTCTGCCCAAGCCCAAACAAGACATGGATCAGGGAGCCATGGGCTGCTGAATGCGAGTTAATTGAGCCATCTGCGGAATTCCAAAGCTGGATGATTGAGAACTACAAAAAGCCGTTCATCCGTGACATTGATCAGTCGAAGATACATGGCAATGAATTCCTTACAGCTCTCAAAGACAAACTAACTGAGTTCGGGTTCGATTTCCCAACAATCATCAGTCAAACCGAAAATGGCTACAACTTCACAGCTCAGAACAAAGGCGGAGTCTGCCCCTGCTGCACCAATTCGCATGATAGCAATAGCTGGTATGTGATTAAAATTTCAGATCCCGATGCAAAGGACAAATTCATTGTTTCGAGTTACAGTTCTCGATGCAAGAAGCGAATTATTGAGGTCAGGACGAAAACTGAAAAGGATACTGAGCTGATAGTTCTCATTGATAAGGCAATTGGATCGAATGGTGCACACTATGATGTCGCGAAAGTGTCGCATGTAGTTCTCAAAGATGATTATCGCTACTCAAATAAGACCTGGTTCGAGTTTAACAGGGATAATGGAATCTGGGAGATGGATGACACTGGAAAACGAATTTATCTTGCACTCAGCTGCAAGGTATGCCCTGTGTTTCTGTCTCGCTCATATAGCCTGGGAACAGCTGCGATGAGGGACGAAGAGAATAGGCAAAGCTTAGAGGAAAAGGCTAAACTCGCTGTGAATATTGGCAAGAATCTCAAACAAACATCCTATCGCACATCTCTTATTACTGATCTAATTGTAATGTTCAGCGATCCCACATTCTTTGAAAAACTCGATACTGTCACTAATATCATTGGTTTCGATAATGGGGTCTTTGATATTAACACCAAGACATTCAGAAAGGGAAAGCCTACTGATATGGTGAGCAAGACAGTGGGTTACGAGTATATGGCTGTCGACCGTGAGAAAGTAGCGAAAATTCAGTCAATCTATACAGATATAATCGAAGAGTATGAGGAGCGCAATTATATTCTCGGGTCGCTTGCTTTCGCTCTCACAGGTCGCACAGATATTCAGAAGTTCAATTTCTGGTCTGGAAAGGGCGCGAATGGGAAATCCTGCATTCAAGAGATGGTGAAACAGACTTTCGGCGATTATTTCGGCTCAATCAGCATGAGCTATTGGACAAAGCCAAAGAAGAACTCGTCCGATGCCACACCCGAGCTTGCTGCAATTCTGGGCAAACGCATTGTGTTCAGTAATGAGGCGGAGGATGGTGACAAGCTCCAAATCAGTAAGATTAAGGAAATCACAGGTGGAAATGAGATGAAGGTTCGCGCTCTCTTTAAGGATCCTGTAACCTTTATTCCCATGTGTCAAATATTCCTGTCCACCAATGATAACCTGTCTCTCAGCAAGGCTGACGAAGCTATTTTGCGAAGGCTGGTTTACTACACATTCAAGTGTGTATTTAAGCCGAATCCCAAGGAGGGCGAAAAGAAAGCTGATACCAAGCTGATGACTCTATTGCATGATGATGAGTATAAGATGGCGCAAATGTCTATTTTCCTGGATATGCTCGCCCAACAAGACCTTGCCACTTTGATGCAAAACCCACCCCAATCGATTGTCGACTGTGGCTCTGAGTATTTCGCTGAAAATGATAAGCTCGGCGAATGGCTCAAAAATACCTATGAGAGGACTGGAAGCCGCGATGACTTTATTTCGAGTGACTCTATTGTGAAGAAATATAGACAGGTCGATGATAAGGCGGAGCCCACAACAATTGGAAAGCGAGTTCGCGAGATATTCAATGTTAAATCCGAGCCCAAGCGGGAGAGAGGCGCACTGATGCGCGGCTATTTCGGAATGAAAGCCAAGATGCACCACCAAAACGAATTTCTAGATGATGATATCGAAGCCTAATTACAAATGAATTGAAAATGATTACTTTCGTGTGTATTTTTTATAACCTGCGGCAAATTGTAGTTGTTTACGTTGTTACAGGTGTTACAGGTTCATCCCAAACTCGGGAACCGAGACCCCCTCCTAGGGCGGACTTTGGGATAGACCTGTAACACCTGTAACACTGACCATTTTCAGTAAGCCCCTTTTAATATTTGTGGAACTTTAAACATGAATATGTAAAAATTGATCATGTTATATAAGAGTTCCTTTGATTGTTTGTAGTGACTTAGAAATGGAGACCTACGATGTTAATGTGATGTCCCGCGATCAATTGATTCGACTCGCTGATTCGGGTGATACAGATGCAATAGCCGAATTGCTATGGCGAATGCACCATTTGGATGCAAAGAAACAGAAGCGCCGCGCCCATGTTATTAAAGCTGATAACATTGAGCTCACCGTTATACTTCCCGAAAATGTAAAGCTCACAGTCCGGAGCGTCACTAAGCTCACTGAACGCGCTGGAATCGCAAAATAAAAATGTTCCCTTAGAGTAAAAGATGCCCCGCCAAACTAATCGCCTTATAAAAGAGAAAAAGGACGAAATATTAGGCTTGTTAGGTAGTCTTTTAGTCACTGGGGAGATCACCGAAGCCGAATACGATCGGAGGGCGGCGATCTTAGATCGAAAACCCCGCTTAGCTAACCTTGCGAATATTGCCGACGAGCTCTACAATCGCCTGGAAAATGTGGAGCGCTTCTATACCGAAGGGAGGCGCTTAGCCGTCATAGAACCCGATGAGGACGACGGTTTCGCAATGAATAAAGCATACGCCTGGTATAGCTATAAGGCGGATGAACAGATAATCTTAGATCCGGTGGAATTTCTCACTACCATCGCTGCAAATCTGCCTGGGCGGCTGAAAGAGAGGCTGGACGAGCTTAAAGCTATTAAGGTGCGCCTTACATTCATCTGCCGATACGTAAAAGTGAGTGATCCTAACGTTTTTATCACCAAACACATTTACAGCGATTATTTCGTAATCACAAGGTCGCGCAATATTCTCACTGAGTTAGTGGGTGTAGCTCAGCAAATGAATGAACAGATGATACAGGTCGACAGCTACCGGCTCAGTAAATTAGATAAGCTACATGTCGCCGTTTTGTCATATGCGCCGATGGGCGGTTGCTACATTGAGACCCCCGAATGGATTGGATTAAAGCGAGCCACAGTAAATATTAAGAATATCGATGGTCACGACTGTTTTAATTACGCTATCCTCGCATGGCTGCACAGAAACGACATAAACAGACACAAACGTAATGATCCGTTCCAATATAGGCGGTGGTTGACTGAACTCGACTTCTCAGGCATTACTTTCCCGGTGGCTTGCGATGCTGCATTAATAGATCGTTTCGAGGACAATAATCCCGAGCTGTCAATTAATATATATGGCGCCGACAATGCGACCCAAACCTTTTACCCACTGCACATGTCAAGTAATCCGCGTCGTAAATCGAAGGTAAACCTGCTGCTGATCGAGGACGCAAACGGACAGGGTCACTATATTACGATAATGTCACTGAGCCGCCTCTTAAAGACCACCTTTGATAAAGCAAACGACGGGCGCATTTTCTACTGCGAAACCTGCTTGTCCCGGTTTAGATCACAGGAGAAACTCGATAGCCACACCGACTCTAATCGCTGTATAGATTGGCGGCTCAGTAAAGGTAAATGCCCGGAACCCGGAAGCTTTATTACTTTCGGACTGCAACACCTAAGGAAAATGGTGTGGCTGCCCACGGTCTGCTATTGCAAGGTAGAAATGGAGTCGGTGCCGGTTCCTAATGAACCAAATCGAACCAAGCGAGAGGTAAAGTCGGTGGCACTTAATGTTGTTATGGGCTCTCATGTTGAAAATCACGAATTCGAGGGCGTGGATCCGCTGGGACAGATGTTTACCACGTTAGGGGATCTGTGTCGCGAGATGCTTAATACCCTATTTACCAACACGCCTATGATCCCGCTCACAGAGGCGCAAAAGCAAGCCTATAAGCTGACCAAACACTGCTATATATGCAATCAGCGGTTTACCCACGAAAACTTCCCTGTGCGCGATCACTGTCACCAAAGCGGCGATTATATAGGGAAAGCTTGCCGAAAGTGCAATTTACATAGGCGGATCTCAAAGCAAACGAAAGTAGCCGTGGTTATTGATCGGATGGACGAGTGCGGGCATGCTATATTCAGGAAAATCGCACAGCAAGACGACAAGCTGCGGGTCGAGATCCTAAGTAAGAATTTCGACGAGTATCTCTCTTTACAGTGGGGACTTTACAAGTTTATAGACGCCTCGAATTTCATGGATTTTCAGGCGTCCGATGTTAATGATCTCATGGTAAAATTCGGTAAATTCAGCATGCTCGCCCATGAGCAATACGGACTGGATCCCACGCATTATGTGAGCGCACCGGGACTATCGTGGGACGCGATGTTAAAGCATACGAGGGTCGCGATAGAACAGATCAGCGATGCGGATCAATACGAATTTATTGAGCGGGCGATTAGGGGCGGCTTTGCGACCATGCCCACACGATATGCCGAGGCGAATAGCGAGGATAAACATATAGTGCTATTGGATGCGAATAATCTATATGGCTATGCGCTCAGTCAGCCTTTACCGGTCGGGGACTATCGCTGGGACGACACAAGCACAGCTTTTACCGAGGTTGTAGGGCGGAGTGCATTTATAGAGGTCGACCTTGCATATCCGGACTATTTAAAGGGCGACCATCGCGATTTCCCGCTGATCGTGAGTAAAGAGGTAATTACTGTGGACATGCTCGGGAAATATCAGCGTGGGCTTTTGGAGATTAGCGGCGAGAAGCTCAGTAAAGATCCGAAGCTGATCGCCTCGTTTACTCCGAAATATAATTACGTGGTCTCTCAGCCGATGCTGCTCTATATGGTAAAAAAGGGGATCGTAGTTACTAAGATTCACCGCGTGCTCTCGTTTGCAACCGCCGCATTTATGAAGCCCTATATAGATCTGAACACGAAACTGCGAAAGGAAGCCCGGAATAAATTCGAGAGCGACTTCTTTAAATTAATGAACAATGCTATTTACGGTAAATGCCTGGAATCGTGTCGCGGGCGCTCAGTGGTAAAGATTGCAAACAGCACGAAGCTGTTTAAGAAATATGCGGCGAGCCCACTGGTAAAAGCGACGAATGTATTAAACGAGACTGCGGTTGCATTCGAAATGTATAGTAAACACGTAAAACTCGATAAACCGGTTGCGATTGGCGCTTATGTGCTGGATGCCGCGAAGCTGCATAATTATAGCTTCTTTTACGACGTGATCCGACCGACTTTCTCGCAAGCTCAGCTGCTGTTCCACGATACCGACTCGTTCTGTCTGTATATAGAGAGCGCGGATCTGGAAGCGGGCATGCGAGCGATCAGCCCTTATTTAGACTGCCCTTATAGTCCCGAGAACCGGATGGTTCCCGGTAAATATAAAAATGAGATGCCCGACGTCAAGATAGTGGAGTATGTGGGGCTGCGACCGAAGCTATATGCTTTCCGCACCGAGAGCTACGACAAGGTAAAAATGAGCGGGACAGCCTCGAAAGAGGTGCATTTCGACGACTTTAAGCGCTGCCTATTTGACGGGATCACAAAAACAGTAACAGTAGTAAACAAGCAACGGCGATGCCACCACTTATATGATTTGGAGAGCAAGCGGATAGCGCTGACCCAATTCGATAGCAAGCGCTGCATATCAGGCGACGGCATACATAGCCTTCCATTCGGCTGTTAGTCGTCTATCTTATCGTGCGTTCTTTTTCTTGGTTTGCGCTCTAATTGAAGGAGCTGTCGCCTTAGGATATGGAGAAGCCATATGCACTTTAATCCTGGGTCGTCCGGGTCGATTAGGAAGTAATTAGGGATCGGGTGCGCGTCCCATACCGGGGCGTCCATTCTACTGTTTACTGCACGTTTTTATTGCGCGTTTTGCGGTGTTTATTGTCAAGATTTTCATTAATTATTAAAATTTTGACAATAAACGCTCAGGTAGCCTGATTTTATTGACAGTAAACGTGAGAATCTCACCGCGGATCGTCAAAAATTGAAAGCCCCGTGGGCAACGCAAAATGATTTAAGGAGAACGCGCTACATTTAGGCAACAGGAAAATATTTTCTCAGCTTAAAGTAAAAGGCGAAGGCGAAAATGGCGTATCTGTTTAATGGCGAGCCCATCTTTTCGGTTCCTATTTCCGAGCTTCCATTCAGCATCGGTGAAATGATCGAGGTCATCAGTGGTGTGGACAGATTTGGTAGGATTTTATATAGCAACTCGACTGTGAATTTGTCGCAAATGCGGGCAATTGGATATTTTCATAACAGACCCCATCAAGTCGTCATTAGACATGTTGATGATAGGTTCTTTGTAGCGAGACCTATCGAGCCTGTGGGAAACACCAAGTTCATTGTGAGAAAACTCAGAGATGAAGAGACCGAAGATGGCTTTACGACTGTGATTGATTTCTGGCGGCATATTCGATGCACTCCTTATATTCAAGCCCATGTTATGGATGTGATTACGCGCGAGTATGCGGAGCAAGTCCCTCGGCGTTGTTACTTCTCTGTGATTAGAGACCTTTCCATTTATCATCGCAAGTTCGAAGAGCACAATTTAAATATTACTACGCGGGCTACTTTGCGCAAATTCTTAAAACAGAACGGTGCTAAATGGAGTCGTGGGCATTGCATGTGGTATATCGAGGAAAAGGACAGAGTCGGCATCGTCGGCGATATATTCTGCTCGCATCTTCACGACTGATGAATTAATAGATTGCAATGTTACATTGATCTTTTTTATTGTCTGATGACAAGGATGTCAAGACCGCCAATAGTAAGACGATCGCAAGATTTAGATGGGAGCACATTGCCGATCCCCGTGCCGAAAGAGAATAAAGAGAGCCGCATAGTAAAGCGGTCTGATTTAAAGGCTTTGGTGCCCCGCGACGTGCCCGTAGCCCTTGCTGTCCCGGAGGAATCTCGGATAGCTAAAAAGTTTTACAGTCCGCAAACCGGTTTCAAAGGGATCACTAAGCTACGGCAAGAGCTGCCGGACGAGAATTATAAGAAATTGCAAGAGTGGTATAGCCGGCAAGAGGTCGTTCAGATTAATGCGCCGCACCTATCCCGCAAACGAGACCCTGCTATACCGATCCGACAGCCTCTCGATACCTACGTAATTGATCTGCTATTCTTTCCGGCGTATGCTAAGTATAACGATAATTACAGTGCTTTTCTCACGGCTATGGAGAACACATTGCGGGTCGGGTTCATTATCCCAATGCGGGATAAGTCGGCTGCATCGACCTTAGCCGCCTTTATTCAGCTGCAAAATAAGGTGCCGAGACCAATTTTTAAGATTCAAAGCGATGCGGGAAGCGAATTCCGCAATGATATTATGCGCAAATATTTCGAGAATCAGTTTATAGAGCATCAGATTGCGGACACAGCCGACCATCGCGCGCAAGGGCGCATAGAAGCATTTAACAAGCAAATGCGGCGGCTGATCACGAGCTACTGCATCGCTAATAATACGGCGCGATTTATAGATGTCCTGCCCGAATTAGAATATAACTATAATAATACGGTGCACTCTGCGACCGGCTATATGCCTGCCGAGACCAACGAGAGTCACTATAAGCTTATAGTTCAAAAAGAAGATGCGAAATTCAAGAAATCGATAGCTTATTTGGATCAGATTCAGCCGGGCATGTCAGTAAGGCTACGCATCGAGAAGACGCCATTCGCTAAGGGCGGTAACAATTGGAGCCGAATCGTATATACTGTCGCCGCGCGCGAGGGCTATAAGTTTATGCTAACTGATCCGGACGGCAATCGCGTAGAGGGTCGCTTTGCCTTCCACGAGCTATTGCCTGTCCAAGCTGTGGATTACCTAATGGCGCCCACAGTAGATGCATTAGAGGCGGCAAAGGACGAGGCGCGCGTCGATGCGCAATTGCGTAGAGAGGGCATAGAAGCCGCCGCGGCTGTGCCGCAAGGCACTCTATTAGAGGATCGCGTGCAAAAAGAGAAACGAGTAAATAAAGAATTACAGCGGCTAGTAACAGCCGCCGAGCCTAAGCTGTCCGGCGGAGTGAATAGCCAACGATGGTATAAGTCGTTCTCTAATCAAACTGAGAGCTACAAAGCGCCGGAAACCAAAGCTACATTAAGAAGTAGTAGAAAAGTAGCAACGGTAGCGCCGGTAGCTAATGGCGATCGAAAAGCGACTCTGAGACCACGCAAGTAGTAGGCGCCGCGGTGCTTTCGTAGCCGCCAAATCGCGCGCTTTGCGAATCAGACCGCGCCGCTTTGTAGTAGTGTAGAACTACTCTATACGCGCGCGGATGCAAAGTATGACTAGTGGAGCCTCACGGGAACGCGCGCCGGCGCGCACGACGTAGGGGACACCTCGGTTTTCGGGCACTTGTGCCGATGGCGAACTTGCGCGTCGCGCCACGGTTGCGTAAGCTAGTCAAACTAGCACCAACATGCCCGGAAGCAAGTTACGAGCACGTAGCAATTGAGAGCGCGCCGAGATCGGCTCGCTGTCCAAAGTTATGCGGGGAAAACGGAAGGGGGTCTCCGCGAAGTCGCGATCGCCGGTGTTATCGAGTCGGGACTCGGGACTCGGGACTCGGGACTCGGGACTCGGGACTCGGAACTCGGGAAATTGCAACTTGCAAGCCGGTCAGTCGCTCAGCGGCTGGTCAGTCATATACACATATATATGCATTCAAATTTTTGTTCGCAATTTGTCCACAAAATGACCACAAACCCGGTAGCCCCGCTGTCCACAAATGTCCACAAAATGCCACCTTTACGGTATCCCCCCTGTCACGTTCTGTCACCTTAACCGGTATCCCCCCTGTCACGTTCTGTCACCTTAACCGGTATCCCCCCTGTCACCCATGAATGATAAATTAAATAAAATAAAACAGTCGGTTCACATCCGCGATTGGTCGATCGATCGAAAAACACATAAAAAACTACTTTGTGGCATGCTATATGTTTTCGGGATCGCCGTGATGTGATGACCCCGAATATGTCGGTGACGCCGGTGTATATATGTATATGTCGTGATATGCGAAAAAAACAAAAAAAAACAAAAAATGCAAAGTTGTGCGGGATCACTCACACAGAGGTTCGGACATATATACGAAATATATGCATGACTAAATCGTTATTGTTTTCATAGAACTCGCATGTAGTTTGCATGTATCTTGCATAGTGGGCGGGGCGCACTGTTTCACACTAAGGTCAATCGATTTTCATAGAGTCTCAGACTGATAACAATAAGATAAATAATAAACTACTTTATAATTAATAAAAACTACTTTAAACTACTCAACTACCTATGTTAAACTACGCAACTTAATACCGGAAACTACGCCATTAATACCAAAACTACGCAACTACGCAAGTTTTTCACTTTTCTAATTTTTTTCCCCGCCAACTTCTAAACTTTTTCAGAAAGTTGCGTAGTTGCGTAGTTTTGGTATTAAATGTGTAGTTTTCGGTATTAAAAGCGATCAGATTGCGTAGTTTTCATGCGTAGTTACGTTAAATTGCGTAGTCTACCGGGAGTCCGCATGCATTTAGGTGCGAGACTATTGCGTAGCCTATAAAACGGTCGTGTTTCAGTGCGAAACTATCGCGTAGCTTCCTTGTAGTATGCCGGCGCTCTTTTCAGTAGAGAAATCATGGTATATATCATAGAATCATATTGATATTAATAAGAAACTACTTTATAATATATAAACTACTTGAAACTACTCAACTTCCCTGAAAAACTACGCAATTCGAAACCAAAACTACGCAAACGAAACCAAAACTACGCAACTACGCAAGTTTTTCACTTTTCTAAATTTTTCCCGCCCCGAGTTTCAAACTTTTTCTGAAAGTTGCGTAGTTGCGTAGTTTTGGTATCTTTTCAGTAGTTCCCGGTATTAAATTGCGTAGTTTCTTTGAGTAGTTGCGGTAAATTGCGTAGTTTCTATGTGTAGCCGCACGATCTCGATGCGAAACTCATGCATTTACGTGCTAATCAGTAAGGTGTTACAGGTGTTACAGGTCTATCCCAAAGTTTCCTATCCCCCACCCCCTCCTAGGGCAAAGTTTGGGATGAACCTGTAACACCTGTAACACTGACCTAATTCAGTAAGAACCTATTAAAACAACAAAATATCAGTCTTAGTATATCATAATAATATCAGTAGTAATTATTTTTTGTATTATAACGATCAATTTCGTATCGTTTTTCAGTGCGAAACTATTCACTATCACATATTTTCGATGCGCGCGAAATGTTTTATGCAGCACACGATAATTGTTTACGTTGTTACAGGTGTTACAGGTCTATCCCAAAGTTTCCTATCCCCCACCCCTCCTAGTAGCCGAGTTTGGGATGAACCTGTAACACCTGTAACACTGACCTATTTCAGTAAGAACCTATAAAAACAACAAAATATCAGTCTTAATATATCATAGTAATATCATTAGTAATTCTTTTTGTATTATAACGATCAATTTCATATCGTTTTCAGTGCGAAAATATTCACTATCACATACTCTCGATGCGCGCGAAATGTTTCATGCAGCACACGATAATTGTTTACGTTGTTACAGGTGTTACAGGTCTTGCCCAAACTCGGGAACCAAGACCCCACTCCTAGGGCGGACTTTGGGATAAACCTGTAACACCTGTAACACTAACCATTATCAGTAAGAACCCATTAAAATAACATAATATCAGTCATAAATAATCATAAAGTATCATCAAGTATCATATATTAACCTTGTTGTATTATACATCCCGCGTTCCATGCAGCACATTGTAGTTGTTTACGTTGTAACGGGTGTAACAGGTTCTCCCCAAACTCGGGAATCCATGACCCCCTCCTAGTAGCCCAATTTGGGATAAACCTGTTACACCTGTTACACATAGAAAATACCATTATAATAACATAAGATATATCAATTATCATAAAGAATACTATGTTATCATTATTATATTACACGTCCCGCGCTCCATACAGCACATTGTAGTTGTTTACGTTCTAATGCGGCACCATATACGCTCCATATCATCATCGCATTATATCCAAAAGAACATTTTATTATTTTTCGACGGAATTCCGTTAGAATTTCACACATATTTTATACATATTTATTACGATCATTAATACATATTTTACATATAATGCATACACATATTATTTCAATATCATTATACACGATAATGCGTAATATCACACATAGACAATGCCCGCGTTTTATCAGGAGGCGTGATATAATTTATCTAAGTTTAAAATCCACCTCAAATACAAGTGATTACGAGAGATAGAGGTAAAATACATCGGAGATACGACTAAATTAAGTTTCAGTAAGGGTTTGATTAGGATTATATATAAAATACGCACATAAAAGACAAGAATAAAGGATAAAATACACATAAATTAACGTTAAATATGCAAGAAATATAGGTAAAATATAAACAAATTATAATTAAACTTAGCCGAGGGATAAAACGCGGGCATTGTCTATGTGTGGGCTCGCCTGCTAGCCTAGCTCCGCCGGCTAGGCCGGTGATCGCTTTTTTTGAGAAGATAACGCTTGTTCGAATTCGCGAAGCGCTAGCTTGAACTTCGGAACTCTTGCTTGTTCCGACTCTTCCGAGGTTCGCGAGTTCGCGGAGCTTTGCCTTCATGCTGATCTATATTCTAGATCTGCAGTGATTCTGCACTGAAAATATTACCGATTCTGAATTTCTGATCTGCCAGGCTGCAGTCGCATACATATGCATGCAGTCTGCAGCACTGCGGCAGAGGTTCTAATTAAAACTTCTCCTGACATCAGAGCCTGACCATGAGCCCTCGGAAGGCCTGACTCAGTAAGGCTCAAGAATAATTCTAGATCTGGATCGTGTATGTGTTCTCCAACTTAAGCTTAGATCAGGCGCCGGCGGTGCAACCGCAGCTGCATCATCATCAGCCTGCATGCAGCTGTAGGCTGTAGCTCTTGCAGCGCGCCATGAAAGTGCGCGGATAAATTTCGATATGTTGTACCACGGTGGTACTCGTACTGCGGTAGGGGATCCGGGACCCGCGCGGTTGAATTGCTTGCAAAATCGCCGGCGCCGCGCGCGCCACTTGACCGTCGGACTTGCAGCCGCAGTCTCAGTCTTCGAATTCGTTCGCGCAGCGTTTCAATTCCGAAATGTGTAATTTATAAGCCCGCGGCGCCCCCAGCCGCGGGCGTCCCTTGCGCCCCCAGGCCCCGCACATCGTTTCCGCGTCGTTTCCGCTTCTTCTTCTCGCGGCCGCGGGCTTGCATGTGCACTTCTTGCTCATGATCAGCGGCTCGTCACGCACCCGCACATCGTCGCACCGGTCACACCGGGTACCTGCGCAAAATCGACGCGGTAGATGAAAGCACTCCCCCGACAGAATTGATCTTTCGAATACTGCGCATGCGGGGCCTGGCCCAGTGGGTCTGCTAAATCAAACGCCATACATGTCCAGCCGAAATTCTAGCGGAGCACAGCGAACGATTGGCGCGAAACTGAGCCCGTCTGAAGTGCAGTTTAGAGCAATCTAGAGCAGGGAAAGTTTTGGTTTCGCGCCAATGTCTCGCCGTGCAGAAGTTGGCCTCGGGGGTCGCTGCGCCCCGGCCCCCTCTTCAGCCGAAGGCAGCTCAAGGCCCGCCCAGGCCCCCCCGCTCCCCCCAACTGCCCTTCCCGGGACTCGAACGCTGGGGCAATAAGACGCCGGCCGGGCGCGCTGCTAGCTCGGCTAGCTTGCCGCGAAACTGGCCTTTTCCTCGTCGCTTTTGTATGGCCATACATCTAGGAAAATTTCGTACCGCATCCGCACGAAACTGAGCCTTATTCTAGCCTAGTAGCATCAAGATGCATACTAGCTAGTATTAAACGCTTCAGTTTCTCGCCAATCGCTTTCCATTATTTTATCCAGCCAAATCGACCAGATATAAACCTGCTGAAAGCAAAATCTAGAGATAGAGCTTATAATTAGGCTCGAGTAGAGCTCGTTGTCTCGGCGCTGTCACAGTGTGATACAAAACGCCTGCAGCTGCAGCTGTGCCGCAAATTCCTGCAATGCGCAAATCCTGCGGTGCGAAAATGCGAATGCCAGCGCTAGCCCGTTGAATGCCGACGTTTCCTAGATCTAGAGCTCGCGATCGATAGGCCGAATATTAATTCGAATTCGAGCCCTCGCGCTGCCTCCCCACAAATCAAATGTTAAAAGCCCGTGCAAATGATGCCCATGCATGCGCGAGTGCCTCTGCGCAAGCGCGCGTTTACGAAAATGGACCGCGGTGCACGTGCGAAAGCAGTGAAAGATCGAATAATTATTTCGCAATGGAATCGCCCTACGGTGATCAAGAAGCTCGACGTATTTACATCCCTATCGAAGGGGCGTCAATTGCGATGGGAGCGCGATGGATTCGGGCGAGCGCGGCCGCGCGCGGGACGGCGGTCAGCGATCAAGGCCCTGGGTCCTCGTATGATCACTCAGTGTGACTGACAGCGGGGGCGCCCGTTCCCAGTAATCTTGCATTGCTCGTTCTGGCCGCAGCAGAGGATCGTGTTCGCGTAGTTGTCGAAGCCCGGGCAGCAGCTCTCATCTGCGAAAAATGAAGTTAGCACGCGCGAGCTGGGCATGCGCGTACGCGAGAAATTAATATAAGGCCTAAGCGCGCATGCGAGCGCAATCGATCTCGCGCGCGCGCCGCGCGTCGAAAGGTCGTAATCGTACGCACTCGGCCGGCAGCATTTGCTTCCAGTGTCGTCGCAGTGCACGGCGTTGGCGGAGGTGCACGGGAAGGCCTGGGCGACTTGGGCGAGGCCCAGGAGCGCGAGGACGGCAACGACGAGCAGGATGATGGTCTTCGACGACATTTCGCGTGCTGCGGCGCGCGCCGAGGCGCGAAAGAACGTCAGGAGGCGATGCGCGCGCTGTTCGTGGCGCGCGGGGGGCGCGGCGTCGACGAAAGATGGAATTTAGTTTGCAGCGAGGGCTTCGCACCTAGCTTTCGGCGAGAAATGGATCCGGAGCCTGGGCGAGCACCGGCCACGCGCGAATTCAGGCGCCCCGAAGCGATGGCGGCGGCGCTAGCGCTTGGGCGCTTCGGTCGCGCACCTGGGTGAATTTCGATCCGAAGTTGGCGCTGTTGAGTGCCCCAAGCTTAAGCTTCAACCCGGTTTTGATGTCGGGCATTTCGGCCCAACCACGAAGGGTCATCATGCATATTTCCCTCGAGCTCGAGCTCTTAAAACAATTTTGTAGAGTTCCCCTAAAATTAACTCTTCTCCGCCCCCGCCTCGATCATATCGGCGGCGGCCGCAGCCCGCTGCGAGCGCCGCGCCGCCGCCCTCCTTCGAATTCCACGCGGTAGCCTCCTGAAGCACCCTGCGGCAAAAATGGGCTGCGCCGTCATTCGCGAGTTCGTAGTTCATGGAGCTTGACCCTAGGCTGACTCCGAGGCTCCGTGCGTGGCCCGCGGCCGTTGAATCCGATGATTGTTTAACTTGCCGCGCCTCATCATCATGGCATGGCATTGCTTGCCGCTCTTTGCGTTCTTTAAATTTAAAGAACGCAAAGAGCGACAAGCGCCTGCATGTGCTGCAAATTCCTGCAATATTATATAATTAATGCGAAAATTCTGCAACGCGAAAATGCAAATTAATGTCGGCGCCGGGCGCCGACGTTTAGAATTCTAGATCTAGCTATATAGCTAGAGCTTGCGATCGATAGGCTGAATATTAATTCGAATTCGAGCCCTCGCGCTGCCTCCCCACAAATCAAATGTTAACAGCCCGTGCAAATGATGCCCATGCATGCGCGAGTGCCTCTGCGCAAGCGCGCGTTTACGAAAATGGCCCGCGGTGCACGTGCGAAAGCAGTGAAAAATCGTATTAATAGTTATTTCGCAATGGAATCGCCCTACGTGATCACGAAGCTCGACGTATTTACATCCCTATCGAAGGGGCGTCAATTGCGATGGGAGCGCGATGGATTTGGACGAGCTCTCGAGCGCAGCCGCGCGCGGGACGGCGGTCAGAGAGCAGGGCTCAAGGCCCTCTTGATCATGATCACTCAGTGTGACTGACAGCGGGGGCGCCCGTTCCCAGTAATCTTGCATTGCTCGGTATCATCGTTGCAGCAGAGGATCGTGTTCGCGTAGTTGTCGAAGCCCTGGCAGCAGCTCTCATCTGCGAAAAATGAAGTTAGCGCGCGCGAGCTGGGCATGCGCATACGCGCGAAATTAAAGCCTAGGCGCGCATGCGAGCGCAATATTAATAACGATATCGATCGATCTCGCGCGCGCGCTGCGCGTCGAAAGGTCGTACGCACTCGGCCGGCAGCATTTGTTGTCAGTGTTGTCGCAGTGCACGGCGTTGGCGGAGGTGCACGGGAAGGCCTGGGCGACTTGGGCGAGGCCCAGGAGCGCGAGGACGGCAACGACGAGCAGGATGATGGTCTTCGACGACATTTCGCGTGCTGCGGCGCGCGCCGAGGCGCGAAAGAACGTCAGGAGGCGATGCGCGCGCTGTTCGTGGCGCGCGGGGGGCGCGGCGTCGACGAAAGATGGAATTTAGTTTGCAGCGAGGGCTTCGCACCTAGCTTTCGGCGAGAAATGGATCCGGAGCCTGGGCGAGCACCGGCCACGCGCGAATTCAGGCGCCCCGAAGCGATGGCGGCGGCGCTAGCGCTTGGGCGCGTCGGTCGCGCACCTGGGTGAATTTCGATCCGAAGTTGGCGCTGTTGACTGCCCCAAGCTTAAGCTTTAACCCGGTTTTGATGTCGGGCATTTCGGCCCAACCACGAAGGGTCGGGCATTTCGGCCCAACCGCGAACGGTCAACATGCATATTCTCCTCGATCTTACAACAATTTTGTGAATTCGAAGTTTCCCTATATATATGTAGGCCTTAGCTTGCCCATATTTGTAGCTGTAGGCCCCTCGCGCTAGAGCTTGCTAGAGGATTCAAATTCAGCGAGCTCTCAAAAGATCTAGCTATATATAGAGGAGCTCATGATCATGGGAGATGAGATATATAGAGGCATCCATTCCGCGAGGCTAGCGCTCTTATTTATAACGTTAACTAGCTATAGCTCCGTGCCGACCTTTTACTAGTTAACGTTTGATCGCATGTATATACGTACATGTGCGATTTCGACTGCGATATCGATTACGAAATCGGGCCCGGCTCTAGCTGGACCTAGAATTTGATCTAGAGCATGCCGGGTGAGAGGAAGCGGGACGTCTCCGTCTGCCCGTGGCTCTCCACGGCCCCCGCGAGGGCGCGCAGCAGTACCCCCGCCGCCACCGCCCCCGGGTCGGCGTGCCCCGCCGCCCGCGCCCCCACGTAGCTCGCCCGGCCCCGCCGGGGTACCATCCCCTTCGTCTTCTCCGCCCCGGCCTCGGCGGCGGCCGCAGCCGCCGCGAGCGCCGCGCCGCCGCCCTCCTTCCGCGCGATAGCATCCTGAAGGGCCCTGCGGCGAAAATAAAATCAAGGGCTGCACCGTCGCTCGCTCGGCTATAAATAGAACGCGGGGGGTAGGGTCGCACGCGGCGGCCGGCAGGAGGGCGTCCACTGCGGTGCGGTCGCCGGCCGAAGCGCCGCCTAGCGCCATGACCCCCTCCACGCCCGCCCGGAAGGCCTGCGAACGAAGCGGCTCAGGTGAGCCGCGGCTAAAAATAGCCGCTTGTAACTGGACGGACCTCGGCCCAGGCGTGGGGGTCAAGGGCGGAGGCGCCGCGCTGCTGGGCGGCCGCGAGGGCCGACGAGAGGCGGAGGAAGAAAACGGCGTAGAGGGGGCCGGATGTACCCCCCACGCTGTGCCGCAGCAGCCCGGCGACATGGGCCATGCACCTGCGAACGAAGTTGCGGAGGTCGGAAGGGCATCCCGAAGCAAGGGGGGGTACGCCTACTTGACGGGGTCGTCGGCGGGGAGGGGGGCTACAGCGGAGACGGAGGGCCGCCGCGCCGGCGAGGCGGAGCGGCCAGGGGGTTTCGCCTCCGCGTCGCTCGCGCGCCGCTCCTGTGGACAGAAAGGGGTGAGTCGAAAGAGGTGGGGTGGGGGGGGGGCGAAATGGAGGGGGGTACTGACGCGGGGGTGGCCGTCGGGGCCGGGGAGGGAGCGCATGACTGCCTCGGCGCCATTGCGGATGTTCATGCCCTGTACCCCCGCCCCCCGGAACGTTATGCGAGCCCCGTACCCCGGCGGAGGAGGGGGGGGGTGAATAAGTGGGGGTACCATGTCGCCGTCTCCGACGGCGGCGTCCAGCGCGTTGAGGGACTCGGTCGCCTCGAGGGCGGCGCCGCAGACCTTCCCGATGCAGCGCGCCAGGAGCAGCCCTGAGCGGAGAAAGATTAGAAAGAACAGAAGGCGGGCGGGCGGCCTGAGGCGGCGGCTCACCGACGGGGCCGAGCGGGCGCGGAGGGGCGAGGGCGTCGGCCGCCGCCGGCTGGGCGAGGTGCGGGGGCCGCGCCTCCGGCCGGTGCGCGGCGACAGAGAACGGGGCGACCCGCGGCCACGCGGGGGCCTGCGCGGGAGTTCTCGCCTCAGCCTAAATCTAGAAGAGTGCGATAGGGGCCGGGCCGGGCCCGCGCTCGCCTCGGTCGGCGCGTCGATGCGCGCCAGAGTCGCATCGTCGACGGCGAGGAACGAGAGCGACACGCCGGCCATCTGGGCGCCGTCTGAGCGACTCGGGGGTAGGGGGAGGGGGGGAGGTAGAAGAACGAGGAAGACGGCCGGGGGGGAGGGGGGGGTACTTAAAGAGTTAAGACCCTAAGCCACCTTAGGCTATCTCACCTCCATGGCTATCTCAGACCCTAAGCCACCTTAGGCTATGGCTTCTTCTTCTCTTCTTCTAAGGCTTCTTCTAAGGGGGTTCTAGCGAAGCTTGAAAGAGCAAAGCTTGCAAAGCTGTCATGCAAAGCTTGGGGGTGGGGGGGTCATGGGCGGTCATGCAAAGCTTGGGGTGGGGGGGGGGGGGGGGGGGGGGGGGGGGGGATGCGCCAGCCACCCACCTCCATGGCGGTCATGAAGGAGCCGACGAGGCAGCGCTCGACGACGGCGCCCTTGGCCTCCAGGTGCCGCCTCGCCGCCCCCGCCACCACGAACAGCTGCCGGGCGAAGTCTCAGTGCGGCGATCGAAGGATAGAATCTTAATCTAAGAACGTTCAAGAACGGCGATCGAGAATGGAATCGTAAAGGGATAAAGCAAAGCTTAGAAGAGTTTACGAAGGGACCGGATCAAAACAGGGGGAGGAGCGGAGGGGGGTACGCGCCTCCATGATGCTGGTACCCCCCAGGTTGTTGACGAGCAGGACGAGCCGCCTGCCGGCCAGGCCCTCGGGCGACCCGTAGCGGACGGAGGCGGCGCGGTCCAGCAGCCGCTGGGCGACGGCCGAGGCGGAGGGAATGCCGCCCTTGAGGCGCTCGCGGCCCGGCTCGCCGTGGATGCCGAGGCCCATCTCCACCTCGTCCTCGGCGAGCGTGAAGTTGGGCTTGCCCACGGCGGGGATCGTGCAGCCGGAGAGGCCCACGCTGGGCCGGGCGTGATCATAAGTTCGAGAGGCGAGTACGAGGGAAAGGAGGGTACCCCATGGAGGCGACGTTCTCCGCGACGCCGCGCGCGACTTTCGCGACGGTCGCGAGGTCCGCGCCGCCCTCGGCGGCCGCGCCGGCGATCTTGTGGACGAGGACCGTCCCCGCGATGCCGCGCTGGCCCACCGCCGGGTTCTCGAGCGCGGTGTCGTCGGCGACCTGCGGGAAGGCCGGCGCCGTAAGCGCCGGTGAGGCGCGGCGCGCTCGGCCGCGCAGGCGCGCGCGTACCGAGACGACCTCGACCTGGAGCCCGTCCGCCCGCGCGAGCTCGGCAGCCAGGCCGAAGTTCAGGCGGTCCCCCGTGTAGTTCTTCACTGCGTGTCGGGTCGGCTTCGCGTCTGGTCCGGACGGGCCGAGCCGCAGACGCGCGCGCGGCGCGGCCGCACCGATGAGGAGGCAGCCCATCGGGCCCGTCACCGCTCGGATGGCTGCGTAGATCGTGTCGACGTCCGGGCTGGTGAAGACATTGCCGAGCACCGCGGCGCTCAGGGCGCCGCGTCCGACGAAGCCTGCGCGAGCATGAGTTGGCATGGCACGACACGTCCGTCCGGCGCCGCCTTGCCTGCGTGGCTCGGTTCGTGGCCGCTACCGCCGCCCGAGATGAGGGCGACGCGCGCGTCACGGGCGGCGAGGTAGTCCGAACGAACGACCACCGAGAATCCTTGCAGGCGGGCCAGCGTCGGCTGACGTACTCGGAGTCAGCGCTTGGTTCACGCGTTTGAGCGCTGCGAGCGCAGGCCGCACCGTGCACGAGACGAGTCCATCCAGCATGTTCTCGACGACATTGAGCGGATCGTTGATGAGCTTCTTCATGGCTCCGGCCGATCTGCTGCTCGACTCTTGGCGCCTGATCCGAAGCGTACCCCCCGCGAGCCGGGTCGGACTTGCGCGAAGCGGGCGGTACCAGGCGCGGTTCCCCTAGCTAAAGCTCGCGGCCTCACCGCATCGAGACGCGGGCGCGATGGCTTCGACCCGGTTCTCGAACGCGAAAGCGGACGCCGTGGACGTGCGCGCCACGGAGGAGTATGGCGAGGCTGCATTCGCGAAGCGGGCGCTGGCCCGTGGAGAGCTGGCGCGCGCCCCGCTGTACCGGCCTCGAACGCGCTCCCGCCTGCCAGCTGAGCCACCCGCAGGTCCTGTCCGAGCGCCCGCTGATCATTGCGAGGGACGTTCCGAGTTCGCTGTCACAGGCTGCGATGGCCGCGCTCTCCCAGAGCGAGGTGCGCCGGCGCCGCCCGCGCGTACAGGAGCTGCTGGCCGCGGCCGCGGCCGACGCCGCGGGCGGGCGGGCGACAGGGCCGGCCGCGGGAGACGCTCGACATGGAGCTGGGTCGCCTGAGCGCGTTCGTCGCCTCCAGCCCCGACGTCCAGCGCCGCGTCCTCGCCATGTGGTGCCCCGCCGACTACACGACTCTGGACGACGAGGTCGTGCAGGACGCCCGCAAGATCGCCGGTACCCCTCCCGCTCTTCCTCCCCCCACATTCGCTCACGCGCCGGCCGCGCCATCAGAGGTCTTCCGGAACAAGGCGCGCCCGCGCCCGCGCCCCCGCCCGCGCCCCGGGAGCCAGCCGTGCGACCCTCGCATCCCCTTCGCTCACTGTACCCCCTCCCCCGCAGCACAAGAGGGGTAAGGAATACGAGCTGGACACGCTCCACCGCGTCCTCGGCGTCTTCGACAGTGCGTTGTACCCCCCGAACCGCATCCCCCCTCTCGCTCACGCGCCCCGCACCCCCCTCCATAGTGAACTGCCACGAGATCGACGTGCGCCAACCCCCTACCCCTCCCCACCCGGGCCGGGGATCCTGTACCCTGCCTCGCCTTCCAATCCCCCCCCCCCCCCCCCCCCCCCCCCTTCAGGCGGGCATGGGGCTCTTCGAGCTGGGCGCCAAGCTGGCCCACTCCTGCGAGGTGCCGCGTACCCCATCCCACCTCAGCCCCCCGTCCGCTCTAGCTAGCTAGCTAGCTAGCGACGCCGGCCACCGTACCGCCCCTTTCCGTCCATGCCCCCGACCCCTCTAGGTAGTGGGATGGTAGCATCCATCCAGCCGCTGGCAGTCGTTGGCTTGGCCACCGTACCCCCCCGACGGCCCCGCGTCTCGACGGGAGCCAAGCCAATACGGGCCCTCCACCGCAGCCTGCTGACGTCCCTCCACCGCCCCGCCCCACCCCACCGTTCTTTCCTTCCCGTTCCTCTTGCCCGACGCCTCCCCCACCCCACCAGCCCTGCCCCGCCCACCGCCAAAGGCTTCCTGTAGCGCCAGAGGATCGCCCACCGCTGTATTGGCTTGGCTCAAGCGGGCGATCCCCCCGCCCGCCCGCCACCGTACCCCCTCTATCCACCCGGCTGACGAACGCCGCCGTCCCTCAACCCACCCCGCCCCGCCCCACCCTTCCTTCCTTTCTCCTTCCTCTTGCCTGACGCCTCCCCCGCCCTCCCCGTCCCGCCCGCCAGCCTTAGAATTCAAGCTTTTAACCTTAAGCTCGCAGCCGAACACGGTGTTCCACTCTGTCGAGGACCGGCTCGAGTTCCGCGCGCTGCGGCCCATCGCCGAGGGCGAGATGCTCACCGCCTCCTACCTCGGGCAGGTCCGCACCAAATTAGATTAGTCTAGATTAGGCTTTATTTAACCTTAGAGCCCTGGAAGATTAGATTAGATTCAGGTCTGGATGAAGCCTCTGCTCCCTTAGACCGGACCTCAAATATGCTTAAACTTTCAGCGGCGTCTCTTGATTCAATCGAACTCAGCCGTCTTTCCAACTCCTCGCTTCAAACTTTCTTAACCTAACTCCTTCCTTTCTTTCTTCAACTTTCTTTCTTTCTTTCTTCAAACTTCAGCCGTCTTTCCAACTCCTTAACTTTTAACCTAACTTTCTTAAGCCTCTGGCCTTAAGCTCCTCCCCCGGCCTTCCGCAGCTGGACTGGGTGTCGACGCGGATGCGGCGGCTCACGCTGGAAGGGACCAAGCGCTTCACCTGCCGCTGCCCCCGCTGCAGGTACCCCCCCCCCCCTCCCCCGACCCCTCCCCCCGCGTCGCTCTCCTCCTGTCCCCCTGACCTCCCCTCCTCCCCCTCCCGACCCGACCCGCAGCCGCGTCGACACTCTCCGCGCGCTCCCGTGTCCCGTCTGCAACGAAGGTTGCCGCAACGAGAAGGTACCCCCCTCCCCCCCCTCCCCACCCCCCCGCCTCCTCCTTCCTGAAGTACCGCCCCCCCCACACACACAGGGGGAGCTGAAGCCGGAGTACGCGCTTGGCGCCAGGGCCGCCGTCCTAGCCCACGCCGACCCCGCACGCGAGGACGCCGGCGCCCACGTGCGCGTACCCCCCCTTTCGAAGGATCTCCGCCTCGAGCCTCCCGGCCTCCTCCTCCTCCTCCTCCTCCTCCTCGGCCGACGCGGGCGTTGGCAGGACATCTGGGCGTGCGGGGCGTGCGGCAAGTCCTTCAAAAACGACGAGATGGGCCTCACCCGCAGTGCGCCCGCCCCCCCGCCCCCCCGCCCGCCCCGGACCCCCTGCGCCCTCCCTCGCGGCCGCGGCCTAAGCCGCGCCTTAGCCGCGCCATTCTTGACACTTCCTCCCCCCCCCCCCCCCCCCCCCCCCCCCCATCCGCAGACGAGGCGGAGATGGAACTGGTCGCGAGCAACGCGGCGCATGTACCCCCGTTTCTCTTCCCCCCCTCCCGGGTACCGGGTAACGAGCGCTTACACCGTACCCCCAGGGCGCCGCTTCCATGCACCCCGACGAGTCCACCCGCGTCATGAAGGCGCGTACCCCTCCCCCTGGGATCCGCCTAACCCCTTTCCCTGACTCCGCGCATCCGTACACCCAGATGCTGTACCGGGAGTACGTCACCGTTCTGGGCCCCGACCACTGGTACCCATTCTCCGCAGCTTCACCCCGCCCCTCCTCCTCCGTTCCGAACCCCTCTCCCCTCCTTCCCCCTCCTGCGTGCAGGACTACCGTAAAACTCCTCGCGACCGAGCTCGAAGCGAGGGCGGACCGGATCGTCCAGTCCCCCTCCGCGCTTCCGGGTACGTACGCATTTCCATCTTGTTTTCCTTTCACCTTTTTGGGTTCCCCGCCTCGGCTGACGATCCTGTACCCTGTACAGGACCCGAGGCCGCGCGCGTCAGGACCGGTCTGAAGGCGCGCCGAGAAAAGCCGTACCCCGGCGCCCCGCCCGATTTCTTAACCGCGTACCCCCCGCAGCGCGACTTCGAGAAGTTGACCGCGTGGCTCTCGGGGCGGGCGGGGCTCCGCGCCCGCGAGTATCTGGGTCCCCTCATGAGCTCCGTCGCCACCGCGCTCTGGAAGGTCCTCACCTGAGCCTGCCGAGCTTTCCTGTACCCCGCCCGCCCCTCTGATGGGGCATTCATCCAGCTCGGGGACTCCGAAACCGCCACCGCCGTCTTCGCGGAGCTCCTGGATCAGGTACCCTCCTGATTTTATGCGTACCCCCTCCCCTTCGGTCCGGATCCGATCCCGTACCCCCCAGCTGGAGGTGGAGTACGGGAAGGGCTCCAAGGAGGCGAAGAACGTTCGCCACAACCTGCGGCTGGTCTCCGGGGCCACCGGTACCCCGAAATAGCTAGGGGGTTACCGCACGGCCCGCCCGCCCGCCGCAGCGTCGGGATCGCGATCGAATTCTGTTTCAATATCGATATCATACAGGGGCAACTAAAAAAGCAGTACAAACAACAGCAGAATGGACAATTGTGGAGACGGGCGGGCGGGGTTCGGCCACAGCTGCAGCGGCGGGGCGGAGCGCCGGCGCATGGCCATGGGGGCGGGATTTCAGGTTTAGGACCGAAAAAGCTCTAGATTTCAAGGGAGGAAAAAGCGGCGGAAGGCAGGGCCCAGGGCGTGGGCCGGGCCCAAAGGCCGATCACTCAGTGACTACTGCATGAAAACCGTGAACGCCAGGAGGAGACTCAAAAATCTCGCCGACCGGCTGGCCCCGCCGCGAACGAGCGGCGGCGGCGGGGTTGCTCGGGACTCAGGAGAAGATCATGCCGGAGTGGCGGTCCTCGTACTTGCGGGGGTCCATCATCTGAAGGCGGGCGGGCGGGCGAGCTCGAAGCCGTCAGCGAGCGAGCGGGTCTCCGGTAGAGCACGAGGCGGTAGAATCGTAGAATCGCTTAGGGACGAGGAAGGGGGGGCAGGGGGGGGGGGGAGAGGAGGGGGTTAGGGAGAACGCAGTAGAATCGCGTACCCCCTGAAGGCCGTACAGCTTCTCCGGGGGCGCGTTGGGGGTCTTCAGCTGCGTAAAGAGGCCGCCATCTGAAGAGAAGGGATCAGGAGGGGGGCGTGGGGGTACGGGATGGGGAAGTGGGTGGGGGGAAGTTACGGGGGGCGAGGCGCCGTTCGTTGGCGGGTGACCGGTCCACGGCCCCCATGCGCGTTGCCAGCTCGGGTACAAGACGGCCGGGGAGGGTACCGGGCGGAAGACGCCCAATCGCGGCCGGGGCTGTCCGGATCCGCTCGCCGTTGAGCCTGTACCCCGGCCAGGTGTACAGCCCGACCTTGATCTGGTCCTTGTAGTTGTACAGATCGTTCTGCGTTCAGGGGCGAGAAGAGGGGTACGTCGGATCTTGTCGGGAATGGGGAAGGGGGAGGAGGGTACGCTGTTTCACCGTTTCCCCGATCTTCCTGTATGCGGAGGTGTACTCGGGTATCTCTTTCGAGACCTGGCGGGTGCGGGTTCGATTTCGGGGCGGGACCTTTCTCGAGCTCCGGCGCCTACCCGGCCCTGCCTGGACTCGACCCGCTTCGTGTACGTCTCGGAGAGGGTACTGCCGTACTTCTGCGGGGTGGGGAGAACACGTTGGGGTACGCGTGCGCCGCAGGGGGGTACGATACGCACGAGGCCGCCGACCCCGACCGCGACCGAGCCGCCGGTGGCGCGAACGTGGGGTACGTAGTCGAGGTGGCCGTTTCTGACCTGCGGGCGGGACCGGGCCGGGCCCCCCGTTAGCCGCAGGGTTCGAGCTCACGGTCGCGGCTCGAAGCTGAAGCTTAATTAAGTTCAAGGGGAGAGCAGAGCTAGCGGCGCTGCTAGACCCCGGGCCCGGCCCGTGCCGCAGGTGTGGTGAGAGGCCTTGGGCGCTGGCCTGCGCCGAAGCTAAGGGCGCCGCAAAGCTAAGCTGAGGGAGCCAGTCTGCGGCTGGGCCGCCGGGTGCGCCCGGCCGGCGGCCGGCCCGGCTGTCGTGATGCCAAGCGCTGCTCGCCAGCTGGCCGCGCTGCCGCACTCGCCGAGTCGCTCTAGCTTCGAGCCTTGCGGATGGTGACCGCGCCGCGAGCTCGCTAGAGAGATCTCAGAGGGCTAAGGCCCGAACGCCGAGGCGTGCGTGGGGTCCGTGCGAGCCGAGCGGCGCCGGGCAGGCGTCGGTGCGCAGCCCCACGCGGCCCCGGCGGCCCGCTCAGCGGCTTCGCGCGCGAACCGTACGGTCCATGAACACCGCCGCGTCTCGCCCGTTCCCCGAGGGCTGCGCGGTCCCGAGGTCAGCCAGCGCCCAGCAACACCGCGACGAGCCTCGGAGCTCGAGACGTCACAACACGCGGGCGGGCCCCGCGCTCACCTGATACCACACCATCTGCGCGCGAGTGTAAGACTAGGATCAAAACCGGCGCTGGCGCGAGCTGTGGCGCCCGGCGGGCGGAGTCGGATCCCGGAGGCGCGGGGCGGCCGGCCCGACGGGCAACGGCCACTTCGACACCACCGGGACCCTCAGCCAGCGACAAACACGAGGCGGGCGAGCGAACCTTGCCCGACATTTTGGTGAGCGATATGTGTACCCCGTCTCCGGCTGCTCCCGGGGGAAGCCAAAAAAGAAGAAAACAAATGGGGGGGGAGGAGGTACCACGGTACTACCACCGTAGTACCACCTTGCGGAGGCTCAATGCTGACTGGGCCGCTCCTTCCAAGGAAGGGGCCAACCGCTGCGCTGTGACGCGCAGGAGCTGGCCCCTGGCCCGAGGCCCGATCGAGGGAGGGTCAGGGAGCTGCGAATTCGAAGGGGAGAGCGCGGGAGAGAGCAATGGGCATGCAGCGTGCATGCGCAGGCGATCGACGGGAGCAGCACTAGCACAGCACGCCAGCTGTCAAACGGACGCAAGCGTTACGCGCGTCAGTTAGCGCGGGAGCGGCCGCGCGGGAGGACGCCCACCTGTCTGCGCGCTCATTTACGTCCGGATCAAGCGCGCGGCCGCAGCTGCAACGACGCAGCAGCGCATACGGGAAGAACAGCTGCAGCCGCATCCGCGACCTGACCCCTCATCAGCCCGTTGAGCTGTCACCGGTGCGCTTCCCGCGCGCGCGATGCTCGGGCCGCCGTTCTTAGGGCGTTTCCTTGCAATTGGGAGCTGCTATAGATGCCAAATCAGCGCGTGTGCCGGCGGGCGCGCGAGGGCGCCCCCGCCCCCAGGCGGCCATCCTATGATCCATTGAACGCCCGCGCTGCACCCCGGAGGCCCCAATCGATCCCCTGTCAACACAGGCAGCCCCAGGCTCAGCGCCTGCGCATGCCTGCGGGCCTGCGCTCGCGCGTACAGCCGCTAACGAGCACTCTGCTTCCTGTTGCGCAGGGCAGGCGGGCTCGGTACCGCGCCGGAGCGAAGTGAGCGCGGCACCCGGGACCGAAGCGATGGCGCCGCGGCCGTCCCCGGATGCTGGGGAGCCGTACGGCTACGGCGCCGGCGGCTCCGGCATCGAAGACGCAGCTGCGACGCGGCGGCGGGCCGGGCACGGCGCCAGCGCGCAGACGCAAGCGAAGTTCGGTCCGGCGTGGGGGCACGCGCCCCCGCAGCCGCCTCCGGACCGAGAGCCACGCTGCGGGTGCCGGCCCGACTTTGAAGGGCACGAGCCGGTTGCGGGGATGGGCGAGGGGTTCATGGGCCGCCGCATCGGCCGGTACCAGCTCGGCGCCCGGATCTACGGCGACCGCAAGCACTCGGGCGCGTACACCCCCCCTTTCGAAATCACCTTTCGACCTTTTGCGTACCCCCGCCGTCCGCGGGCTGACGTACCCCCAGAGGTGCGGGAGGGGCTGGACACGACGACGGGGGAGAAGGTTGCGGTAAAGCTGTTCTGCGGCCGCTCAGCCGAAGTGGTAAACGGATTCAACGAGGCCAACATCCTACAGGTGGGGGGAAAGGGGGGGGTACGCGCCCGGGAGCTCGTCCGCCTCCTGACGGGGTACCCCCGCAGGAGCTCGACCACAGGAATATCGTGCGCCTGCGCGGCACGGCGCAGGTCCGCATCGGGGCCCGAACTCTGTACCCCCCCTTCCAGGCTGAGCCGTACCCCAGGACGGCGACGTGAGGGCGACCGTCGTGGAGTGGCTGGAAGGGCGTACCCTCCGCCGCCGCGTCACGAAGCTCGCCCCCCTCTCGGAGGTGCGCGTACCCCTCCACCCTCTCCCCCCCCCGGTCCCTGTCCTCCACCCCTGACCCCCCGTCTGCAGTCCCAAGCGCGCCCGGTGTTCCAGCAGGTCATTCGATCCACCCTAGCGTCTAACTCACCTGAACCTGAATCTGGATCTGAATCTGAATCCGGTAGCTGCTTCTGGCTCTGGACCACTGCCACGGGAGGGGTATCGCCCACCGCGACATCAAGCCTGAGTGCGCCTCTACCCGCCTCTTCCCCCAGCCCCCCCCCCCCCCCTCCCCCCCCTTCCCCCTCTAGATCTCCTCATCCCGCCCACCCCACCCGACCCCTTGAACCAGCTTTCCCGCTCGAGTTCGCGCGTCTGGCTGATCGCTCTACCCCCCCCCTTCCCCCCCCCCCCAGGAACGTGATGCTGGCGGCCTCCGGACGAACGGTCCTCCTCGACTTCGGATTCGCCGTCCGCTCTCGCCCGGGCGAGTTCCTCCGCAAGTCCTGCGGGGTACGCGACCGATTGAACTGGGCCCTTCGATTCAGATAGACACCCTTAGACTCTGAGATGCTTTGGGGGGCCTCGGGACCTCACTGCGTTCCCGCCTCTCACTGCGCTTTCTGGAGCCGATTTGATCCGCCCCGCAGACGGTGCTCTTCATGTCGCCGGAGGTACTCGGGAAGCAGCCCTACGACGGGCCCCAGGCGAGCAAGCCCCGCTCTAAAAGATGAACATAGTTTAAATTTCTTAGAGAGAAGTCTCTCCGAGTCTCCAGATCTAGAGCTCTCTATCGACGAGCACGTCCCGCTCTAGTAAAAGAACAGATTAGTCTATCTTTCAGAACCCTTGACTCTTGCCGCTCTAAACAAAAGGCATCTGGAGGCCCAGGCGAGCGGCCGCGCTCTTTCCGATCCGCTGGCGCTCTAGACGCCTGCAGATCTGGAGGCCGAGATCTATTAATAGCTAGGAGCCACCACATCACAAGGCCCCGGCGGCCTTCCCTACCGCCCGCCCGTCTCTGACGGGGGTACAGGCGGACGTGTGGAGCGCGGGGGCGACCCTGTACGAGGCCGTCTTCGGGTGCGCTGTACCCCCCACTCCGGCCGCCCACTCCTCCCCCCGATACCGAACTGCTCGCTCTCGCGCAGGCACAACCCGTTCGAGGGGCAGGAAGGGGAGGGGGAGGACCCGCGGGTCGTCCGAGAGCGCATCCGCTGCGCCTCCTTCGCCGTCCCCCGCTCCGCCTCCCCGGGTACGCCTCCATCTCAGATCAGCTTCCCCGATCTATTTATAGCCTAGGCCTCGCGCGCGCGCGCGCGTTTGATTTTCCCTGCGGGGCTGACGCGGGCGGGCGCCGGGCCGGGCCGGGCCGGGCCGCAGAACTGCAGGACCTGCTGGCACGCATGCTCGCCCGAGAGCCCGGACAGGTACGCCGCTCACCCACCGGCTCTCACAGCTCTAGCGATTCGAAGGCCACCGGCTTAACATTTCTTAGAGAACTAAGCATAGCGAGCTGATGAGCTAATGAGCTGATTAATAGGCTAATGAGCTAATGGGCTAGAAATAAAAAGACATTATGCTTGTGATTCGCCAGCTTACAAGCGGGCTCAGTCACTATGCGATCCGCGAACTTGCAATTCTAGATCGGCGCTTTCCTTCCGGCCTGACTGCGCATTGCGCCTCAAATAAATCGTTAAAGATGATTTTCGGCTGCTTCTTTTAAGCCAAAGCTGATATGCTACTAGGCTAATTTAAACAATGATGTTAACACAAGATCGGCGCGAGCTATGAGAGAGAGCTTACTAGCTCGCGCGGGCCAGGCCTAGCTATAGGCCACTTCAACTCGAGATTATATTCTCTAATTTACGTATACGATAACATAACTGAATGTCTTAGAACATGATTAAACATGATGAGCTAATGGTACAACTTATATATAATTAGTAAATGATGATGATCATGATACCCGTGACCGGTAACACACGATCGGCGATCCGACCGCGCGCCGCGCGCAGCGCCCGACGGCTGCCGAGGCGCTCGACCACCCCTGGTTCGCCGCGCGGGAGCCCGGGGTACGTGAAAAGCAGATTTAAACTTTAAACCTCCTTCTTCCTTTCCTCGCTGACGGCTCGGTCTCCTCAAGCAGACCCCGGGCCGCGCGCCGGCTCCGGCTCCGGCGCCGGCGCCGCCGCCCGGACAGGACCCGGACCAGCTTTCGCGGGCGGCGACGGCGCCGCACGGACGCGCGGGGCGCCGCATTAGCTCGCTCCCAGACATCCGCGTCCACGGCCCGGGCGGCGTACCCGTCTCGCCCTCCGCCCCGGCGCCCGTTCCCAAGGTGTGTATCCGCGATACGGGTGCCTCTTAAGAGAAGAGGTGGATTAAGGCCTTAGACTGATAGTGTTTCTACCTCGTTTATGCTGATTTAATATGCCTCTTCTTCTCTTCTTGTCTAAAATTTGATTGGCTGCGCAGGCGGCGAGCGCGCAGCCGCCCTCGCGCCACGAGCCGCGGACGTCCTCCTCCTCCGGCGCCCGCGCCCTCCTCCGCGCCGAGGACGCCGGGTCGCTATCGCGATCGGGGTCCTGCTCCTCGCGATCGCCCTCCGGGTCCGATCGTGACCGTGGCCGAGGCCGCGCCAGCCCCGCGCCCTCCAACGGCTCCTCCAACGAAGAAATCGGCGGCGGCGGAGGCGGCGCCGGCTTCGGGCGCGCGCCGCTGAGCCACCGCCCCGCCTCCGCGCCGTTCTTCCCCCCCCACCAGCAGCAGCAAGGAGGGGGGGATGACTCCGACTCGGACGCCTCCTCCTCCGACGACGGCGGCGGCGGCGGCGCCCGGGGCCGCAAGGGCCGCGGCCTCAAGGGCTTCCTTCGTTCGCTGAAGGGCATCTTCTTCCCCTCCTCCTCCTCCTCCTCCTCGAGATCGCGGTCCCGCGCCGGGCGCGCGAGCCCACGGCCGCCCGGCTCCTGACTTGTTGACACGCTTTTAGAAGCCCAATTCCATGTCTGTGTCGTTGTCCCGGATCCCGCCCGCCCGCTCTTTAATTTTTTCCGCCGTCTTTTTGAAGCCTAGTTAGTCTCTGATGTAATTAGAGACGGTGTCCTTTCGCGCCGTCGTTTGAACTTGTTACATAATTAGAGACGGAGTTGATTTATCAAGTAGCCCAATGGAATGCATGCCTTGTTGAGTAGCCCTTATTACTGTAGTGCTTATGACGTAGTAATAGTACTTGGCCCTCGCAATTGCATTTGCCTATGCCCCGCCCGCTTTTTTTCGAGCTTTCCGCCGCGCCGTTTGTAGTCTAGTTAGAGATCTAGCCGCTGAGCCGGCTTCTTTCGAATTCCGCGCCGTCGTATTTTTTATGCGCCCCATTTCGAATTCTCGGCTTCCGGTTTCGAACGTGTCCTCCGAGATCGCCCCTTATACATAGTGTTGGCTGGCACTCTTGTTTTCGGTATTAATAATTATTGATACATTACTTAGTGACAGTTGATGTCGATCGATTGCGTTTGCCTTCTATAATTAGGTACTATAATTAGGTATATATGTACACGCTGATCACAAGTGATCATGATGGCCATCGTCGGACATGGGACATGACGTGTGAAAGGTTGCTGACCGAATTCGAATTCGGGATCGACCGAATTCGGATATTCCGGATCGATCGAATGCCGCCAGGTCGGGCTCGCCGACGCCGACGCTCACAGGCCGAACTCGAAGATCGGCGTCGGCGTCGGCGTGACGAGGATGACGACACGTGCGACGGGCGTCGGCGTCGGCGTGACGAGCACGACGCGCCGCGCGGCCGTCGGGGCCGGGGTCGGGGTGACGAGCCGCGGCTGGGGCACGCGCGTCGCGAGGATAACCGTCTGCGAGGATCACGTATCCGGAGTCAACTAATTGCAAATTCTTTTAATATCGCTCGCTGTTTAATCATTTAGGATCTCAAGCTCTGATGTCGAATTGGTTTCGCTCCAAAGCTTAGAAAGGTCTGCGACGGCCACGGATCCGGAGCTCGAGTCAACTAACTGCACATTCTTTTAAGATCGCTTGCTGTTGAAGTCTTTAGTTTCTATCGAATGGGTCTTAGAGATGCTTAGAAAGGACGGGTCTTAAGCTTGCCTGCAAGGGCTCGGGCGTTGGGGTGCGGAGGACGAGTCTCGGCGAGGGCGACGGCGACGGCGTGACAAAGATGACGAGCCGCGAGGGGAGCGGCGTCTGGGTGGCGAGCTCGAGGGGCGGAGACGGCGACGGCCTCAGGATGATGACGAGCCGCGTCGGCGTGGGCGCCGGCGTCGGCGTGAGCAGCGGCGCCGGCTGCGGCTCTTCGGACGGCGACGGCCTCACGACTGGCTCGGTTGGGGTCAGAGGCGGAGAAACGATGATCAGCGGCGGTGTCGGCGTGACGGTGGCGAGGCTGACGGGCTGGGTCGGGGCCGGCGTCGCCACTGTGGTGAGCAGCTGCGGTGTCGGCGACGGGGTCGGAGTAGGCGTTGGCGTCGAGGTCGGCTCCGGCGTCGGCGCCACGAAGGCGACCGGCGGCGTCGGGATCGACGTCGGGATCGACGTCGGGATCGACGTCGGGATCGACGTCGGGATCGATGTCGGGATCGATATCGATGTAGGGATCGACGGGGTCGGCGTAGTAGAGGTGAGCTCCGGCGTCGGAGTGGCGAAGATGACGAGCCCCGTTGGGGCAGGGGTGGGCGTGAGCTCGAGTTCCGGCGTCGGCGTGGCGAAGATGACGAGCCGCGTTGGGGCCGGGGTAGGGGTGACAAGCTCCGGCGTGGGGGTAGGCGCGAGCTCCGGAGTCGGCGCGGCGAAAATAACGAGCAGCGTAGGCGTCGGGGTAGGCGTGAGCTCCGGAGTCGGCGTGGCGAAAATGACGAGCCGCGTCGGGGCCGGGGTAGGGGTGACAAGCTCCGGCGTAGGCGTTGGCATTGGCGCCAGCGTCGACGTCGGTGCCGCGAAGGCGACCGGCGGCGTCGGGATCGACGTCGGGATCGACGTCGGGATCAACGTCGGGCTGGCGATCGCGACAGCGGTCGGCGCGAACAGCTGCGGCGTCGGCGACGTCGATGGAGAAAGCGTGGCGAAGACGACGGCCGCGGGCGGTGTCGGGGTCGCAGTCGCAGTCGCGATTGCTGCCGCTGTCGGCACCGGCGTCAGAGTACTCGTCGGCGGAGGCGGAGTTGGAGACGGCGGGGCCGCGAAAAATGGCGTACGCGTCGGCGTCAAAGAGGGCGGAGGCAGTACTAGTGTCGGAGTGGGCGTCGCCGCGAAAATGATCGCGGGCGCGGGCTGCGACGGAGTCGGGGTGACGAGCTGCGACGGAGTTGGAGTGAAAAGCTCGGTCAACGTCGACGTCGGCCATGGAGAAGGCGTGGCGAAGACGACGGGCGGTGTCGGGGTCGCAGTTGCAGTCGCGATTGCTGCCGCTGTCGGCGCCGGCGCAAGAGTGGGCGGAGGCGGAGTCGGAGACGGCGGCGCCGCGAAAAATGGCGTCGGCATCAGTGACGGCGGAGGCAGTGTCGGAGTGGCCGTCGCCGCGAAAATGATCGCGGGCGCGGGCTGCGTCGGGGTTGGCGTGGCGAGCTCGGTCGGCGATGGAGTGACGAGCTCGGTTGGCGATGGCGTTGGAAGCGCCGTCGGCGTCGGCGTTAGCGTAGGCGACGGGCTAGCGAGCTCGGTAGGCAGGGGCGTGGGCGTCGACGTCGCTGTTGGCAGAAGAAACGCTTCCGTCGGCTCGGGCGTGGGCGTGGCTGTCGCGGTGGGCAGGACCAGCTCCTCTGGCGCGGGCGAAGGCTCCACGAAATCCCAGGAGGCGACAGCCTCCGGGGCGGGCTGCGCGCGCGGGCCCGGGCAGGGCAGGGCATCCTTCAGCGCGCGGGCATCAATTAAACAAATGCAAGTAAAGAAAGGACGACCTCGAAGCCGGGAGGATACGTGGGAGGGACGAACGCCGTCGGCTCGACGTACGGAGTCGGGGAGGGCGTCGGAGCGGCGGGCGTCGGCGTCGGCGTCGGAGTGGGCTCCGGCGGGTTCGGAATGGCGCAGAGGGCCGCCGAAGCCTGATCATGACTTAAAGATCAGACACATCGGCACATTAAATTCGATGCGCATGCGCGAAACGCGATCGGGGTCCGACCTGTGCGACCGCTACCGCGACTGTTCGGCCGACGGACGATGCCACTGCGACAGCAGCAGCCTCTGCTTGCGCCTGTACATGCGCATGCGCGGCGTCAGCGCGAAAATACTCTATTTCAAGATTTCCAGAGCGATGATTGCCTGCGTCGCTCCAGCGCCGAGGGCGGCCGCCCGCGCAGAGGCCGCGGCCTGCGCCTGGACCCGTCCCGCCTCCGCTCGGGCCGCGGCGTACGCCTGCGCCGACGCGTAGGTCCTGCTTGCAGGCTCAGAAAAGGCAGACCGTGAAGCATGAAATAGTACATCAGACACGGGTTTACGCGCCTTCCGTTGACGGGACAGGCCTGGACAATGGCGATCGCGATGGCTATTGCGATGGACTGCGAATTTGCAACGTACGTCGCTGCGATCCAAACCAATAAGAAGCCGCAGAGTAATAAAAGCACATGCTCAGTTACGCACATGCCGCTGCGGTTGCTGTGGCCGTCGCCACGGCGGTCGACACACCTGCGCGCGCAGTTGCGCAAACAATTCGCGTGGAAACTGCGGAGTGCTGCAGAGTCGACGTCCACTTTTCGCACCTGTACTTTGAGCCGCGGCCACCGCCCGCGCGTAGGCGAATCCAGTGGGCGGGGCGGCGAGGAAAATATCAGTCGGCGGCAGCTGTTGCTAGCTGGCGCCGCGGCCGGCGCTTCTAAATTCACGAATTCGAAAGAGAAACTGGACGAACCGCGGGCGACAGCTGCAGCGTAAGCCGCCGAGAATGCAACCGGATAGACCGCAGCCGCCCGAGCGTAGGCCGCGGAAAACGCGACCGCCCGGGCTGCCGTCTCGCCTCCGCAGCGATACGCCTGCGCCGCCGCCGACGCGACCGTTTTCGCAGTCACCCGCACTTGCGCAGGGGTCGATGCGAGCGCCCTGCTAGCGGCGAAGGCGGCGGCCTCCGACTGCGCCCGAGTCACCCCCGCTGCGCGAAAATCGATCGAATGTCAGCTGGGCTCCGAAATATGGCTCGCGCACAGGCGCGCAGATCTACGAGAGCGATCCAGCACGCACCAATCACGCTGGCAGCCGCGAGGGCCGCCGCGTAGGAGGCACCATCTTTCGCGGCGGCGCTCGAGTACGCGCGCGCGCTCGCCGCCGAGACCGGATCCGTCAGCTGGGTCGCATGTGCTGGCCCTGACGCCGCGAGCGCCAGGAGGAAGGCTACGACGAGCGCCGGCGGTCGCATTTCGGAGCTAGCTAGAGGGATTTCGGAGGCGCGAAAACAAGCCTTGAAGATGAATATAATAATAAAAATCGTATTCCCCTCTTCCGGTCCCCTCTAGCTCGTCCCTTCTCGGATATCTCGAGCCGATCCAGCTAGCGCTTGCTTCCTTGCCGGACGGCCCATGGCCTGAAATCAAAGCAAAGTCAAACTTGCAAAGCGATATCACGCTAAGAAGACGCTGAAAACTAGGCGGAGACTAAAGAAGCTGGAAGAAACGACGATCATCGGATGATCAGGCGGCGCCGCCTGGGCGCACGACGGGGCTGCACCCCGCCCCGACCTCCAGCGCGCCCGCCTCCAGGCCCTCGAACAGGCCCCGCGCCCCGCCCTCCACGACCACTCCGGACTTAGATCTGAGGCCCGAGGCCGCCGTGATGGTGACGTCCCGCACGATCGGGTCCGCCCCGTTCGCGACGCGGACGGCGCAGCCGCCGTTCCCGCCGAAGTCGCACCCCTCCAGCGTCCCGAGCGTGCCCGGGCCCAGCAGCGCCGCCCCGTCGCCCCCGTTGTCGCGGACGCGGCAGCCCCTCAGCGCCGGGTCCGCCCCCCCCTCGACGCGGACCCCGTCCCCTTTGTTCGCGGTGACGTCACAGTCCTCCGCCGTACCCCTCGCCCCCTCTCCGAAGCGGAGGCCGGAGTCGGAGCAGCCCCGCACGGTCACGCCGCGGAGCTGCGGGGCTGAGAGGAGGCCCGTCGCCTCGACGCCCACGCGCCCGCCGACGATCTGTGGGCGGACGGTCAAAGGAGGGACAGGGCAGGAACGGAGATCGAGGCCTAGGGGGCGCGCGCCTCTACGGACTCGAGCGCGGCGCGGCTCCCGCCGCAGAGCCGAACGGCGGGCGCTTCGCCACCGCCGCCGCCGCCCCGCACTGTAATGCCCCGGATCTGGGGGGCAACGGGGCCCCTGCAGAGCAGCGCGGGGCCCGAGGCGCATGCGAGCGGGCGCGTCAACAAAGCTAAAGAACAAAGCTGAAGGCAAAGCTGAGGTACCGGCGGGGACTGCGATGACGACGTCGCGCGTCCCGAGGATCCTAACCTGCCGCCGTGCTCGAGCGCTTCAATAAACGTCTTAAAGCTGGTTCGCTACGTGATCTGAAAAGGCTCTAGGTTGTATCCTTTATATCTTTATCGATATCCGGCCACTTGCGGTATGCTTAATCATTGAATTGAAGTTTGAAAGGACCCTCACCGGCACTTCCACTACCACCTGCTCCTCGTACCTGAGACCGAGACTGTGAGACCGAGAAAGAGCAGGGGAGCACTAGCTCGGGCGCTTGCGCGGGGCAAGCTTGCTAAGTATGAGGGCGCCGGCGCACAGGCCCGGGGCGGGGTAGATCGACTGGCCGTCCCCGAGCTGCGCCAGGGCCTCCCCAATGCTGCGCGCGCCGCCGACAAGGTCACACGGCTTGTAAAAGTACTCGAGAGAGCCCGGCTTTACTGTAGGATTGCTTTTTTAGCCGATGTTTTAAATTGCGCGTGCCACAACAATGTCAGATGGCTCATAAAAGTACTCCGTCGAAAGGTCCCGGCTTTAAGCCTTGGAACCTCGAAAGGGTCCGACCCCCACTCTTGGATTTAATTTGCGGTTCATTCTCTAGAATCCGATCCGGGGGCCGGGCGCACCTGGCGGGGCAGTAGGGCTTCCCGCTCGCGTCCACCACAATCGCCGGCGTCGCCTGCGCGATCGGCGGGCGTGAGGAGAATTTCGCGCGCCAACGTTTGCGGGTGCGATTCGCGCGGGGTACCTTCGTATTTGCGTTCTTGAGCCACGCCTGCGGCCAAAGATTAGGTTCTTACAAACAAAAGACTAGGAGGTTCTAGATAGTGTTTTTCTAAGCCCAAAGACAAGCTTCAAGTTCAGGCGCGGGCCGGGCGGGCGCGCCTCCCTGAGCAGGTCGAGCCAGTCGGAGGCGGCGCGGCGCGCGGCGGGGTCCGCCCCCGCCGCCTCCAGCGCCGCCTTCGCGTCCTCGTGCGCCAGCCGCAGCGCCTACGAGCCAGGAACGAGCGAGTCAGGAGCTAATTGAAAACAGGAGGGCAAGGGAGCTAATGATGTAAGATCTTATGCTGCTAAGGTTCATGTAAAGGCTAATAATCAACAGAGGCTCGATAAAGACAGCTGGAATATCAGGTTCGGTTTGAAAAGAATTTGAAGCTTTCATTTCATCGGCAAACTCGGCCATGCAGCGCGTACCTCGACGAGGCGCTCGGCCCTGCCGGCCGTGACGCGCCGCAGCTGCGGGGGCGCCGCGGGACCCTCCGCCGCCCCCCGCGCCTCGTTCCCTTCGACCACGGGGCTGCGCCCGGGTCCCGGCGTCAACGTCAGCGGGGCGGGCAGGGAAGGGCCGCGGCGGGGCAGGCAGCGGCCCCGCCTGGCCCGGCCCGCCCCTCCTCAAGCCACGAGGACTGCGAGGGACGGCGGACCTGCAGCCCGGGTCGACAGCAACACCGGAGTCGGCGCCGGCGCCGCCCGCGGCGGAGGAGACGCGCTCAAACACGTTGTGGCAGATCTGCGCGCACGAGCCCAGCATCGGCACCCCAACCCAGCCCGAGCTCAAGTTGAAGCTTAAGTTGCCTAGACGAAAGATAGAAGTTGATAGGAGCCTAATGACAGGACCCGCTAGACCGAGCAAGCGCACCAGCCCCTTGCCGTGCCCTGCCTCCCCCTCGCCCTTAGCCACGACGATGCACTGCACCTGAGCGGGGCAAAGCTCATGATCAGGGTGCAACGCGGAACGAGAACGAGGGTAAGCTCAGTTACTGAGCGGAACGAGGACGAGGGGAAGCGGCGGGGCGTAGATCTAGATCTAGACGGGCTAAGACAAATTAGAGAATTAGATCTAGAGGCCCGGTGTAGAGGCTGAGGAGTCTATTGGACTAGATTTTGGGTGTCATATTTATAATTTTTGGAGCTAGATCTTAGTCTTATTTGACTTCACGTCTCTGGATTATCTCGCCTGGTCGCGGATGCGGTTGGAGAGGACGGCCGGGTCGCCGCCCATCGTGGCGGCCACTGCCGGGCCGGCGATCTCCCCCAGCTCGCACGCCTGCGCGCGCGCGGACCGGGCGCGGCAGAGTCAGCGAAGCGGCGAAGTCAGCGAAGTCGGCGAAGGAAATCTTGTAATAAATGTACGATAGCTGTCCCCATCTTGCGGTCCTTATAATGAATTAGACCACACGCAAGCTTTCCCTGCATCAGCCGTCCTGTATAGATCTGGCTGGCTGGCTGGCTGGCGGGCGGGCGGGCAGCGGTGGAGTCGGCAGCGGAGAATTTTGCTATCTCTTCCGTAAGGATTTGGCGGGCGGGCTGGCGTGCGGGCGCGTGCCTCGAGGAGGCCCTTGGCGCCGCGGGTGAAGAGGGCGCCCGTCGCGCAGCCGCGGATCTGCGGCCGCAGTCGCAGGGCGGGGGGTGAGGACGAGGGCGGAAAGGGGCGGGGCGGGCGGCGGCGGGTGGCGGACCGTGCAGAGGCGGATGGTGGGGGCCGTCCCCGCGTCCCGGACCTTCGAGGGAACGGGATTAGAATGGGAGGGGGGAAATTGGGGGAAGGGGAGGGGGGAAATTGGGGGAAGGGGGGGGGGGCGGGCGGGCCGAAAGGCGAGCAACTCGAAGCTCGTTCTCGGAGCAGCAGGAGCAGCAGCACCCTAGAAGGAACTAAGAGTGCAGAGGGCAGTTCGATCGACATCTTCAAGAGGGGAGAGGGGGAAGAAGGAGAGGGGGATGGGGGGGGGAGCGGGGGAGAGGGGGGTACGGACCTCGACGCCGTTCTCGGAGCCCGTAATGTCGCACCCGACCACCAGCGCCTGCGCGCGGAGGACGTAAAAAAAGAAGAAGGCCCAAAGCAAGCAAGAAGCGTTAGTCCATGGCCAGGGCGCAAACAAACAAAGAAATGAATCGAAGCGGCGCTCGCCTGGCTGCCGGCGGTGATGTAGAGGGCGGGGTCGTCCTCCGAGCGGCCCCGCAGCGCGAGGCGCAGCAGCCGCACCGCCCCGGGGCCCTGCCCGCGCGCGCGGATCAGCACTCGGATCGCGGTCGTTGATGATAGTCCCGGCTCTCTAATAGTTCGAGAATTAGTCCTCCGGTCGAGAATTAGTCCTCCGGTCCTGAGCGTGCCGGTCCTCCCGCTTGCAGAGCAAGAGTGGGCCGACCTCGCAATGGACGACGCTGTCTTTATGTTATGGGTGGACCTTAGAAGATTATTTAATGGGTGAACCTTAGAAGCTTAGAAGCTTAGAAGCTTAAGGTGAACCTTATCAGAATATTAATATTTAACGGGCGGACCTTGCAGTGGATGACGCTGCCGGTCGCGCACTCCAGGACTGCCCCGGGCGCTGCCCCCGCCCGACGTCAGTCGCGCGCGCGGGGGCAGAAGCATGTGCGACGGGCGGAGGCGCGTTCTTGTTATTGTTGTTATTGTTGTTGTTGGGTGGGGGGGGGGGGGGGGGGGGGGGGGGGGAATGGAAGCACCGCCGACGAGGGTGACGTCACGGTCGAGGAGCAGGGCCTCCTCGAGCACGTGGCGCCCCGGGGCGAGGCGGAGGGTCAGGCCCGGCGCCGCGTGCCGCCAGAGCGCCGCCGCCGCGCCCTCCACCCCGTGCGGCGCCCCCCGCGGGTCCACCTGAGGCCCGCGCGCGAGCGAGCGAAGTTAGTTAGAGTGAGCTTGAGCTTGAGCGAGATGCGAAGCTAGGTAGCTGGGTAGCTATAGTAGTAATCTGTTAGCGGGTCCACATAATACAAGGCGCGGCGGGTTGTAAGCTTTAGAACGTTAGAACGGATATCGGTAGTGGGCTACAGAGCGGGTCCACCTAAGGCGCGTTGAAAGCTTTAGAGCGGGTATCGGTAGAGGTAATCTTGAGTTATGTAGATAGATAGAAGATCAAGACCGACTTGGTGGCTCTTAGGCTAAGAAAGAGAGGGCCCCTTAATGCTTAGATCATGATGGTCGGCGGGGAGGGGGCAAGGCACCTCGACGAGCTTGCCCTCGGCCCGCGCGCGCTCCACGGCCGCCTCGGCCGCCGCCGCCGCCTCCGCCGCTGCCGCCGCCGCGAACTCGGCGAGCGGGAGGGCCGCCATGCGCCGCGCCGCCGCCGCCTCCTCCGCCCGCCGCCGTTCCTGCTCGAGCACGAAGAGTCAGAGCCTCGCCAAAGCCTTACTTGGCTCAGCTGGTCGGATCCGGGGAGGGCAGGTCCGGGTTCAGATTGGCCTTGCCTAGGCGGGGCCTCGCCTGGCCTCGCTTGGCTGAGCGTGGCCTAGAGATCCGGTCGGATCCAGGGCGGGCGGGGCCTAGCTTGACTCAGCCCAGCCTAGACAGCCGCGGGGCGCACTTATAATTAGCTTGGCTTGAATCCTAGCGTAACTCGGCCCACCCTAGGCGGCCGCAGGGCGCACCTCGTCCAGGGCGGCTCGGATCTTCGCCACGAGCTGCGGTTCGAATCCGGGCCGCGCGGATGGTTTAGAGGCCTCAAGGGCGAGTGTGGGGGAGAGGGGGGGCGCCTGGGTGCAGGCGCGCTCGGCCGCCGCCTCCGAGGGCCCCGCCTGCTCCCCCCTGCGGGGTGAGCCGAGCAGGCCCCAAAGCGGCAAGGGAAGCCAAAGGCGCGCTGGCTCGCCTGCACGGTCCGGTGCGCGCTGCCCGCCCGCCCTTTAGAAGCGAAGGAAAGGACGCGAGGAGAAGAGGGGAAGGGCACCTGGTGAGCATCATCTCCTGGTCGGGGCGGAGCCGCATCGCCCCCGGGTCGGCGAGGAAGACGGGGAACTTCGGCGAGCGAAGCTGGTGGTGCGCTGCCGGCCGGGCCGCGGCACGACGTTAGGGAAAGTAGGCGGAAGAATCAACAGAGCTAGAATTCAGGAGGTTCTAGAGACAGTCTTTAGCTGGAGCTCGAAGCGCGCGCACCGAACTGGAACTCGTCGTCGCAGTTCTGCGACTCGGCGTACGCCTGCGAACGAGGGCGCGCGAATGAAGACAGTCAGTGGGCAAAGGCGAGCGACCGAGCGGAGCGCGCGCAGGGGCCGCTTCGTCCCGGCGTTTTGGGGGTACAGCCAAGTCGGGAACTCATGCGCTCTTGGGGTACAGCTAGAAGAGAGCGGCGGAGGGGGCTGGCGCTCGCCTGCGAGAGGAAGCAGACGAAGGTCCTCGAGCGCTGCGGGGCCGCGCCGGGGTACATTAGTAGGGATACGGGAGGGGAGGGGGCGGGGGGGGAGTGAGAGGGTAGGGGGAAGGTGAGGGGCGAAGGGGGGGGGGGGATCTCTTATTCGTCTTCGGCATTCGTCCATAGGAGATGGGAGGGGGTGGTGGCCGGGGGGCCGGGGAAGAGGAAGGGAGGGGGCATATTAGATCTGGGGGGGGGGGGAAGGGGGCGGGGCGGGGGAAGGGGGGGTCGCGGGTGGGCGGGGGGGGGGGGGGAGGGGGTATAACAGCTAGGGCGGCGGTCGCGCCTGCATGGCCCGTGCGATGTCCTCCATCCAGCGCCGTCCCGCCAGCAGCTCCCGGTCCACCCTGGGGGAAGAAGTGAAGGGGGGTACGGGACGGTATGGGACGGGTACGGGTACGGGAGGCGGGGCACCAGACGGAGATGCCGGCGCGCTCGAGGCCGGCGACGTAGGCCATGACGGCGGAGGCGTCCCGGTGGGCGTACGAGACGAAGGCATCGTGCAGCCGCTCGGCCCCCGCCGACGCCTCCGCCACCCCGGTCGCAGGGTGCGACGGCGGCGCCGACGCCGGCCCCGCTGACGGCGCCGCCGCTGCCGCCGACGCTGTTTCTGGTTCCTGCCCGGATCCGTTGGCCTGGGCGGCGCCGGCGCCGGCGGCGGAGCCGGCGCGGCGGCAGCGCCGCCGCCCGCGCGGAGGCCAGCGAGAAGCGCCTCGCACGCGGCTGCGACCGCCGCCTCGCCACTGTCCGCAGCGACCGTCCAGTTCACGCTGGGGGTACGGCGTTGGCTTCCTGGGGGGTACGGGGCGGCGGATGGGGCTAAGGGGTACCTGGTGAGCATCATGGTGTAGTCGTAAGGGAGGGAAAGGGACTTCGGGTTCTCGATGAAAACGGGGAAGCGGGCCCCGCGGAACGCGTCGTGCGCCCTGCGGAACTCGCCGTCGCAGCTGCCGCGGCGCCCCAGCCGGATCAAATTCGAATTTGATTCGGGAGGCGGAGCTCGGAGGGCATGCGCACTCTGCATTTGCGAGATACCGCGCGGAGAGGAAACAGAGGAATGCCCGCGATCGCGCCATCCCGTCCTGCGCCGCGCGTCAGCGGCTGGACGGTGGCGGGAAGACCAAGCCCTGCCCAGCGCCGTCGGCTGTGGCGCTGCCACTTGCCTGCGGGCCCTCCGGCTCCTTTGCGGCGTCGCCCTCGGGCAGGCGATCCTTTGGCACGCTGCGAAGGGCGTCGCGTCGGCGGCGAACAGAGGACGGGCAGGCCGCAAGCGCGGACGCCAGCCGCACCAGACAGAAAGGCCGCCAGCGCGGAGCCGCCGCACGTACTGCATCACCTGCTCCGCGTCTCCTCGTGCGAAGGAGGCGTATGCGTCGAAGCGCGCGCGCTCCGCCGTCGCCGCTTCGCCCGCTTGGCGCCCCGCCTCGAACGCGGCCGTCTCGCGCTTCCGGGACTCCTCCAGCTGCTTCTGGACATCGGCTAGCTGCTGCTTCGTCTCCAGCAGCTGCTGTTGGAGCTTGGCGACGTCCGCGCGGGCTCGCTTCAGCTCCGAGTCGGCCGCCGCCGTACGCGTGGCACCGGCAACGCGCTGCTCGGGGACGGGATCACCATGAGCGCGTGCGCTCCCTTCCAACTGGGACCGAGGCGCGGCCTGGCTCGGGCTGGAGCTCGGGCGCGCCGAGCTCGGGCCGGACCCCATCCGGCTGCCTCCTGAGCTCGCGGAGCGCTACAGGTTCAACGGACGCATCGCCGAGTCGCCGCCGGGCTCTAGCGCTCGCTCAGGGCAGCTCACTGGGCGGGTATACGATAATTAGAAACCGGCAGCCGTCTTTAGATCGCGACGTCGGCGGTGCCGCTGCCGGTGCGCGCGGCCGGCCGGCGCCGCGGCTGCCGTCAACGTCAAATGTACGTGCACACGACAGCCGTCAACGGCTGCCTAGATATGGACCGCCCGGCGGCCGTCGACGCGCACATGTACACTGTGACAGATCTTTCGATCTGGCCTGGATGCATATGTCATCATCACGTGCGCGCCGGCGCCGCGGCGCCGGCGCTCTCCAATTGCGCATGCAAAATCCATTGCCCATATGCAAGTGTACATGTACAATTGCAAACGCTGCGCTAGCTATACTAGCACGCGGCGGCCTCTGCTCGGGCTCTGGCTGGGCCGGCCGCCGGTTGGAAACGGGGTAGCCTAGTAGGGAAAGCGCGGGACGCGCGCGGGCCCGCGGCCGGCCCAGCGCCGCTTCTGCGCATGCGCATGCACATGCACTAGTACTGCCGGAGTCTGCCGCAGTGCTGCAGCTGCAGTGCCGGCCGCCGGGCGCCGCGCCTGCATGCGCATGCACGCATGCGCATGTGCATGTGCAGCTGCACTGCGCATGCGCATATCATACTACTAGGCTATGCATGCCGGCGCCGCACCTGCACTGCCGGCGCCGCCGGTCCGACGGTCGGCGCCGCCGCCGCGCCCGCACCGCCGGCGCCACGCGCCTCGCAGAAGTCCAGCAAGCCGCTAGCCGGAGCTCAGCTAGTTGGCCAGCGCGAAAGCCTGTCGGCTAGCTTGCCGGCTTTATCGTGCGAGTGTACCCAGCAATCTCCTGAAACTCGCAGGAGCTCTTTTTTTCGGCATCCGGTACATCGGGTACTTGATGCGGCCTAGCGCGCCACGCGCTGCTTCCCGAGCACTGGCATGTATGGCAAGCTTTGCTGAACATTGCAAGAGCTTTCTTACGCACTTGGTCCGGCCCCTATACGACCACAGGATCAGGCGCTGCAAGGGATAGTTCCAGAAAGGGTCCGCTCCTTTTTTCAGCGCTGCATTCTGCTCTTTCCGGGTTCTGACAACGAATTCCGGGCTCTCATGCATGCACTAACACTTGGTCAAGAGCTCGGAGCTGGATCGGGAGATGAGCAGACTCGTCATTTTGTGAGTTTCCGAAAACGGGGGCCCTACCCCGTTTCCAATATAGCACTGCGGCACTGCGCTAGCGCTACCGATCGCTAACTTGTCCGACGGTCTATTCCGCCTTGTCGATCCGATCCGAAGCACGCGCCTGCACAAGAGGAGAACATCAGCAAGCCGCAATCGAGCTCGAGTGAGAGGAGGCGTTAAGCCAAGGCCGAGGCGGCCCGGCGGGGCGGGACGGGGCGGGAACGCTAAGGCCGAGGCGGGGCGGGGCGGGGCGGGGGCTCTAATTATAAGGACGGGGCGCCGGCGGGGTGCACGTGGGGATATCGATCGGACGCCGGCGAGCGGCCGCCGGCTGGGATAAGCGCGAACCTTGACCAAGCATCTCGAGCTCGAAGCGCGGCCGCGCCGGGCTGCAGGTCTCGAGGCAGGCGAGATCTAGGGCGAGACGAGGGCGAGGCGAGGCAGGCAGCGAGGGCGTGGCAGCCGCGGGCCGCCGGGCCTCGGCGGGAATCGGGCCCCGGCGAGCGTCCGGCCGGGAGGAGCTCGAGCGCGTACCTTCATCGAGGATCGCGAGGCGAATTCGAAGTCGCGCGGGTCTGCGCGCCGAGTTCTGGAACCGCAATTTTGCGGACCTCGGCCGCCGGGCGGGATTGCGCGGTGACGACTCGCGATCGGCATGCGGCCGCGGGGAGGAGCGCGGACCTTCATCGAGGATCGTGCCACTAGGACTCTTTCATTAGATCCCGGTTCCCGGGTCCCCCTTGCACCCCCGGCGCGAAAATCGCGGCCGGGCCACTAGTTTATATACTGAGGATCAAAAAAATGCAATAATATCGATCAATTCCATCAATGTGACATGGCCGGCTACCGGAGTACCGTTGGCTCGAAATTCGACACTACGGCGTGAACGTGACTATAGCTACGCGTCGCAGTCGTCGAAACTTTTTTGAAAGAGGCAAGCTGCAGCTGCATGATGGCCGCGATGTCCGCTGCGTCAATGTCGCATTCGTCGTCGTACTCGACAGCTGCATTCTCCTGAGGCGCCGGCGCGACATCAGAGGTACGTTTTGAATTCGTAAGTATGCCATGATGTGCTTAGGCGCACCGGTGCACCCAGGCTGTCCTCGGCGTCGAATTGTTTGTTCATCATGTCCACTTTGTGTTCGACTTCGCGTTCAAAGAAACCCATATGGTCCGCAAGGTCGTCCATTTTCTGGTCCACGTAGTACTTACGAGCGGAATTCGTCGCTAAAAATCCAGCTGGGCATGCGCTTTCGTAGACATACGTGTTGAAGTCCTGCCGAGGTCTCATGTGTAATATCGATCGGATAGTAGACGGTCACGCGGGCTCACCGCGACGGCGCTATTCAGGTTGTCGATCTGCTGCGCGAGATCGTTCACCAGCACGTGCCGGCCGTGCACAGTGTCCAGATTATTCGCCGAGGGGTCCTGCAGCTTCTCGAGCCCCTCGTCGATGAAGGCCGCCTCCGCCCGCGCCACGCGACCTGCAGGACGCTGTCGGCCGCCCCGCTGCCCGGCGTCGCGCCCGTGCTGACGGACCTGGACCTCAAGTGAAGCCGCCGACGGGCCCCAGCGCGCCGCCCGTCCCGCCTCCGCCCGCGCCGCGTGACCTGCAGGACGCTGTCGGCCGCCCCGCTGCCCGGCGCCGCGCCCGCGCTGACGGACCTGGACCTGCAGTGAAGCCGCCGCCGAGCCCCAGCATGCCGCCCGTCTCGCCTCCGCCCGCACCGCGCGACCTGCAGAACACTGTCGGCCGCCCAGCTGCCCGGCGCCGCGCCCGCGCTGCCGGACCTGGACCTCAAGTGAAGCCGCCGCCGAGCCCCAGCGCGCCCAACGCCTCGCCTCCGCCCGCGCCACGCGACCTGCAGGACGCTGTCGGCCGCCCCGCTGCCCGGCGCCGCGCCCGCGCTGCCGGACCTGGACCTCAAGTGACGCCGCCGCCGAACCCCAGCGCGCCCAACGCCTCGCCTCCGCCCGCGCCGCGAGACCTGCAGGACGCTGTCGGCCGCCTTGCTGCCCGGCGCCGCGCCCGGACTGACGGACCTGGACCTGACGAGAAGCCGCCGATAGGCCCCAGCGCGCCGTCTGTCTCGCCTCCGCCCGCCCCGCGCGACCTGCAGGACGCTGTCGGCCGCCCAGCTGCCCGGCGCCGCGCCCGCGCTGACAGACCTGGACCTGAAGTGAAGCCGCCGCCGAGCCCCAGCTCGCCGCCTGTCTCACCTCCGCCCGCGCCGAGCGACCTGCAGGACGCTGTCGGCCGCCCCACTGCCCGGCGCCGCGCCCGCGCTGCCGGACCCGGACCGGAAGAGAAGCCGCCGACGGGCCCCAGCGCGCCGGTGGTCCCGCCTCCGCCCGCGCCGAGCGACCTGCAGGACGCTGTCGGCCGCCCGCTGCCCAGCACCGCGCCCGTGCTGCCGGACCCGGCCCGGAAGAGAAGCCGCCGACGGCCCCAACGCGCTCCGCGCCTCGCCTCCGCCCGCGCCACGCGACCTGCAGGACGCTGTCGGCCGCCCAGCTGCCCGGCGCCGCGCCCGCGCTGACGGACCTGGACCTCAAGTGAAGCCGCCGACGGACCCCAGCGCGCCGCCCGTCCCGCCTCCGCCCGCGCCGCGTGACCTGCAGGACGCTGTCGGCCGCCCCGCTGCCCGGCGCCACGCTTGCGCTGACGGACCTGGACCTCAAGTGAAGCCGCCACCGAGCCCCTGCGTGCCGCCCGTCTCGCCTCCGCCCGCACCGCGCGACCTGCAGAACACTGTCGGCCGCCCCGCTGCCCGGCACCGCGCCCGCGCTGCCGGACCTGGACCCCAAGTGAAGCCGCCGCCGAGCCCCAGCGCGCTCCGCGCCTCGCCTCCGCCCGCGCCACGCGACCTGCAGGACGCTGTCGGCCGCCCCGCTGCCCGGCGCCGCGCCCGCGCTGCCGGACCTGGACCTCAAGTGACGCCGCCGCCGAACCCCAGCGCGCCCAACGCCTCGCCTCCGCCCGCGCCGCGAGACCTGCAGGACGCTGTCGGCCGCCTTGCTGCCCGGCGCCGCGCCCGGACTGACGGACCTGGACCTGACGAGAAGCCGCCGATAGGCCCCAGCGCGCCGTCTGTCTCGCCTCCGCCCGCCCCGCGCGACCTGCAGGACGCTGTCGGCCGCCCAGCTGCCCGGCGCCGCGCCTTTGCTAACGGACCTGGACCTGAAGTGAAGCCGCCGCCGAGCCCCAGCTCGCCGCCTGTTTCACCTCCGCCCGCGCCGCAAGACCTGCAGGACGCTGTCGGCCACCCCACTGCCCGGCGCCGCGCCCGCGCTGCCGGACTCGGACCGGAAGAGAAGCCGCCGACGGGCCCCAGCGCGCCGGTGGTCCGCCTCCGCCCGCGCCGAGCGACCTGCAGGACGCTGTCGGCCGCCCCGCTGCCCGGCACCGCGCCCGTGCTGCCGGACCCGGACCGGAAGAGAAGCCGCCGACGGGCCCCAGCGCGCTCCGCGCCTCGCCTCCGCCCGCGCCACGCGACCTGCAGGACGCTGTCGGCCGCCCCGCTGCCCGGCGTCGCGCCCGTGCTGACGGACCTGGACCTCAAGTGAAGCCGCCGACGGGCCCCAGCGCGCCGCCCGTCCGCCTCCGCCCGCGCCGCGTGACCTGCAGGACGCTGTCGGCCGCCCCGCTGCCCGGCGCCGCGCCCGCGCTGACGGACCTGGACCTGCAGTGAAGCCGCCGCCGAGCCCCAGCATGCCGCCCGTCTCGCCTCCGCCCGCACCGCGCGACCTGCAGAACACTGTCGGCCGCCCAGCTGCCCGGCGCCGCGCCCGCGCTGCCGGACCTGGACCTCAAGTGAAGCCGCCGCCGAGCCCCAGCGCGCCCAACGCCTCGCCTCCGCCCGCGCCGCGAGACCTGCAGGACGCTGTCGGCCGCCCGCTGCCCGGCGCCGCGCCCGCGCTGACGGACCTGGACCTGACGAGAATCCGCCGCCGAGCCCCAGCGCGCCCCGCGCCTCGCCTCCGCCCGCGCCGCGCGACCTGCAGGACGCTGTCGGCCGCCCTGCTGCCCGGCGCCGCGCCTTTGCTGACGGACCTGGACCTGAAGTGAAGCCGCCGACGGGCCCCAGCGCGCCGCCTGTCTCGCCTCGAGCTCCGCCCGCGCTGCGCGACCTGCAAGACGCTGTCGGCCGCCCCGCTGCTCGGCGCCGCGCCCGTGCTGACGGACCTGGACCTGAAGCGAAGCCGCCACCGGGCCCCAGCGCGCCTTGCGCCTCGCCTCCGTTCGACCTGCAGGACGCTGTCGGCCTCGGCCGCCCGGCTGCTCAGCGCAGTGCCCGAGCCGACTGTCCGACCCGTAGAGCAAACCTCGATGTGCAGAAGTTTCCCGGAGGCCCGCAGCGAGAGGTCAATCCCGGGCCCCGTACTGATGCTACTGTCGCTGCCGCTCCACGCCGCGCTGTTCGCCTCGGCATCCAGCAGGCCGCGCAAGTACTTTCGCAGCTCAGTCGCCGTGTCTACATCTGGAGCACCTCCTGGACCACGTTCGCTAGACCGCGCTACGGCATGCTCCAGAACATGATCGCTGGACTGGAGCACGGAAGCCACATCAGCGCCGCCGCCTACTGCAGTGGCCGGTGGAGCCTCCCCTTCCGTTCGGAACGTCTCAGGGCCCCGGACGAAACTGCGCCTACCGGTACCCCCGCCGCGTGCCGTCAAAAAACTCCAACGCGAACAGTTTTTTCTATTCATGCGACCGGTGAGTCGGGCAATGATTCGAAGCGGCCCAATACCTCCGCAATCCGCGATTGGCGCTTTACTAGCTGCACTATAGCAAGTACCACCAACCCTGCGTACGGTCGCGTGCCGGCGCCTAGCTATAGCACCGATACTACCACTGCAGGTTTCGCAGCTAGCTCCGGCGCCCACGCTAGTGCTAGCTCCGCCAACGCCGGCGCCTCGAGCTCGGCCGCGGACGCCGCGCTGCATGACGCCGAGAGCTGTCGTACGAGCCCCGTGTACGGATCCGGACGCGTACCAGCCACGCGCACGGCCGCGTACCTCGCAGTTAGCATCCGCGCCAGTGCCTACGTGCACGCCAGCGCTGGCCCCGCTGACGCCGGCGCCACGGACGCTGCGCCGCATGACGCCGGTCTCGAACTCCTGGGCTGGCCTGCGCGCCGCGCCCCACAAGTCCAACGGACCTTCAGCCGCCCGGCCCCTCTCCCCGCGCGCCTCCTCCTTTGTGCTCTCCTCGCTGCCCTTGTCCCTGTCGCTCTTGCGGACATTGAGCCCAGCACAGCTACGGCCGCTGCAGTCGCTACCGCCGCCGCTGCCCTCTCCTCCCCGACACTAGTCACGGCGGCCTCGTCCCTTCTAACGCTATACCCTCCCTCCCTCTACACCGCTGACCGTATTGACGCTCGCCGCCATCGTGATGTGCTCCAGATCCCCGTCCTAGCACATCCCCCGGACGCGGCTAATGCGAAGCTGAACCTCCGCGCCCTCACGTGGAATATTCGCCGCTTGGAGGGGAAGACGAGCGGCAACAATGTTGCAACTAAATTTATCAGCGCAATCGACTATGGCCGCCGTGATTGGGACTGTCACTTCGTTGCTCTTCAAGAGGTCGACATGGTCCCCGTTGACCGCCCCCCCTCGAAGCCCTTTCCGCCCAATATCCGCGATCACCTGATTAAGACGGCAGTTCGCCGCCATAAATCTAGCTACCTTGTCTACTCCCCTCCCTCCGCGGCCCGTCCTGGCACCGCCGGCTCCGCGCTGTGGATCTCAGCAAGCTATGCAGCGCACCGCCAGGCGGATTACGCGTTTGACGGCCGGGTAGCCGGCGCTCGGTTTGACTTCCCGCGCACGCGCGAGCGCCTCATTGTCCTCTCACTCTATATACCGGACTGCGGGCACGACAATTTGCAAAAAGAGCTCCACGACCTCACCGAATACCTGACCGCGAAGGTCGCACCTGACCTCCACGAGCCTGACTGGCAGACACATCTCCTGGTACTCGGCGATATGAATAGCACACACTCTCCGTGCAACGACCGGATCACCGGGGGCAACCGGCGCACCGAAACTACACCCCCGAACTCCTACGCGGAAATCTGGACCCTCCTCCGAGCGACCTGGGGCCTCATCGACACCGGTACCCCCGGCGATTTCACGCACATCTCACACCACGCAGACTTCATCGACGAGCAAGGCCACCGCCCTCTCCTGAACGCCGCCCGCCTCGACTATGCCCTCGCCTCTCCCACCCTAGCGGCCCGATCGCTGGGCACTCGTACACTGGCTGTCCCTGGACGACCCTCCCCCCTGCTCTCAGCCGATCACTTCCCAGTATTGGCGACTTTCACAACCGAAGGAGTGCTCTCTGCCCCCCCGACCGCCCCCCGCCAGCCCCGACCCCAGCCTCTCCCCCCTCTCTTCAACTATGCCGCCCAGCCTGCACCAATCCGGCTTGCTTTCAAGCTCGCTGCCGAAGCCTTTCTCAATAAACACGGTCAGCGGTATATCCAGCTCCTTCTCACTCCCGAAAACAGCCCCGACTATGCCCGCCGCGCCACGAAATCCCACCGCTCCCTCCTCTGCGCAATCGCCCAGAGTATCAAGTCCGTCGCTCACGCTAAAGAATTCTCTACTGCAAAAGTCCTCCAACACCGAGTAGCCGCCCAGGGCGATATGGCTAAATTCAACCACTTGTCTGCGCTGGACGCTGACGACGAACAACTTGTTGGCCGCGTCGGACAGGCCCTAAACGACTGGTCCCGCCAAGGTTCCACAGACCACCCGCCTGACGAAACTATTCGGGCTGTTTTCCGGGACCTTCCCAAAGACGTGACAGACATCCGAAAATCCGCGGGCTCGGACACCACGCTGGCATTTTGCCCCTCCCTCCTCGCTTTCCCCGACCCTCCTAATTACCCTGAGTTCGAGAAGGGTATCATTACAGGATCTGAAATCGCCGAGTACCATGCTCAACTCAGCATGTGGCATTTACAGGCGCGGGCCGCCCTGGACAACCATCGCCGCGCATACACTGAAGCCGACATCGCTCGCAATATTGACACCCGCCGCCACCTCCTGTCCCACTGTCGAAGCATGGGTCGGGCTATTCAACTCCTTCTCTCCCGCTTCCGATCCGCCCCTCGCCTGTATCTTACCCGCACGGCAGCGGGACTCCCCGAAGTGCTCACTGATCCCACTGAAATTAAACGCGCACATCTGGATCACTTCAAAAATTTCTGGCGACTCCGCAAGGCCGCCCCAAACCTGGATGCCATAGCTACGAAATTCGAGGTCATTGAAAACGGCGCCTGGTTGGGCAGATTTTGGAAACGCCAGTACCGACCCCTTTCCCACTTCGCCCCCGCCGTCTGGGACGGGCTAATGGCCATGCCAGAGGACCCCGAACTCGATCGCCTCATCTCGTCCCTGTCCAATGGCGCTGGCGGCCCCTCCGGCCTCACGAACGGAATGCTTAAAATGCTCTGGTCCCCCCTCCGCCTCTCCAAGACGGAACGCCAGACCCTAACCGCCTCACACTCTACAGACGAGATAAACAGCTTCGAGTCCGCGGCCCACTGGACCACCTCGCGCGACGCCATCCGAGCTCTAGTTCAATCCACTCTTCTCGGCCACGTGCCCGACCACGCACTTCGCGGCCAAGTCTACGCTATCCCGAAACGAGATAATTCAGCAGATCTCGCCGATCTCCGCCCCATCACCCTTCAAGAAGTCACCTGGAAGCTGGTCACGGGCCTCCTGACCCACCGCATGGAAGACCGCATTGATACACATAACATTTTACGCGGCCGTAATTATGGTTTCTGTCGCCGCGAATCTACCGACCCTGTCCTCTACGCCCTCCGATCCTCCCTCGAGGACGCGCACCAGTTCAAAAAGCCAATCTTTGGCGGCCTGGGGGATATCGCCAGCGCCTACGACAGTGTCTCCTGGCATAGCCAAGAGCTCAGCCTTAACCGTATCCAACTCCACCTCCATCCTGAAGGGAAACGATATATAGCCCTCCACAAAAAAGCAGCTCAACACCGCACGGCGTGCATCCTTACCCCCCACGGCCGCACTGAATATTTTCAAGTCCCCTGTGGCCTCCCCCAAGGTGGCATCGAAGCCCCCCTCCACTGGCGCATTTTCTTCGACGCCGCTCTCACCGCCATTGAAGAACGAGCGACTCAGTCCAATTTCGGCTACCAGCTTGGGCCGCACCGATCTGATCCGACCCGCCCCCGTTCCCCCCGCCCACCATGCCCTGGCGAACCCCTCTACTTCCCCGCCGGTCCCTGCCCCAAAGTCTCTGTGCTTGCATACGCCGACGATACCACCATGCTTGCCAGCTCGGCTCAGGGCCTCCAACATATGCTTGACTGGCTGTCCGAATTTCTACATATCCATGGCATGAACTTGAACGCCAAAAAGACGGAAATCTTTCACTGGAAACCCCCCGATCCGAAGAGCCGGTCAAGAGCAAATACTATGTCGGAGTTGGCGATTCAGAGCTGAGGTTGGCCACATCCTCTCCCCACAACGCCCTTCCGCGTCCTCGGCGTCCAGTTTACTGCGAACCTGTCTTGGACCCACCAAGTCCGCCTACTCAAATCCCAGCTCCAATCTGCAATCTCGATCCTAGCCACGAAAAAGATTACCGTTCACGAATTCCAAGTGATATTACACCGGGTCCTCTTCCCTAAACTGTCATACCCCCTCCGCATCATGACCCTAACGCCATCCCAATGCCAGTCCCTCGACGCTGTTTGGCTCACCGCGGCCAAACACACTGCCAACCTGGCCCAGTCCGTCTCCACGGCTGCATTCTCCTCCATCTATCGCCTTCCCTCAATAGCAGTCATCCAACGCCAACAGCAGTGCGTCGACGAGCGCCTCCGCCAGGAACTCGCCTCCCACACATCATCACTCTACGGCCAAATATACCGACAACGCGTCCTCGACACCCAGGCCCGGTACGGCTCCCTCCTCCCACATGAATACCGAACTTCCTTCGGGGCCCCTTACACTACAGAAAAATATTACGCTCGCCATCACGGCAGACTTGACTTCCACCTCCCACCACATCCTCACAACATGCGATTCCTGGACGCACGGCCTCCCCTCCCGACGGTCCCACCTTCGACGAGAATACATTATATCATCACAATTGACGCCCCTCACCCTCCAACAAGCCGGCCAGCGCCTCTATCGCTGCGGCCTCCTCACCATCCGTGACATTACGTCCTCCGAGGCTCACTAGCTGATTGGTCCCTCCTCTGGAGTCATGGTCGTGTCCCGGCATACTACAAACATGCCCCCTCCTGGTGGGACGCGGTCCGCGAAGAACTCTCTCTTCCCCGCCCTTCCATCCAGTCCCCCTTCCTCCCCCGATACCCCATGCCCCCGCCGCCCTCTATCCCAGACATCCGTCGCTCTCTCCAAGCCGACGCCGTCCTTGCGGGACTCAAAATCGGTGACTTTGTCTGGACGTCCCAAGGCCTAGTTGGTCGCGTCGTCGGGAAACCCCCTCTCCCGGACGACAACCCGGACGAACTGGCTCCCGAGGACCCCGACGCGGACCCTAACTGCCCCGAGACTCAGAGTATAATTATGGGGTGGAACTCGTCCATTACTGCCTCACCCCATACGATGGACTTTCCACACGCGACCCGGCCTATCGGCTCTTGAACTCGACCCTGCCTGGCGTGAACGCAGACTCGAATTCCAATTCTGCCCCCACCCAAAATTTTGCGGCTCCGAACAGCTCCATCGCGAGCTGGGCCTCTCCACAACGGCCTGCCGCTGGTCGAGTACGCATCCCACGTTCGCCGAATTCCAGCGGGCTCCTCGTGCGAATCGAAGGGCTGGTCTCCGAGCCTCTCCAACCTAAATAGGCCGGCTCCCACCCGCTCCCGGCAGCTGCCCGACTCCGCCCCCGCCTTCCCATGCTCCCGCTTCAGAGGACAACAGCCCACCCGCGCTCAACCCACAAGAGCAGCTAAAAAAGCCCGCCTCGACCCCTCCTCAGAAACCCCCTCCGCCCAATATGACCCCGAACTCCCCCCTCCCAACCTCCCCCGCGAAATCACACATATTGGTTTCATCGACCTCTGGCTTCGGGAAACTGACTGGTGGGACTCCTTCCGCGCGGAAGCCCAGGCCACCAATGTCGCCCTCGAGCGACGCCCACGCCCGAGGACCCCTCCCTCACAAGCCGACCGCGAATTCTATGATTCCTCGGCCGGGCTCGACTTCCTCTTCGCCACCTCCCGAGCCCTCTTCGCTGAGCTCTGCCCCACGCTCCGTGCCCTAAACTCCCCACCTCCTCCCCCCGACCCTACTCCCCGGGTCATATACACGGACGCCAGCACACAAAAACAGGGCTCCGCATCAGTCCGAACCACCTACGCCGGCCTTGCACCCCTCGAAAATAATCCCGACTTACCTAACCACATCGAGTTCGCCCACCGCCTCCCCGGTGTCCAACACAACGTGAACCTGGAGAGCTAGCAGGCGCGATCTCCGCAGCATTCACGTACTTCGGGCCCACGGGTGGGAAAATTATCACGGACAGCCAAAACACTATCCGGGCCCTGACAGCCTTCGCCTTCCGAGACCCCTCCTCTTTCTCCACCCTATCAACTTCCGCACCCTGCTCCGCCGAGAAGACGGGGCCCTTCTCCTCAACGCTCGCACGCAATACGCCATTCGTATCGCTCAAGACCCAAACTTTCAAATCACGCTCCAATGGTCCCCTCTCACCAACCAAAGACCATTCCGCGGCCAACCGCAACGGCTACAACCCCACAGGCAACCCGACGCCCGGTCCCCTCCTCCCCCGCCGACCCCGCGTCCCCTCAGCGGACCAGCTGCCCCCCACCTACTGCCCCGCAGACGTTCCCTGCTCGGCCCCTTATCATTATATTGGTGGAATGGACATCCCCGACGCTCGACTCCTTTTTTCGGACGACTCCTCCCCGCCCCTCCCCCCGTCGCTATTCTCGTCCCTCTTTCCGCCTCGCCGGCATCTTCGCACATATATTCTAGCAGATAGCCCGGCCGACTACAACTTCCTCCGCTGCCAGGCGGACCTAGCCGAATATGTCGACGCCTCTGATACTACCAACATCCACCTGATCCCAGACCTCGTCCCCCTCGCGTCGGCTAGACTCGAACGAGCATTCGTAGCGGAGGAAACTCTCATCTGGAACCGCTGCATCCGCATCCCCAAAAACCACGCTCTCCTCCCTCCGACGAACATCTCACCATCACTTCGGACTGCGACATCCTCCGCGCCTACTCAGCCTTCCTAGAAGCCTTCGGACGCAAAAACATCACTCGCAACATCTCCTTCCAATGTTACTCCCCTCCCAACCCAATCTTCCTTCAACCACTCCCGAGGACCCCCCGACGCCGAATATCCCGACCCGGGCCTACAAGGAAGCTCGCCCTCGACCACCACCTCGCCACCCTCGGGCCCCGCCCCAGCTGGACTTTCTATCACACTTCCCTCTGCAAACCGGCTGTCCCCGCCGACCGCGACACGCCTCTCCCCGCCTGGTATTGGGACGAAGATCTCACGCTTGCCCCCACCCCCCAAGCTGAGGCTGGTGCCCCTCCGATCGCGTACCACCGCTGTGATCCTGGCATGTGGGGACTCCCCATTTCCTCCCTGATCGCAGAACAATGGGCACGGGGACCTGCCCTATCCTGCCGCACTGCCACCCCACCCCCGCCCGCCCGGCCCCACCACTTTCCCACTCCGCGACCAAACCGGCGCCCTCCCCATACTGTTCGAACGATATGGCCGCCGAGCCATTCCCTACTCGGCTGCCATCGATCCTGACGCCCCCGTATGACCGCCGAGTACTTCCCCTCCTCGATGGCATAAAATCTCGCCTGGCCGCCCTTAGAGCGGCTCCTCTCTCCCTCATCGACCCCAACCCCCGTCTGGGCCCACCTGGCCACACCCCTTCTCCTCGAACAACCCATACCTGCAGAACCCATTGACGCTTTCTTCAGACTTCTTCAGAACCGGCAAGTCTCCTTCCGGCTGCACGCCCCCACCACCCCCAAGTGCCTCTTTCTTTCGTCCTCCCACGCAACCTCAATCCTCATGGGCACAGCCCCTTCCACCCTCTCGCTCAAGACCCGCGCAGGCCGGCCGCTAACGGACCGATCCTACGTCCCGCACCCCTTCTCCCCAACGGAGTACGACTATATTCTCCTTCCCCTACCACCCTCTGGGTCCCGACCCTGGCGACTAGCAATCATCTCAGCCCGCCTCCGCGAAATCCGCATCCTGGACGTCACCCGCAAACCCGCCTCCGACGTCACGGTCCTTCTTAAAGACTGGGTCCTCAAATGGTGGACGGCGACCTCCGCCTGGCGACCCTCTCCACGCTCGGCCTGGAAATACGACACCAGCACCTTCCCCACGCAAGCTTGGAACACGTCCACGACGGGTGAAGACGCTCTCTTCGTCATGACCGCCGCTGAGTTCATTGGCGCGGCGAGGAAGTCCACCTGTACGGCAAAGGACGGGGCCGCCCCATCCCTTCCACGCCCCCATCTACCGGGAACGCTGGGCGGCCGCTCTCCTCCTCCGGACCTGAGTCCTCTGGGACAATCCAGGCCAACGCCCCGGCTTTCACAACAAAACGGCAGCGACGACCCCACGCACCAGCTCCCGCCCCTCCCAGCACACGGCAGCAAAAGCCGCCGCCGGGTCCGACGCAAACGAGACCCACCCCCCTCCCTTCCGTCCCCCTTCCCCCTTGCCCCTTACACCCCCCGATCCCCCAACTCCCTCCCCCCTCCCCGCATCCTCCACCCCCTCCCACGCCCACTCCTCAATCCCACGCCTCCGTCGCCGCGCCCACCCCGTTGCGCATGCCTCCCAGGCCGAACCCCGTCCACCCGACTGAATTCCCCCTCCCTCGCCCGCTGACGCTGGCGGAGAAAAGCTGGCTGGGGAATGCCTTCCGCTTCGCAGACAATGATTATTGCGCGGAGCAAACCCTCGCGTCGAAGCCCCCTCCCACCCGCCCCCGAGCCGACCCTCACTGTTACTCACTCATTCGACGAGGCGACCTTATACACCTCGTCCGAATGCCCCCCTCAGCTCCCCCTCGTGGAAGCTTTTTGACCTGCTCTCTTCCCGGAAGCCGCCCTGGCCTCACCCCACCCTGCTCACTTCCTATCGTCCAGCTCCTACCCTGCTAGAGCAGCCTCCCACTTCGACTCTCGGGGTTCTGCCCTCCTCCCCTACACGATACATCCCCCACGGACGACTCCTCGATGCCCGCCTCGTTCTCGTCCCCATCCTCACCTATTGCCCAATTCAACAGACCCACCAGCCCCCTCGCTGACCCCTTCCTCCAGCAGACCTCCGGGACACTGGCACCTACTTGCTCTATTTCCACAGACGCGCTCATTCTACTTCTACAATGGCTCCCTCGACGTCCCTGATCACCTTGTCTCCTTTGCACAAGACTTGGCGGCCACTTGGAGTCAGCGCGACTCTGGATCCCCTCCCCCCACTCCCTTCTGCAGATGGACCTATCTACGCCCGGAGACATCCCTTCCGTTCTCCAGCCCCCAAACAGCACGGCCTGCGGTCCACTCCTCCTCCTCACAGCTGACCTACTCAGTCGCTCCTCAGCACTTACCCCGTCGGACCTGCCCCGCCCCCAGCCTACATTCAGGCCGACGCTGCAGCGCTCCGCAGATACCGTGAATATATTGCCCTCAGCCTCTGCTACGGGTCCGTCACCCTTGACCCCCTATGCTGCAGCCCAACCCTCCCGGCCCTCCGGCCCCCGCCGACCTTCCCCGGGCGTACCCATCCGCCGCGCCGCCCCCAGTCTCCACCGGCGGCACCCTCCCTACCCTCGACTCCCCACCATCCTCCCCAACCATCCAGCCCTCCCGCGCTCCCCAACTGTGCTTGAGTCTCCCCCGCCCCGCCCCGAAGGGCCCGCCACCCCCTCCCTCCCGGCGCCCGCTACGCCCAAGAACTCGCCTCTCAGCTCGCCGACCTGGCTCGCAACGAAGCCTCCGCCACAGCGCCGTCTCTTCCGGCCGTCCCACGTTACCCCACTCGAAGCGGCGTCCATCCTAACTGAAGCCGCTCACCGTGAAGCCACCCTGCCGCAACCACGGTCCGCCAAAACATCCAAAACAGCCGCACAGAAAGAGGCGGCCCGCACCCGGCTAAGAATCGTATCCCGAACCCAGCCTACACCCCTGACAACCGCCACAATGACGCCGTTGACAAGCTTGCTAAAACAGCCCCCGACGCCCCCCTCTCCGCCCTTCTTTTCATTCCCCACAGTTTCAAATGCTTCCTCATCCGTGTTGGCCTCCCGCCCCCACTATCCCACGGCCCAGTCCCCGGGGCCGAGCCCTACCGAGGCAGACTCCATGCGTACCGCGTCGAGGGGGACCCCCGCTCTCACTTCCTAGCCGAAGCCTCCCTCTCCCAATACCTCGACTGGCGCCAGCTTCGCAACGCGGGGGCCGTCCTCAGCAACCCCCATGTTACCCTCGCTCCAGCCCTCTCCCTAGTGTCCGACAAGCCACCGGACCGCCGCACCCCCACAGGCGACCACCTCCGCAAAGTCAGATTCCAATGCATGCTTGGAAGCCTTCCCTCCCTCACCATCCGCCTCCTCCACGACCCCGACCTCTACGGCCCTCTCTTCCCCGACGGCACCGCCCACTGCCCCTTCTGTCACCTCCCTCCCACCCCTGCCCCCATCCCCGAAGATGCTGCTTCCCCACCCTCCCCCTCCCCGCCCCCTGCCACATGCACCCCCCCGGGCTCCCCCTCGCCCTCTTCCCCACCGGCGGCCGCAGACCCCAGACCGCCCGACCCCACAACCCACCCCCCCGAAGACTTCGTCCACATATTTACTTGCCCCGCCGCTCGCCTCCTTCTCCAAGCTTTCCAGGACGCACTCGTGACCTTCCTCCGTACCCGGGTTCTCCGCCACTCGCCCAAACCACTAGGACACGACGATACCATCTTTCAACTCTTCCCCTTCCTCCGCCTCGTTTCTCCTGACCCCGCCTCTCCCCTCCATTCCGCCCTTCTCTCCCCACCGCAAATCCGGCTCTCTTCCGCCCCCCGGCCTCGCCGATACACTATGGAAAAACTCAGCCCGGCCCTGGCCGACATGCTTCCCTTCCCCGCCCTCGCTCTCCTGCGCCTCGTACCCCGGCAGGACTGCCTGCCCTCTGCACAGCTCTGGGCATCAACAAGACCACCTCATCGTCAATCCAAAAAGACCTAGCGCTGCTCCTCGACCAACACCTCCGTGCGATCTGGAGAGACCGCTGCGCCCGCAACCACGCCTGGGAGCTCCGACACGGCATCAATGACAGAACCAAACGTCGGTACCGCAAACATGCAGACTCCAAACCCTCCCGCTCGCCTCTAGTGCAGCCGCCCAGTCCCCCCCCCCCCCCCCCCCCCCCGCCCCTCCTCCATGATACCATCTCCATCACCGACTTCTGCTGCGAATTGGGCTCGGAAGGCCAACCATGGATTCTCTTGGAAAACTTCCGCCAAGCAATTGCACGACTCCCCGTCGCCCCCTCACCCAGGCCCCCCCTGCCTCCAGCTGCCGATGCAGGACCGCGCCGGGACGTCTGACTTCTCCTGCACCTGCGGCACTCGGTTCGCCTCTGCATC